>OZ014430.1:36176251-37408571 GCA_963966015.1 Aphidecta obliterata | reverse complement strand
CTCAGAGCAAAAGGGTATTAAGTCCAAAATTTCAATTTTCGGGTTTTTTGGCTCACCTTCATTGAAATAGGCGCTCTATTTAGAGGTCTACCTTCGAGATGATTGGACTTAAAATAACGAAAATAACATAGTATCAAGTCCTTAATCACAACGGGAATCAAACGAAAAATACAAGTATTTTACGCTCTCCTGTAAAACTCACATTTGTGTGACTTAATACCCTTTTGCTCTGAGGTACTGATATAAAAAAGGTTATGAAATTAAAAGAATATAAAATATAACAAATTGATCACTCTGATTCCGGATATGAGATCAGTTTTCTTCACGTAAGCTCGATTATAATATGAAATCATACCTTCCAACACCTAAGTTTTCTCTGCTATCCATCTAACCTTGTTTTGTGATTTATCCTCGTTTGACAAAAGATCTCATTCACAGTAATAGATACAAATAAAACGAATATGAATCTGAAAAATTAAACAATTATTAATATTATGAATCCAAAGCATGTTAGAACAAAAAAAAACAGATCCTGATTAAAAATTGAAATTATTTAGAGGCCACCTCAAAATATCACATACTACAGTTCGAATGAAACAAAAGATAACAGTCTGGGGTCTTTCCTAACCATAGCAATATGGTTCTGATGACCTATTTCAACTCATTACAGCGCATTCCAAGTATTGGGTAAAAAATCGACAATGAATTCAAAAAATGGTAAGGAATCAGAAGCATATACAGGGTGTATCCAAATTCGACGTGAACCTTGGAGGACGTGTTAGTATGACTCATTTGCTGTCATTAGAGCCATACTTATTAATATCCAAAAATCAACAGTTTACGAGTTATTTGAGTTTTTTTGTTTTTTGAAAAATTACTCACCTTACTTCATTTTTCGTCATTTTTTTTAAGTTGAGCAGGTTTGATTGCAATTTGGATTATTTTCATCAGAGAAGGATATGATGGAGTGAAAATATGCTGTAATAGATATTGAAAAAGAATTGGTTGGTTGGTAATAAACGACAGCAAATGAGTCATACTAATACGTCCTCCAAGGTTCAAGTCGAATTTGGAAACACCCTTTATATAAGGAATAGAAATAACAACAAGGCAAGTGACTGACGACGCTGCTTTTGAATATGATATGAAATCCGTTTTTCCATGGACAATATAAATCTTTAACAAGTATAAAATCATACCTTCCATCACCCAGGTTTTCTCTGCCTTGCGATTTATCTGCGTTTTGGGAAAGCCTCCGAATCTGAAAGAGCATGTAAACAGGATAATTAATATTACATGTTGCATGTTGATACAAAAAAAACAAACCAATGCTGATTAAATATTGGCATAGGTCTGGGCCACCCGAAAATAACTAATTCTACAGTTCAAATGAAGCAAATGAAAATAGCCTAGGGTCTGCCTAAACTTTAGCAATATGGCGAATGCACTCTGAGGAACTATTACAACTCAATTCAACGCATCCACCATAATGTAATTCACAAGTAAAAGGTGAAAAAAAAAGGTAAATATCGAGAAAAAATATGAAAATTTACCATTAATTGACCACGCTGATTTATAATATGGAATCTGTTTTTGAGCGCTCGTACTACTTACACGAGGGCTATATCATTGCGTCACGATGTCTGTATTTTTCGAATTTTGAGCCGAAAATGGTCTCAAACGACTATGTTCGACTCACTGACGACGTAGTTTCGAATACTTCGTAACTACTGATTCGATCGAGGTGAAATTTTACCCTCAGATGGAGAATTACGTGTTCAAGCTACATGCAAAATTTTGTCCAGACCCATAGAAAATTATAACTCTGTAATGGAAGGGCCTAGGGACTTGAAATTTTCAGGATAGGTGTGGATCTCGAATGTTGCGGTCACGTTTATCAATGAGCATAATAAGACTAGGGATTCCGTAAATAGGGCCGTTCAAAATATATTTTGCCTGATAATTTCGAAACTACCCATTGGATTGGAATGAAATTCTGGACATAGATGAATAATAATGTATTCAAACTATGTGGGAAATTTTGTCCAGATCGCATTACCAAGACCATAGATACCGTAGAAAATTCTAGCGAATTATCGACAAAATAGCACTGACGTGAAGTCTGCAGTTTCGCCTTAGTTTGAAATTTTTTGCAATTTGTTTCCAAAATTGTAGAATGCGAATCTATCTATAAGGTGGATGAATGAGCGATCAAAAGCTCATAGGCAGTGCTTGTTATAATTTAATTCAATGATAATATAAAATCTTACCTCTCATATCCCAGGTTTTCTCTGTCACACAAATATGACTGCGTTCACGAATTCATCCTCGTTATGCAAAAGAAATCCTTCACAATAACAGATGAGAATATAATCCCTCCGAATCTGAAACTTCAAATTATATAATATTACGATTTCAGGGCAATTTGGAACGGGAAAACAAATCCTGATTAAATATTGAAATTATTCAGAAGAACAACCACCACACACAACATGAACAATACTACAGAAAAAAAATTTAGAAAAGCACTGCCGTGAAGGCAGGAGCTTTTGAGCGCTCGTACATGCACCTTGTAGGTAGATTCGCATTTTCCAGTTTTAGAAACCAATTGAAGGAATTTTTGTCAGCTGCCAAAAAAATTCTGAAACTCAGCAAACTCCAGACTTCATGTCAGTGCTTCAGCTGATCAATTTTTTTTCGATAATTCGCTAGAAGTTTCCACGGTATATATGGTCTTGGTGATGCGACTCTGGACAAAATTTCTGCACAGAGTTTGAATACATTATTCCTCAGCTAGGTGCATAATTTCATTCCAATCCGATCAGTAGTTTCCGAAACTATCTGGAAAAAAATATTTTAAACGGCCATATTTACGGAACCCCTAGTCTAATTTTGCTCATTGATGAACGTGACCGCGATATTCGCGATCCAAACCCACCCTGGAAATTTCAAGTTCCTAGGCCTTTCCGTTCAAAAGTTACAATTTTCTATGGTTTCTATGGTTCTGGTCATGCGATCTGGACAAAATATTGCTTCAATATATCATTCTCGATTAAAATACAAAATTTCATCTCGATCGACTCCGTAGTTTCGAATTTATCGAGATAACAAAATTTCAAACGACCGTATTTACGGAACCCCTTGTATAATGTTGCTCATAGATGAACGTGATCACGACATTCAAGATCCACACCTATCCTGAAAATTTCAAGTCCCTAGGCATTTCCGTTCAAAAGTTACAATTTTCTATGGTTTCTATGGTTCTGGTCATGCGATCTGGGACAAAATTTCACATGTAGCTGAAACACCTCATTTTCCATTTGAGTGCAAAATTTCATCTCGATCAAATATTCTTGTAGTTTTGAAGTAATCGGGGAAACAAAACTTTGAACGGCCATATTCACGGAACCCTGGTGGGAATTTGGCCCATTAACGAACTCAACCGAGCCATTTGGGATCTGAACCACACTCAAATTTTCAAGTTTCTAGGTTGATCCGTTCGAGAGTTATCGTGCTTACGGCCGGACGGACGGCCGGACGGACGGACGGCCGGACGGACGGACAGACTCGAATTTTCCGACGGATTCGTCATCAGTGAGTCGAACATAGTCGATTGAGACCATTTTCGGCTCAAAATTCGAAAAATACAGACATCGTGACGAAATGATATAGCCCTCGTGTAAGTAGTACGAGCGCTCAATAGAAAAAGAAAACAGCCTTAGGTCTGTCCTCTAGCCAATATGGTGGATGCGCTATAAGGAACCATTCGATCTTGTTACACCGCATCCACCATTACGCAATTTATTTGATACCTATAGCGCCATCTATACGGCAAAAGTACTGTCACAACTTTGAAAATTAAAGTACTCTCTAAGATTGAAACAATAGTCTTTCCATTTCAGTATAGATGACGCCTAGATACACTTGAATATGAAAAGTATCAATGTACAATAAATTCATTACAATATTTGTTAATGATGATAATTATGGATCTCTTTCAATGAAAGTAAAAATCCACAAGTATCATTTGTGAGTAATTCTTATTCGAAAGACAAAATTTTCTCTTATTGACATATCGAACCATCATGATAGTATAAACAAGTCACAAGGAAAATACAAAAGCATACCTTCTAACACCTTGTTATTCTCTGCCTCTCGGACAACTTGCATTGATAATCGAATCTATATCTAATGTCTTTTTTCTTCTTTTTGTCAACAAAATTCCTCAGCATGAACGGTTTCAAGTTTCAGAACCTGAAAACCAAACACCAATTAATATATTGTACTTAGGTTTAGTTACATCTACCGGTTTGATTTTCAAAACCATTCAGAGCAACCACGCTGATCTAATACAATACAGGAGTCTGAATTATTCAAAACGAAGTAAACTTTCGGCAACTTCCATGAAAAAAGAAATAAAATGATTTTCATGAAAAATTAAACACTATGAAATATATCAAGGATTTGTTCCAAGTGAAACTTCATGACTATTGTATACTGTCATGTTTCAACTGTATAATTAATGAAATTTATTTAAATTTTGAAAATAATTGAAACCAAATAACAATATTCAAATAATTTTGTTTTCAATTTTTTTTTCCCGCGATTCTATTTCAAGGAGGGTTCTTAAGGTGCACAAATAAAAAAAAAATTTTGTTTACAACAACTTATAACCTAAACTCAATAAACTAATTCTAATAAAATGAAAATTCTTAATTAATAAATCCTTTCTAACTATGAATCCATAAATGTAGAAACTCACAGAGAACAGTCTAGATAAAGTTCCTTCAATTTTCTTTGTATTGAACAAATTCTTGAATATTCTGATGAATTTCCATCCTATGATTTTTCCAAATATACATCACGTATCATCACCTTATCTTTAACAAATTTAATGTTTCTCTCTTGTAGATTTATGACAATACGATAAGTACGTCAATAATTTTTACTTTCATTCTCCAATTTCAATTCTCACTCCCTCAAGTCCCATGCAATTCGATTTGAACAGATTTTACAACAACACTTCAATGATTTTTCGTTCTTGTACCTCTCTTTAAACAACTCTTTTTCAAGATCAATTTCACTCTAACGTTTTTCAATTCTCCAAACCGACTTGCTTAATTCTTATTTTATAATTTCCATGGTTACATTCAAATAAAATGAACCCTCTTTAAAAAAATGTATACTTTAATAGAATTTACTGAATTTACTAAGATGCTTGAAGGTTCTTGACTTTGGGTGATATTATTTGAATTTATTTTTTATTTTAAATTTTTTGAACTTTTGAGAAATATATGTTAATTTTTGATTTCTATAACAATACGAAATAATTCGTAAGGAAGGAACTTTGGAAACGGAATAATTAATGTATAAAAAATAAAAAGGAAGTTAGCCAATCTCACCACCGAACGTTATTTACTCCTTGGAATGGAAGTGAGGACTCACATCATTTGCGAACAGATGCTTCAATACGAAAAAAATTTCAAATTATTCTGATTTCAGCCTATAAACAGAAATGGAGGAATATTAAGTGTTATTTTGCTTTCAACAACGTACCTTTCATCGCTCTGGTATGTATTCTTTCTCCATTCAATAGCAAGCTGAGATAGTGGAATCCAATCTATGCCTCTTCAGGAATTCATGGCTGATATCCAATGGAATCATTTGTTTCATCAACCTGATGGGGTCTTTATCCTGCTCTTGAAGTAAACGATCAAGATCTACTAGTTTTTCTCCCAAATTGTAAAGTTTATATTTATATTTCCTGAATATTCTTTCAGGAAGAAAATCCACAAGAATGAACAGCAACAATACCAGCCTCATTAACTGAAAAAAATTAAATTGGATGAGTTGAAACTAAAATTGAATGAACAAATAACAACACATGCGCATGCATCCCCAAATTGTTAGTTGCTTTGAATTATTGATATTGTGAAGATAACTCAATTGTTAATGAATAGTTTGATATAAAATATTTACGTACACAATATCCAATCAAATATTAGACTGCTTCAACTACGGTCAATTTATAAAAATCATTTGAATTGCTTCTTTCGCGAATGATCCCCTCTTCTTTCGATCTGTAACATCTAGTATAGTCTATATTTCGGAAAGTCATTTACTAACAATGAAAACTGATATATACAGATGTAAATATTCACCTGAATCACCTCATTGACTTGTATTCACATATAGTTATAATATAATATAATAATGTAATTTATTTAAATAAGTTATCGCCATTTTTGCGTATTGCGTAGTAGGAAATCAGAATCCAGAAACATAGACAACGTTGTCTATGATCAATGATCAGAATCATAGATAAAGGAATTAATTCCTTTATCTGTTTATGTTCTTCGCTTCGATATTTGAGGTTAAGGTTGAGGAATTCTTAGCTAAATTCATGTCGATGGTCGATCTGTCGATGTCGATGGTCAAATGTCAAATTTTTGACGTTCACATTTCGAAAGTCATCAAACGCAAAGCAATTTTATTGATAGTTTCAAATATTCGAGAATTAATACAAGTTCGCCGAAATGGTTGTCGAAATACAAGACGTTGAAATGAAAAACGCCGACAGTCCACCAGGCCCGGAAGCCGGAGACTCCAAAAGAGACATCGATCTCCAAAGTCTCCTAGAACTCAGAGAGCAAGTAAGACAAATCGAGAAAGGCGTAAGTAACAAAGAAAACCGCTTCATACTGAGGGTATTGAGATGTTTACCGAACACTAGAAGAAAGTTGAATGGTGCAGTTCTTAGAGGACTCATCACCCAAGTTTTCCCACTGAACGAAAGAGATACGATGTTGACTTATGTTGAAGAAAGTTCAGGAGGAAACGAAATCGAACCACAAACTCAAAGGACGAGATCTGCCACCAAGACTCCAGTTCCTGAAGTAGATACGTACATCCATTTGCTGATTCTAGTTCGTTTAATCGACAATAACAAACTGGACGAAGCCGCGAAATGCTCGGAGTTGTTGATGAGTAAAGTAACTTCTCAAAACAGACGTACTCTGGATTTGGTTGCTGCGAAGTCTTATTTTTATCACTCCAGAGTTGCGGAATTGACTAATAAACTGGATGCTATAAGGTCTTTTCTACATGCTCGTTTGAGAACGGCAACTTTGAGGAATGATTTTGAGGGGCAAGCGGTTATCGTTAATTGTTTATTGAGGAATTATCTACATTATTCCCTGTACGATCAAGCTGATAAGTTAGTGAGTAAATGTATCTTCCCGGAAACGGCTAGCAACAACGAATGGGCGAGATTTTTGTATTATCTTGGAAGAATCAAAGCAGCTAGACTCGAATACAGTATCGCTCGTAAACATTTGGTCCAAGCCATGCGTAAAGCGCCCCAAAATGCCGCCATCGGTTTCAGACAAACCGTCCAGAAGCTCCTGGTCGTCGTCGAATTGTTATTGGGAGATATACCAGAAAGACAAATATTCAGACAGGCTAGCATGAGGCATTCTTTAGCACCGTATTTCCAACTCACCCAAGCCGTTCGTATGGGCAACCTGCAGAGATTCGGAGAAGTATTGGAAAATTTCGGACCCCAGTTCAGACTCGATCATACCTACACTCTCATCCTACGTTTGAGGCACAACGTGATCAAAACGGCCATCCGTTCTATCGGACTGTCCTACTCTAGGATATCCCCGCAAGATATCGCCAAGAAGTTGGGTTTGGATTCGGCTGAAGACGCTGAATTTATCGTGGCTAAAGCGATCAAGGATGGGGTTATCGAGGCTACTTTGGATCCGGAAGGCGGATACATGCGAAGCAAAGAAAGCAACGATATTTATTGCACGAAAGAGCCCCAGTTGGCTTTCCATCAGAGAATTTCTTTCTGTCTAGACTTGCATAACCAAAGTGTCAAAGCCATGAGGTATCCTCCTAAGGCTTACGGTAAAGAACTGGAATCAGCCGAGGAGAGACGGGAGCGGGAACAACAGGATTTAGAGCTTGCCAAAGAGATGGCGGAAGAAGATGAAGAGGGCTTTCCTTGAGTTGTATTTGGTTGTATTATCTGATACTTAAATAAATAATCGTCAGTTTGTATTTGAAATTTTCAGTTATACTAAAATTTACACAATAGAAGATGTGTTACTTTTTGCTGAATATATGTAAACTTCTAACACTTGTTTGACTTCTTCGTGTAATGAGCATTTTATATAGGAAAATAAAATTGAACCTTTTCCAAAAAAAAACATGATGCCAATATTTTTTTTAATATTAAAATTTGAAAAATTTACCAAACTAAATGTTAGTCTTAAACCTACTACATAGATGTCGTAGTATTCTCCCGTCCCACGCATCATCTGTGGACGGGATATCGAAATGTAGTTTGAAAAGAAAAATTTATTGATCAATCGTATATTTTGTTTTCTAGAGGATTTCTTTTTTATTTAATTTCAATAATTTTCTTTATTATAGTTCGTTTACTTTTGATGTTTAATCATATATTGGGGGAGTTCTTATTATAAAAGGTTGGAAACACTGAATTCACCATGAATCTGTCAAAAAAATGTCACATGTTCATATTTTTAATGGAATTTTCGACTAGTAATATTTTCTGAATCATAAATATTTGATTTAGAAAATCATACATACATTAAGTTCTATATTTTAAGTTTTATTATAAATTAGGTACCCTTTTTGAGCGCTCGTTCTACTTACACGAAGACTTAGGGAAGAATCACAGAGTGGGCGACATCTACTTTCAATCGTTTGAAATACCCGAGAGGTGAACAACAAACTAAAGTGTGTGTGTTTATATGGGAGAATTGTGAATTATTTGTATGATTTTAAGTCATTTATGTATAGAAAATG
Source organism: Aphidecta obliterata (assembly GCA_963966015.1). Taxonomy (NCBI): domain Eukaryota; kingdom Metazoa; phylum Arthropoda; class Insecta; order Coleoptera; family Coccinellidae; genus Aphidecta; species Aphidecta obliterata. The sequence goes on along the minus strand of OZ014430.1, from coordinate 37,399,733 downwards.
ATATATTTGGACGATATTTCATGGACAATTGTTTCAAATAAACTGTAATCGATCTGAAAATGCAGCGAAATGTAAAGGGTAATGTGGGAATAAGATCACGAAAAATGTGCTCTGTTCCTCAATGCTCTTCATATAGTTATAGAAAATTCTTTACATAAATTCCCGTTGAATCCCAAGGCAGTTAAAAAATGGCAGACAATCTTGAAGATTGGGAAACGTATTTCAAAGAATATGTTACTTTGCAGCAAGCACTATCTGAAATATCATTTTTGAGCGCTCGTACTACTTACACGAGGGCTATATCATTTCGTCACGATGTCTGTATTTTTCGAATTTTGAGCCGAAAATGGTCTCAATCGACTATGTTCGACTCACTGATGACGAATCCGTCGGAAAATTCGAGTCTGTCCGTCCGGCCGTCCGTCCGGCCGGCCGGCCGTCAGCACGATAACTCTCGAACGGAACAACCTAGAAACTTGAAATTTTCAGTGTGGGTTCAGTTCCCGAATGGCTCGGTTGAGTTCGTTAATGGGCCAAATCCCACCAGGGGTTCCGTAAATATGGCCGTTCAAAGTTTTGTTTCCCTGATTACTTGAAAACTACAGATTTGATCGAGATGAAATTTTGCAATCAAATGGATTATGAGGTGTTCAAGCTACATGTGAAATTTTGTCCAGATCGCATGACCAGAACCATAGAAACCATAGAAAATTGTAACTTTTGAACGGAAACGCCTAGGGACTTGAAATTTTCAGGATAGGTGTGGATCTTGAATGTCGTGATCACGTTCATCTATGAGCAACATTATACAAGGGGTTCCGTAAATACGGTCGTTTGAAATTTTGTTATCTCGATAAATTCGAAACTACGGAGTCGATCGGGATGAAATTTTGTATTTTAATCGAGAATGATATATTGAAGCAATATTTTGTCCAGATCGCATGACCAAAACCATAGAAACCATAGAAAATTCTAACTTTTGAACGGAAAAGCCTAGGAACTTGAAATTTCCAGGGTGGGTTTGGATCGCAAATTTCACGGTCACGTTCATCAATGAGCAAAATTAGACTAGGGATTCCGTAAATATGGCCTTTTAAAATATTTTTTTCCTGATAGTTTGGAAACTACTGATCGGATTGGAATGAAATTATGCACCTAGCTCAGGAATAATGTATTCAAACTACGTGCAAAATTTTGTCCAGATCGCATCACCAAGACCATAGATACCGTGGAAACTTCTAGCGAATTATCGGAAAAAAATTGATCAGCTGAAGCACTGACATGAAGTCTGGAGTTTTGCCTAAGTTTCAGAATTTTTTTGACAGCAGTCAAAAATTCCTTCAATTTATTTCTAAAACTGGAAAATGCGAATCTACCTACAAGGTGCATGTACGAGCGCTCAAAAGCTCCTGCCTTCACGGCAGTGCTTTTCGTAATTTTTTTATCGTAAGTTCAATAATTTTCTATAATATAGTGGTCATTTGCTATCACATTCACCCACATAATTGAAAATGTCCGAAGTGGTTATCTCGACTTTCACAAGCCTTATTATTAATTCTATAATCTTATAAAAAATATTTAATTTACTCGTTATGAGAGACAGAAATGATTTTGACCCCCTTTCGGCCCGACATCTTGTGATTTTCAGCGCCATCTAGTGGTTCGTGATTTTTTCCTATACTCGAAAACTCTCAGATTTTATGGACTCCTTCGCGTGAAGAATTATTCCTCAGCAGCATGTTATTTTTATACATAAAATACATCTTTCGAATGAAGTTTCTCTTCCTGATTTCTTTTAGTTGGTATAATCAATTTTTGCTCTGTGGTTTCAAAAAATTCACAGAGATGAGAAGTGTTTGGAGAAATTAGGTCAGCGTCTGTTGAATTATTTACTGTTTCATTCACCAACTAAGACAAATATGTATTACCAAAACGATTAAAAGAATAAATTCTTCGTTATATTCCAACATAAAATTGGAACGTAGGGATATATTTGAAAATATTTTCGACGTTGAATATTTGGTGATTTGAATTTGACAACTTTGGCGCCTGATTAAATGATGTTGATAGTTGCTCTGTTGCTCAGTAGAGTTGTGTGATAATTCTTCTAGATTTGCGGACGCAAATCTTAGAAACACCAATCTTTGAGTGAAAAAATCAAATTATATCCAAGGGTTCCGGATAAAAACTCAAAATTGTTGCATTCTTCTTAGAATTCATCCTGGAAGGTTGGAATGCTTGTTGATCAAAGAGTCATACGATTTTATTCCTCTGTCAGTAGACATTTATCCAACTAATCTGTATTTTTAACATTTTCTTTTTGAATAATACTTGTGATATATCAAGCCAATCAAATGTGCGGCTAAGTAGGAAATGAGACAAATTTTATTATGAATGCATCTGATGTAAGTTGAATCTTTTAAGGTTATGAAGCAAATTAAAATATTTCATTTTTGTAGCAACCTGTATTGTAATATCAATGAGTTCTGGAGATGGTGTGTAAGGAGGATGTGTTATTATGGTTCAAAGACTTGGACAGTTATAAAAGGATAGATGTAATATACGAGTTACTGAATATGTGTCTCCCTTTCGAGTTACGGTTCCTAGGAAGTTGTATGGAGGAAATTGGTAAACATACGTATCAAGAGCTCCGTGGTCCAGCTCTCTTAGCTAACGATTACGATAAATTAACTAAAGATACGACTCTAAATCAAAGTCTACTAGACGATAATATTAGACATCGTGTATTAATATATTTATCACTTCTAAGTAGTAAGAACTACACTGTAGCTAATTGGTTGTATAAAAACTTCTTGAGGACAGAGTGTGTGGAAGAGTTTCTTCTTAAAACTAGTGTAAAAAGTGATAGTCCACTCAGTGAATTTTTATTGTTGTACACGATGGCATTACATCATCCTGCATTTACCTTCGAACAGAAGTTATTTTTTGGTAATATATTGACGAGATTGGTGGAGTACAAAGAACATAGGAACAGGTTTTCGCCGAAGCCCAGCATGTATGGGTATCCTCCGGGGTTCGGGTTTCCTACATTCAAGGCAACAGTAAGTTTGAAATCATTTATTTTTTTCATTCAAATTTATTGATAATTTTGTGATGATGCCATCATCATTTCCTGTTACTATGTCCGAATAGAATTTGAAATTTCAAGGTCAATGGAATGAGTAGAATTTTCTATAATTAGGGGAATCACCTAGAAATATGAAAGCCTTCATTTCTGTGGAATGAACCAATTTTTCAGGGTTAGGTTTTTATGAGAAATGATTGAGTAATTTATAATTTTGGTTAAATTACGTATACTTATTGAGAATTTGGTTATAAACATGCGTCATCTGAAATTAATGTAAAAAAGTTTTCATTCAACTACTTTATCCATTTCATTAACTATATATTTTAAATCTTTGAAGAAATATACAGGGTGTCCCAAGTTCGAGTGCCTACTAGACGTTTTTTGAAGAACCTATTTGAAATCTGAAAATTGGGATTATGATATTGTTCGACTTTCTCTACTGAGCTAAAATATTCTTGAAGCCTGAACACTTTCAGTTATACAGGGAGTGAAAATAAATTACTCGAAACATTTTTTTTTTTTGCATTTTTTCGTCTCTTATATGATCGATTATTCGATTTTAAATATATTTGAAATTGAATAATCGATCATATAAGCGAAGAAAAAATGTTTCGAGAAATTTATTTTCACTCCCTGTATAACTGAAAGTGTCCAGGCTTAGAGAATATTTTAGCTCAGTAGAGAAAGTCGAACAATATCGTAATCCCAATTTTCAGATTTCGAATAGGTTCAGTTCTCAAGAAACGTCTAGTAGGCACTCGAACTTGGGACACTCTGTATGTTCTCTCTTTTTCATCGTTTTCTTTCATTCCCTTTGGTGATCACTGTAAATATGTAAATACACTGCAATTTTAAATTACTCAATTCAGTATCCAAAATTTTTTTATGTATTTTACCAAATAACTTATTATTTCTCCAGACCTCCGCAGATAGTCCTTCGATACCAGTCAAAACCAATATGACCATGTCTTACGGTGATTTAAAAGTACCACTAGCTAGTCTTCATCCTATGGTGCCACCTCAGCAGCCGCTGGATTATACTGCCACTATTTGGAATCGTCCAGGAGTCCACTGCGGTGCACCAGAGGTATGATATACTTAGAAACAATCCTCACAAAATATTTCATCGATATGAGGATGAAGCAAAACGAAAAGGTACAAACCATATTTTTACCATCGTCTAAGAAATTTTCCTCTTCGAAATGCCGGAGACATAATAATTATGCTGTAAGCGTATATGTTGTCAATTTCGATATTCATTTTCAAGAATAATCATCTTGAATGAAAATTTCGTATATTCAAAATTCAAAAGTTTTTTCGAGAATGGTTAATTGGTATTCATAAATTTTAAACAAGATATTTGACATTGTCAGGTCTTTTAGCATTTTTTTTGTTTCTTCTTTCATTATCCTTAGTTTCAATGGTCATTCTCTGAATATTTTCTCAATTTTCCGAACAATGGAAAAGGTATAATGGTTTGCCAAAATTTCATACTACATTCTGAACCCCAACCAATTTTTTTTGTGGATAAAGCTTGAGTGTCAGAAATCAGTTCGATGAATCATATAACTTCGTCAAGAACATCCGACAAAGGAAAAATAAAATAAAATCGCATTTTACTTGAATATTTAGAGCTATTTTCGTAATTCATGAATTTCAAACAAGACATTTGACATTGTCGGTTCTTTTAGCATTTTTTTTGTTTCTTCTATCAATATCCTTATTTCAATGGTCATTCCCTGAATATTTTCTCAATTTTCCAAACAATGGAAAAGATATAATGGTTTGCCAAAATTTCATACTACATTCTGAACCCCAACCAATTTTTTTTGTGGATAAAGCTTGGGTGTCGGAAATCAGTTCGATGAATCATATAACTTCGTCAAGAACATCCGACAAAGGAAAAATGAAATAAAATTGCATTTTACTTAAATATTTAGAGCTATTTTCGTAATTCACAAATTTCAAACAAGATATTTGACATTGTCGGGTCTTTTATCATTTTTTTTTGTTTCTTCTATCAATATCCTTAGTTTCAATGGTCATTCTCTGAATATTTTCTCAATTTTTCGAACAATGGAAAAGGTATAATGGTTTGCCAAAATTTCATACTACATTCTGAACCCCAACCAATTTTTTTTGTGGATAAAGGTTGAGTGTCAGAAATCGGTTCGATGAATCATATAACTTTGTCAAGAACATCCGACAAAGGAAGAATTGAAATAAAATTGCATTTTACTTGAATATTTAGAGCTATTTTCGTAATTCATGAATTTCAAACAAGATATTTGACATTGTCGGGTCTTTTATCATTTTTTTTGTTTCTTCTATCAATATCCTTATTTCAATGGTCATTCTCTGAATATTTTCTCAATTTTCCGAACAGTGGAAAAGGTATAATGGTTTGCCAAAATTTCATACTACATTCTGAACCTCAACCAATTTTTTTTGTGGATAAAGCTTGAGTGTCAGAAATCAGTTCGATGAATCATATAACTTCGTCAAGAACATATGACAAAGGAAAAATGAAATAAAATTGCATTTTACTTGAATATTTAGAGCTATTTTCGTAATTCATAAATTTCAAACAAGATATTTGACATTGTCGGGTCTTTTATCATTTTTTTTGTTCCTTCTATCAATATCCTTATTTCAATGGTCATTCTCTGAATATTTTCTCAATTTTTGCGAACAATGGAAAAGGTATAATGGTTTGCCAAAATTTCATACTACATTCTGAACCCCAACCAATTTTTTTTGTGGATAAAGCTTGAGTGTCAGAAATCAGTTCGATGAATCATATAACTTTGTCAAGAACATCCGACAAAGGAAGAATTGAAATAAAATTGCATTTTACTTGAATATTTAGAGCTATTTTCGTAATTCATGAATTTTAAACAAGATATTTGACATTGTCAGGTCTTTTAGTATTTTTTTTGTTCTTCTATCGATATCCTTATTTCAATGGTCATTCTCTGAATATTTTCTCAATTTTCCGAACAATGGAAAAGGTATAATGGTTTGCCAAAATTTCATACTACATTCTGAACCCCAACCAATTTTTTTGTGAATTAGGCTCGAGTTTCAGAAATCAGTTCGATGAATGATATAACTTCGTCAAGAAAATCTGACAAAGGAAAAATGAAATGAATTTGCATTTTACTCAAATATTTAAAGCTTTTGACGAAAAAGAAATACAGGTGAATTTTATCATCAATTCAGGATATTCCATTCAAAGTTTTGTGTCCTGCAAGGGCCAAAAGTTTCTATCCAGGAACGTTAAAGATTATATTGATTCCACTGTCATATTGCAGAAACCTCAAAGATTGTAATAGTGTTACATCGTATTTTACTTTGATGAAGTTGTTGTAAAATGTGGAAAGGTTAGATCAGTAATGAAACATTGTCATTTCAAGCTACCCATTCAAAAGTTTCAGGTATGCAGTCACTTAAGAACAAAAAGAATCTAGTACATATTCATTATTGATTATTTCTAACGAGGAATTTATCCTCTCTGCCAAGATCAATATGTACCTCATTCTTTACCACTAAATCGAGCGGAATCAAAAATTTAACAGGTTAATCGACTTCAGGTACCTCCATTTCCTCCACCACCTTCCATATCGCCACTAGTCAGTCACGCAGGTACGCCGACGCACAGCAGGAGCACGTCGCCCCATCGGACCACGACGGTGAACGTTCGATTGCCCCTCGCCCCCAGGCCGCCCATGTTGAATGTGGACGTGTTGCCGCCGCCTCCGGTTGCCAGCGTTCTCCCGCCGTTACCTCAACCGGTGACGGTCGACCCCGTGTCTCATTCTAGTCTGCCGCCGATGTTCGGCAATTCTACCGATCTGAAACTTCCCGACGATGAGGTAAGGAGCAAGCTGATATTAAATTTATTGTCTTGGGTATATTTTATTCAAGGTTGAAGCTCGGCCATTGCATTCTAGAGGACGCCAGAGTGTCTATTTGCTGTCGAAAATCTTGACAGTCCATCTTAGCTCAGTGAACCTCTTAAAATTCAAAACTAAAATACAAAACTCATTGTCGAAGAGCCACAAGTTAGTTGCTCTTTGATCAGAAATGTTTTTTTCAACCAGATTTTTTTAATTATTCTTCATTCTTTTTTTATGAGCATATAGTTGGCCAATAATCAGGTAGATCTGGTTTTACGGCCTACAAAGTATTCTTTGATTAATACAATCTTGTAGTTAGTTAACAATACCAGAGTAAAACAAAACTGATTCGGCCATCTAAACGATGATATCAAATTTATTATCTTGGATATATTTCATTTTCGCTCGAGGCTCGTCCATTGCATACTAGAGGACGCCAGAGTATCTTCTTGATGTCGAAAATCTTGACAGTTCATCTTAGCTCAATGAAACTCTTAAAATTCAAAACTAAAATAGAAAACTCGTTGTCGAAGAACAAAAAGTTAGTTGCTTGTTTCTCTTTGACCAGGAATGTTTTTTTCAACCAGATTTTTTTTTTATTCTTTATTCTTTTTTTATGAGCATATAATTGGCCAATAATCAGGTAGATCTGGTTTTACGGCCTACAAAGTATCCTTTGATTAATATAATCTTGTAGTTAGTTAACAATTCCAGAGTAAAACAAAACTGATTCGGCCATCTAAACGATGATATTAAATTTATTATCTTGGATATATTTCATTTTCGCTCGAGGCTCGTCCATTGCATACTAGAGGACGCCAGAGTATCTTCTTGATGTCGAAAATCTTGACAGTTCATCTTAGTTCAGTGGACCTCTTGAAATTCAAAACTAAAATACAAAACTCGTGGTCAAAGAGCAACAAGTTAGTCGTTTGTTTCTCTTAGACGAGGAATATTTCTTTCAACCAGATTTTTTATTATTATTCTTTATTCTGTTTTTATGAGCATATAATTGGCCTATAATCAGGTAGATCTGGTTTTACGGCCTACAAAGTATTCTTTGATTAATATAATCTTGTAGTTAGTTAACAATTCCAGAGTAAAACAAAACTGATTCGGCCATCTAAACGATGATATTGAATTTATTATCTTGGATATATTTCATTTTCGCTCGAGGCTCGTCCATTGCATACTAGAGGACGCCAGAGTATCTTCTTGATGTCGAAAATCTTGACAGTTCATCTTAGTTCAGTGGACCTCTTGAAATTCAAAACTAAAATACAAAACTCGTGGTCGAAGAGCAACAAGTTAGTCGCTTGTTTCTCTTTGACGAGGAATATTTCTTTCAACCAGATTTTTTTTTATTATTCTTTATTCTTTTTTTATGAGCATATAATTGGCCAATAATCAGATAGATCTGGTTTTACGGCCTACAAAGTATTCTTTGATTAATATAATGTTGTAGTTAGTTAACAATTCCAGAGTGAAACAAAACTGATTCGGCCATCCAAACGATGATATTAAAGTTATTATCTTGGATATATTTCATTTTCGCTCGAGGCTCGTCCATTGCATACTAGATAACGTCAGAGTATCTTCTTGATGTCGAAAATCTTGACAGTTCATCTTAGTTCAGTGGACCTCTTGAAATTCAAAACTAAAATACAAAACTCGTGGTCGAAGAGCAACAAGTTAGTCGCTTGTTTCTCTTTGACGAGGAATATTTCCTTCAACCAGATTTTTTATTATTATTCTTTATTCTTTTTTTATGAGCATATAATTGGCCTATAATCAGGTAGATCTGGTTTTACGGCCTACAAAGTATTCTTTGATTAATATAATCTTGTAGTTAGTTAACAATTCCAGAGTAAAACAAAACTGATTCGGCCATCTAAACGATGATATTGAATTTATTATCTTGGATATATTTCATTTTCGCTCGAGGCTCGTCCATTGGATACTAGATGACGCCAGAGTATCTTCTTGATGTCAAAAATCTTGACAGTTCATCTTACCTCAGTGAACCTCTTAAAATTCAAAACTAAAATACAAAACTCGTGGTCGAAGAGCAACAAGTTAGTCGCTTGTTTCTCTTTGACGAGGAATATTTCCTTCAACCAGATTTTTTATTATTATTCTTTATTCTTTTTTTATGAGCATATAATTGGCCTATAATCAGGTAGATCTGGTTTTACGGCCTACAAAGTATTCTTTGATTAATATAATCTTGTAGTTAGTTAACAATTCCAGAGTAAAACAAAACTGATTCGGCCATCTAAACGATGATATTGAATTTATTATCTTGGATATATTTCATTTTCGCTCGAGGCTCGTCCATTGCATACTAGATGACGCCAGAGTATCTTCTTGATGTCAAAAATCTTGACAGTTCATCTTGGTTCAGTGGACCTCTTGAAATTCAAAACTAAAATACAAAACTCGTAGTTGAAGAGCAACAAGTTAGTCGTTTGTTTCTCTTAGACGAGGAATATTTCTTTCAACCAGATTTTTTTTTATTATTCTTTATTCTGTTTTTATGAGCATATAATTGGCCAATAATCATGTAGACCTGGATTTACGGCTTACAAAGTATTCTTTGATTAATATAATCTTGTAGTTAGTTAACAATTCCAGAGTAAAACAAAACTGATTCGGCCATCTAAACGATGATATTGAATTTATTACCTTGGATATATTTCATTTTCGCTCGAGGCTCGTCCATTGGATACTAGATGACGCCAGAGTATCTTCTTGATGTCGAAAATCTTGACAGTTCATCTTAGTTCAGTGGACCTCTTGAAATTCAAAACTAAAATACAAAACTCGTAGTTGAAGAGCAACAATTTAGTCGTTTGTTTCTCTTAGACGAGGAATATTTCTTTCAACCAGATTTTTTTTTATTATTCTTTATTCTGTTTTTATGAGCATATAATTGGCCAATAATCATGTAGACCTGGATTTACGGCTTACAAAGTATTCTTTGATTAATATAATCTTGTAGTTAGTTAACAATTCCAGAGTAAACCAAAACTGATTTGGCCATCTAAACGATGATATTGAATTTATTATCTTGGATATATTTCATTTTCGCTATAGGCTCGTCCATTTCATATTAGAGGACGCCAGAGTATCTTCTTGCTGTCGAAAATCTTGACAGTTCATCTTAGCTCAGTGAACCTCTTAAAATTCAAAACTAAAATAGAAAACTCGTTGTCGAAGAACAAAAAGTTAGTTGCTTGTTTCTCTTTGACCAGGAATGTTTTTTTCAACCAGATTTTTTTTTTATTCTTTATTCTTTTTTTATGAGCATATAATTGGCCAATAATCAGATATATCTGGTTTTACGGCCTACAAAGTATTCTTTGATTAATATAATCTTGTAGTTAGTTAACAATTCCAGAGTAAAACAAAACTGATTCGGCCATCCAAACGATGATATTAAATTTATTATCTTGGATATATTTCATTTTCGCTCGAGGCTCGTCCATTGCATACTAGATAACGTCAGAGTATCTTCTTGATGTCGAAAATCTTGACAGTTCATCTTAGTTCAGTGGACCTCTTGAAATTCAAAACTAAAATACAAAACTCGTGGTCGAAGAGCAACAAGTTAGTCGCTTGTTTCTCTTTGACGAGGAATATTTCCTTCAACCAGATTTTTTATTATTATTCTTTATTCTTTTTTTATGAGCATATAATTGGCCTATAATCAGGTAGATCTGGTTTTACGGCCTACAAAGTATTCTTTGATTAATATAATCTTGTAGTTAGTTAACAATTCCAGAGTAAAACAAAACTGATTCGGCCATCTAAACGATGATATTGAATTTATTATCTTGGATATATTTCATTTTCGCTCGAGGCTCGTCCATTGCATACTAGAGGACGCCAGAGTATCTTCTTGATGTCGAAAATCTTGACAGTTCATCTTAGTTCAGTGGACCTCTTGAAATTCAAAACTAAAATACAAAACTCGTGGTCGAAGAGCAACAAGTTAGTCGCTTGTTTCTCTTTGACGAGGAATATTTCTTTCAACCAGATTTTTTTTTATTATTCTTTATTCTTTTTTTATGAGCATATAATTGGCCAATAATCAGATAGATCTGGTTTTACGGCCTACAAAGTATTCTTTGATTAATATAATGTTGTAGTTAGTTAACAATTCCAGAGTGAAACAAAACTGATTCGGCCATCCAAACGATGATATTAAAGTTATTATCTTGGATATATTTCATTTTCGCTCGAGGCTCGTCCATTGCATACTAGATAACGTCAGAGTATCTTCTTGATGTCGAAAATCTTGACAGTTCATCTTAGTTCAGTGGACCTCTTGAAATTCAAAACTAAAATACAAAACTCGTGGTCGAAGAGCAACAAGTTAGTCGCTTGTTTCTCTTTGACGAGGAATATTTCCTTCAACCAGATTTTTTATTATTATTCTTTATTCTTTTTTTATGAGCATATAATTGGCCTATAATCAGGTAGATCTGGTTTTACGGCCTACAAAGTATTCTTTGATTAATATAATCTTGTAGTTAGTTAACAATTCCAGAGTAAAACAAAACTGATTCGGCCATCTAAACGATGATATTGAATTTATTATCTTGGATATATTTCATTTTCGCTCGAGGCTCGTCCATTGCATACTAGAGGACGCCAGAGTATCTTCTTGATGTCGAAAATCTTGACAGTTCATCTTAGTTCAGTGGACCTCTTGAAATTCAAAACTAAAATACAAAACTCGTGGTCGAAGAGCAACAAGTTAGTCGCTTGTTTCTCTTTGACGAGGAATATTTCTTTCAACCAGATTTTTTTTTATTATTCTTTATTCTTTTTTTATGAGCATATAATTGGCCAATAATCAGATAGATCTGGTTTTACGGCCTACAAAGTATTCTTTGATTAATATAATGTTGTAGTTAGTTAACAATTCCAGAGTGAAACAAAACTGATTCGGCCATCCAAACGATGATATTAAAGTTATTATCTTGGATATATTTCATTTTCGCTCGAGGCTCGTCCATTGCATACTAGATAACGTCAGAGTATCTTCTTGATGTCGAAAATCTTGACAGTTCATCTTAGTTCAGTGGACCTCTTGAAATTCAAAACTAAAATACAAAACTCGTGGTCGAAGAGCAACAAGTTAGTCGCTTGTTTCTCTTTGACGAGGAATATTTCCTTCAACCAGATTTTTTATTATTATTCTTTATTCTTTTTTTATGAGCATATAATTGGCCTATAATCAGGTAGATCTGGTTTTACGGCCTACAAAGTATTCTTTGATTAATATAATCTTGTAGTTAGTTAACAATTCCAGAGTAAAACAAAACTGATTCGGCCATCTAAACGATGATATTGAATTTATTATCTTGGATATATTTCATTTTCGCTCGAGGCTCGTCCATTGCATACTAGATGACGCCAGAGTATCTTCTTGATGTCAAAAATCTTGACAGTTCATCTTGGTTCAGTGGACCTCTTGAAATTCAAAACTAAAATACAAAACTCGTAGTTGAAGAGCAACAAGTTAGTCGTTTGTTTCTCTTAGACGAGGAATATTTCTTTCAACCAGATTTTTTTTTATTATTCTTTATTCTGTTTTTATGAGCATATAATTGGCCAATAATCATGTAGACCTGGATTTACGGCTTACAAAGTATTCTTTGATTAATATAATCTTGTAGTTAGTTAACAATTCCAGAGTAAAACAAAACTGATTCGGCCATCTAAACGATGATATTGAATTTATTACCTTGGATATATTTCATTTTCGCTCGAGGCTCGTCCATTGGATACTAGATGACGCCAGAGTATCTTCTTGATGTCGAAAATCTTGACAGTTCATCTTAGTTCAGTGGACCTCTTGAAATTCAAAACTAAAATACAAAACTCGTAGTTGAAGAGCAACAATTTAGTCGTTTGTTTCTCTTAGACGAGGAATATTTCTTTCAACCAGATTTTTTTTTATTATTCTTTATTCTGTTTTTATGAGCATATAATTGGCCAATAATCATGTAGACCTGGATTTACGGCTTACAAAGTATTCTTTGATTAATATAATCTTGTAGTTAGTTAACAATTCCAGAGTAAACCAAAACTGATTTGGCCATCTAAACGATGATATTGAATTTATTATCTTGGATATATTTCATTTTCGCTATAGGCTCGTCCATTTCATATTAGAGGACGCCAGAGTATCTTCTTGCTGTCGAAAATCTTGACAGTTCATCTTAGCTCAGTGAACCTCTTAAAATTCAAAACTAAAATAGAAAACTCGTTGTCGAAGAACAAAAAGTTAGTTGCTTGTTTCTCTTTGACCAGGAATGTTTTTTTCAACCAGATTTTTTTTTTATTCTTTATTCTTTTTTTATGAGCATATAATTGGCCAATAATCAGATATATCTGGTTTTACGGCCTACAAAGTATTCTTTGATTAATATAATCTTGTAGTTAGTTAACAATTCCAGAGTAAAACAAAACTGATTCGGCCATCCAAACGATGATATTAAATTTATTATCTTGGATATATTTCATTTTCGCTCGAGGCTCGTCCATTGGATACTAGATGACGCCAGAGTATCTTCTTGATGTCGAAAATCTTGACAGTTCATCTTAGTTCAGTGAACCTCTTAAAATTCAAAACTAAAATACAAAACTCGTGGTCAAAGAGCAACAAGTTAGTCGTTTGTTTCTCTTAGACGAGGAATATTTCTTTCAACCAGATTTTTTTTTATTATTTTTTATTCTGTTTTTATGAGCATATAATTGGCCAATAATCATGTAGACCTGGATTTACGGCTTACAAAGTATTCTTTGATTAATATAATCTTGTAGTTAGTTAACAATTCCAGAGTAAACCAAAACTGATTCGGCCGTCTAAACGATGATATTGAATTTATTATCTTGGATATATTTCATTTTCGCTCGAGGCTCGTCCATTGCATACTAGATGACGCCAGAGTATCTTCTTGATGTCGAAAATCTTGACAGTTCATCTTACCTCAGTGAACCTCTTAAAATTCAAAACTAAAATACGAAACTCATTGTCGAAGAGCCACAAGTTAATTGCTCTTTGATCAGAAATGTTTTTTTCAACCAGATTTTTTTAATTATTCTTTATTCTTTTTTTATGAGCATATAATTGGCCATCAATCAGATAGATCTGGTTTTACGGCCTACAAAGTATTCTTTGATTAATATAATGTTGTAGTTAGTTAACAATTCCAGAGTAAAACAAAACTGATTCGGCCATCTAAACAATGATATTAAATTTATTATCTTGGATATATTTCATTTTCGCTATAGGCTCGTCCATTTCATATTAGAGGACGCCAGAGTATCTTCTTGCTGTCGAAAATCTTGACAGTTCATCTTAGCTCAGTGAACCTCTTAAAATTCAAAACTAAAATAGAAAACTCGTTGTCGAAGAACAAAAAGTTAGTTGCTTGTTTCTCTTTGACCAGGAATGTTTTTTTCAACCAGATTTTTTTTTTATTCTTTATTCTTTTTTTATGAGCATATAATTGGCCAATAATCAGATATATCTGGTTTTACGGCCTACAAAGTATTCTTTGATTAATATAATCTTGTAGTTAGTTAACAATTCCAGAGTAAAACAAAACTGATTCGGCCATCCAAACGATGATATTAAATTTATTATCTTGGATATATTTCATTTTCGCTCGAGGCTCGTCCATTGCATACTAGATGACGCCAGAGTATCTTCTTGATGTCGAAAATCTTGACAGTTCATCTTAGTTCAGTGAACCTTTTGAAATTCAAAACTAAAATACAAAACTGTCGAAGATCAACAAGTTAGTTGCTTGTTTCTTCTTGATCAGGAAAGTTTTCTTCAACCAGATTTGTCTTTATGTAGTTATCTGGACAGTTTTTGTGATTGATTCATTGCAATAAAAGGGATTTGAAGGAGGTACATTTTTGTCGCTTAGTATTGTCTTCAAAACAAGACAAATGCTCTATTCTCCTGCAACATTTGATGATACCGTCCTGTTTCAGTTGACCCAGTTGCCGGATGCTCAAATAGCCGACACTCCGTGGGCTCCTCCGAGGGGAATACTACCAGACAACCTGAAACCGCCCAACGGTCTCTGCTACCCCCCGCAATACCCCCACAAGATGCCGGTACCGTATCTGATAGAGCAGATGCAAGCGTTGAACCTGGAGGGCGAAAACTCCTTGCATCACTCGAATTCCTCCAGCAATAGCAGCTTGAACCAATCGCCGCCGGAAACGCCCACAGTGATGCCCCACGGACCGGGGAGGGGCCCCGACAAGCCCAGGATGAACGGAATCCCCCCGCCCCCTCCTCCGGCCGCATTTATCAACAACCTGCCTCCCATGTGTGATACTACCCCTCCGCCCCCCGCTTTCAATAACTGTACGGTGCCTTACACGAGTTACCCTGCAACCTACAACCAGATGCCGCCTAACAGGTCCATATTTCAATACACTACGCAGCCTTATTGCAGACCGCATTTCAACGCTCCCTTTCCGAACTATCAGAATTCCGAGAACACGATACCACCCTACACAGTTCCTTATGTCTCCATTATTTATTCCAGCCCTCAGTTCCCTCCCAGACACCCGACCGGTTGTTACAATTGCGGATCTACCGGACACATCGGCCAAGATTGCACCGCTCAGAACATCGAGGAGATCACGCAGAAGAAGACCTACACCCTGGACTACAATAATGCGATACGAGATGCGGAGAATAAGTAGAATTTATTTTTCATTAGATGTGATCGAACGGTTACCGTACTATTTTATTATTATTTTTTTTCTCCAATGAGATCTTTTGTAATCTAAGCCGAACTTAATATCTTAGCTAGGTGCTTTTTTGAGTATGTATTTGTCTCGACGAAGCGGTCTCCATTCTGATTCGGGAAAACCTTGAAGTATCATGACCTATTTTGCGCAATGTGACAGGAAATATCATTGAATTATGGAATTTAGAAGTATATAGAATCTAAATCTGTACTGCAGTTTTATCAGCAAGAATTAATCATAAATTAATGACGGTTGGTGCATATGAGATGTCATAAAAAAGCCCTAAGTTTTTAAACAAATGTGCAAGAATTCAAGTACTTTGATCTGCTTGTTATATGCATCAACCTTTATGTCATCTATAGAAATAATTTTTTATTCAATTTTTAATCCTTGATTTCGAATCGAATTGTTTATGATATTCATTTAAAATAACTCATAAAGTCATTAATGTTTCGGGCTTTCAATTGTCAAAATTGGATATTCTCAGACTGTTATTCGCCAAAGATACTTGACCAAACGACTAAATTAGCACAAATTTTAATCCTTGTGATCGATAAAGAATTTTTACATTTTTGGCAAAATAGGTAGTCATCATTGAATTGAATAACTGTTTTCCTAAAAGAAAAACCATTGGAAAAACTTTTTTTCATTTGAAATTCTTCAAAATTTCATAGAATTTTACACTGCGTACTTATATCAGTTTATTTTATATTTGTTTTAGTAAGGTTCAAATTGACCACATCTAGAATTTTTACAGTAACTCAACCTGTGTTTGTTGTTTTGTTATTTGTTATTTGTGAATTATTTCGGTTAAACAATATTGTTCTGTAATATATCATGATTTGATTGTATATAAAACTAGGTAATTAATAGTTATCATTTGAATATTGATATATTTCTAATACAATCAGTATGTGACTGAAAGTTGACTTAAATCATTAATGTGAAATAAAAATTTTCTAATATGAGAAGATGTATTTAATCAGAAAAAAACGCTACAAATTTCACAAAAAGGTCTATTATTTCCACATCAGCGAGATTCCTCTCACGAAATATCCCAATTAATAAAAAGAGCGAATACAAGTCTCCCACAAAATTACCTAGAACGTGCCTAATTGAAGATGGAACTCAAAAAAAAAAATTTCGTTT
Organism: Aphidecta obliterata; assembly: GCA_963966015.1. Classification (NCBI taxonomy): domain Eukaryota; kingdom Metazoa; phylum Arthropoda; class Insecta; order Coleoptera; family Coccinellidae; genus Aphidecta; species Aphidecta obliterata. Next base: position 37,382,804 of record OZ014430.1, on the reverse strand, counting down.
GCAACAATTCAACTAGACCAAAGGCTACATTGGCCAAATATGACAGATGTGATACATTAGATCTACTGTTTAACAGGAATGTCAAAAACATATAACCTCAATCTCCAACTGTTTTGATTAGTCTGATTTTAAGCCGCGAAGATGAATATTTCAGATAAGAATGTTATTCTTCTGCCACAACGATAGAGGGGAAAAGATCATTCCTTAAGGAATGTCGCGTTTTTAATGGAAAAGTTAATGGATTGTTGACTCTATGTTCTATATTTTCAAATATCACCACAGAAAACAAAACCAGATAAACTCTCTTGAAACTGAAACATCCAGTCAGAATTTTCCTTGTTATTTGTCTCCTTGCATTGTTATATTCCAATATCAGAAAAATTCTCTACGAACTATGTAGTTAATATTCCTTATCATTCACAAAATATTATCACCTAAATTCTGTAATTATCATGCCCAATTAGCGATACTTTCAAAGAAAACAATGCTTATGTGGCAATTTCTCTATGGCAGTCAAAAAAAGACATTTATTTGTCAAAGTGACAATCTCCAGTCGTGTTGTTTGAAAGATGCTGAATCGAGTGAATTGAAAAGAACTTTTTAAAATGTGCCAGAGATGATGAATTGAATTCATTTCGCCACACCCACGGAAAATAAGTACAAGGTTAACTTGAGTGTGTTAAAATAATTCTAATAATGCGTTAAAGTACCTGAATTGAGTTGAACATGTTTGCTTCGTTGAAAAATAAGATACGGGAAGAAACGGGGAATGATCTTTCCAAGCTAACAGCAAAGATAACTTCCTCTACTGTACAGAAGATTGATTCCCTACGTGGAAAATCGTTCCAGGGTTCCCACTCGAGTATTAATTCTTTATTATCGTCCGATGATCTCAAAGACGGTGGTATATTAGATATAGAAGAAGTGAAGAAAAGAGTGTCTAGAATCGAAACAGATTTCAAGAGAAGACTGGATCAGAAGGAAAAAGATTGGTCTGAAATAATCAATGCCAAAGACAAACAACTGCAGATGTTCGAGAAAGAGAAGGAGGAAGCCTATAAACAAATTATAAATCTGAGGGAAAAATTAAAAATTGCCGAAGGTATGTGAAGGATTTCGATATTCTCGACAACCTTTAATAATATTGTTTCCTAGATTTCAAACAAAAGTTGGTGGAACATCAAGAGGATAAAGAACAGATAGAGAATTTCCAATCGCAGGAATTGTCGAAAATAAAACATTTAGTATTACTTCGTGATAAGGAACTAGCCGATAAAAATGCCTCGCTTAAGGAAGCACAGTTACAACTTGAAAAGATGAGGAGTGAAATGGCTAGATTGAGGAGGCAGGAGGAGAATTTGAGCGACGTCCAGGTTTGTTCCTGAAAAAACTTTATAGCATAAATACCGCACCTTACCCTGTAGAATTTCTATTGCTTTTTTTTTATAAAATACATGAATTTTTTGATAAACTTCTTGTTTGCTACTTAGTGTTGTTATGCAGTATTTGTTATTGGGTTTATTTTATAGGTTTAATGTATTCGGATCTTTCATTAACATTTTTTCTATTACGTAGACTGCCATATTGCACCCTATTGTATATTTCTTTATGTTTCAGTAATATTCCATTATTTTTTTTATTATTGTGTTAGAACATATTGTTCCCATAACTTTGAAGGTTGATTTATATTGTTCTGTTCGTCTACCATCGACCTTTCCATAAACGCGACAAAATGAGTATTTATTACATAAAAGAGGTACATCTTCGATTTAGACCTAAGAACTATCGATGTTTACTTGAGTTTATGTGAAAAAATTGTATGCTCCCCAGCAAATATAGTCTATTTGCTATATATTTTTGGGAGGGCCACTCCTTAATCTTAATTCAGGATCTGTAATTCGAAGTAGATCTGAAAGCTTGCCGGCCGAAAACTAAAATTCTTACTTATGTAATTAGCCAACTTATTCTGGTTTCTGACTTATGAAATTGAAGAATTGACGAAACATCGAAGAAACAAAGTGATGAAATTAATTTTTGACCACCCTAAATCAGAGCGACACCCAGAAATTGTTTTAACACAATTAGTTGTTATTTTAAGTATTAGCACGTGACTTTTTTATTTCATGGGCTTCAGCATAACACAGGTATGTGCTTATAGCTTTCGAAATATACGGCCAATAAAAATTTTATTGTTTGATCATTTTTTTAGGACGACTTAGATGCCTTGCGGCATTCCACTTCGAGGGATATGGCCGCTTTAGCGTCTAATTTAACGGAAAGTGAAGAGGATAGGAAACATTTGAAAGATCTCATAGTTATTTTGAAACAACAATTGGCCAATGAGACTTCTGCCGATGAACAGTTGATTTCTGAAAGGAAGTTGCTGGAGCAAAGGCTGGAAGAAGCGCATGTGCATCTGGCCGACATTAAAACGTTGTGGAGTGATAAAATAACTTCCCTAGAAACGCAGGTAGAATAATCTAATTGTCACATATTATAAATAAAGACGATAAATATTGTCTAAAATTGAATTAAATCGAAGTACTTCATTTCAAGGTGGGTAGACTCAGCCGTCAAGCAGCGGAAGAAGGTACCGAAAGGAGGAGAGCTCTCCAGGAAAAAGACCTTCTCTTCGAGAAAGTGCAACAATTAGAAGCGGAGCTAGAATACAACAAATTGGATTTGAACAACAAAAACACGAAAATTCTGAGGTTGAATGCGGATTTGGAAGAATTATCGGCTGAATTGAAAAGAGTCCGAGCTGAAAATGAAGAACATGTTTCATTTTTAAGGACTCAATTAGTGAGTCAACCATAGTTTTGGGCGATATCTGTTTCTTTTCTTATGTTTTTATCTTCTGCATGGGCATATTTTAAAAATAAGTATTTTATCTGTTTCAGTTATGTATTTTCAACTTCCGTTGCTATACCATCTTATTTAAGTTTATTACTTTGTATTTTATTTAGTTCCTAATTTGAATCGAAAATCAATTCAATCTATCAAATGAAATTTTTTTATTTAGTTCACCAGATGGGTAAGTTGTTTCTGTTCTTTTATTTCCTTGGCTTCAAATGGGTTCTTTACTTGCGAAATTATCATTCAATTTTTCTATTATGATAGTTTCATGTATTATTTTCTCATTTAATTAAGTCCTGCCTCTTTCTTGCACATTCCACTTTATTGTTTTTATTTATGACTCACAAATTTTGTTAATTTTTCATATTCTATAAATTTTTGTTCCTAATAAATTTTGTTGTATATTTGTATTGTTATTTTTCACAGACCTGTAAACTTTTTATCCCTCTCCTTTAATGTTTTAGTTACTTCGACAATATTTCCTTGAAACGGTTGTTGATTGGAATTTATGTTTCAGCTCAATTCAAGTACAGAAGTTACGGTTGTGAAGAAAAACTTGGAGAATGCGGAAACTAAAGTTGAAAAGACTGAAGACGAATGTTCGAAATTGAGAAAGTCAGTTGAGGCAGAACACGAGACGAATATGTCGTTGAAAGAGAAAATATCGAAATTGGAGGGGGAACTTGCGGAAGAGAAGATTAATTCTCTTAATGTTCAAAAAACTCTTTCAAGGTTAGAGGAAGTTATTTCCGAAGTTTCTATTATTTATAGCGTTCCATTTCAGAGTCACTTCAGAAAAAAATGCAGCACTTGTGAGAAACGCTGAGATATCTCAGCAAATAGAATTGATTAAACAAGAGAAAAGACGACAAGATGCAGAATTCAATGAGTTATCGAATAAGATGAGCCAGTTGGAAGAAGAGTATATGAAACATAAGGAAGGTGAAGCAAGAGAGAGACAGTTGAGGAATCAAATCGGCGATTTAGAGGAACAACTGTCGGATAAAAATAAAGTACGAATTGATAAACCTGCATCGTATTTATTCACTTATATTATTAATTTACAGAACATCAAAACGTTAACTTTGAGATTGGCCGACATGAAGAAAACGCTCCAGCAAGAACTAAGGACTCCTACAAATCATAATTATCTCACGGATGATACAAATAATACGGCAGCTATTTTAACTCCGAGCCAAAGTTCTGTGAGAAATTATTCTCAAAGTGTACGACGGGACGAAGAAGATGTCAATTTTAAATATTTAAAACATGTGGTGATCAAGTTCCTCACTAGTAAGGACTATGAAGCTCAACATTTATCCAAAGCAATATCTACAGTACTTAAATTCACAGCGGAAGAAGAAAAGCTCATTAACGATACGATAGAATGGAGAAGATCGTGGTTTGGAAGTAGACCAAGATTGTTGCATAAATCGAAACCTGTGAGCTGATGGTTAGTTTGAATTTTGTAAACTTTGGCCAAAATTATTTATGTGCAACGATTTATTGGAGTTAATTGGGAAAGTTTTGTATATATTGTCTTTTTTGTTATTCCATCATCTATGGCTGTAATTCTTCTAATCGTTTTATTTATTTATAACTTATTTGGAATGTATATTTTATTTATTATGGAAATTTTTCATTGTTCATTTAAAGGAAGAAACAATTAGCTGAGATTAAGCTGCCAATATGTTAAACAAAAATGTTAATGTGATTCAATATACAATCTTCAAAAATAGTATTGAAAAGAAAATCATCTGATTGTAATTGCCAACATTCCATAATATGTAAAAAAGTGTAATATAATATTAGATTTAGAATTCCCGAATAAAGAGATCGAGTTACCAGAATTTTGGTTTTCTGATATCATTTTGTTGTTGAATAATTGGAAACTTTGGATATTTCACCGCTCAGGTTTGAAATTATTCTACGAGTTTCTAAGAGTGGGAGTTTTATATCATATTTTCTCTTGTTAAATTTTTATTTCAACCGGTTATGACTCAAAATAATTCTCGAGTATTTTCTTAATAAACCTGCAATGGAATCACAATTCAATAGGGGGTTGCAAAATAATTCCAAAACATTGAAAAAAGTAGTTCAATTTATCATTTTTTTTTTAAGTATATCGGCTATTCCGAAGAAATGTTCCTATTTGAAAACAGCGTAACAAGTACTGAACTAAAGCTCTGCTGATTTGTTAATTAAGAACCAATCAGAGTCTAGAGTACTAATGACGTCACAAAAACGTACATAACGCAGTTTTCAAATGTCTGGCTAAATTTGAAGGATTAAGAGCGGCGTTAATTCGAATATTACATGATGTCTTTTAGAAATAGAAATTATAAAAAGCACTGCAGTGAAGTCAGGAGCTTTTGAGCGCTCGTTTATACACCTTGTAAGTAGATTCGAATTTTCCAGTTTCAGAAACCAATTGAAGAAATTTTTGACAGCTGTCAAAAAATGACAGCAGCTCTTTGTCAATTATGCCGAATCAGCTGTTACAGAAATATAAGGATTTTTTTTCGATAATTCGCTAGAATCTTGCGATCTGGACAAAATTTCGCACGTAGTTTAAATACATTATTCTGTGCGGGATTTCTAACCGATCGAATCAGTAGTTTCGAAATTATTAGGAAAAAATATTTTGAACGGCCATATTCACGGAACCCCTAGTCTAATTCGAAAACTTCAAGTTCCTAGGCCTTTCCGTTCGAAAGTTATAATTTTCTATGGTTCTGGTCAAGCGATCTTGACAAAATTCTGCATGTAGCTAGAACACGCCATTCTCCATCTGAATGCAAAATTTCATTTCGAAGTAATCAGGAAAACAAAACTTCGAACGTCCATATTTACGAAACCCCTGGTCGAATTTTACCCAATAATGAACTTAACCGCGGCATTCGAGATTCGAACATATCCTGAAAATTTCAAGTTTCTAGGTCGTTCCGTTCGAGAGTTATCGTGTATACGCACAGACTGAATTTTTCGAAGGATTCGTCATCTCTGTCGATTGAGACCATTTTCGGCTCAAAATTCGAAAAATACAGACAGCCCTCGTGTAAGTAGAACGAGCGCTCAAAAACCCTCCCCTGTTGAGCCGGTTCTTTTCATCACGTGAATTGCCGGCATTGTTTACACCAGAAACGTCAACTGTCAACCTGTTCGCCGAACACAAACATCATCCTGCATCTATCAGAAAATTCAAGAATCATCCAATATTCAATAACCAATTTACATTTAGGGATTGGTAAGTAATAAATACGCAATCTTGCTTTGAAATTGTTTGAAATTTGAATGAATCAGATTTGTTGATTCACACCCCTGCTCCATGATGTGCTGAAAATAGCTTATTTTCATGTTGGAAATGGAAAGATATATTTCTATGTATGTGAATAAATTTGGTCTATGTGACTATCAAGTGAAAAATTGGAAATTTTCAGATTTTTGTGCAATAATTCTATCTAGATTTCTCACAATTGATCAGAGAAAGATGAAAATTCAACATGAGATTATTGAATGAAGTTATTTAACTGTTCTTTCAGTATATTGCAGTTTGGACTTTTGCGATCTGGTGAATCTGGTATTCAAGAAAGATGCCGCCTGTCGACAAAACCCCAAACGTTATTTCAAGTTCTTTCCAACTAGTATACTCGACGAAGGCCTATAATAAAATTCCTATATTTGAATACGAATCCACCACAACAGGCCTAACCGTAGTTATCGCTGAAGTCGATGGGCCTATTGTAAACGGATTTTTCTGCATTGGTAGGTATTGAGTACTTGGTGGATTTTTTTTAAACGATAACTTTTTTATTCAGCTACTGAAGCGTTTGATGACGATGGTTTACCTCACACCCTAGAACATCTCATATTTTTGGGAAGTGAAGAATACCCATACAAAGGCGTTTTGGATTTACTGGCTAATCGGTGTTTTGCTTCCGGAACTAACGCTTGGACCGATGTCGATCACACGTGTTATACGATGGAAACGGCAGGAAGTCAAGGATTTTTAGCGCTTATGCCTATTTATTTGGAACATATTCTTTATCCCACTTTAACTGTGAGTTTGATACATTTAAAATTTATAAAACTAATTTCTGTGATTTAGGATGAAGGTTTTATAACGGAAGTCCATCACATAACACCGACAGGAGAAGACGCCGGTGTAGTTTATTGCGAAATGCAGGGACGTGAAAACTCCGCAGAATCTAGACTTCATATAACGTTATCCCGTCTAATGTATCCTGGAAAATGTGGGTATTCGTCCGAGACTGGAGGAATAATGAAAAATTTGCGAGAATCCACTTCTAATGAGAAGGTGAATAATTCTGAATACCCACAGCATTCTCACTCAACCTCGCTTTTTTCAGATCAAAAATTACCACCAGGAGCTTTATCGTCCGGAGAATTTAAAAATCATCATTACAGGTCGTGTCGAACATGAAACAATTTTCAAATCTTTATCGAAACTCGAGGAAAAAATTGTATCGAAGGTAAGTTCACGAGAGGTGTAAAAATAATTCAAAACGATAACAATTCGTGTATTTCTTCAAAGGGAAATTTGGGTCCTTTCCAAAGACCCTGGCAATCGCCCGTTCCACCTCTAGAATCATCCACCGACATCGAGATTAAATATCCAGCAGATGACGAGAGTAACGGGTTATTCTGTATCGCTTGGAGGGGTGCATCGACCGTAAAAGATCAGTATACTGTCACCGCTACTTCTTTGATGTTGAAATATCTGTCGGATTTTTCTGTGTCCCCGCTACAGAAAGAATTGGTCGAGATCGAGGATCCCTATGCCAGCGAAGTAAGTATAAATTCATATAAGTAAGATAAAAGTATTAATGTAATTTTTCAGATAACTTACAACTTGTACCAAAACTCCGAAACGTGCAACTACCTCACCTTCCAAGATGTGCCGGTTACCAAATTGGAAGAGATAAAATCGAAGCTTTTCTCGATACTGAACGGAATTGTGGAAAATGAAAATATAGATATGGAAAGAATGGAGAGTATAATTAAGAGGAATAGACTGGAATGCTCCAGTTATTTGGAGTGCGATCCACATAGTTCTGTCGCATTTTTAGTCATTGGACATGTTCTTTACGGAAATACTAAAGAAGACGTGAGTTCGGTTTCTATTTTAATTCATACCCCACTTAATGGAATATTCCCCTTCGATTACAGTTGGAACAACGGGTGAACCCCTTAAAGGATTTCGATTCTTTAAAAAACGAACCCAAATCTTACTGGGTGTCCCTTCTGAAGAAGTACTTCCTAGACAACAAATTCATAGCGATCCGTTGCAAACCCAGCAAGGAAGAAAAGCAAAAAATGGCAGAGGAGGAAAAAGGCAGGGTGGCCAAGCAAATCGAGTCCTTGGGCCTCGACGGTCTGGAAGTTAAAGGAAAAGAATTGGAAAAGGCTATCGAATTCAACGAACGTGAACCCTTGGAAGAAATGTTGGTTTCTTTGAGCATACCGGAAATCAGTTCTGTGAATTATCACAGTATCGTAAGACTTAGGACTGATTCGAGCGGTAAAAGGTCTCTGGACCTCGCCGAAACTCCGGTTTTCACGTTCTTCGACGATGTGAATTCCAATTTTGTTTATGTAAGTATTTTTTATTGCTTTTCGAGAATAACAGAATAGCAACGTTCTTTCAATAGTTTTTGGTCATGATAGCAAAATAACCTCGAAATTGACAATAGAATGACAGAAACTTCACTTGAATGTCATTTATCAGTGTTGCCACTGAAGAATATTAAATAATCTGAGAAGGAGGGAAATTGCCCTCAAAATCCTCAACTATCAATACAGAGTGTTCTCAAAGGAAGTCTTCATTTTTTTATTGCTCTTTGGGAATAAGAGTATAGCAACGTTCTCTCAATAGTTTTTGGTCATCATAGCAAAATAACCTCAAATGCAACGCATGATATTTCACTGTAGAATGACAGAAACTTCACTTAAATGTCATTTATCAGTGTTGCCACTGAAGAATATTAAATAATCCGAGAAGGAAGGGAAATTGCCCTCAAAATCCTCAACTATCAATACAGAGTGTTCTCAAAGGAAGTCTTCATTTTTGAAAATTTGGGAAATGAGTGATAACGTTTCTTTTATAAATGATATTTATACCCATTTTTACCTTAATATTTTAATTAAGTGTTTGGGACTTATGATAAAAGTGGTAAAATTCTTTCTTGGCAATGATGAAACGGATAATTTCATCTTCTATTGAATATAGTGGTTGAAAATTTGGGGAATAAGTGATAACATTTCTTTTATAAATAATGATTGTACCGATTTTTACCTTAATACTTCAATCAAGTGTTTGAAACTTATGATAAAAGTGGTAAAATTCTTTCTTGGCAATGATGAAACGGATAATTACATCTTCTATTGAATTTAGTGGCTGAAAATTTGGGAAATGAGTGATAACGTTTCTTTTATAAATGATATTTATACCGATTTTTACCTCAATACTTTAATTAAGTGTTTGGAACTTATGATAAAAGTGGTAAAATTCTTTATTGGCAATGATGAAACGGATATTTACATCTTCTATTGAAAATAATGGTTAAAAATTTAGGGAAAAAGTGATAACGTTTCTTTTATAAATGATAATTATACCGATTTCTACCTTAATACTTCAATTAAGTGTTTGAAACTTATGATAAAAGTGGTAAAATTCTTTCTTGGCAATGATGAAACAGATAATTACAACTTCAATTACTCCTCAACTATCAATACAGAGTGTTCTCAAAGGAAGTCTTCATTTTTTTATTGCTCTTTGGGAATAAGAGTATAGCAAAGTTCTCTCAATAGTTTTTGGTCATCATAGCAAAATAACCTCAAATGCAACGCATGATATTTCACAGTAGAATGACAGAAACTTCGCTTGAATGTCATTTATCAGTGTTGCCGCTGAAGAATATTAAATAATTCGAAAAGGAGGGAAATCGCCCTCAAAATCCTCGACTATCAATACAGAGTGTTCTCAAAGGAAGTCTTTATTTTTTTATTGCTCTTTGGGAATAACAGTATAGCAACGTTCTTTCAATAGTTTTTTGGCATCATAGAAAAATAACCTCTAAATGCAACGCATGATATTTGTCAGTAGAATGACAGAAACTTCACTTGAATGTCATTTATCTGTGTTGCCACTGAAGAATATTAAATAATCCGAGAAGGAGGGAAATTGCCCTCAAAATCCTCAACTATCAATACAGAGTGTTCTCAAAGGAAGTCTTCATTTTTTTATTGCTCTTTGGGAATAAGAGTATAGCAAAGTTCTCTCAATAGTTTTTGGTCATCATAGCAAAATAACCTCAAATGCAACGCATGATATTTCACTGTAGAATGACAGAAACTTCACTTGAATGTCATTTATCAGTGTTGCCACTGAAGAATATTGAATAATCCGAGAAGGAGGGAAATTGCCCTCAAAATCCTCAACTATCAATACAGAGTGTTCTCAAAGGAAGTCTTTATTTTATTATTGCTCTTTGGGAATAACAGTATAGCAACGTTCTTTCAATAGTTTTTTGTCATCATAGAAAAATAACCTCTAAATGCAACGCATGATATTTGACAGTAGAATGACAGAAACTTCACTTGAATGTCATTTATCAGTGTTGCCACTGAAGAATATTAAATAATCCGAGAAGAAGGGAAATTGCCCTCAAAATCCTCAACTATCAATACAGAGTGTTCTCAAAGGAAGTCTTCATTTTTTTATTGCTCTTTGGGAATAAGAGTATAGCAACGTTCTCTCAATAGTTTTTGGTCATCATAGCAAAATAACCTCAAATGCAACGCATGATATTTCACAGTAGAATGACAGAAACTTCGCTTGAATGTCATTTATCAGTGTTGCCACTGAAGAATATAAAATAATCCGAAAAGGAGGGAAATCGCCCTCAAAATCCTCAACTTTCTCTTTTTTCAACAAAAGGTAGAACTCCTTTAAATAGAGCATTTCAAAAAAAATCGCCTAGATAAAACTTAAAAAAAAAAAAATTATCGATGAAATACATTCTAATACGATTCTAGATAATGTGACTCGTCGAGTTATAAATTAGTATGAAAAAATGTCTTTCCTTTTTTTCAGATTTATGCTCTTCTGGACACGAAGTTCATAAAGCCCGAACTCAGAAATTACCTGCCCTTATTCTTCGAGACACTTCTGGAGTTGCCGATCATGAAAGAAGGCGAATTGATACCTTACGAGAAGGTAGTGGCAGAATTGTACAACGATACAGTTCAGAATTCGGCTCATTTGGGATCTACGAAGAGGGGATTGTTCAAATGCGGCTCAAACTCGACGACCGCTGTTGTTATGTTACAAGTCGAATGTAGTAACTTCCAGAAAGGTTTGGAATGGTTGAGAGATTTACTGTACAACACCGTTTTTACTGCCGATCGGTTGAAAGTTACAGCGAAGAAAATGCTCAATTCCGTGGCCCAGGCCAAGAGGAGCGGCAGTGATATGGTGTCTTATGCTATTAAAGCTTTGTGCTTTTCAGAAGGTATAACTAAACTTTTTTCAAAACGGTTTGTTCTTCAATATAATTCAATTCTTCAGATAGTAACATAATGAGGAACGGAGTTGTCAACCAAAATAAATTTCTGACCAGCTTGGTCGACGAACTGGACGGAACTAAGGCTGATGAAATTGTGAAGAAATTTAGTGACATCAAGAAGTTTTTGGCGGAATATAAGAATTTCTCTTTGTATTTAGCTGGTAACTTGAGGAGTCTACCAAATCCAACACAAATCATTAAGGAAACATTCGTTTCCAACTCCGAACCACCGAAATGGTGAGTAATTGCCAGAAAAAAAACTTTATATTTTTGCTGGCGTTTCTCAGGGTTCAGTTTTGTACCTAACATTATTCCTTTCTGAATGGGAACTACAAAAATCTCATTGAGTTTGGAGATTTGCCCTCAAATTTGGAAAATCAACAATGAATGATTCTCTTCAAATGAGAAAATATTGAAATATTTCTTTCTCGACAATGATGAAACGGATATTCACATTTTCTATTGAAAATAGTGGTTAAAACTCAGGGAATAAGTGATTTCGATTCTGTTATAAACGATAGTTATACCGATATCTACCTTAATACTTCAATAAAGTGTTTGAAACTTATGATAAAAGTGGTAAAATTCTTTCTCGGCAATGATGAAACGGATAATTACATCTTCTATTGAATATAGTCGTTGAAAATTTGGGGAATAAGTGATAACATTTCTTTTATAAATAATGATTGTACCGATTTTTACCTTAATACTTCAATCAAGTGTTTGAAACTTATGATAAAAGTGGTAAAATTCTTTCTCGGCAATGATGAAACGGATAATTACATCTTCTATTGAATATAGTCGTTGAAAATTTGGGGAATAAGTGATAACATTTCTTTTATAAATAATGATTGTACCGATTTTTACCTTAATACTTCAATCAAGTGTTTGAAACTTATGATAAAAGTGGTAAAATTCTTTATTGGCAATGATGAAACGGATATTTACATCTTCTATTGAAAATAATGGTTAAAAATTTGGGGAAAAAGTGATAACATTTCTTTTATAAATAATGATTGTACCGATTTTTACCTTAATACTTCAATCAAGTGTTTGAAACTTATGATAAAAGTGGTAAAATTCTTTCTTGGCAATGATGAAACGGATAATTACATCTTCTATTGAAGTTAGTGGTTGAAAATTTGGGAAATGAGTGATAACGTTTCTTTTATAAATGATATTTATACCGATTTTTACCTCAATACTTTAATTAAGTGTTTGGAACTTATGATAAAAGTGGTAAAATTCTTTATTGGCAATGATGAAACGGATATTTACATCTTCTATTGAAAATAATGGTTAAAAATTTGGGGAAAAAGTGATAACGTTTCTTTTATAAATGATAATTATACCGATTTCTACCTTAATACTTCAATTAAGTGTTTGAAACTTATGATAAAAGTGGTAAAATTCTTTCTTACCAATGATGAAACGGATATTTACATCATCTATTGAAAATAATGGTTAAAAATTTGGGGAAAAAGTTATAACGTTTCTTTTATAAATGATAATTATACCGATTTTTAACTTAATACTTCAATTAAGTGTTTGAAACTTATGATAAAAGTGGTAAAATTCTTTCTCGGCAATGATGAAACGGATATTTACATCATCTATTGAAAATAATGGTTAAAAATTTGGGGAAAAAGTGATAACATTTCTTTTATAAATAATGATTGTACCGATTTTTACCTTAATACTTCAATCAAGTGTTTGAAACTTATGATAAAAGTGGTAAAATTCTTTCTCGGCAATGATGAAACGGATATTTACATCATCTATTGAAAATAATGGTTTTAAAAATTTGGGGAAAAAGTGATAACATTTCTTTTATAAATAATGATTGTACCGATTTTTACCTTAATACTTCAATCAAGTGTTTGAAACTTATGATAAAAGTGGTAAAATTCTTTCTCGGCAATGATGAAACGGATATTTACATCATCTATTGAAAATAATGGTTTTAAAAATTTGGGGAAAAAGTGATAACATTTCTTTTATAAATAATGATTGTACCGATTTTTACCTTAATACTTCAATCAAGTGTTTGAAACTTATGATAAAAGTGATAAAATTCTTTCTTGGCAATGATGAAACGGATAATTACATCTTCTATTGAAGTTAGTGGTTGAAAATTTGGGAAATGAGTGATAACGTTTCTTTTATAAATGATATTTATACCGATTTTTACCTCAATACTTTAATTAAGTGTTTGGAACTTATGATAAAAGTGGTAAAATTCTTTATTGGCAATGATGAAACGGATATTTACATCTTCTATTGAAAATAATGGTTAAAAATTTGGGGAAAAAGTGATAACGTTTCTTTTATAAATGATAATTATACCGATTTCTACCTTAATACTTCAATCAAGTGTTTGAAACTTATGATAAAAGTGGTAAAATTCTTTCTTGGCAATGATGAAACGGATATTTACATCATCTATTGAAAGTAATGGTTAAACATTTGGGGAATAAGTAATAACGTTTCTTTTATAAATGATAATTATACCGATTTCTACCTTAATACTTCAATTAAGTGTTTGAAACTTATGATAAAAGTGGTAAATTTCTTTCTTAGCAATGATGAAACGGATATTTACATCATCTATTGAAAATAATGGTTAAAAATTTGGGGAAAAAGTTACAACGTTTCTTTTATAAATGATAATTATACCGATTTTTAACTTAATACTTCAATTAAGTGTTTGAAACTTATGATAAAAGTGGTAAAATTCTTTCTCGGCAATGATGAAACGGATATTTACATCTTCTATTGGAAATAGTGGTTACCATACTTGGAAATACCGATTCTCACCTTTCTCAACTTTTCAATGAACGGGGTGAAATCTAGGAGAATCAAGATATAAACATCAAACTTTAATTCCTTTTTTTTCAGTCTAAAATATACTCATGATTATGAACTGATCAAAACGGGAGAAAAGGGGATACCTGGATGCATTATTGGCATGGGATGCTTAGAATCGTCATTTTTCATACAATCTGCTAGAACAATTACCAACCCCGAAGATCCAGACGTACCAGCTTTGAATTTGTTCCTCCAATATCTAACTCAGGCTGAGGTGAGTTTGCCCGCTTCGGCTGTGTTCAATCTTCTAATGTTCCCAATTTTAGGGTCCAATTTGGAAGCAAGTCAGAGGAAAAGGATTGGCTTACGGTTATTCGATGCTAGCGAAATATCAGGAAGGTTTTATTTACTTGGCTTTTCATAGAGCTACGAATGTCGTTGGTGCTTACAAAGAAACCCATCAGATAGTGACCAAACAGTTGACGTCGAAACAATGGGACGAAACTCTCTTGGATGCTGCGAAGAATTCACTCATGTTCGAAATCATCGCGCAGGAGAAGACTATCGGAGATGTTGTCTATCTATCTGTCACTTCGTACTTACGAGGAATAGACTATAATTATAATAGGTGAATGATCTTATTTAAACAGCCTCTGGAATTATTTCACAGTTTCGAATTCGATTTTCAGGAATCTTATTGACTCGATAAAGAAAGTAACGGTGGAAGATTTGAATAGAGTGGGTGAAAAGTATGTGGCACCTCTTTTCGATAGCAGCAAGGTCAAGACGGCTGTTGTAACCGATCCATCGAGAATTGGAGAGATACACACCGGACTGAAAGAGTAAGATGATGACTTCTGTTTTGAGTACTGGCTAATTGGAATTTTTCAGGTTTGGACTCGATTTGAAGGTGTACCAATCGCTAGAAGAAAGTTTCCTTAACGAAAAATATTCCAAGTGAATTTTAAGCTAGAAAAACAGTTATTTTGATGTTTTTGATTTGAACATCGTTCTTGTGATTGAACTTCATTTTACATTCACAACATTTGTACAAAAATGCCATTATGTTGTTCATTGTTGTATTGAAAGACTTAATAACCATGCGAATTAAAATTTTTATACGTTACACATGTGTTTTTTTTTCGCTTTTTATGCGTATAAACCTGTTTTTCCTTGTGCCACACTTTTCTGTCAGGGGCAAATCTCGTCTACGTATGAACATTTTTACAATAAAAATTTTTCATAAAAATCGTTACAATATTTAAGTATGAAAAAATCACTAGAAATGGTTCGTTTTAAATTTAAATGAAAATAAAAACACAGTTATATACTGCTATAAAACTAATCAGTCATTTTCAGAAACAATCAACAATATGAAATAATTTATTTCCTACTTATTGAAATATAAAAAACCAAATTTTCTTGGTAAATAATATGTCAATTGCCAATGAAATATCGAATCATTGAACTAAACGTTCATTCAAGTTTATTCTTCCTGGTTCAAATGATTAAAACACATGCCCCACAATGAGAGCAATAAATTTGTTTGACGAATATTAATATACGATGAATCCGGCAACGGTTGTACAATTGGATGTGATTGGGAATAAATTAAGTGACCAGATCTTCGGGCTACACAGCATGAATGAATTCACGAAGCGCAAAAATAAACAAATAAAAGATTCGGTCGGGTTCAGAAAAATGGTCAGGACGTGTTTCGTGTTAATTTTGATTGGTTTTTTGGATATGTCGGACATGCAGGGGCATTATAGGAAGGACAGGAGTGAGTATTTTGATTCGAAACATTTTTGTTGAGTTGCTGTAAGGAAGGAATCTGGATATTTTCATATTTTCACACAAATGACACTTATGGAATTTAATTTCACCACCTTGTTTTGTTGTGGGTGTTTCTTTCAAAGTTTGGAAGTTTGAGTTTATCGGAAAATCAGAAATTTTCAAAAATTCAGGTGATCCAAAGAAACAAATTTATATTTCAATTTTTTAATTAATAAGAGTCCAAATATCTGAAATTTTCGAATTTCGGGACGCAATGCTAAGATTGGACTAAAAGATGACGAATTCGGCGAAAAATTGAATTATGTCAGTCCGGCCGTCCGTAAATACGATAACTTCCGAAATAAGAGACCTAGAGTTTTGAAATTATCAGGATACGTTCGAGGTTTGAATGCGCCGGTTCAGTTCGTTAATGAGCGAAATTCTGAATTTCTTTTTCTCTATAATTCGAAAAATAACGATCTGATTGAATTGAAGCTCGATAACGACACAAAGGTTCATATGAAATTTCGTGAGGATGGTGTCACTGTAAAATTGTGGAAGAATTATTTTTGAAAACTTTTGAAGTTTATAGAATTAATATGTCAGAACCAGTCAAGCTAACAATGACCACAGAAGGCCGTTTTGATGCAGAGAAAAAATTGAGTTTTCTGATATATTCAATATATACTTCAGTGATTTTTCCTTTTGAAGTTCTTAGAAATAAAATGACAGTATTTGTCTTACTGACAATGAACACTGAAGGCCATTTTGGTTCACAGAAGAAAAACCGAGTTTTCTGATATATTCATTAAAATTCGGTGATTCCATCTTTCGAAGTTTATAAAAATGAAAGGACAGTACCTACTTGTCATACTGGTTTTGGTACATAGAAAAAAAAATGATTTTTCTGATTTATGCAATATAATTCGGTGATTCCATTTATTGAAGTTCATAAAAATAAAATGGCAGTGAACACTGAAGGCGATTTTGGTACACAGAAAAAAATTCAGTGATTCCATCTTCCGAAGTCATACAAATTTTTAAAATTTTTTTAAAATTAATTCATTCTTATTCACATTTTCTTCTCAGAGTCAAAAATCATGGGAGATAGAATTCCACTCAGTTCGCTTATGCCAGAAAAGAAGGACCTGACAATGAACACTGAAGGCCATTTTGGTACACAGAAGAAAAACTGAGTTTCCTGATGTATTCATTAAAATTCGGTGATTCCATCTTTCGAAGTTTATAAAAATAAAAAGACAGTACCTACTTGTCATACTGGTTTTGGTACATAGAAAAAAAAATGATTTTTCTGATTTATGCAATATAATTCGGTGATTCCATTTATTGAAGTTCATAAAAATAAAATGGCAGTGAACACTGAAGGCGATTTTGGTACACAGAAAAAAATTCAGTGATTCCATCTTCCGAAGTCATACAAATTTTTAAAATTTTTTTAAAATTAATTCATTCTTATTCACATTTTCTTCTCAGAGTCAAAAATCATGGGAGATAGAATTCCACTCAGTTCGCTTATGCCAGAAAAGAAGGACCTGACAATGAACACTGAAGGCCATTTTGGTACACAGAAGAAAAACTGAGTTTCCTGATGTATTCATTAAAATTCGGTGATTCCATCTTTCGAAGTTTATAAAAATGAAAAGACAGTACCTACTTGTCATAATGATTTTGGTACATGGAAAAAAAATGATTTTTCTAATTTATGCAATATAATTCGGTGTTTCCATTTATTGAAGTTCATAAAAATAAAATAGCAGTGAACACTGAAGGCGATTTTGGTACACAGAAAAAAATTCAGTGATTCCATTTTCCGAAGTCATACAAATTTTAAAAATTTTTTTGAAATTAATTCATTCTTATTCACATTTTCTTCTAAGTGCCAAAAATCATGGGAGATAGAATTCCACTCAGTTCGCTTATGCCAGAAAAGAAAGACCTAACAATGAACACTGAAGGCCATTTTGGTACACAGAAGAAAAACTGAGTTTCCTGATGTATTCATTAAAATTCGGTGATTCCATCTTTCGAAGTTTATAAAAATAAAAAGACAGTACCTACTTGTCATAATGATTTTGGTACATGGAAAAAAAATGATTTTTCTAATTTATGCAATATAATTCGGTGTTTCCATTTATTGAAGTTCATAAAAATAAAATAGCAGTGAACACTGAAGGCGATTTTGGTACACAGAAAAAAATTCAGTGATTCCATTTTCCGAAGTCATACAAATTTTAAAAATTTTTTTGAAATTAATTCATTCTTATTCACATTTTCTTCTCAGTGCCAAAAATCATGGGATATAGAATTCCACTCAGTTCGCTTATGCCAGAAAAGAAAGACCTGACAATGAACACTGAAGGCCATTTTGGTACACAGAAGAAAAACTGAGTTTCCTGATGTATTCATTAAAATTCGGTGATTCCATCTTTCGAAGTTTATAAAAATAAAAAAACAGTACCTACTTGTCATAATGATTTTGGTACATAGAAAAAAAAAATATTTTTCTGATTCATGCAATATAATTCCATTTATTCAAGTTTTTAAAAATAAAATGACAATGAACACCAAAGGCAATTTTGGTACACAGAAATAAAAAATTCAGTGATTCCATCTTCCGAAGTCATACAAATTTTTAAAATTTTTGTGTGAATGAATTTATTTCTATTTACATTTTCTTCTCAGTGCCAAAAATCATGGGGGATAGAATTCCACTTAGTTCGCTTATGCCAGAAAGACCCAGAACTAGACGTAAAATCGTCTCAATGCATAACGTCTTTCGATCTAGGGTGAAACCGGCTGCTTCGAATATGCTGAGAATGGTATTAACTTTTTTTTTGGTGTAAGAAATTCTGTTTTAATTCGAATAATTTCCAATTCTCAGACGTGGAATGATCAAATTGCCGAAGCGGCGCAGAAATGGACCCAGAACTGCCAGTTTTTAACCCACGACGGAAATTCTGGCAGATTTATTCCCAACTATGGACCATGCGGGCAAAATATTTTTGTAGCTACCCAGAAAGTACCCTGGTAATGTATTTCAACCAATATTCCCCAAATATCAAATATGTAATTCCACTTAAAACCCCTATCCTTTTGGTTGGCGAAAAGTTAGCAGAGCGATTACAACTCGTGAGCTAATGATGAATAGGAAGTTCTCTGGCGTTGAAAATTAATTTTCACTGTGTCTACAGGTTCTTCGCTATAAACACTTGGTTCTTGGAGAAAGATAACTTCACGTATGGCGGTGAAAATGATTTGAGGCGCATTGGGCATTACACTCAAATGGTTTGGGCAGCCACCCATGAAGTTGGATGTGGCATATCGAAATGTATGTCTCAGAATAATGGAACAATGGTCAAATACTACAGCTACATTTGCAACTACTGTCCCATGTAAGGGTTTTTTTTAGTAATTTCTTCGAAATAAATCTGGCTGGTGCAAGAATGGTTATTCTGTTGTATTACATAACTCTTCAGGTGTAATACGCTCGAGTACCATCACTTCCTTGAAACGCCGGAAAAAATTAATTAGCATACACAACTACTTCATTCTGTAAAGAATGAAAGAACTATTCATGCAGATGAGAAAGTGAAACTGTTTCGAATTCAATTTAACTCAATGCATTTATTGGTTGATTTTTTTTTTCATTTAAGTGGAAACCTACCGGAAAAACTTGGTATGCCATACAAGAAGGGAAAGCCTTGCCAAGCATGCGAAGGTTACTGCCGTTTCAAGAAGCTCTGTTCCAATTCATGTCCAGTCGCTGATTATTGGTCCAACTGCGACAGATTGTTCAAGCGTTGGCCTAGATGGCTTTGCCATACCAACACGAAGAAGGGGAAAGAAAGGGCCAAACGATGTAGAGCCACTTGTTCTTGTACACAAAAAATTCACGATTAAATAAAAAGTATAATTAATTTTTTGATTTTTTTAATACCATCTTAACTCTAGCAATAATTTCGTGGAAAAATTTCAATAAAATCAGGATTTTCGAAATGTGTATTGGTATGACGTCACTCCATCGAAAAATTTCCACCACAAAGCTCTACTTTCAATAGTTCGTAAGTTATTAAATTTCGAATTTGAATGGAAACTTGGGTTGCTTTGGATTTATTTTTCCGAGAATTAGTTGAGGAATTTTATGGAAAATTTGAGAAATTATACTTGAAATTGCTACACCCAGAAGAAAAGATTTCGTCAACTCAATTTTTGGCAAGAAATTTTATGAAATTGTAATCCGAAAAAAAAAATATTTTGATTTTTTTTAAACCATCTTTCAAACTCTAGAAATCATTTCGGGGAAACTTTTCAATATAAAATCAGGATTTTCGAAACCTGTATTAGTAGGACGTCACATCTTCTAAAAATTTTCCCCACGAAGCTCTATTTTTGATGGTTCGTGCGTTGTTAAATTTCGAAATTGATTGGAAACTTGGGTTGCTTTGGATTTATTTTACCGAGAATAAGTTGAGGAATTTTATGGAATAGTAAAGAAATTATACTTGAAAGTGTTACATCCGGAAGAAGAGATTTCGTCAACTCAATTTTTGGCAAGAAATTTTATGAAATTGTAATCCGAAAAAAAAATATTTTGATTTTTTTCAATACCAACTTTTAAACTCTAAAAATCATTTCGGGAAAACTTTTCAAAATAAAATCAAGATTTTCGAAATGTGTATTGCTATGACGTCACACCATCTAAAATTGTTCACCACGAAGCTCTATTTTTAATGGTTCGCGAGTTATTAAATTTCAAATTTGATTGGAAACTTGGGTTGCTTTGGATTTACTTTCCGAGAATGAGTTGAGGAATTTTATGGAAAATTTAAGGAATTATACTTCTACTAGTGTCACACCCAGAAGGAAAGATTTCTTCAACTCAATTTTTGGAATTTTTTTTCATGAAATTGTAATCCGAAAGAGAAAATTGGACTACGTGGAAACATTGTGCCAGTGTCTGCGGAGGATGGTGCAAAGTGTCATATCAATCATATCCTAAATATACTCGATGGAATTTAAATCCGGTGAATACGGTGTCCACGACAATTTTTGTGCACTTGTTTTTATATGATTCACGTGCAGTTTTCAGGAATCAAAGTAGGATGCATTCGAAATTGGTATTATCGAACATGAAAGTTAAGTGGAGTGAAGTGAATTGGAGGAAAAAATAGGGGTAAGTTATGAGATCTAAAGAGTTTTTTGGCTCATAATGTTTTTCTGGCAAAATGTTTACCCCATTATGAATGAATACTTTTGTTCATTTTCTCAATATTTCATTTGACATAACAAGGTACATCCGTCATATCAATGATCAAAAAATTGCATTTTAGACTTAACGTTTCTCGAGTTGTTGATTTTGCCATGGCATTATTTAATAAGTGAATTGAGAACAAAAAAAATTGCGTTTTTCTGATATATTCGATACAATTCTGCGATTCCATCTATTGAAGTTTATGAAAAAAATTGACCGTATTTGTCATGCTGGCAATGAACACTGAAGGTAATTTTGGTACACAGAAAAAAATGAGTTTTTCTGACATAATAATGAAATCCGGTGATTCCATCTCTCGAAGTTAATAGAAATAAAATGACAGTATTTGTCATACTGACAATGAACACTGAAGGCTGTTTCAGTACACAAAAAAAATTTAGTTTGTCTGATATAACAATATATCATCCATCTTTTGAAGTTTATGAAAATAAAATGACAGTACTTGTCATATTGACGAGAACACTGAAGGCCGTTTTGGAACATAAAAATGAGCGCGCAAAAACCCCTTCAATGCTTCTCAAATTTGTTCATTATCAAATTCTTCACGAAATCCGTCCGCATAACGAACTGTATCACCTCTCACTCGTCTCAGATCAAATCCGTTAAGTTTCAGACCCATTATCTAGGATGAGTGATACAGATATATCCTATTTTAATGTTCCGCTAGCAGAAACGAAACGAGCTGAATCTTCTGTATATTTGTTCTCCGGAAAATTTACAGCTAGGACACGTTGATACGACGAATAAATTGATGTATTTGTAGTATATCCTCGATATCCTCATCCGTGATCAATTGGCTTATTTGGGTGGGCGATGACACAGTTCACTTTAATTGGGAAATTCTCATTCTAATTGGATTTTGTTGTTATCCGGCATCGATCCTCCCAGATCAAAAATCAACATATCTCAAAAACTAGGATTCGTCCTACGATTTAAACAATCGATCAAAATTTCCCACAAAAAACCGGCGTGCGTGCGAGCCCATTGCATAAATATTCAGAAACTCCTCAGACCATACTTCCATCCAACAATCCCTCTTGGAACGTGACAAGCATTAAGAGTCGCCCAACCGTGTTGTCATGCCGTCTTGAGTAGCACAGAATCACAAATAACATTTTGTCCTTACTGATTTACTTGATACATCGTCGAAACACACACCTACGCTAGGGTTGACACACGACGCGGATATCGAGTGTCGCAAGGAGTCGCCATGGGGCACCCCCTGACAGTGGATGATTAATATTGTATAATAGTGAAATTTTAATTTGTGCTACGGGTAATTATGTTGGTTCACGCCAAGAAGCCTCTTAGATTCAGCAGCCATGTGACAACATTTCCGCTGATAGAGGAGCAGGAAAACATCGAGTTGGATTCTTTGGAAAATGGGGAGGAAGTGGGAAACCATTTGCAAGTGAGTATAATTGTTGATATGTTGGGAAATTCAAGGCACTTATATCTCCTGAAATAGATTATGTGTTGTTTCTTTCGTATCTTATATTAAATAGTAAAAAAGTGATGATTTTTCGCACTTCTAGGCTGATGAGAAAGAGGCAGAAACATCCCCCGACCAACAAAACCTCAAGTACCTCAACTTGAACAATCTCTGCAAGAATTCGAAGCAAATAAGTGAATGTTACGTCGAAGAAATCGTTCTGGCCGGAGAGTCTGTCAAGTCACTCTCGGACGTCCAAGTTCTCAGTTTGAGATCCAACGGTATTCACAATTTTCCGAGTAGTGTGTTGCAATTGACATCCCTCACCATCTTGGATATTTCCGATAACGAACTTCTGACTCTACCACCGGAAATAAACCAACTCAAAAAGTGAGTCCATATTTTCTTCACCACTTCGAGAAACCATGAAAAAAACGTTTGTTTAGAAGAAAACTACGCTATGACCACTATCACCATCATCATCACTATAACTATAACTATCACTATCACTATATCTATCACTATCACTATCACTATCACTATCACTATCACTATCACTATCACAATCATTATAACCATTACTTCCACTTTCTCCATCAATATTACTACGTTTAATCGAAAATTAACAACTTTTTCCTGGAAGATGGAGGTGAATTTTGTATAATGTGAATAGCCAAGTTAAAAAAATTATCAAATTTTCTTACAAATCCTGTGGATTACTGCTTCCATTGAGCAAAAGAACCAATTAGAAAACCATTTTTGGTACCCAGAAAAAAAAGTTGTATTTTTTGATATATTCAGTATAATTCAATGTTTCCATCTTTCGAAGTTCATAAAATTAAAATGACATTATTTGTCATACTGACAATGAACACTAAAGTCTGTTTTGGTACATAGAAAAACCTTGAGTTGTCAGATATATTCAATATAATCACTATCATTATCATTTTCACTATCACGACCACTATCACTAACACAATCATTATAATCATCACTTCCACTTTCTCCATCACTATTACTACGTTTAATCGAAAATTAACAACTTTTTCCTGGAAGATGGAGGTGTATTTTGTATAATGTGAATAGCCAAGTTAAAAAAATTATCAAATTTTCTTGCAAATCCTGTGGATTACTGCTTCCATTGAGCAAAAGAACCAATTAGAAAACCATTTTTGGTACCCAGAAAAAAGAGTTGTATTTTTTGATATATTCAGTATAATTCAATGTTTCCAACTTTCGAAGTTCATGAAATTAAAATGACAGTATTTGTCATACTGACAATGAACACTGAAGTCTGTTTTGGTACATAGAAAAACACTGAGTTGTCTGATATATTCAATATAATCACTATCATTATCATTTTTCCTATCACTACCACTATCACTATCACTATCACTAACACAATCACTATCACTATCACTATCACTAACTCTATCACTAACTCTATCACTATCACTATCACTAACACAATCATTATAACCATCAATTCCACTTTCTCCATCACTATTACTACGTTTAATCGAAAATTAACAACTTTTTCCTGGAAGATGGAGGTGAATTTTGTATAATGTGAATAGCCAAGTTAAAAAAATTATCAAATTTTCTTACAAATCCTGTGGATTACTGCTTCCATTGAGCAAAAGAACCAATTAGAAAACCATTTTTGGTACCCAGAAAAAAGAGTTGTATTTTTTGATATATTCAGTATAATTCAATGTTTCCATCTTTCGAAGTTCATAAAATTAAAATGACATTATTTGTCATACTGACAATGAACACTAAAGTCTGTTTTGGTACATAGAAAAACCTTGAGTTGTCAGATATATTCAATATAATCACTATCATTATCATTTTCACTATCACGACCACTATCACTAACACAATCATTATAATCATCACTTCCACTTTCTCCATCACTATTACTGCGTTTAATCGAAAATTAACAACTTTTTCCTGGAAGATGGAGGTGTATTTTGTATAATGTGAATAGCCAAGTTAAAAAATTATCAAATTTTCTTACAAATCCTGTGGATTACTGCTTCCATTGAGCAAAAGAACCAATTAGAAAACTATTTTTGGTACCCAGAAAAAAGAGTTGTATTTTTTGATATATTCAGTATAATTCAATGTTTCCATCTTTCGAAGTTCATGAAATTAAAATGACAGTATTTGTCATACTGACAATGAACACTGAAGTCTGTTTTGGTACATAGAAAAACACTGAGTTGTCTGATATATTCAATATAATCACTATCATTATCATTTTTCCTATCACTACCACTATCACTATCACTAACACAATCACTATCACTATCACCATCACCATCACTATCACTATCACTATCACTATCACTAACTCTATCACTATCACTATCACTAACACAATCATTATAACCATCAATTCCACTTTCTCCATCACTATTACTACGTTTAATCGAAAATTAACAACTTTTTCCTGGAAGATGGAGGTGAATTTTGTATAATGTGAATAGCCAAGTTAAAAAAATTATCAAATTTTCTTACAAATCCTGTGGATTACTGCTTTCATTGAGCAAAAGAACCAATTAGAAAACCATTTTTGGTACCCAGAAAAAAAAGTTGTGTTTTTCTGATATATTCAGTATAATTCAGTGTTTCCATCTTTCGAAGTTCATGAAATTAAAATGACAGTATTTGTCATACTGACAATGGCAGTATCTGTAATACTGTCAATTAATACTAGAGTCTATTTTGGTACACAGAAAAACATTTAGTTGTCTGATTTATTCAATATAATTCGGTGATTCCATCTTTTGAAGTTTATTAAAAAAAACTGATAGCATTTGTCATTTTGACAAGGAACTTAGATACAAGCGCGCCAAATCCACAGAATTCACGTCAGTGTTTTTCAATTTCTTTTTATTAAGCATAGTTTCTATCACGCTAGATTGTTCCTCGAGGAAGCAATTTGCAACAGATCAAGATCATATCCGTTTTTGCGTGGCTCAAATTGGTCGCGATTGCAGTGTTATGTTACGTCACATTTTGCGAAACAAAGATCGAGATTTTATCGGTGGAATGGTAGAAAGCGTTGAGGAAAACAGAAACAGAACAATAATGCGTGTATAACCTATAATCAATAGGTAAGCACCAAGTCTTTTGGAGTAGACCGAACGGAAACAACATTGGGAAATGAATAATTAAACTTTTGAGATGAAGATGCTATTGTTATAGCGAAAGTTTTTAAAATATTGGCCACCTCACATCTGGCAACGTCGTTCAAATATGACAGATGTGGTATATTAGATCTACTGTGTGACAGGAATGTCAACATATTACGCTCATAACCTCAATTTTCGTCCGTTTCGATTAGTTTGAAACTAACACATCTTTCGAATTAATAGAATTTTTTCATATATTTACTTATGAACAAAATGAAACAACTTGTTCTGGACGTTAAGAAAGTCGTTGCAAAAAAGACATATTTATCCAATAAAACCTGTTCTGAACTTGCTCAAGTCTGTCACAGTCAAGATTTGGAAATTTATAGGTTATATTATAGTCAACCCTCCATAAATATCGTTGGATGACACTCAACCCGGATATAGAAAATGATTCCTCGAAGATTATAACCACAAAATTAAAACTTTTTAGAAGAATCTTCTCTATCACCATCGAAGTAATGCGGGAAGAAAAGAAAGTTAATCATCGAATTGAGGCATTATTGAAACGAATTGTTGAAACTCATCTGTGGTTCCACAATAATTTTATGGAGTGTTAAAGCATTTGTGAGAGTTTAACGTTGACCGCTAAGAAATGACTTTCGTGAATTGATTTGCATATAGTTTATCGTTATTAATCGAAGTGTGGTTTTATGATTCCCACGATGCACTCTAGGGAAAGAATAAGATCTTCTGTCACGGTTTTCAAAAGAAGAAACCTGTAATCGCGGTAGAAAAATTACTAAAACTAGGTTAGCCGATACTGTTTTTCTTTCCAAATTGAAGAGGAATAAATCTAGTGAGGGAAGAAGATCGGAGAAGGGAGAAGGAAAACTGTTTCATCTGCAAATTGAAAAACCTCGATTCAATATAGAATTCAAAAAAATTAAAGAGAAATTAATCGTTTTCATTTCATTAGGTGACACAGCTAGGGTTTTTTTCATTTCAAAAGAACTAACTTGAGGGTAATTTAAATATGGCAACGTCTACTGAATATGACAAATTTGATACAATGGATCTACTGATACGCTCATAACCTCAATTTTTGACAGATTTTAATAAGTTGAATATTGTTTTTCCTGCAAAATTGAAGAGGAATGAGTCTAGTGAGGGGAGAAGATCGGAAAAGGGAGAAGGAAAACTGTTTTAACTGCAAATTGAAAAACCTCGATTCAATATAGAATTTAAAAAAATCAAAGAGAAATGAATCGTTTTCTTTCATTAGGTTTGTGATACAGTTAGTGTTTTCTTCATCTCGAAAAAATTAACCTTAGGGGAATTTAAATCTGGCAACGTCTGCTGAATATGAAAGATGTGATACATTAGATCTACTGATACGCTTATAACCTCAATTTTTGACAGTTTTAATAAGTTGGATACTGTTTTTCTTATCAAATCGAAGAGGAATAAGTTTAGTAAGGGGAGAAGATCGGAGAAAGGAGAAGGAAAACTGTTTCAACCGCCAATTGAAAAACCTCGATTCAATATAGAATTTAAAAAAATTAAAGAGAAATGAATCGTTTTCATTTCATTAGGTTTGTGATACAGTTAGTGTTTTCTTCATCTCGAAAAAATTAACCTTAGGGGAATTTAAATCTGGCAACGTCTGCTGAATATGAAAGATGTGATACATTAGATCTACCTCAATTTTTGACAGTTTTAATAAGTTGGATACTGTTTTTCTTATCAAATCGAAGAGGAATAAGTCTAGTAAGGGGAGAAGATCGGAGAAGGGAGAAGGAAAACTGTTTCAACTGCAAATTCAAAAACCTCGATTCAATATAGAATTTCAAAAAATTAAAGAGAAATGAATCGTTTTCATTTCATTAGGTTTGTGACACAGCTAGTGTTTTCTTCATCTCAAAAAAACTAACCTGAGGGGAATTCAAATCTGGCAACGTCTGCTGAATATGACAGATGTGATACATTTGATCTACTGATACGCTCATAACCACAATTTTGACAGTTTTAATAAGTCCGATAGTGTTATCCCTTTAAACAGAGAATTCCATTCTAATTCAAACGTGGTGGTGTTGTGCTGATCGTTGCAACACATCTTAATATATTCTATCCAGAAGATGAACGAACCGGGCTCGTACTCTTCACGCTTTCTTGCCGGTGCGAAACGACAGCCGATTAAATTAACGAAGAATCCATTGACCAAGTCGTCCGCATCCTTCCTGCAGTCAGAGAGCCTCGTGCCTATTTGTTTTCATCTTCAGTGTCGAACGTTCGTTTTAATGGTCCTGGCATAATAATAAATTCCTCTAAACGGACGAGAGTGTCCTTGCGTCGTCCTCGATATGCATCCGTTGTTATTGTACGTAACTTTCGTTTTATGTTGTTGATAGCCTGCAAGAATTGGTGTTGGATCAGAATCTGCTCAGTGTTCTTCCCTCGACCATATGGGATTTGAGGAGGTTGAAAGTGTTGAAGGTGGCATGTAACAGGATCACCGTGCCTCCAGACAAGCAGTTGGATATGAGGTCTTTAGTTTTGACGGTAAGTGGACAACAATTTTTTTTTAAATCAGGGATTGAGGGATTTATATTTGTTGCTCAATCTTTAGGGGGTTTTATTGAAAGGTAACTATTTGAAACAAGTATAACAATGTAAGCCACTTGATTTTATCCTGGAACTTTCAACGAAACATTCTTTAGTTTATTGAAAAGCGAACATATTTCATGGCTCGAAGGACCATAACAATGTCTATTGAGAAGAAATCGTAGACTCTGAAACAACTGGAAACATTGTTCGGACTTTTGAATTCGCAAAATATGCACTACAAGAAAGTGGAAATAATATAATTGTATTGAAAAAATAAATAACAAGAACTAGTGTATTTCGTGGATTTCACCTACAATATATAAGCTATTGCTCTAGATTTTTCGATAATTACTACAATATCTTTTCATAGATTAATAAACGAAATTAATGAATTGTATCTTTCCAAAGTTAATAAGACATATAGTGGAACCATAACCTAGAATTTGATCTTGCTTCATCTGGCGGAACCTGAAGGCATCTCAGAATTATTTGAATAAACAATATAATGAGTAATATAAATAAGATTAGATAATAATGTTACATTCTTATTCTTATACCACTTACACAACCGATGCATGACGTTCTATACCGTTACACGTCTGTTGAAACCACTTAGTTTCAATTTCAATGGATTAAGAAGAAAAAAAGGTGCTCATGAAGTGGTAGGAAGTTGATGTACTCAAAAAACCCTGAAAAGTCTGAGCATATTTGGAAAAATTTTATTCGAATTGCTTAGATTTCAGATGTATGTTTTAAAGAATTACTGAAACCAATCCAGAACGGATGTTCTTCATTTTTCTGCTGTATTGTTTGCCTTCTTCGTTAAGGTGGATCGATAGTTCACTTTTGCATTGTGTGCAACCTGATGGGTGCAACTTCCTATGTTTTCAATCTGTCCAACAGTTTATGGTCAGATACACTTGATATGTTTCGTCCAAAGGGAAACATTTCTGGGAGAGTCCACGTCCAACTGAGGAAACTGATTTTTTGTTTTATGGAGAAAAGTTGTACTTTTGACTCAGATATTCATCTGCCATAAGTTGTAGAGCAGAGCTTTCTTGGGATATTCGAATAATAATTTTTTTGTGAAAAATTGTAGAAAATTATCGAGATCAAAGGCTCTGAAGTAAAAAGTTCTTCTGAAAATTGCAGTATAATTTGGAAAATTTGATACATATCATATTTTTGAAAGTTGACAGTCAGGGTTGACAATATATGTACTTGATCAATACTACCAACATATTGCTTCAGAAGATCCAGAATCAATTTTTTGATACAAATAAGGGGCATTACTTTCTTCAGTCAAAATTTGATCATTTTTCAAGTAATTTTCAGAAAATACCTACTCACCCATAAATTCCTCCAGATTGAGACTGGCTCTATTGAATATGAAAAAGTGTGTTTACAAAAAAATTATAGAGATCTAGGCGCTGAAGTAAAGAGTTTTTCTGAAAATTGCATTATAATTTGGAAAATTTGCGATATATCATATTTTTGAAAGTTGACAGTCAGGGTTAACAATATACTTGATCAATACTACCAACATATTGCTTCAGAAGATCCAGAATCAATTTTTTGATACAAATGAGGGGCATTACTTTCTTCAGTCAAAATTTGATCATTTTTCAAGTAATTTTCAGAAAATACCTACTCACCCATAAATTCCTCCAGATTGAGACTGGCTCTATTGAATATGAAAAAGTGTGTTTACAAAAAAATTATAGAGATCTAGGCGCTGAAGTAAAGAGTTTTTCTGAAAATTGCATTATAATTTGGAAAATTTGCGATATATCATATTTTTGAAAGTTGACAGTCAGGGTTAACAATATACTTGATCAATACTACCAACATATTGCTTCAGAAGATCCAGAATCAATTTTTTGATACAAATAAG
This sequence comes from Aphidecta obliterata, assembly GCA_963966015.1. NCBI lineage: Eukaryota > Metazoa > Arthropoda > Insecta > Coleoptera > Coccinellidae > Aphidecta > Aphidecta obliterata. The sequence goes on along the minus strand of OZ014430.1, from coordinate 37,352,410 downwards.
GGGCATTACTTTCTTCAGTCAAAATTTGATCATTTTTCAAGTAATTTTCAGAAAATACCTACTCACCCATAAATTCCTCCAGATTGAGACTGGCTCTATTGAATATGAAAAAGTGTGTTTACAAAAAAATTATAGAGATCTAGGCGCTGAAGTAAAGAGTTTTTCTGAAAATTGCATTATAATTTGGAAAATTTGCGATATATCATATTTTTGAAAGTTGACAGTCAGGGTTAACAATATACTTGATCAATACTACCAACATATTGCTTCAAAAGATCCTGAATCAATTTTTTGATATAAATAAGGGGCATTACTTTCTTCACTCAAAATTTAATCATTTTTCAAGTAATTTTCAGAAAATACCTACTTGACTATAAATTCCTCCAGATTGAGACTGGCTCTATTGAATATGAAAAAGTGTGTTTACAAAAAAAATTATCGAGATCTAGGCGCTGAAGTAAGAAGTTTATCTGAAAATTGCATTATAATTTAGAAAATTTGCAATACATCATATTTTTGAAAGTTGACAGTCAGTTGACCAATATACTTGATCAATACTACCAATATATTGCTTCAGAAGATCCAGAATCAATTTTTTGATACAAATAAGGGGCATTACTTTCTTCAGTCAAAATTTGATCATTTTTCAAGTAATTTTCAGAAAATACCTACTCACCCATAAATTCCTCCAGATTGAGACTGGCTCTATTGAATATGAAAAAGTGTGTTTACAAAAAAATTATAGAGATCTAGGCGCTGAAGTAAAGAGATTTTCTGAAAATTGCATTATAATTTAGAAAATTTGCAATACATCATATTTTTGAAAGTTGACAGTCAGTTGACCAATATACTTGATCAATACTACCAATATATTGCTTCAGAAGATCCAGAATCAATTTTTTGATACAAATAAGGGGCATTACTTTCTTCAGTCAAAATTTGATCATTTTTCAAGTAATTTTCAGAAAATACCTACTCACCCATAAATTCCTCCAGATTGAGACTGGCTCTATTGAATATGAAAAAGTGTGTTTACAAAAAAATTATAGAGATCTAGGCGCTGAAGTAAAGAGTTTTTCTGAAAATTGCATTATAATTTGGAAAATTTGCGATATATCATATTTTTGAAAGTTGACAGTCAGGGTTAACAATATACTTGATCAATACTACCAACATATTGCTTCAGAAGATCCAGAATCAATTTTTTAATACAAATAAGGGGCATTACTTTCTTCAGTCAAAATTTGATCATTTTTCAAGTAATTTTCAGAAAATACCTACTCACCCATAAATTCCTCCAGATTGAGACTGGCTCTATTGAATATGAAAAAGTGTGTTTACAAAAAAATTATAGAGATCTAGGCGCTGAATTAAAGAGTTTTTCTGAAAATTGCATTATAATTTGGAAAATTTGCGATATATCATATTTTTGAAAGTTGACAGTCAGGGTTAACAATATACTTGATCAATACTACCAACATATTGCTTCAAAAGATCCTGAATCAATTTTTTGATATAAATAAGGGGCATTACTTTCTTCACTCAAAATTTAATCATTTTTCAAGTAATTTTCAGAAAATACCTACTTGACTATAAATTCCTCCAGATTGAGACTGGCTCTATTGAATATGAAAAAGTGTGTTTACAAAAAAAATTATCGAGATCTAGGCGCTGAAGTAAGAAGTTTATCTGAAAATTGCATTATAATTTAGAAAATTTGCAATACATCATATTTTTGAAAGTTGACAGTCAGTTGACCAATATACTTGATCAATACTACCAATATATTGCTTCAGAAGATCCAGAATCAATTTTTTGATACAAATAAGGGGCATTACTTTCTTCAGTCAAAATTTGATCATTTTTCAAGTAATTTTCAGAAAATACCTACTCACCCATAAATTCCTCCAGATTGAGACTGGCTCTATTGAATATGAAAAAGTGTGTTTACAAAAAAATTATAGAGATCTAGGCGCTGAAGTAAAGAGATTTTCTGAAAATTGCATTATAATTTGGAAAATTTGCGATATATCATATTTTTGAAAGTTGACAGTCAGGGTTAACAATATACTTGATCAATACTACCAACATATTGCTTCAGAAGATCCAGAATCAATTTTTTGATACAAATAAGGGGCATTACTTTCTTCAGTCAAAATTTGATCATTTTTCAAGTAATTTTCAGAAAATACCTACTCACCCATAAATTCCTCCAGATTGAGACTGGCTCTATTGAATATGAAAAAGTGTGTTTACAAAAAAATTATAGAGATCTAGGCGCTGAAGTAAAGAGTTTTTCTGAAAATTGCATTATAATTTGGAAAATTTGCGATATATCATATTTTTGAAAGTTGACAGTCAGGGTTAACAATATACTTGATCAATACTACCAACATATTGCTTCAAAAGATCCTGAATCAATTTTTTGATATAAATAAGGGGCATTACTTTCTTCACTCAAAATTTAATCATTTTTCAAGTAATTTTCAGAAAATACCTACTTGACTATAAATTCCTCCAGATTGAGACTGGCTCTATTGAATATGAAAAAGTGTGTTTACAAAAAAAATTATCGAGATCTAGGCGCTGAAGTAAGAAGTTTATCTGAAAATTGCATTATAATTTAGAAAATTTGCAATACATCATATTTTTGAAAGTTGACAGTCAGTTGACCAATATACTTGATCAATACTACCAATATATTGCTTCAAAAGATCCTGAATCAATTTTTTGATACAAATAAGGGGCATTACTTTGTTCAGTCAAAATTTAATCATTTTTCAAGTAATTTTCAGAAAATACCTACTCAACCAAAAATTCCTTCAGATATAGACTGGTTCTATTCAATTTATTATGGAAAAAAATCAATTTATTATGAAAAGGTGTTTTTACAAAATAATGATCGAGATCATACGCGCTGAAGTAAAAAGTTTTTCCGAAAATTGCATTATAATTTGTAAAATTTGCTATATACATATCATATTCCTGAAAGTTGACAGTCAGAGTTACCAATATATTTGATCAATACTACCAATATATTGCTTCAAAAGATCCTGAATCAATTTTTTGATACAAATAAGGGGCATTACTTTCTTCAGTCAAAATTTAATCATTTTTCAAGTAATTTTCAGAAAATACCTACTCAACCATAAATTCCTCCAGATTTAGACTGGTTCTATTCAATTCATTATGAAAAAGTGTGTTTACAAAAAAATTATAGAGATCTAGGCGCTGAAGTAAAAAGTTTTTCTGAAAATTGCATTATTATTTGGAAAATTTGCAATATATCATATTTTTGGAAGTTGACAGTCAGGGTTACCAATATACTTGATCAATACTACCAACATATTGCTTCAAAAGATCCTGAATCAATGTTTTGATACAAATAAGGGGCATCACTTTCTTGAGTCTGAATTTTATAATTTTTCAAGTAATTTTCAGAAAATACCTATTTAACTATGAATTCTTTCAGATTGCGACTGGTTCTATTCAATTCATTATGGAAAAGTGCTTCAAAAGATACTGAATCGTTTTTTGATACAAAAAAGAGGCATAACTTTATTCAGTCAAAATTCAATCATTTTTCAAGCAATTTTCAAAAAACACCTACTTAACCATAAATTCCTTCTGGTCTGGACCGGTACCATTCAATTTATTATAAAAAGTGTGTTTACAAAAAAAATATCGAGATCATAGGCGCTGATGCAAAAAATTCCCACGTAATAGAGTATGAAATATATTATTCCATGTAATAGATTTGGCAATGTAGCTAGTCTTCAATTCAGTTGTCTGTTGTGCAGTTGGTAAAAATGCCTTATTATATTTCCGCCATTTGTCGTAGTGGAATATCCCGAATCAAACAATGTAATATTTCATTCATTTCGAGTGTTTTCAGCTAGAGAATGGTTTCTTTTTTGCAGTAAAAGTGAAATCGATATCATATAAGTGGAAATATGTGAAAAAATCCGTCATATATTTTTTCAGTTAAAAATTCATAAAATCCGAGTGGTGACCATATTCTATACTTTAGAATTCCGACGCATACCGAAATCCCTCCTCGATTTCTTTTTGTAGATTGGGGCTACAAAAAGACATTTCAAAAAAATAATTAAAAAAAACGAAGAATTAAATAATATTATGTAAAATCACCGAGGTTCGACAAAAACTTCTCTCACTAATTTAATTATTCAACAGGAAACCGAGCAGAAAATAGAGAACTCATGGAAGAATAACTGCATCTCCACATTGAACCTGCGATCCAACAGACTAAAAGGCAATATAATCCTTGGAAACTACGGGGTAAGTTTCTCCCTTCGTTCACGAGCCGTTATAACTCACCCAACTTCCACTTTCAGAACCTCATCGAATTGGACGTGAGCGAGAACAACATCGAACATCTGGACTTGAGCGCTCTGGAGCAACTGCAGAACGTGCAGTGCTCGAGGAATTCCTTGACCCAGCTGATAATCCACGGAAAGCAGTTGGTTTCCCTCATTGCAGGAAATAACAGTGGGTAACATTTAAATCTTCCTCGATTGAGGGGTAACATGAGGTATTGTTTTCAGAGTTGAAATCTTTGGCTGTGACTCACCATCCAACGAATCTCAGACACATCGATGTTTCGTACAACGACCTCGACACCCTTCCGGAATGGCTCTCAGGTTGTTCGGACATCCGATGTATCTTCGCCGGCAACAACAACCTACAGACCCTCCCCGAGCATCTTTTCTGCAACGAAATGCCTTACCTCCACACCCTCCAGCTGGCCTACAACCAACTCCAGACGCTCCCAACCATACAAAGAAAATTACCTATACAAGAAATGTTTTTACAAAACAACAGTCTCTCCAATTTACCAAAGACATTGTTTAAGTATATACCCGACATGAAGGTGTTGAACCTTTCTAACAACCGACTGTGTGATTTACCCATACCTGACTCAGTGTTGCTCCTGGAGAAACTGTTCATAACCGCCAACTGCCTGATAGATCGCTCCCTGGAGAAGATGACTCCTTTCTTGAGGAACATACGGATGCTGCACGCGGCTTATAACAACTTCACGTCCCTTCCAGAGAGTTGCGTCATGTTTTGGACGGAAATAGAGGAGATTGTTCTCTCAGGAAACAAATTATTGAAACTACCCAACGACATCGAGAATCTAAGACATTTAACGGTGTTGAGGGTGCACTCGAACCTCCTCCAGACCATACCGAAGTTATCCAGCTTGACCTCGTTGAGAGTCCTGGACCTCGCCCATAACCAGCTGGATAGGGTCGATCTGAAGGAGTTGATCCCACCGAACCTTAAGTTCTTGGATCTATCTTGCAACACCAAACTCCACGTGGATTCCCATCAGTTCAACACTTACCGGACGCAGAGACCAATGAGTTTGGTGGACGTTTCAGGGAAAAACCGTACGACGTTACCATTGACGCCTTCTCCGTTCTGCGAGAACGACCTGACGGAATACAGTTGGAGCGTGGGGTTCTCAGAGACTTCAGGGGGTAAGCAAAAGCTGTATATCTCCCAGATAAGGTTGCCGGCCTTCTGTAACACTGAAGCTCTTTTTGGGATGTTCGATGGGGAGAACAACAACAGCATACCTGTTGGGGTGGATAAAGTCGTTCCTAGGATATTGCTGGAGGAGAGGACCGTCAAAGAAACCGCTGTGGATTACATGAAGTACACCATGCTGTCCGCCCATAAGGAGCTGAAGGATAAGGGGCAGAAGCAAGGGTTGAACGCCATCATCGTCCATATCTTGAAGACCAAACAAACCCCCGAGTACTCCTTTTGTAGTGGACCGAAGAAGTACATCATGAAGATAGCCAGTGTGGGGGACATCAAGCTGGTTCTGGGAAGAGCCGCGGGACCAGTTAAGCTCCTCCCGGTGAAGCAGAGGAAACAGATCCGAACCAACCCGCAGTTCCAGTACACCGTACCAGATCCGGATTTAACCGACGTCTTCCTCGACGAAGAATACGAGTATATGATCATAGCGAATAAGACCTTATGGGATGTCATCAGTCCTGAGAACGCCATCCGGGAAGTCACCCTACAAAGAAACGTCATCCTGGCCGCCAAAAGGCTGCAAGATTTGGCGCAGAGTTACGGCGCCGAAGAGAACCTGAGTATAATCGTGGTGAAGTTCAACATCTTGAGCGCTGACGTCGATTTGCTCATGAGGGAGTTGAGGCAAACGTTCAAGAAGAGTAAGTATCAGAGTGAAAGCGGATTTTCCTCGAGCACAATGTGCCAACCTGGGTGCTGTTGCGAGGCGTTGAACAACGAGTGCGTCAACTGCATCGGGAAGCTGTTGAATGAAGATAGGTCTTCGCCGAGTGGTCAGAGCGACCATAATTGTAGCGACTGCAACTCCTCGGCGAAGCTCTTCATAAGTCAGTTGAATAAGCAGAGTGATTCTTCGGGCAGATCGGTCAGGAGTGTGACTCCCTCGATCTTCGAGAGTGTTGGTGTGAAGGCCAGCCCGGAGCGGAGGAGCTATAGGGGGGTGGCCAAGGCTTTGAGAGCTAGGAGGGAGGAGGAAAGGAACAAAGACGACTCTGACTCTGCCCTTTCAGAAGAACAATTCAAGTGTTGGGAGTACATGCTGGAACAAAACACCCAGTTGTTGTTCGATAAAGAGTTGCACACGTTGAAGAAGAATGGGAAGAAGGCCCAGCTGGTACCTAAGACTTCTCAGTTGTCCAGGAGCAACCCACAGTTGACCGAACATACTCCAAACGCTGGAGGTTTTCTGTCGAGACAATTTGGAAGTGCTAGATCGTTCAACCCTTTGGTGTCGAAATCCACGTCGAGGTTCGCCCTGGATAAGAAGCTGTTGGGTGGACCTCACGCTGCCTACTTTGGCAGTTTGCAGAGGCTCATGCCTTATAATTTGGAGTACGACTTTGCAGTCATGCATGAGAGGGGACTGGCAGATTCACTCGACCTGGATAGAATGCAGCAGTACTGGGGCGTTACAACAACAGAATTGTGAAAATTGGAAGTTATGGGTTTAGGTTTGTAAATAGTTTTGGATTTTTCTTAGTCGTTAAATATTTTTGTTCTCTTCTTTTATACTTTTTTCTGGTCTTTCACTCCATAACCTCATGTAAATAAATTTCGTTTTCACGTAGACAACATTTTAGATAAAATTCATAATAATTTATTAAATAAATCGAGAAACAATATAATATACATAATAAAAATAATAATAAATTGACGACTAGTTTTTTTAACGGACACATATCTCTTATCATACAATATTTCTGTAAATTGTTTCGACTAGAATATGTACTGTACACAGCTTTCAGTGGCACAGCCAATTTCAAAAATTTTGTGCCTTGTGCTCGATTGTGCAAGACATCGATGAGTATTCTCTGCAGATTCCGAGATGTTTGATGGAATTCGTTCTACAACACATTTGACGAATTGAATAGTGATGTGCGTGTGAATAAATTCGATTTTTCTGGAGTTCGAATTTCTCCCATCCAACCAAACATCCCCTCGTTTGTACGTGTAAAACGGTTACTTGAAATTGACTGTAGCGAGACCAACACGAAAAATGACACATAAATATGACTTTGGATACAAGAGTGTCAACACCACTACCACTTTCTCGTTCTTCGATGGTCGGTTCCTGGTTCGTGGGGGTCAGTAATGGGCACTGGACGGTTCTCCCAACCACGAGTCGGGGCTTGGTGGGAAGTCTGGGTACCCTCGGGGGCTGCTGTCGTTGCTCAGATCTGTGTCTGCTCCCAAGGGTAAGTTGTGCGAAAGGTTCATCCCAGCAGGAGGCACCTGACCTGTAAGATAAGGTTGAATATTCTATTTATATCCTGAGTGTTTAATGCCAGAGGAAAGATTTAGGATCTAGGGGATGATTGATCGAATGGGTGGAGGCTAAAGCAAGGAAAATCCACTCTTGGGCTTTGATGATCTCCAGTGTCCTGGATATACTCCAATAGCCAGGAATTTTGTACCTTTCTTGGACTCCTGGACAGTATTTTTTAGTTACAACTACAAGATTTTTGCACACCTTCTCAATCCAGAGAAGCATGCTATCTAGGGTACTTGCGATGATGATGATTGATCGAATTGGTGAAGGATTTTTGTATTACCCAAAGCAAAAAGGAAGAATTGAGGTGAAAATTCACCCTGTAAATCCACTCTTGGGCTTTGATGATCTCAAATTTCCTGGAAAGACACCCATAGACAGGAATTGTGTACCTTTTCCAAGACTTTTGGACAGTATTTGTTAGTTACAACTAGAAGATTTCTGCACATCTTCTCAATCCAGAGAAGCATGCTATCTAGAGTACTTGCGATGATGATGATTGATCGAATTGTTGAAGGATTCAGGTACTCCTTAAAGCAGAGAAGGAATAATTGAGGTGAAACTGCACCCTATAAATCCACTCTTGGGCTTTGATGATCTCCGGTGTCCTGGATAGACTCCAATAGCCAGGAATTTTGTACCTTTCCTGGACAGTATTTTTTAGTTACAACTACAATATTTCTGCACACCTTCTCAATCCAGAGAAGCATGCTATCTAGGGTACTTGCGATGATGATGATTGATCGAATTGGTGAAGGATTTTTGTACTACCTAAAGCAAAGAAGGAAGAATTGAGGTGAAACTGCACCCTATAAATCCACCCTTGGGCTTTGATGATCTCCAGTGTCCTGAATAGACTCCAATAGCCAGAAATTTTGTACCTTTCCTGGACTCCTGGACAGTATTTTCAGTTACAACTACAAGATTTCTGCACACCTTCTCAATCCAGAGAAGCATGCTATCTAGGGTACTTGCGATGATGATGATTGATCGAATTGGTGAAGGATTTTTGTACTACCCAAAGCAAAAAAGGAATAATTGAGGTGAAACTGCACCCTATAAATCCACCCTTGGGCTTTGATGATCTCCAGTGTCCTGGATAGACACTCATAGACAGGAATTGTGTACCTTTTCCAAGACTCTTGGACAGTATTTGTTAGTTACAACTACAAGATTTCTGCACACCTTCTCAATCCAGAGAAGCATGCTATCTAGGGTACTTGCGATGATGATGATTGATCGAATTGGTGAAGGATTTTTGTACTACCTAAAGTAAAGAAGGAAGAATTGAGGTGAAACTTCACCCTATAAATCCACTATTGGGCTTTGATGATCTCAAATGTCCTGGATAGACACTCATAGCCAGAATTGTGTACCTTTTCCAAGACTCTTGGACAGTATTTGTTAGTTACAACTACAAGATTTCTGCACACCCTCTCAATCCAGAGAAGCATGCTATCTAGGGTTCTTGCGATGATGATGATTGATCGAATTGGTGAAGGATTTTTGTACTACCCAAAGCGAAAAAGGAATAATTGAGGTGAAACTTCACCCTATAAATCCACTTTTGGGCTTTGATGATCTCAAAATTCCGGGATAGACACTCATAGACAGGAATTGTGTAGCTTTTCCAAGACTCTTGGACAGTATTTGTTAGTTACAACTACAAGATTTCTGCACACCCTCTCAATCCAGAGAAGCATGCTATCTAGGGTACTTGCGATGATGATGGTTGATCGAATTGGTGAAGGATTTTTGTACTGCCTAAAGCAAAGAAGGAAGAATTGAGGTGAAACTTCATCCTATAATTCCACTCTTGGGCTTTGATGATCTCAAATGTCCTGGATAGACACTCATAGCCAGGAATTGCGTACGTTTTCCAAGACTCTTGGACAGTATTTGTTAGTTACAAATACAAGATTTCTGCACACCTTCTCAATCCAGAGAAGCATGCTATCTAGGGTACTTGCGATGATGATGATTGATCGAATTGGTGAAGGATTTGTGTACTACCTAAAGCAATGAAGGAAGAATTGAGGTGAAACTTCACCCTATAAATCCACTCTTGGGCTTTGATGATCTCAAATGTCCTGGATAGACACTCATAGCCAGGAATTGCGTACGTTTTCCAAGACTCTTGGACAGTATTTGTTAGTTACAAATACAAGATTTCTGCACACCTTCTCAATCCAGAGAAGCATGCTATCTAGGGTACTTGCGATGATGATGATTGATCGAATTGGTGAAGGATTTTTGTATTACCCAAAGCAAAAAGGAAGAATTGAGGTGAAAATTCACCCTGTAAATCCACTCTTGGGCTTTGATGATCTCAAATTTCCTGGAAAGACACCCATAGACAGGAATTGTGTACCTTTTCCAAGACTTTTGGACAGTATTTGTTAGTTACAACTAGAAGATTTCTGCACATCTTCTCAATCCAGAGAAGCATGCTATCTAGAGTACTTGCGATGATGATGATTGATCGAATTGTTGAAGGATTCAGGTACTCCTTAAAGCAGAGAAGGAATAATTGAGGTGAAACTGCACCCTATAAATCCACTCTTGGGCTTTGATGATCTCCGGTGTCCTGGATAGACTCCAATAGCCAGGAATTTTGTACCTTTCCTGGACAGTATTTTTTAGTTACAACTACAATATTTCTGCACACCTTCTCAATCCAGAGAAGCATGCTATCTAGGGTACTTGCGATGATGATGATTGATCGAATCGGTGAAGGATTTTTGTACTACCTAAAGCAAAGAAGGAAGAATTGAGGTGAAACTGCACCCTATAAATCCACCCTTGGGCTTTGATGATCTCCAGTGTCCTGAATAGACTCCAATAGCCAGAAATTTTGTACCTTTCCTGGACTCCTGGACAGTATTTTCAGTTACAACTACAAGATTTCTGCACACCTTCTCAATCCAGAGAAGCATGCTATCTAGGGTACTTGCGATGATGATGATTGATCGAATTGGTGAAGGATTTTTGTACTACCCAAAGCAAAAAAGGAATAATTGAGGTGAAACTGCACCCTATAAATCCACCCTTGGGCTTTGATGATCTCCAGTGTCCTGGATAGACACTCATAGACAGGAATTGTGTACCTTTTCCAAGACTCTTGGACAGTATTTGTTAGTTACAACTACAAGATTTCTGCACACCTTCTCAATCCAGAGAAGCATGCTATCTAGGGTACTTGCGATGATGATGATTGATCGAATTGGTGAAGGATTTTTGTACTACCTAAAGTAAAGAAGGAAGAATTGAGGTGAAACTTCACCCTATAAATCCACTATTGGGCTTTGATGATCTCAAATGTCCTGGATAGACACTCATAGCCAGAATTGTGTACCTTTTCCAAGACTCTTGGACAGTATTTGTTAGTTACAACTACAAGATTTCTGCACACCCTCTCAATCCAGAGAAGCATGCTATCTAGGGTTCTTGCGATGATGATGATTGATCGAATTGGTGAAGGATTTTTGTACTACCCAAAGCGAAAAAGGAATAATTGAGGTGAAACTTCACCCTATAAATCCACTTTTGGGCTTTGATGATCTCAAAATTCCGGGATAGACACTCATAGACAGGAATTGTGTAGCTTTTCCAAGACTCTTGGACAGTATTTGTTAGTTACAACTACAAGATTTCTGCACACCCTCTCAATCCAGAGAAGCATGCTATCTAGGGTACTTGCGATGATGATGGTTGATCGAATTGGTGAAGGATTTTTGTACTGCCTAAAGCAAAGAAGGAAGAATTGAGGTGAAACTTCATCCTATAATTCCACTCTTGGGCTTTGATGATCTCAAATGTCCTGGATAGACACTCATAGCCAGGAATTGCGTACGTTTTCCAAGACTCTTGGACAGTATTTGTTAGTTACAAATACAAGATTTCTGCACACCTTCTCAATCCAGAGAAGCATGCTATCTAGGGTACTTGCGATGATGATGATTGATCGAATTGGTGAAGGATTTGTGTACTACCTAAAGCAATGAAGGAAGAATTGAGGTGAAACTTCACCCTATAAATTCACTCTTGGGCTCTGATGATCTCAAATGTCCTGGATAGACACTCATAGCCAGGAATTGCGTACCTTTTCCAAGACTCTTGGAAAGTATTCGTTAGTTACAACTACAAGATTTCTGCACATCTTCTCAATCTAGAGAAGCATGCTATCTAGGGTACTTGCGATGATGATGATTGATCGAATTGGTGAAGGATTTTTGTACTACCTAAAGCAAAGAAGGAAGAATTGAGGTGAAACTGCACCGTATAAATCCAATCTTGGGCTTTGATGATCTCAAATGTCCTGGATAGACACTCATAGCCAGGAATTGTGTACCTTTTCCAAGACTCTTGGACAGTATTATTTAGTTACAACTACAAGATTTCTGCACACCTACTCAATCCAGAGAAGCATGCTATCTAGGGTACTAGCACTACGAGATATCAGCACACCTGCTCATTCCGGAGAAGCTTGCTATTTATTGGGATTTCAGTTTATGTTGAAACACCACTATATGATGGTTTGGAGATCTTCTTGTATCAGAAGATGTTTCAAGATTTGCAGATAATATTTTCTGCTTGGCCCCTGAATTCGAAGCCAAGCTTCCTGGATAGAATGTGAGTGGTAAAAATGGAAGACCTTAAGTGACATGAAATGGAAAAAGGTTGAGGTGGAGGAGAGTATTAGCAAAGTCCATGGGGAATAGATTCCCTTTAATCTCTTACCAATGCCTGTGTAAACCGACAATTGATCAGGGTAAGGAAAGTGTTCATGACCATGCGGAGGCGTGTGACCAGGCAGGTACGAAGGCGACGATCCACCATGAAGAAACGACGGCCTCCCTATGACGCTATGAGGCGAAGAACCATCCTGGTCCATACCCATATTCACCACAGTTCCATAGCTGTCATCACTGAGATCTGGAACATTTCATTGAAATTAACGTGATGAAACCAACACCAAGAATATTTTTACTCACCATGGTGACTAAAACTGTCCAAGTCCACCTTCATGTCGTCCTTGTCGATGAGCTTATCGTGTCTCGGCGAGGATCCCCCCTTCATTGAGCGGAAATATTGGCTCCATCTGGTTCTCCCCGCATCCTTCTTGAGTCTTTTCTCTTTTGCTCTCCTATTTTGAAACCACACTTGCACCACTCGCATGTCTAGGCCTGTGTCTTGACTAAGTTGCTCTCTCACGTGTCTGGCAGGTTTCGGACTGTTGTTATAGGCGTTTTTTAATGTTTCTAATTGTTTGGCGGTTATTGTCGTACGTGGCCTTTTGTTCGGTTGGTCCCCGTCCAAACACTCGGCGGCTGGAAAGTAACTAATGAATACTGGAGACTTGAAGACTAAAGAATTGTGTTACCTTTGGACTTGGCCGCCTCGTAGTCGGGCTTGCAGACCAGTTTTCGGTCCTCCATCAGGTAGAACTCATCCCCCGTGTTCAGCTGCCTGGAGCAGATGATGCAGGAGAAGCACTGCAGGTGGTAGACGCTGTCCTGGGCCCTCCTCACGACCTGCGTTGGGGGGATGCCGAGGTCGCAACTTGCACACTTCGTGCCGAACCGTCTGCACCCACAGTACGCAACAAATAAAAGAGCTGCATTGTTACATCTGAACTACGCTACTTAACTAATATTCGGTTGATGAGGGAGAAAGAGACAGAGGGACATCTAAAATGTTTCAAGTCAGGATTCTTTCCAATTTGGTTATTGGGGAAATTGGAGAAATTGGAGAAGCTGTAGAGGGTGGGTAATTAATGTTTGGGTTGCGCATGAAGCACTGGAAGTAATGGAAGATTCCGTGCTCGTTTCGTAATTGGCGATGGATCAATGCGACCAAAAGGCTTTGCTTTGATTAATTGGAGGAAAGAAACCGTTTCGCTTTATTAGAAATCCTAGTGGAAGACTTGAATGGTCAAAACACATGGTGTCTTTTTTGTAAAACAATAAGTATGAAGGATGGCCTTCCTTTTTGGGTGGGTACAACCAAAGCTGATACTTACTTAAAAAAATCGTCTTTACAAAATAGCTGTCCATTCCTCGCGAAACATTTGTCCGTCAACTGTATCCTGCATTCGTTGCACTGGAGACATTTGGCGTGCCACGTCCTGTCCGCCACTTTCAATATGAATCTGTCTAGGATGAGTTCGTGACAACCACCGCATTTTGGTATGGTAGCTGGAAAGAAAATTTGAATGAGGCTCACAAACAATCATTGAAAAGGAAGGTTTGACTTGAAAATCATAGCAAATAGCACCCTAGGATTGAGAAAGGAAATATTCCATAGTGATATGTGTGTTAAACCCGAAGGTCACAGACTTCGCCTGACGTTTATAGTGGCAAATTGATTCGAGGAGCGGAACGAATTGATTTTTCATAACTCGTTCTTCTTTACAGATTTGCAGCGACTTATGAGATAATTTCGTATTCGTCGAAATCTGACGATCTATTTCTGGTCCCCCTCGAAATTTACTTTAAAAAAAGCTGAAACAGAATGTTACTCCAGATACTCTTGCAACTTTTCCACACCACTTTCGAATATTTCACGGAATTTTGTTGATAGGTCCGGCTAAAACTTGCAGATTTAAATCAAACTGACAGAGAGATGTCAAAATTTCATAATTTTTCAACCAACGATCTAGCTCATAGAAACAAGATGGGGATTTAATCTATGGTCGTCGGAAAAAATAGTGAGTGAATTCTCACTTATTCTCCCACTTGTGTGAAATGGATCACTTTCCACACCTGTGATATAGATATATTTTGAATAAATCGTTTTCTTCGAATTCTGTCTCATATCTCAGACATTTGGGCGGGATGAAAACACTCTTTTTCAAAACAACAATCGCGTTAAACGATATTATGAAATAACCCAACATGCAAATCGAATTCAAGAAAACATTTCACTTTTCATTCAAATATTTCACGGAATTAGGTTGGTAGGACCGGTAAAAACTGTCAGTTTTCAATCAAACTGACAATGAAATGTCAAAATTCCATTTTACATCGATAATTTTGTTCATAAAAACAAGATAGTGAATTAGTCTGTGGTCGTCGGTAAAACAGTGCACATCACTTGTGAGTAAATTCCCACTGATTTTCCCACTTCTGTCAAATGGATCACTTTCCACACTTGTGATATAGATATTCTTTAAATAAATCGTTTTCTTCGAACTCTGTCTCATGTCTCAGACATTTGGGCGGAATGAAAACGCTCTTTTTCAAAACAACAATCGCGTTAAACGATATTATGAAATAACCCAACATTCAAAACGAATTAAAGAAAACATTTCACTTTTCATTCAAATATTTCACGGAATTAGGTTGCTAGGACCGGTAAAAACTGTCAGTTTTCAATAAAACTGACAATGAAATGTCAAAATTCCATTTTACATCGATAATCTTGTTCATGGAAACAAGATAGTGAATTAGTCTGTGGTCGTCGGTAAAACAGTGCACATCACTTGTGAGTAAATTCCCACTGATTTTCCCACTTCTGTCAAATAGATGACTTTCCACACCTGTGATTAAGATATTCTTTGAATAAATCGTTTTCTTCGAACTCTGTCTCATGTCTCAGACATTTGGGCGGAATGAAAATGTTTTTTTTCAAAACAACAATCGCGTCAAATGATATTATGAAATAAGCCAATACTTAAATCAAATTAAAAGAAAACATTTCACTTTTCATTCAAATATTTCACGGAATTAGGTTGGTAGGACCGGTAGAAACTGTCAGTTTTCAATCAAACTGACAACGAAATGTCAAAATGCCATTTTACATCGATAATCTTGTTCATAGAAACAAGATAGTGTATTAGTCTGTGGTCGTCGGTAAAACAGTGCACATCACTTGTGATTAAATTCCCACTGATTTTCCCACTTCTGTCAAATGGATCACTTTCCACACTTGTGATATAGATATTCTTTGGATAAATCGTTTTCTTCGAACTCTGTCTCATGTCTCAGACATTTGGGCGGAATAAAAATGCTATTTTCAAAACAACAATCGCGTTAAACGATATTATGAAATAACCCAACATTAAAATCGAATTAAAGGAAACATTTCACTTTTCATTAAAATATTTCACGGAATTAGGTTGGTAGGACCGGTAAAAACTGTCAGTTTTCAATAAAACCGACAATGAAATGTCGAAAATCCATTTTACATCGATAATCTCGTTCATAGAAACAAGATAGTGAATTAGTCTGTGGTCGTCGGTAAAACAGTGCACATCACTTTTGAGTAAATTCCCACTGATTTTCCCACTTCTGTCAAATGGATGACTTTCCACACTTGTGATAAAGATATTCTTTGAATTAATCGTTTTCTTTGAACTGTCTCATGTCTCAGACATTTGGGCGGAATGAAAATGCTCTTTTTCAAAACAACAATCGCGTCAAATGATATAATGAAATAAGCCAATACTTAAATCAAATTAAAAGAAAACATTTCACTCTTCATTCAAATATTTCACGGAATTAGGTTGGTAGGACCGGTAAAAACTGTCACTTTTCAATCAAACTGACAATGAAATGTCAAAATTCCATTTTACATCGATAATCTTGTTCATAGAAACAAGATAGTGAATTAGTCTGTGGTCGTCGGTAAAACAGTGCACATCACTTGTGAGTAAATTCCCACTGATTTTCCCACTTCTGTCAAATGGATCACTTTCAACACTTGTGATATCGATATTCTTTGGATAAATCGTTTTCTTCGAACTCTGTCTCATGTCTCAGACATTTGGGCGGAATGAAAACGATCTTTTTCAAAACAACAATCGCGTTAAACGATATTATGAAATAACCCAACATTCAAATCGAATTAAAGAAAACATTTCACTTTTCATTCAAATATTTCACGGAATTAGGTTGGTAGGACCGGTAAAAACTGTCAGTTTTCAATCAAACTGACATTGAAATGTCAAAATTCCATTTAACATCGATAATCTTGTTCATAGAAACAAGATAGTGAATTAGTCTGTGGTCGTCGGTAAAACAGTGCACATCACTTGTGGGTAAATTCCCACTGATTTTCCACTTGTGTCAAATGGATCACTTTTCACACTTGTGATATAGATATTCTTTGAATAAATCGTTTTCTTCGAACTCTGTCTCATGTCTCAGACTTTTGGACGGAATGAGAATGCTCTTTTTCAAAACAACAATCGCGTCAAATGATATAAGCCAATACTTAAATCCAATTATAAGACAACATTTCACTTTTCATTCAAATATTTCACGGAATTAGGTTGGTAGGACCGGTAAAAACTGTCAGTTTTCAATAAAACTGACAATGAAATGTCAAAATTCCATTTTACATCGATAATCTTGTTCATGGAAAAAATATAGTGAATTAGTCTGTGGTCGTCGGTAAATCTGTGCACATCACTTGTGAGTAAATTCCCACTGATTTTCCCACTTGTGTCAAATGGATCACTTTTTACACTTGTGATATAGATATTCTTTGAATAAATCGTTTTCTTCGAACTCTGTCTCATGTCTCAGACATTGTGGCGGAATGAAAATGCTCTTTTTCAAAACAACAATCGCGTCAAATGATATTATGGAATAAGCCAATACTTAAATCAAATTAAAGAAAACATTTCACTTTTCATTCAAATATTTCACGGAATTAGGTTGGTAGGACCGGTAAAAACTGTCAGTTTTCAATCAAACTGACAATGAAATGTCAAAATTCCATTTTACATCGATAATCTTGTTCACAGAAACAAGATAGTGAATTAGTCTGTGGTCATCGATAAAACAGTGCACACCACTTGTGAGTAAATTCCCACTGATTTTCCCACTTGTGTCAAATGGATCACTTTCCACACTTGTGATATAGATATTCTTTGAATAAATCGTTTTCTTCGAACTCTGTCTCATGTCTCAGACATTTGGGCTGAATGAAAATGCTCTTTTTCAAAACAACAATCGCGTTAAACGATATTATGAAATAACCCAACATTCAAATCGAATTAAAGAAAACATTTCACTTTTCATTCAAATATTTCACGGAATTAGGTTGGTAGGACCGGTAAAAACTGTCAGTTTTCAATCAAACTGACAATGAAATGTCAAAATTCCATTTTACATCGATAATCTTGTTCATAGAAACAAGATAGTGAATTAGTCTGTGGTCGTCGGTAAAACAGTGCACATCACTTGTGATTAAATTCCCACTGATTTTCCCACTTCTGTCAAATGGATCACTTTCCACACTTGTGATATAGATATTCTTTGAAAAAATCGTTTTCTTCGAACTCTGTCTCATGTCTCAGACATTTGGGCGGAATGAAAATGCTCTTTTTCAAAACAACAATCGCGTCAAATGATATAATGAAATAAGCCAATACTTAAATCAAATTAAAAGAAAACATTTCACTCTTCATTCAAATATTTCACGGAATTAGGTTGGTAGGACCGGTAAAAACTGTCACTTTTCAATCAAACTGACAATGAAATGTCAAAATTCCATTTTACATCGATAATCTTGTTCATAGAAACAAGATAGTGAATTAGTCTGTGGTCGTCGGTAAAACAGTGCACATCACTTGTGAGTAAATTCCCACTGATTTTCCCACTTCTGTCAAATGGATCACTTTCAACACTTGTGATATCGATATTCTTTGGATAAATCGTTTTCTTCGAACTCTGTCTCATGTCTCAGACATTTGGGCGGAATGAAAACGATCTTTTTCAAAACAACAATCGCGTTAAACGATATTATGAAATAACCCAACATTCAAATCGAATTAAAGAAAACATTTCACTTTTCATTCAAATATTTCACGGAATTAGGTTGGTAGGACCGGTAAAAACTGTCACTTTTCAATCAAACTGACATTGAAATGTCAAAATTCCATTTAACATCGATAATCTTGTTCATAGAAACAAGATAGTGAATTAGTCTGTGGTCGTCGGTAAAACAGTGCACATCACTTGTGGGTAAATTCCCACTGATTTTCCCACTTGTGTCAAATGGATCACTTTTCACACTTGTGATATAGATATTCTTTGGATAAATCGTTTTCTTCGAACTCTGTCTCATGTCTCAGACTTTTGGACGGAATGAAAATGCTCTTTTTCAAAACAACAATCGCGTCAAATGATATAAGCCAATACTTAAATCCAATTATAAGACAACATTTCACTTTTCATTCAAATATTTCACGGAATTAGGTTGGTAGGACCGGTAAAAACTGTCAGTTTTCAATAAAACTGACAATGAAATGTCAAAATTCCATTTTACATCGATAATCTTGTTCATGGAAACAATATAGTGAATTAGTCTGTGGTCGTCGGTAAATCTGTGCACATCACTTGTGAGTAAATTCCCACTGATTTCCCACTTGTGTCAAATGGATCACTTTTTACACTTGTGATATAGATATTCTTTGAATAAATCGTTTTCTTCGAACTCTGTCTCATGTCTCAGACATTGTGGCGGAATGAAAATGCTCTTTTTCAAAACAACAATCGCGTCAAATGATATTATGGAATAAGCCAATACTTAAATCAAATTAAAGAAAACATTTCACTTTTCATTCAAATATTTCACGGAATTAGGTTGGTAGGACCGGTAAAAACTGTCAGTTTTCAATCAAACTGACAATGAAATGTCAAAATTCCATTTTACATCGATAATCTTGTTCACAGAAACAAGATAGTGAATTAGTCTGTGGTCATCGATAAAACAGTGCACACCACTTGTGAGTAAATTCTCACTTATTCTCCCACTTGTGTGAAATGGATCACTTTCCACACTTGTGATATAGATATTCTTTGAATAAATCGTTTTCTTCGAACTCTGTCTCATGTCTCAGACATTTGGGCTGAATGAAAATGCTCTTTTTCAAAACAACAATCGCGTTAAACGATATTATGAAATAACCCAACATTCAAATCGAATTAAAGAAAACATTTCACTTTTCATTCAAATATTTCACGGAATTAGGTTGGTAGGACCGGTAAAAACTGTCAGTTTTCAATCAAACTGACAATGAAATGTCAAAATTCCATTTTACATCGATAATCTTGTTCATAGAAACAAGATAGTGAATTAGTCTGTGGTCGTCGGTAAAACAGTGCACATCACTTGTGAGTAAATTCCCACTGATTTTCCCACTTCTGTCAAATGGATCATTTCCCACACTTGTGATATAGATATTTTTTGAATAAATCGTTTTCTTCGAACTCTGTCTCATGTCTCAGACATTTGGGCGAACTGATAACGCTCTTTTTCATAGCAACAATCGCGTCAAATGATAATATGGAATAAGCCAATACTTAAATCAAATTAAAAGAAAACATTTCACTTTTCATTCAAATATTTCACGGAATTATGTTGGTAGGACCGGTAAAAACTGTCAGTTTTCAATCAAACTGACAATGGAATGTCAAAATTTCATTTTAAATCAATGCTCTCCTTCATAGAAACAAAACGGTGCATTTAAAATCTTTTGTCGTCGGAAAAATAGTGTAAATCACTTGTGTGCAAATTCTCCCACTTTGTGTCAAATGGATCAGTTTCCACACAGATTTCATATTTAAGCGAAATAAATACAGAGATGTTATAAGATATGAAGAGAGGAAACGAAGTGAAGTAGAATAATAAAACCATGTGACAATTTTGGCGCATTTTATGCTTCCGAGGCCAAACGATTCGATGAAACCCTTTCTAGAAGTAACTTTCACAAACCATGGAAAACTTCCAAAACACATTATTCCAACCCTCACACAACAGCCCTTTTCATCTTCACACCTACAACTCCAAAACTATAGACTCACATAAAAGCGCATCCGGTATTCCATCGAGAGATATCGGCGGCACCCTGAACATCTCGATATCGAACCCGTCCTCCTCCTCCTCCATACACCTAGTGATCATTTTCGCACCGCCACCAACAACACCCAAACGTCAAACTAAAGCCCGGTCCCTACGTCCTGCCCGAGGTCCTGCGAAACACTGGCCGGAAACGGGAATTGCGCCGTCGCAAATTTCGATATTATCGACTTTATACGCCCACCCCGCGATGACACAATAGATGAACCCCTATGAGTATCTCTCACCCTTGTTCGGCACGCGTGTCCCCTATTGGCGGTTCCGCCGGGGCCCCTCCCATACGCGGACGCCCTTATTTCACGCAACCCCGAGTCTTGAGTAGGCCGCCCTGTGTGTTACTTCCCATTGTACGTGTTTTTCTTTTGTGCCCGCTTTTCTTCGCCTACCCCGGTTTTTTTACCAGTCCTCGTGTAATTTTTCCAAGTTGCGCTTTTGAGGGGTTTTTTGTTCGGTCCGATTTTTCAGGCGTCGTTGGTATATGGTATATTGTTAGGAGTTTTTTTTAGGCGATTTTTTTTTTAATTTACTTTATGCTTGAGTTTCATTTGAATTTTCCTTGATGAAAAAGGACATGGTTGGGATAACCGTTAGTGCATCGGGGTCAAAACAAGACTTTGTGAATTCTGGAAAGAAAATTACTGGCGATAATAATAGATATTTCTTTCGGACGTGCCGAAAGCTTTCTTCATAGAATCCTACTTTAGGCATGGACGGAAGACATGAAAGGAGACTTATTTAATCGTATTCCTCTAATTTCGACCCTAAAATCGGTATATGTCAAATTTCCAATTTATATTCGTATTATCAGATTTTGATAAATTGCACGTGAAATTTTGCAACCCTCAAAAAAAATGTTTGTGAGGCTGGGAAATATTTAAAAATCATCTCTCACCCCCATTTACAGCTCTAGATAACTGAAATGCTATATTGTGAAAAATTAACAGATCAACCATTATTTTGATTTGACATGAGGTGAAACTGTAGCGAAACTATCGAACCAGAGAATATAAAACGAGCCATAAATTCTGCGAACCAAACCGGTGGTCGTGTGACAAATAATGTCATCTCATTGTTATAAACTTCAAGAGATGGCTTCAAAGAATATATCGAAATTTTCAGCGCCAGATCAGGAAAAAGTTAATCAGCACACTTTTGGCAAACATTTCATTAGAGAGATAATATTATCAAGAATGAATAAAAATTATCTTTAGGAAAACAAATATAAACCCAAGTTCTAACCCTTCACATGAAATAAAAACATTATAAATCATAAATGACAGCAAATCAAATGAATTGATTACCTCTACTTTATTTATGTGGGAGGAGACAAATCAAGTTACAAATCTCGAAAAATGAATAACAAAAAATAAATATTTGGATTAATGAAATCTTCTCATTCGAAAAATTTGTAAAAAAGGAGGTATCGATAATAAGAAAAAACAAATGCATAAAACTTGAAACACAGTTTGATATACTTGTAAAACTTGAAGAAGTACAATTTTGGCAAACATTTCATTGGAGAGATAATATTATCAAGAATAAATAAAAATTATCTTTAGGAAAACATATATACTCGCAAGTTCTTGCCAGGCACATAAAATAAAAAATTATAAATCATAAACGACAATAAATGAAAAAATAGCATTGACTACCACCATTACTTTATTTATGTGGAAGAGGAGACAAATCAAGTTATAAATCTCGAAAAATGAAAATTTGGATTAATGAAATCTTCTCTTTTGAAAAATTCGTGAAGAAGTAGGTGTGGATAATAAGAAGAAACAAATACATAAAACTTGGAACACAGTTTGATATACTTGTAAAACTTGAAGAAGCACAATTTTGGCAAACATTTCATTGGAGAGATAATATTATCAAAAATAAATGAAAATTATCTTTAAGAAAACATATATACTCGCAAGTTCTAGCCCTGCACATAAAATAAAAAATTATAAATCATAAACGACAATAAATGAAATAATAGCATTGACTACCACTATTACTTTATTAATGTGGGAGAGGAGACAAATCAAGTTACAAATCGCGAAAAAAGAATAACAAAAGATAGAATTTGGATTAATGAAATCTTCTCTTTTGGAAAGTTCGTAAAAAAGAAGGTATCGATAAAATGAAAAAACAAATACATAAAACTTGGAACACAGTTTGATATACTTGTAAAACTTGAAGAAGCACAATTTTAGCAAACATTTCATTGAAGAGATAATATTATCAAGAATAAATAAATATTATCTTTAGGAAAACATATATGTACTCGCAAGTTCTAGCCCTGCACATAAAATAAAAAAATTATAAATCATAAATGACAACAAATAAAATAATAGCATTGACTACCCCTATTACTTTATTTATGTGGGAGAGGAGACAAATCAAGTTACAAATCTCGAAAAATGAGTAACAAAAATAGAATTTGGATTAATGAAATCTTCTCCTTTGAAAAATTCGTAAAAAAGAAGGTATTGATAATATGAAGAAACAAATACATAAAACTTGGAACACAGTTTGATATACTTGTGAAACTTGAAGGAGCACAATTTTGGCAAATATTTCGTTGAAGAGATAATATTATCAAGAATAAATAAAAATTATCTTTAGGAAAACATATATACCCGCAAGTTCTAGCCCTTCAAATGAAATTTAAAAATTATAAATCATAAATGACAGCAAATAAAATAATAGCATTGACTACCTCTATTACTTTATTTATGTGGGAGAGGAGACAAATCAAGTTACAAATCTCGAAAAATGAGTAACAAAAAATAGAATTTAGATTAATGAAATCTTCTCCTTTGAAAAATTCGTAAAAAAGAAGGTATCGATAATATGAAGAAACAAATACATAAAACTTGGAACACAGTTTGATATACTTGTAAAATTTGAAGGAGCACAATTTTGGCAAACATTTCATTGGAGAGATAATATTATCAAAAATAAATGAAAATTATCTTTAGGAAAACATATATATACTCGCAAGTTCTAGCCCTGCACATAAAATCAAAAAATTATAAATCATAAATGACAACAAATAAAATAATAGCATTGACTACCCCTATTACTTTATTTATGTGGGAGAGGAGACAAATCAAGTTACAAATCTCGAAAAATGAGTAACAAAAAATAGAATTTAGATTAATGAAATCTTCTCCTTTGAAAAATTCGTAAAAAAGAAGGTATCGATAATATGAAGAAACAAATACATAAAACTTGGAACACAGTTTGATATACTTGTAAAATTTGAAGGAGCACAATTTTGGCAAACATTTCATTGGAGAGATAATATTATCAAGAATAAATAAAAATTATCTTTAGGAAAACATATATACATACCCGCAAGTTCTAGCCCTGCACATGAAATAAAAAAATTATAAATTTCAAATGACAGCAAATCAAATAATAACATTGACTACCTCTACTTTATTCATGTGGGAAGAGACAAATCGAGTTACAAATCTCGAAAAATGAGCAACAAAAAATGAAAATTTGCATTAATGAAAACTTTTCTTTTGAAAAACTCGTAGAAAAATAGGTATCGATAATGAGAAAAAACGAATACATAGAATTTAAAACACAGTTTGATATACTTGTAAAACTTGAAGAAGTACAATTTAGGCAAACATTTCATTGGAGAGATAATATATATATTAATAAAAGAGGATCTATAATTTATGTTTGTAAAAGCATCACGTTCAAACGACTGCACCAAATTCGATAATTCTTTTTTAGTTGTGTTCATTATTATCACCACCACCTTTATACAACGAAATATTCCCGAAAAAAGAAAAAAAGGCTTTCTTTTTTCCTTCGACCAAGCGAACAATCATAGATTACTTATATTTCATGAGAATTTTGACACTTGTGGGAGTGAAGTTTATCGTGTTTGATATATATCGTTGTGTTGTGAGCGAGTTCGTAATGATCGAGACAATGAGCAAACAAAATGAGAGATTCTCAATCAAGATCTGCCCCAGCTCCGGAAGAACCGATATTATCGATCTCAGGCAAGATACATGAAAATATAGAATCCAATGAAATGATCAACTTTGAGCGTTTGGCATTCAGATATGATCCCACAGTCGATTATGTTAGCAATATATTGGTGTCATTTGGAAATACTGCAAAGCTCTGAGATATCAAAACGAACCCCCAGGATTATGTTGTTTGAATGGAAAAATCAAATTGCAACAACGGACAACGCCACTCGAACCTTTGAATTCGTTACTTTCAAGACAAGAACCTCTATCTAAACATTCCATGACATCATTTGGTTCGAGTATAATTGAGGGAGGAGGTTTCAATCCAACTTTTGAGGTATTTTTTTTTTCTATATCGAACATCTCACACATTGATCATAACATATACCTACCTACGAATATGAAAATTCTTAGACCCATAAACAAGGCTGAGGATAAGGGTAAGGCCGGTAAGGGTTATGGTAAGGGTAAGGGTTGGGTTAGTTTAACGGTTAGGGTAAGGTTAGGTTATACGTATTATATATACGTATACCTTAGCCACAGCAACGCGTGGCCGGGTCTGCTAGTATATAATAAATGAAAATTAACTTTAAGAAAACATATATACCCGGAAACTCTAGCCCTTCACATGAAATAAAAAATTATGAATCATGAATGACAGCAAATAAAATAATAACATTGACTACCTCTACTCATTTATGTGGGAGGAGGAAAACCAAGTTACAAATCTCGAAAAATGAGTGACAAAAAATAAAAATTTGGATAAATGGAAACTTCTCTAGTGAAATATTTATAGAAAAGAAGGTATCGATAATAAGAAAAAATAAATACATACAATTTGAAACACAGTTTGATATACTTGCAAAATTTGAAGAAGCACAATTTTGGCGAACATTTTGTTGGAGAAATAATATTATAAATAATACCAAAATAAAAATTATCTTCAGGAAAACATATATATTGGCAAGTTCTCGTCCTTTACATAAAAAAAAAGTAATAAATTATAAATGACAGCAAATCAAATAATAAAATTAACTAGCCCCCTTTTATTTATTTGAGAGGGGACAAATCAAGTTACCAATCCCGAAAAATCATTGAAATAAGAAATAAAGTTTTATTAGTTTGAATAAGCAAGTTACAAATGACAAAAAATCACTTGGCTGGGGCAAAAGTTAGGTTAGATCAAATAATCAGAAATTACAATAATTACTGGAGTATAGAAGAGTTGGCAAAAATTAAGGAAAACCTTTTGAAAGAAATTTCATGAAATATCCGAATCTTTCACAAGATTATGTTGGTAGCCAGCAAAAGCTGTCAATTTTGGATCTAACCAACACTGAAATAGTGAAATGTCGAAATTTCATCACTGCCAAGCAATTTTCGAAAATGAAAGTGTGGTTACACAAAAAAAACGATTAAAATCAGAGGTGGACACTAAATAAGTGAACGTTGAATTGTTTTTTGTGAAGTAATAGAGGCAAAAAATTTAGAGAAGATGGAAATCGAAATAGTACAGACTCTTGTTTGAGGAATCTCTGAGCCAGTGATTCCTAAAATTTTTTTTTGCTTCAACCGGCAGTTTCCATATTTTCCTTGAAAATTTATTCACGTTGTCATTAGTATTAGTAAAATGAAAAATATTCACGGTAATATATTCGTATCAAAATAATGTCTTCATCAGTGTTAATTCTTACGAATGTGACTATGACCTGAACTGGTAACCAATGTTACGGTACTGTTCGCGCAAGTTTGGGTTACGCCGACAAAAGAAACACTCAAGGACGGCTGCGTGAGAGTTTGCATGAACGCATTTACTATCCGAACGACACACCATGAAGGCCGAATGGGGATGGAAAATTGGGAAAATTAACGAATTATTCACAACTTCCTCTTGAGACCCAGGAGGTGTCTCTCTTGATCATGATTCAAATGATTAAAAGACTGAGGTGGGCAAATGCCACAGTGCCCTCTTCAGTAATTTCGATGGGGAAATTCTGACTTAGATAAAATGCAAAAAAACTGAAATAGGGTGGAAGTAAAATAGTTTTTTTTTCGCCAAATCGATACGACACTAATTTTCATTACAACCACCACCAGGCATATCTACATATAGCTATATTCCCCGATGTATAATGGATGTTAGTCCCTGATGCCGATGATGCATGACCATGTTACGATGAATAATTGATTGTGGATTGATGGCTTAATACCACATTCTGTTAGAATACCAACCGAACACGTCGAAACCTAATGGTTGATACGTAAATTGTAAAAATATAGGTCACGATTTATGATATTATTATAACATTCACTCAGGAATGGAAAATTGAATGAATACATCGTAATAATCGTTCATCTAGTATTCTGAGTTGAATTGGAAATAGCACGACACGTCACACGTCCCTCAAGGTGGGACAGGTCTTAGTATGAACCATTGGAATGTCTTATTGAGTCACCGGTGGTTCGGGGCTTTAACATTTTGAATTGTTTGAGTAAACAATTATCTGAATTCTCCCGAAAAAATTCTGGACCGACAAATGTATCCACTTCTGCAAACTCTAAGGGAAGTTAAATATTAACGATTTGGCCCAGATCGAAAATTCTTCACGCTCCAAGAAACACTCCCACTTTTTATCCGGCGAAATTGGAATTTTTTGCCCCCCTTTCGTAATTTCCCCCAATCAACATCCCGAGAGGAAATCAGCTAATCTAGCCGGAATGTTTGTGGATTCGTCCTTGAATAATGAATAAGCGATCTTCCCTCGAGTCTTCTTCTCCTTACTGTTTGTTTTGTAAAGACCGCCCCCTTGCGTTTCTTTCGAGATTTCTTCGGGAGAGACATCCTGAAAAATTCAGGGGTGTTTTTCCTCGTGCGCGGAATCTTGAAGTATTGATGGTTTTGCCGATAAACTAAAACGAAAATTATCGAGATACTTTTTTTCTCACTTCTCGAATACTTTTACCACACGAGAGGGCGATGAATGAATCCTCGAGGGTGCAGAAATTGAATTCAGCAATAATCCACCCAATTGACAGAGATTGACTATCCCTCTATTACATCGCATAAATTTTATTGATATATTATTATTCACTATTTGTATCTCAGTCGGTTTCCACTTGCTTTGGCTACAGGGTGGATGTAGGATAATAGGTCCGGAGGGTGGGAGCCCAGTGGCGTGCTGATAAAGAATGGATCGGAAAAATAACACAAGAATCCGAAGATCACTGAGAAACTGAAACATGTCCTTGAGTATTTTTTTTTTCAACATGTTTAGATAATCCACCAAAAATTAATCTTATTTATCGAAAGAACTTGTTTATTTCAAACATCCAGTTTTAATTGAGTTCTAAGGCCTACCCAGTGATTAATATAATTTTTGAAATGAATTAATATTTAGGTTAGGTTAGGTATGTTAGGAGGAGCCTTACCTAACCTGAATTTAAATTCATGAATTTAAACTGATAACTTGAATATATTTTTTGTTTTAAATCAGTTATTATGGAGTTAAAATTATTTGGAAAATTGATTAGTTTATATTCTTGCTCGCTCATTATCAGTTTGCCCAAATGTATGTAATTTTCGAATTTTGGGCAGAGAATAGTTTTCAACAATCAAGGTGGACTCACAGATCTAGAATCATCCACCTCCTCGCTCTCTTCCACGCCACTGTACGGAGGGTGACAGAGGGATAATCCCGTCCATTTGGCAAATGTACCCCAGTATGTAGTTATTTATTCATGGATGCGGTGGCAGACGCTTTTAACCCCGTTTATTCGAAAGTGGCCGGATTATCGCCATACTTTCGGATAATTAGCAGTATTAAAAGGGGACCCGTCGTCGTGAAGAGCCGCTTCGCGATTCTTGGATGCGTTTTTAAGTAACTGAAAATTAATTAGGTTGAGTTATCGGGTAATTGTCCCAGTTTGAATTTTACTGCACTCGATCCCGTTTGCCGGGATTATCCTGATACTAATTTATGCAAGTAGGTTTCTGGTTCATCCGACTCGAAGGACCAAAAATGTTCATTTCGAATTTCATCGCTTTTCGCAGTCTATTTCAGGATAAGATACCTTATGGACAGAAAGAGGTCGAGAATTCGATAAATATTGTCCAATCAATGCGAAACCGCGATTTGGTTCATCGGAACTTCCGAAAACAGTAGACGATGACGAACTACCGACCTTAAATATCTTAACTACCGGGGTTTTTTCTTGCAATCGTGTTCAACGAAGTGGAGAAGATGTAGAGGTCGTGGCTTTTGTATATTCAAATCTTGCGAGTTTTCTGATTTGGTTCAAAAATTAAAATTTTCCATCTCTAGAAGTGTCGTCGAAATTGATTTGGTTTCTTTTCCTGGGTCGCGGCCGAAGGCCGCGATAGAATCGAAAGGATCTTGGTTTGAAAGTTTAAAAAATCAACTTGTGCAGGAATTGCATCGTATGTGCCGCCAATTCAGCGAATGAGGTGAAGCACAAATTTTTTTAGTCTAATAACTGATTTTTGAAAATTTTCTATCCACTTCACGATAAAACTATGAAATGTATGGAAGAACCAACATTATATTAGTAATAAGCGTGGTCGAATAAGATTGAACTAAAAATTTCAGAGAGATTGCCAACAAAAAATTTTTCAACAAAAAATTCATGAAAAAATTGACAAGAATAAATTCGTCGTTATGGAAGAGAATAACATGGTATCTTCATAAGTCAAGCATGTAGATTCTGAATATGTACTTGTCTTTCACGAGAAAATATTTTTGTAGTAACGATTCCACTTTAAAGTTGAAGTTTCTTTGGACCCCCATTTTTGTATAACACAATTTGTGGTTCTCACAGATGTAAATGGCACGCTTCTAGTGAAAGAGAATTTTTTGCAATAAAGCTGCATTCTTTAACTACCCAACAGAGCCATTCAAGAGTCCCTAAGACGTTCCTAAAAATATTTATGATTTTTTTAGTCGAATAACTAAATTTTCGAGTTTTTTTATTCACCTTACGATGAAACTATGAGCTATATGGAAAAACCGATATTTTATCAGGAATGAGCGTGGTCGAATTAGATTGAATTGAAAAATTCCAGAAAGATCGCCGACCAAAAATTTTTCAACGAAATATTTTCAGAGCCTAGAGAGCCTGGAGAAATGAACAAAAAATAAATACGTCGTTATGGAAGAGAATTACATGTTATCTATAATAAATCGAGCATGCAGATTCCGAATATGTACTTGTCTTTCACGAGAAATGATTTTCGTAGTCACGATTTCATTTTGAAGTTGAAGTTTCTTCGAACCCCCATTTTTTTATGACACAATTTGTAGTTCTCCCAAATGTAAATGGCACGCTTCTAGGAAGAATTTTTTGCAATAAAGTTGCATCCTTTGACTACCCAACATGGCCATTCAAGAGTTCCTAAGACGTTCCTAAAAATATTTAAGATTTTTTTAGTCGAATAACTAAATTTTCGAGTTTTTTGTGTTCACCTTACGATAAAACTATGAGCTATATGAAAAAACCGATATTATATTAGGAATGAGCGTGGTCGAATTAGATTGAATTGAATATTTGCAGAAAGATCGCCGACCAAAAATTTTTCAACAAAAAATTGTCAGAGCCATTAGGTGAAAAACTTAACAAAAAATAAATTCGTCGTTATGGAAGAGAATTACATGTTATCTATAATAAATCGAGCATGCAGATTGCGAATATGTACTTGTCCTTCACGAGAAATAATTTTCGTAGTCACAATTTCATTTTGAAGTTGAAGTTTCTTCGAACCTCCATTTTTTTATGACACAATTTGTGGTTCTCACAAATGTGAATGGCACGCTTCTAGTGAAGGAGAATTTTTTGCAATAAAGCTGCATCCTTTGCCTACCCAACAGGGCCATTCAAGAGTTCCTAAGACGTTCCTAAAAATATTTATGATTTTTTTAGTCGAATAACTAAATTTCCGAGTTTTTTTATTCACCTTACGATGAAACTATGAGCTATATGGAAAAACCGATATTATATTAGGAATGAGCGTGGTCGAATTAGATTGAATTGAAAAATTCCAGAAAGATCGCCGACCAAAAATTTTTCAACAAAAAATTTTCAGAGCCATTAGATGAAAAAATTAAAAAAAATAAATTCGTCGTTATGGAAGCGAATAACATGTAATCTATATAAATCGAGCATGCAGATTCCGAATATGTACTTGTCTTTCACGAGAAATAATTTTTGTATTCACGATTTCACTTTAAAGTTAAAATTTCTTTGGACCCCCATTTTTGTATGACACAATTTGTGGTTCTCACAAATGTAAATGGCACGCTTCTAGTGAAAGAGAATTTTTTGCAATAAAGCTGCATCCTTTGACTACCCAACAGGTCCATTCAAGGGTTCCTAAGACGTTCCTAAAAATATTTATGATTTTTTTTAGTCGAATAACTAAATTTTCGAGTTTTTTTATTCACCTTACGATGAAACTATGAGCTATATGGAAAAACCGATATTATATTAGGAATGAGTGTGGTCGAATTAGATTGAATTGAAAAATTCCAGAAAGATCGCCCAACAAAAATTTTTCAACAAAAAATTTTCAGAGCCAATAGAAAAAATAAAAAAAAAATAAATTCGTCGTTATGGAAGAGAATGACATGTTATCTATATAAATCGAGCATGCAGATTCCGAATATGTACTCGTCTTTCACGAGAAATAATTTTTGTAGTCACGATTTCACTTTAAAGTTGAAGTTTCTTTGGACCCCCATTTTTTTATGACACAATTTGTGGTTCTCACAAATGTAAATGGCACGCTTCTAAAAAGAATTTTTTGCAATCAAGCTGCATCTTTTGACTATCCAACAGGGCCATTCAAGAGTTCCTAAGACGTTCCTAAAAATATTTATGATTTTTTTAGTCGAATAAATAATTTTTTCAAAATTTTCTCTTCACCTTACAATGAAACATGAGATATATGGAAGAACCGACATTATATTATTAGGAATGAGCATGGTCGAATTAGATTGAATTGAAAATTTCAGAAAGATCGCAGACAAAAAAATTTCCAAGAAAAACGATAATCAAGAAGTTTCTTCGGACCCCCATGTTTTTATGACACAATTTGTGTTTCTCCCAAATGTAAATGGCACGCTTCTGGCGAGGGAGAATTTTTCACAGTAAAGCTGCATCCTTTGACTACCCAACGGGGCCATTCAAGAGTTCCTAAGTCGTTCCTATAAATATTTATGATTTTTTTAGTCGAATAACTAATTTTTTCAAAATTCTCAAAGCCTCCTTAATTTGAACTCTGAAAATTATATCGTTCAGGAAAAATCTCCTTATAAAAGTTGAGGGAGAATACACGGATTTGCGATAAAATCCAGCATTTTATCTACTTGCTGGAATGCATACGGCACCGTGATTCATGGCAGCTTTCCTAACACAGTTGATTCAAGATGATGATGCCCAAGATTTTTTGCTTTTTTTTCAAATTGAATATTTTATATTGTAATGAACTTTAGCCAGACCGAGCGACGACGCGACGACTGGTGACGGCGATCTTCGAGTGGCTTCTAAAAGGGCCGCGAAACAGGCCTTCCCAAGTTTACGACAAAACTCCAGAAATACGACAGCCGTATATAAATCGACATCGGCCGGAAGCGAGTACAGTACAGTATAGGACTGAAAATAGCGTGTAGATAAATTATTGAGTGGGGTAAATAAATTAGTATAAGTGAACTGTAAATAAATTATTTTACGGAAAATTTGGACTTTATTCATTACAATATGATCAACTTACGGTAAAATGATTTCTTTCGATGAGTTCAAGCACCTGTAAAAAAAAAGCCTCACCTCCAAAAAACACCTTGTTTATCTAATGAACCATCGAATCCGTTTATGAATATCAAAATTCGATAACGACAACAAAAGTCGCGCGACTGGGCAAACCCGCAAATCGACACGATCGAAATCGCATAAATAACACGACCGATCGACGACGCGGCCACAGTTTATAAATCAGATTTGCAACTCGTTGGGCAGGCAAAATCGAATTAGCCGGGATATGCAAAAAGGACGTATGAAATTTCTCGAGTAGATTGTCACCAGATGGTCCG
The DNA here is from genome assembly GCA_963966015.1 of Aphidecta obliterata. Taxonomy (NCBI): domain Eukaryota; kingdom Metazoa; phylum Arthropoda; class Insecta; order Coleoptera; family Coccinellidae; genus Aphidecta; species Aphidecta obliterata. The sequence goes on along the minus strand of OZ014430.1, from coordinate 37,319,612 downwards.
TTTTTCTATTCCATTTGAGCATTAGCACCCCCCTCGTTCGGTGACGCGACGCCAGTTGTGTCCGTCCGTCGCCTGACTTCCATGGGGAGGGCAGGTCTAATTCACTAAAGCCCTTTATCGTCGACGATAATCGTCTATGATCTAACTTTCATCCATTGAATCTCCACGCTCCATTTAAATATTTTATTTCGGCTTTCGGCGACTTTCGGTATTGTCTTTTGTGAGCAGTTGTCGCTGTTTTGTCGAAATTGCCGTAAGGATCGAATGGCGCGATTTTCGTTATGGGGGTAACAAAGTATGTTGCTTGGTACTATCCAACTAATCAAGAAATATATTACAGACACCATAAAAAGACAATTTTCCTATTGCTTCTTGCGTTTTGTAGATCCAAGATAGCCGACGCGTTCTGTTTCATGCGCCGAACGGTGCGCGTAAAAAGGAAGAGATCGGAAAATTCGAGAAAAGCACTAACGTTCTCTATGATCTCATAAATGGTTATCTCGTATACATTTCAGGATGGTTTACGGGTTATACCTGCTGTTCTATTTCATTTTTGGAATAGTTGGCCAATTTTAGATCGATTCAACAAATTATAAGTAATTATATATATATATATATATATATAAATTTTTAGACCCATGTAGGTAGGTAAGCGGAAAAATTAACAAAAAATAAATTCGCCGCTATGAAGAGAATAACATGTTTTCTATATAACGCGAGCATGCAGATTCCGAATATGTACTTGTCTTTCACGAGAAATAATTTTTGTAGTCACGATTTTACTTTGAAGTTGAATTTTCTTCGTTTCCCAATTTTTTTATGACACAATTTGTTGTTTTCCCAAATTCAAATGGCACGCCTCTGGCGAGGGAGACTTTTTTTTAATATAGTATCATCCTTTCACTATTCAACAAGGTCATCAAAAAGTTCCTAAGAAGTCCCTAGAAATATTTAGGTTTTTTCTGGCAAATGACTAATTTTTTCAAAATTTTCTATTCACCTCACGATGAAACTATGAAATATATTGAAGAACCGACCTTATATTAGGAATAAGCGTGGTCGAATTAGATCGAAATGAAAATTTCAGGAAGATCGCCGACAAAAAATGTTTCAACAAAATATTTTCTACATGGAAAAATTAACAAAAAAATAAATTAGTCGTTATGGAAGAGAATTACATGTTTTCTATATAACTCGAGCATGCAGATTCCGAATATGTACTTGTCTTTCACGAGAAATAATTTTTGTAGTCACGATTTCATTTCATAGTTGAAGATTCTTCGGACCCCCATTTTCGTATGGCACCATTTGTTCTTTTCCCAAATTTGAATAGCACTCCTCTGGTGGGGGAGATTTTTTTTCAATATAGCATCATCCTTTCACTATCCAACAAGGTCATTGAAGAGTTCCTAAGGCCTTCCTAGAATTATTTATGATTTTTTTTGCCAAATAACTCATTTTATCGAAATTTTCTATTCACCTTAAGATGAAACTATGAGATATATGGAAGAACCGACTTTACTTCAGGAATCCGCGTGATCGAAATAGTTTGAATCAAAAATTTCAGAAAGATCGCCGATGAAAAAATTTTCAACAAAACTATTTCTACATGGAAAAATTAACCAAAAATAAATTCGTCATTTTGGAAGAGAATAAAATATTATCTATATAATTTGAGCATGCAGATTCCGAATATGTACTTGTCTTTCACGAGAAATAATTTTTGTAGTCCCGATTTCACTTCAAAGTTGAAGTTTCTTCGGACCCCATTTTTATATGACACAATTTGGGGTTTTCCCAAATGTAAATGGCACGCCTCTGGTGGGGGTGAATTTTTTGCAATAAAGCTGCATCCGTTGACTATCCATCAAGGCCATTTGAGAGTGCCTAAGAAGTTCCTAAAAATATTTATGATTTTTTTAACCTAATTTTTCCAAAATTTTCTATCCACCTTACGATGAGACTATGAGATATATGGATGAACCGACTCTTTATTAGGAATAAGCGGAGACAAATTAGATCAAATAAAAAATTTCAAAAAGATGGCCGACAAAAAATTTTTCAACAAAAAATCTTGACACATAAAAATTAACAAAAAATAACTAGAACATATTATCTACATAAGTCGAGCATAATTAGGATAATTATTGTAATTACGATTCCACTCTGAAGTTGAAATTTCTTTGGACCCTAATTTTGAAATTTCCACACATGAAAATGACTCTGGTAGAGCTAGGAATTGATTGAAGAATTCATTAAAGATGGGACTGAGGACAAACCAACAATACTACCACCTGTTAATTCGAAAACCACCCGCCGGATAAACCCATCCATTCCTCGACGCATCGTCGTCAAACGCGAGGGCACCGAAGTCATCCGCCCTACAAAGAGCCTCCTCAACCCCGTTCATACGGATCCGTCTGATGCCGATTGTGATAATCAGCATGGCACACAGAACAGAACTACAAAGTGAGTGAAAGAATAACTCTCGTTGAGAGTCTTGCTTTGTGAAAATCCGCCCTCGAAACCGTACCTCACGCATCATCCCCTTTCGGCTCTTTTCAATCTGCAACAGTAACAAACAGCCCTCTTGATAGACGGTCGGCCGGTCACGCGTCTCTAAATACCATCCCTATTGACATCTACTTATCAGATGGGCGGGCACGCGTTTCGGCCGGCACGTTTACCGAAATTGTACGTTTTGTGTTATCAGTTGTAATGGGAACGTTATTTGTAGTTTGTCATCGGAAAATTTTGAAAAGCGCTGATGCTCTGCGCGCTAGGGCGGTCACCCATCCGGGTAATGAACCCGCGCAACGCTGCTTGGCTTCAAGCCTTATCAAACTCTTCTTGAAGAATAATGTCGTTCTGTGAAATTGACACTTCAAGAGATGGAATCACGTAATTTTCATCCGAAATTTGGAACACCCAAAGAAATTTTCCAGGATATACAACAGGAATTCGGTAACTTCTACAGGAAATTCCCCCTATATAAGCAACAGCAGGAATATTTGTTGATTCTACGTAACAATTCCGGTCGTTTAAGTTGCATTCCGAATCTGTTTCTTTTTTTTTCTTTGCGCTCGGCTATTTTGGAGATTTGGGATTGATTGAATGACATCGATTTTGCATTGAAGTGAATGGTGAGATTGTTACTTCCAATTATTGAATATTTAAATATACATCCGAATTCTTTCACGGTAAGTCTTTCCTATTATCCACTAAGATATTTTCAGGAATAATTCACAGAGACAGAAGAAATTCTTATGCACGTTTTTTAGGTGCTGTATCCGATTTCAGGTATCTATCTTATATTTTTCATTTTCTATGGCTGAAAGTTGTATTTTTATTATTTCAAAGCTTCCTTCAGGTTGCAATTGATCTTTTCTGTAAATTTTGGTTCCTTTAATGAGATATTTAGAACTGAAGGAATGCTTGGAAAACTGTAACTTTTTCTAATGAATTTTAAACAATTCACAGCTTTTCCTCTGGGATTAGAGAAGTTTCTCCTCTGGGATCATAGAAGTTTGTTCTTCTGAAAACCGAGAACTTGTTCCCCTTGGATTTGAAGAATTTGTTCCCCTGAGATTGGGATATTTAGCACCGTTTCCTCAAGACTTCCAATCATTGAATATTTCCGAGAGGGAGACATTTACCTGGAATTGGATTGTTGGAAAATTGTACCATATCTGAAAATCACTGGTTCTGGTTGTTTTACACCCTTGGAGCTGGACATATTTTGAGTATCGAAAGACAACATTTTTTGGAGGAAATACCCCCGAAGATCTGGGAGGAATAGTTAAGTTAAGTAATACTAATATTGTATGGATACATCTGTTCAGATGTCGATCTCAACTTGTGGTAAACAATTGTACATTCGAATTTTTATTATAACTGTAAAACCTGAAGGGAGTTATTAATTCTGTCAGGAACCCTGAGATTTGAGATAAGGATTTCTTTGCTTATTGAAGTTTGATACCTTTCGGTGAAACGAGGGGGGTTAACATGAAAAGTAACACTTAACGTAATAAATTCCTCTAGAAATGACAAGTTTTACATTACTTGATGTAACCAAAATGTAGTTCGTCATTTCAACAGGAAAATAAGACTGTGACGAAAACCGGAGTATGCATGACTACTTACAGGAATTTCTTGTTCAATAAAAAAACTAGATATGTAGTGGTATTTCAAGCTTCAAACTTCAGTTTCTACAAGAATTTCCAGTAAAGAACTGAAACAGGAATTACTTTACTTATAACGGAACTGTAGTATCGATTCAACAGGAATTTTCCGTTGAATTAAAGAACTATCGTTTATATATTACAGTACTAGTTAGTTGTATGCAAAGCTTATTAACTGAGATTTTACAGTAATTTTCGTAGTATTGCATTATATCTAAAGATTAAGAGTGACTTAAGAATAGGTGTCTGGAATGGGGAGAATTTGTATTATGTTATATTAATTCCAGAGTATCTTTACATTATTCTAACGAATTAGAGAGACATTCGTTGAAAACTAGGATTGAGAGACTCCATAATAAATATAAAGAAATTTTTTTCCTGATTCCGGACTCATACAGTTTGATTACAGAATTATTATATGCAAATGCTCACACCTTTCCTGTCACTTTTCAATCCTTTGGGTAGTATCTTCTGAGTTTTATCCATTCGGTGGCGCCCTCTGTTGAGCAGTACTGTAAATGTTGGGCCGTCAGTGCAGATCGCTACAGATCTAATCTTTCTTCCTTCCTCTGATCTGATCTAACCTGACTTTATCTCTGTTTTCCTTTCAAACCCCTATTCTCTGTTCCTTCTTACACTATGTTTCTTAATCATATACTAACCCTCTTTTTTTTTTGTATTTACTAGGGAAAGATATTCAAGAGTTAGTATCAATCGTAGATCGAAAATATTCAATTCTAAGTTGGAGGCCACAAAATGCTAAAAATCGCCGTTTCATCATGTTCGTTCCTTCGTCGGAAACCGATATTTTATTCCAAACAACTTCAACCATATGGTACAACATGGATTAAAATACTGTTAGCAAAACAAGATTTATTCCGGTAGAATAATCTGAATTTCTGTGAGAAATACCAAACATTCCTGTTGAATTTGGTGTGTCCATACTGTTAGTCGTACAAGTATTTTTGGGTTATACTCACAAAATTATTATATTTTACTAGATATTCCTGTAACATTTACGGAAATATTTCTTTTAAAATAAAAGTACCGGATCACTGCTATACTTACCGATTTTCCTGTCCATAGGACTCGAGTCACATAAACCGGAATCGGCATGTTAGATTGCAAGTACAGATTGTTCTCAAAACGGAATTTTTTTGTTGTGAAAACAATAGTTGCGTTCAAACAACTGGAATTCATTCAACCGGGATTCGTTTATTTTCAGTGAATATCAGATTTCTACAAACGTGTTGTGATGCTGGAAACACTTTGGAAAACCAGCACCCATCTCCATTTACGACTATGAAAAACTCAATTTTTCATTCAAATCCGTTCCACTGGCTCATAAATGAGAAATATCCGAAAAAGAACTCCTTGCAATTAGGTACGTTCATAACTTCCTAAAGATCGTTGAAAACCTACGAAAGTAGGGTGGTAAAGTTGAAAGAAAATGTATTTAATCGTATTTCCTCGTTTCATAGACCATCGGGGCTTCTTCTTCGTATTATGAACGTATGTTTCCGAAAGTTCCAGGTCGCTGTCAAAATTTGACAAATTATAAAATAACAACTTGAATCCTCGAAAATTTGGCTCGCAGAAAATATGATTTCCTCTATAATTGATATTATGGCCCAATATACGTTTAATGAAATTCACGTATTTATTTTGGTAATTCCGATAAAAGCTGTCAATTGTCAATCAAACTGACACTGGAACGTCAAACATTCATCTATGAAAATAAGTTGACAATTCTGTCAAACTATGAATCTGTTATTGAAATGGCACATTTTCATAATCTCAAGGCAATTTCAAAATATGATATCTTGGAAAATTTAAATTCTTTTTCCAAAATCCGACCAGAAAACTGAATTTCTTTCCACTTGGAACAGTAGAAATCTCAATTTTGGCATGAATCTCATGTAAAAAATTGCCCCGGGTGAGGATCGAACTCACGACCTTAAGATTATGAGACTTACGCGCTGCCTGCTGCGCCACCGAGGCTCTGTCTATTAAATATTCGAAAACACTTGAGCAGATTACATTTTTATTGAATTCTTTTTGGAGAGGCGTTCACCTACGAGTGTCGACACGTAACAAAAATCAAACAGCAAGACCTCTCCGAGCGTAACCGCCCCATAAATACCCATTTACACCCTTCTCCCCAAAACATTCTAAAACCGTAATTCCAGTGACTAAAACATATACCAACTGCATCATAAATTTAGATTTAATAATTCTATAGGGATGGTTTTTGCGGGCGGCAGCTGGGTCGGACCGGAGAAGCCCCACGTCGTCCGGATCGCAGATGAGCCCTCCGACGTCACGTGGCACTTGGTGGGCTTGAGACACGCGACCGCCATGTGTCGCTGGACAAGCCGTGTAAACGGCCCGTGTCCAGGGACTGAAATATCAGATTAGTTTTCGGGGATGTTTGTGTTTTGTGTTGCAGTGAGGCCGCTTACATCATGCTGGCGAGGGTGAAGCGATTCGGTTGGATATCCTTGTAGTTTACGACGAGAAACCGCTAGACAACACGATTTCCAATAAAATTTGATAGTCAAAAAGTTGCCCCGGGTGAGGATCGAACTCACGACCTTAAGATTATGAGACTTACGCGCTGCCTGCTGCGCCACCGAGGCTCAACAAGATTGGAACAACTTGAAATAGGTTGAAAATTATTTAAAAAATCATTTTTATTCTAAATAGGGATTAATTGAGTAATTGATCGAATAACTCAATTACTTTCGAAAGAACCCCGTATATGAAAATAGATCCAATCGAGACCCAATTCAGTTGATATACTAAATTCGGTTAACTACAGTACCAATTCATTTTGTAGCTGTGAAATAGGATCGTTGGTAATGGATCAATGTGGAAAAAATTAGAATAAATCGTCAGTACGCCTAGAAAATTCACCGAATCTTGAATGTTATATTATGTATTTTGAATAAATCGATACAATAACGAGAGGAAATGTGATTTTTTAATAATACTAGCAGATCCTAACCTAACCCTATCCTTGATTTGAACAAACAGTTCCAAATTTCTTCAGTTTCGGGAAAGACCCAGAAACTTGGCATCACTCCTCGCACGTTATCGCTCTTGTCGAGTGATCGGGTGTGGTGGGGACGTGATGAACTACCGTCGATACGCGTTGCCGCGTAGATAATTATCACTCTTTGTCATATATAATGAACAAATGAATTTGCAATAAAAATATTTTGCAAATGTAAATTGAGATTTAAACTATCCTATATCTTTTAAGTTGGACCAAACTGCACACAGTGTGCAAAATTTGATTGCAATTGGTTCAGTATTTTAGGAGTTCATCCCGGACAAACAACGTGACACGTAATTCTTAGATATGAAGATTGAACAGCTCTGGGGCCTTTGAACCAATTTCTTAAAAATCTTTAATATTCGAAAGTGACGATATTATCAATGTTTATCCTAGAGTCAATGCATTGAGCGTGAAATAAGATTTTCATTGAATACAATTCCATACAAAATTTCAAAAATAAAACAATATAGTATGTGTGAAAAAAAGATATTTAGGGAATTATTTAGTTTTTGTTAATTTTCCATGTATGCCTGAAAATTTTTTGTTGAAAAATTATTTGGGTGATCTTCCCGAAATTTTCAATACAATCTAATTCGACTACGCTTATTCCTAATATAATGTTGGTCGTTTCATATATCTCATAATTTCATCGTAAGGTGAATAGAAAATTTGAAAAAAATTAGTTATTCGGTTAAAAAAATCATAAATATTTCTAGGAACGTCTTAGGCACCCTTTATTGAATCCATTGGATATTCGAAGGATGCAGCTATATTGCAAAAATCAACCCTCACTAGAGGCGTGCCATTTACATTTGGGAGAACCACAAAGATGGACATCAAAAAATGGGGGTCCAAAGAATCTTCGAATTCAAAGTGAAATCATGACTACAGAAATTATTTCTCGTGGAAGACAAGTAGATATTGGGAATCTGCATGCTCGAATAATTTAGAAAACATGCTATTCTCTTCCATAAAGACGAATTTATTTTTTTGTTAATTTTTCCATGTATGTCTGAAAATTTTTTGTTGAAAAATTATTTTTTGGTGATTTTCCTGGAATTTTCAATACAATTTAATGTGACTACGCTTATTCCTAATTTAAAGTCGGTCCTTCCATATTCCTCATAGTTTCATCGTAAGGTGAAAAGAAAATTCAAAAATTAGTTATTCGGTTAAAAAAATCTTGAATATTTCTAGGAACGTCTTAGGAACCCTTTATTGAACCCATTGGATATTCGAAGGATGCAGCTATATTGCGAAAAATCAACCCTCACCAGTGGCGTGCCATTTACATTTGGGAGAACCACAAAAATGGACATCAAAAAATTGGGGGTCCGAAGAATCTTCAAATTCAAGGTGGAATCATGATTACAAAAATCATTCCTCGTGAAAGTAAAGTACATATTGGGAATTTGCATGCTCAAATTATATAGACAACATGCTATTCTCTTCCATAAAGACGATTTTACTTTTTGTTAATATTCCCATGTACCTATGTCTGAAAATTTTTTGTTGAAAAATTATTTGTTGGTGATCTTCCTGAAATTTTCAATACAATCTAGTTCGACTACGCTTATTCCTACTATAAAAAAATTAGTTATTCGGTTGAAAAAATCATAAATATTTCTAGGAACGTCTTAGGAACCCGTTATTGAACTCATTGGATATTCGAAGGATGCAGCTAATTCCAAAAAATCAACCCTCACTAGAGGCGAGCCATTTACATTTGGGAGAACCACAAAGATGGACATCAAAAAATGAGGGTCCAAAGAATCTTCAAATTCAAAGTGAAATCATGACTACAAAAATTATTTCTCGTGAAAGACAATTACATATTGGGAACCTGCATGCTCGAATTATATGGACAACATGCTATTCTCCTCCATAAAGACGAATTTATTTTTTGTTAATTTTTTTTTAATTTTTTGTTGGAAAATTATTTGTTGGTGATCATCCTGAAATGTTCAATACATTCTAACCACGCTTATTCCTGATATAAAGTCGGTTCTCCAATATATCTCCTAGTTTCATCGTAAGGTGAATAGAAAATTTGGAAAAAAATTAGTCATATGGAAGAAGAATCATAAATATTTCTAGGAACGTCTTGGAAACTCTTTAATGGTTGGATAGTCGAAGGATACAGCTATTTTGCAAAGAATTCACCCCTTCCAGAGGCTTGCCATTTCCATTTGGGAAAACCACAAATTGTGTCATAAAAAAATGGGGGTCCGAAGAAACTTCAACTTTAAAGTGAAATCGTGGCTACAAAAATTATTTCTCGTGGTAGACAAGAACATATTCGGAATCTGCATGCTTGAGTTATGAAAATTACTTGTTATTCTCTTCCATAACGACGAATTTATTTTTTCTGAATTTTTTCAAGTATTTGGTTCTAAAAATTTTTCACTGAAAAATTTATGGTCGACAATCTTTCTGAAATATTCAATTCAATCTAATTCGTCCACGCTGATCCCTAATATGGAGTCAGTTCTTCCACATATCTCATAGTTGAAGATAAAAAAAATCTGTTTTCGCGAATAACCGATCGGACGAAGAAAACAGACGAGAACATCCCAGGCCGGCCGCAAGTAAACGCCAACCAATTTTCCCCCGGAAAATAGAACGTGGGGGGAAAGTCGTAGATTCCATCCGGTGACACTAGTTGAATCTAGCGGCGTACACAGGGTTGCCGCCCCGGGTGATTAAGTGGGGAGGTCCCCCCGCTCTAATCAGGGTGAGTGCCGCCAAACCGCCCCCGCGGCACGCACCATCGGCCACCGCCTCATTTGCCTGCCGCCGCCCGTTCAACCGAAGTGTATCGATGGACGGCGGTGTCATACGGGGCTCTCTCCTTAATATCTATAAAAGGTTTCGGATTAATTTCACTGGCGAGAGAGGGCCCTCCATTGGGGGAATTCGGGAAATAGAATGGAAAGCGGTCAGAAGAGTGAACAACCTAACCCGAATATTGGCTATAACGTTGGCTCCAATTTTCGGGCATACTTATTGGGTAAATAATTTCGATTTCTAGAAAGAAGCAGCCAAAGGAATTATCCTGTTTGAACGTTACAGAAATCGCGCCCGGATGTGACGTAACCAGCTTTCACCAATCGCAGCTCACTAGACCGATAACTTGACAGCACGTTGTTCGCTGATTGGTCGATTTGCCAATCGGTCATTGCGTCATCAGAAACCGCCTTAACATTTTTATTAGAATGTGTCGCTTAATTGGAAGGTTTTAGAGCACCGTTTATTCGAATATTACAAAGTTTTTTCCATTATTATTATTATTATTATTATTATTATAATGAAATAATAAAATTCTTGATCCTTTTTATGTCCGAAATTGAAGCAGTTCAATATCGAATACTAAACCAGGCTCTCCAACTTTATTGAAAAATATAATAGATAGGTACATAAATAAATATGGATACGACTCAATTTGATTGATCAGTTCAAGGTCTAACAAACATAATTATTATCATAAAATAATCGATTATAACTTATAACGTCATAACTTCATACCTACAACGTGTAATTATTACGTTAAACATCTCACTCAATGATTTACAATTATGAAAAAATAATGTGAATATAAATAAGCCATTCTTAATAAGTGTAATAGAGAACTCTAAGAATGTCGAGAGGAAGAATAACTCGAATTCCATCAAGCGTTCGTCCTGAATTTACAAAAAAATTGAGGAGAACTTGTTCGAATTTATCGTCACAGCGGTCATCCATCCAGGTGCTGAACTGTGCTTTGCTGATAAAAAATTTTTGTTGAAAATTTTTTTATCGGCGATCTTTCTGAAATTTATAATTCAAACTATTTCGACCACGACAATTCCTAAAGTCGGATCTTTCATGTATCTCATGGTTTTATCGTTAGGGGAATAGAAAATTTCGAAAAAATGAGTTATTTGGTAAAAAAATCATAAATATTTCTAGGAACGTCTACGGAATTCTTCAATGGCACTGTTGGATTGTCAAAGGATGCAGCTATATTGCAAAGAATACACCCTCAGCAGAGGCATGCCATTCAAATTTGGGAAAACCACAAATTGTGTCATACAATAATGGGGGTCCGAAATAACTTCAACTCCAAAGTCAAATCGTGACTACAAAAAATATTTCTCGTGAAAGACAAGTACATATTCGGAATCTGCATGCTCGCGTTATATAGAAAACATGTTATTCTGTTCCATAACGAGGAAGTTATTTTTTGTTAATTTTTCCATGTTTGTTGAAAAATTTTTTATCGGCGATCTTCCTGAAATGTTTCATTCGAACTATCTCGACTAAGCTGTTTCTTGATCTGAAGTCGGTTCTTTTATATATTTTCATCGTAAGGTGAATAGAAAATCCCTAAAAAACGAGTTATTTGGCAAAAAAATCATAAATATTTTTAGGAAAGTCTAAGGAACTCTTGAATGGTTCTGTTGGATAGTCGAAGGATGCAGCTTAATTGCTGAAAATTCCCCCTCATCGTGCCATTTACATTTGGAAAAACCACAAATTGTGTCATGAAAAAATTTGGATCCGAAAAAACTTCAACTTTTAAATGAAATCGTGACTACAAAAATTATTTCTCGTGAAAGACAAGTACATATTCGGAATCTGCAGGGTCCGATCATAAAGACAACATCTTATTCTCTCCCATAACGACGAAGTTATTTTTTGTTAATTTTTCCTTGTATCTTGTCTGAAAATTTTTTGTTGAAAAATTTTTTATCGGCGATCATTCTGAAATTTTTAATTCAAACTATTTCAACCACGCTGATTCCTAATGTGAAGTCGGTCCTTTTATATATCTCATAGTTTCATCGTAAGGCGGAAAGAAAATTTCGAAAATATTAGTTATTCGGCAAAAAAAATCATAAATATTTATAGGAACGTCTTAGGAACTTTTCAATGACCTTGTTGGATTGTAACAGGATGCAGCCTTATTGTAATAATTCACCTTCTTAGAGGCGTGCCAATTACATTTGGAAAACCACAAATTCTGTCAAACAAAAATGGGGGTCCGAAGAAACAAGGTAAAATAATGACTCCAAAATTATTTCTCGTGAAAGACGGCGCAGTTATTTTTTGTTAACTTTTTCATGTACATATCTGATAATTTGTCGTTGAACTATTTTTTATCTTTTTGAAATTTTTAATTCAATCTAATTCGATCACGCTGATTACTTATATGAATTCAGTTCTTTGTAAGGAAATTAGAAAATTTCGAAAAAATTAGTTATTTGGCAAAAAAGTCATAAATATTGCAGGAACGTCTTAGGAACTCTCAAATGACCCTGCTGGATAGTCAAAGAATGCAGCTATATTGCAAAAAATTCGGCCCCATCAGAAGCGTGTCATTTATATTCAGGAAAACCACAAATTGTGTCATACGAAAATGGGGGTCCGAAGAATCTTCAACTTTGAAATGAAATCGTGACTACAAAAATTATTTCTCGTGAAAGACAAGTACATATTCGGAATCTGCATGCTCAAATTATATAGACAACATGTTATTTTCTTCCGTAACGACGAATTTATTTTTTTTTAATTTTTCCATGTATAAACATTTTTTGTTGAAAATTTTTTTAACGTCGATCTCTATAAAATTTTAAATTCAAACTATTTCGACCAGGCTGATTCCTGATGTTAAGTCTGTTCTTTTGTATATTTCATAGTTTCATCGTAAAGTGAATAGAAAATACGAAAAAATGAGTTATTTGGAGAAAAAATCATAAATATTTTTAGGAACGTCTTAGGAATTTTTTAATGACCTTGTTGGATAGTGAAAGCATGCAGCTATATTGAAAAAACCTTCTCCAGAGGCGTACCAATTACATTTGGGAAAACCACAAACTGTCATACAAAAATGGGGATCTGAAAAAACTCGAAGTGAAAGCGTGTCTACAAAAAATATTTTTCGTGAAAACAAGTACATATTCGGAATTCACATGCTCGAAGTATCAAGAAAACCCTTTTGTTAATTTTTTTTCGGAAAATTTTTTCGTTGAATTTTTTTCTGTCGTCGACTTTCCTGAAAATGTTCGTACGAGCTGATTCGACTAGGCTGATTTCGAAAATACAGTCAAATTCTGCCCAAACCTCCTACTTTATTTCATATTCCTCACAACATCCCATCGAAAAACTTACCGTACCATCCACATCCTACCCCTAAAATAAAGGAAATCGGGATTCATTTAAACAATCCATCGAACATATTCGTCCGAGACACAAAGAGCGAGGGTGTAAGCTATACATCCGTCCGAACAAGTGGAACGCTACCGGGAGAAAACGCTCTCCCGGATAATGCGGGGTTCAGTAAGCCGACATTACGGGGCTTCAATCATGCAGTTTCGGTCGTTGGGGGAAGCCTTTGTTGCTAAAAGTCAGCAGGTTTTGTTTGATTAGAAAAGCACCGAACATTTTGTCCCTAATCAGGACCCATGAATGAGAGCGTTTCGAAGGGTTTTCCACCCCTATATTTTCGCGGACCGTGCCTGACAGATTGCACGGGAAGGAAGTGAATTAGAACGAAACGTTCTTTGTCTGGGAAGAGGTTTATCTGGTCGTCTCGAAAATTGGGATTTCCGAACGCTGATTAACATCTGCGCCGACCGCTTTAATTGACACCTTAGAGATTTCAAATAGTTATTTAATCAACTAGTTTATTAATGACAGCGATTAATGGTCGAAATATTTTAACGCGTGAGCGGAGCGAGCGCGTTAATGTTTGAGACCATTAATCGCTGAATTAATAAACGAGTTGATTACAAGATTTTTCCGTCGACCTCATCAGGAATTGAATATAAATTCTGGATCGAAACCAATTTTTATTTTGCATGACGTAATACAAATTTCTATGTTCATTTCGATATATTAATATGTATGCTTCCTATAGAACAATTCGAAAAATTCATAGAGGGAATATTGGACATGTTGTGACATTCTGAATAGTTTACATTTATTTCATTTCCTATAATGTCCGATAAGGAACGTGTGGATGAAGTGGAGGTTGAAGCATTATTTACTTTGGAACTATTATGACATAAAATTTTTTATGCAGTTTCTATTTCATTCTGAATGGAGTTTTCAATATACCCTTCTGCAACAGAAGTTGATTTCCAACCACCAAGTCTTTTGATGGCTGAAAAATCTGCACCACTGTCAGAAAGAATAGACGCAGAAGAACGCCGAAAACAGTGACCTGTATACAAATGTGCTTGCTCTAATTTAAGAAAGTTTGCAATCATTGACGGTAATTTAAAAAATGTATTTATTCCAACTGGTTGTGTTAAGCATTTATAGTTCTTATAAAAAACGAAAAATCTTTCGTGTGGAGTGTGAGCTGGCCTCAAGGATATATATCTCTTTATTATGTTTAAAAGTGTATGCTCATCATCTTGTACATTCTTTCTCCGCAACTTTAACAATTCATCTTTTCTCAATGCACCCGCTACTCCGAATATCAAAGCGACCTAAAAATCAAACAATGACAGTTATTTCACTATAACGAGATAATGAGAATAAGTTGGAATAACGATTCAATTGAGTTTTATTTTCACCTTCCACATCAAGAAAACACTATCAGGAGCATTCGCTATGAACTCTCTCACATGTTCTTTTTCGAGAACTTTTGATTTTTTTGGGATATATCCCTCTCTTTTCCGTTTAATAAACATCACCAGTTTGTGGTATCTGCTTATATCAGTATTGTCTTTCAGATTTATTGTTGATTTCAGCATCGAATATTTTGGCCATAAACTTGCTAGATGCCCCTTTTCTGCAATACCCGTAAAGTATGCCAACAAAACCGTTTCCGTAAAGTTCCGAACCTTCTTGTCCTTGCACCAAGATCTGAATTCAGCATAGGTTTTCTCATATAAATGGCGGCTCTTTTCAGGAAGTAGACTCAAAGTTGCTGTTTCAGCAGTTTTTGTCACATCTGGCGGTGTCAAAGGGATATTTTCTTCGTTATTCATTATGTAGTAGCGTAACGGATAAAATCAGATTCTGATCGAAAGCGAATAAATAAATTTGACAGCTCGATCGTGCTCCGACATAGATGCATCTATGTTGAATATTTTTTAATCGGTTGCCATGATAATCATGCATTAATGCAAAAATCATGCATTAATAGGGGTCATTAATGGATGATTTCGAGTGCGTTAAAATGAGCTTTTATTCTATGGTCGACGGAAATAGTTTTTTCAGAATATACTGTAATTTAGTGAGGAATTTGGGAAACACCGTCTTGCGACGTCAGGAGTCCTCGGATGGGCGTAGTCCTGAATTGCCAGTTTCACTAGTTTTCGGAACTTCTGAGGAAATGTTGTTCAGTTTCATTCTATGAACAAAACATAACTTGTCTCAACATTATTATATTGTAATGAAGTCTACATATTTGAGAGCTGTTCTCTTCTTATCTACTTACGACATAAATGACACTTTACAAAAGTACTAACATGATGAACAAAATGAAGCGACTTACGATCGAAAGAAAGTAATTGCAAAAAAAAACGAAGAACACAGCAAATTTTAGAATCAAATTGAGTTTCAAACCCAAAAAAGATATAGAAAAGTTGATAATTTGAAAGAAACATTTCGAAACTGGCTCAAGGCTGTCGCACTTAAGGTCTTCGAAGATGCTCCGATAGAAAAAATTATATCCTCATGATTTTCCTTTTTTCTCGATTGACTACTATGAACAAAACATAACTTGTCTCAACATTGTTATATTGTAATGAAGAGTACATATTAAAAAGCTGTTCTCTTCTTATTCACTTACGACATAAATAACACTTTACAAAAGTACGAACATGATGAACAAAATGAAGCGACTTACGATCGAAAGGAAGTAATTGAAAAAAAAAACGAAGAACACAGCAAATTTTAGAATCAAATTGAGTTTTAAACCCAAAAAAGATATAGAAAAGTTGATAATTTGAAAGAAACAGTTCGAAACTGGCACAAGGCTGTCGCACTTAAGGTCTTCGAAGATGCTCCGATAGAAAAAATTATATCCTCATGATTTTCCTTTTTTCTCGATTGACTACTATGAACAAAACATAACTTGTCTCAACATTGTTATATTGTAATGAAGACTACATATCGATACCTTTTTGCCAAACTATCGTAAGCCTCAACGTAGTACGTTGAGGCTTACGATAATTTGGCAAAAAGGTATCGATATTAAAAAGCTGTTCTCTTCTTATTCACTTACGACATAAATAACACTTTACAAAAGTACGAACGTGATGAACAAAATGAAGCGACTTACGATCGAAAGAAAGTAATTGAAAAAAAAAACGAAGAACACAGCAAATTTTAGAATCAAATTGAGTTTTAAACTCAAAAAAGATATAGAAAAGTTGATAATTCGAAAGAAACAGTTCGAAACTGGCTCAAGGCTGTCGCAATTGAGGTCCCCGAAGATGCTCCCATAAAAAAAATTATATCCCCATGATTTTCTTTTTTTTCTCAATTGACCACAAGCCTTGTCAACCACCCTTCCCCCATAGCTCGTTATTTTTCTTTAAACAAATAAAATCCGACGAAATCATCATACGTGTACAAAAATAAACAAAACAAACAGAATTAAAATTCATACAAATAAAACGAGTGGTATTATGAAATCAAACCGCAGGGGTGGAGTAGTTTACATAGAGGGTTGAATAGAGAGGCGGGTGGCTTTTATATTACGGTCCTTCCTGATGCTTTGATATATAATTTGTACCTCGCTTCGACAGGCATATTCAACGGGATCTCTAGAGAGATAATTTGGGAACGAATATTGATTAATAACGCATATTGCCAACCATCCGGACGAGACCATGCGTTTCTGATTATGGAGATACGGCCGGGAGTGTGATTCATTTGGGAATTCGCCGGGAGGATCCAGAATTATGACATTCTTTGCGTGAAATTCCTTTTTTTCTACGAACAAGAAGCGATATCACTTCCTGAAAAGAAAAAGAGATACATAAATGACCATCGGCCCGAATCAGAAGCAGTACAGTACTAGATAGCGTCAAGATAAATTAGATAGTGTGTAAATGAATTAGTGTGTTAGTGAACTGTAAATAAATTATTTAAGAATTTGGACTACAACATTACAGTATCACTCAGAAATGCCAACCCACGTCTAAGTTTTTCCAAGTAATGAACGAACATCATCGTTTCTTTCAGCAAATTGCGTCTTGAAAGGCTGTAGAAAAAGTCAATTGCCCCATTTCAATCCCCTCAACTATCGATTCCGGACAAAAGTACCCGGACTGTCCCCTGAAATTGTCTTTATGAGTGCATTTCGATTCCATGAAAACAACTATTATGTGAAAAGTGGATATACCAGATGGTTGAAGCTGATTTCTGACGATTCCCCCCCTAGATATTGGACTCATTGAAACCATCAATGGGTAACAGGTAAGTGGGTGCGACAGGTGGTCCGAATGTAACGCACACATAAAGGGAAGTCGTTCGGTTTATTTTTTTTTCTGTCATTATGGCGATTTGTTTCGAATGGATGGGGTTGTGAGTCGTATACGGAGGGATTAAAGGATCTGTCGATGTTATTCAACGTTACACCTTGCCTAGATGATACCAAAACATACCATGTGAGCAGGACCAATACAAAAATGACACAGCTCTCAGTATACATATTTACTTATTATTCATGAAAAATTGAATACAGAACAGCTTTTGAATACGAAGTCACCTAAAAGTAATTTATATCTGACAACGTCGACCAAATATGACAGATGAAGACCATAAGATCTACTGCAGTAAAACAGTGATGACAGAAATATGATGCTTATAACCTCAATTTTCAACTCTTTTAATTAGTTTGATACTTTTCTTCTTCCCAAAGTGGAAATGAGTTATTCAAAAAAAAGAACTTCTGCTCCAATAATAGATAGGAGAAGATCTGAAAGTGGTAGGAAAAACTACCCCAACTGAAAATTGAAAAACGTCGATGGATTAGAATATAGAATTAAAAAAAAAAAAATGGGAAATAAATAAATCATTGTCATTTTATAAGGTTTCTGCCCTAACTGAAAATTGAAAAACATCGATGGATATAGAATATAGAATGAAAAAAAAAGAATGAGAAATAAATAAATCATTTGCATCTCATCAGGTTTCTGATATTACTTGGGTTTTCTTTCAATTCACAAACTCTGACCTGAAGGTTATTTATATCTGTTAACGTCGGCTAAATATGACAGATGAGGAACATTAGATCTACTGTGTGACAGGAATGTCGAAAATGTTACGCTTATAACCTCAATTTTCAACTCTTTTAATTAGTTTGATACAGTTCTTCTTCCCAAAGGGGAAATGAGTTATTCGAAAAAAAAATCATATGCTCCACTAATAGAGAGGATAAGATTAGAAAGTGGAAGGAAAAACAACCCCAACTGAAAATTGAAAAACGTAGATGAATATAGAATATAGAATTGAAGAAAAAGAATGAGAAATAAATGAATCATTGTCATTTATTAAGGTTTCTGCCCCAAATGAAAATTGAAAAACGTCGATAGATATAAAATGAAAAAAAAAAAGAATGGGAAAAAAATGAATCATTTTATCAGGTTTCTGACACCGCTTAGGTCAAAGCCTCAATTTCCGACTCTATCTTCACACAGTAGTTCCAATGTATCACATCTGTCATATTCGGCCGACATTGCCAGATATATCGACCAGATCCGAATAGGGACAACCCCCAACGATAACACTAGTTTCATAAAAAATTAATCGTCAAAACGAAGTTATTTCAATTACGTAAGTGTATTGACACGTTATTCCTCGTCGCGTTCATATTTTATTCAAGTTCCAGGACGAAGGCACTAATTCCGATCAAAAGTCAGATAGGTAAATGACCATAACATTATGTAGGGTGAATCATATACGACGGCAGATGGTTTAGTGGTAGTTGTTACATTTAAAGGGAAGAAGCCAGACTGTATAGCACTACACAGATCATGAGATATCAGGATCGGACTCGAAAAAAAATTCGAAAAGCGAAACTATCGAATCAAAGATTCAGTGAACCAAACCGACAAAACAATAATATGTAGTCTTATGAAATTGACTCTATGGAGATGGAATCATAGAATCACCAGATCAGAAAAACTCAATTTCCTTTTTTCGATGAGGCGGACTAGCTGTGGAATCGATGAATATTTGTGTGGGATTCGTGGTCCGACCCTGGTGAAAAGAAACCATACCATAACGCGCCGTACAAGCTAGGAGATCACGACACACCAGATGATGAAACAAAGCCAACTTGCAAACCTTCTCGGCGCTAATACGTGAAAATAGATGGGGTTCAGTTCTGGGACACCCCGTCGAGTTCAGCTGCCGATACTTCAGCGAATTAGGTTGATAATTGAACCAGATAGGCCCCAATTATGCTGGTACATTTTGAGTCGACGAGGATGACTTTCATCATAACAAAAAGATTGATGGATCGGTCGGAGGCTTTTCTTGGAGAGTTATTAATCAGTGGGGGTTAATTGGAGTTTTCTGCATGGTAACTTCGATACCTTTCGATTGGATCCTCCCGCTATTCACAACGATATTGGAAAAATATAGAATCCAAGAACGAAAAAATGTTGGAAGTGAAAGACAAATGTTTATTATATCCACTTCCCAGCAGTGATTTTTTGATTTGTGCGTACATATATTTTGGCCGTTCACTTTCAAAATTCAGCTCTGGAGCTGAGAATTTCGAAAAATTGGGAAAATTGCGACGTTGCTAGATCTATACGGAATACGGAAATTTTAGTGACGTAGTTCGTGAAATTTTTAGGGCTTTAGGCGTTAAAAAACGGCGGAAAAAGATCAGACGAATCCGGTTTGACCGAATATGTGATGATATTTAATAGAAGACGAATAAGGCGTTAATTTAGAAGAAATTTACGAATTTTTCACGACGAGATGGTTCTGTCAATCACTTGCGAATTAATGATGAATTCACACTTATCGCCAGACAGATGTGTAGACGTCGGATTCCGAGCACTATAACACTACACAGGTGGTCGTTTACTTTCACGACGCAACACGTTTTTTTTAAAATAAAGATGATTTCCTCCATAAATTGATATCATGAAATAGACCAATATTCCAAAGAAGAAGAAATATTTCATGATATATTCGAATCTTTCATTTGAATGTTGGTAGGTCCGCTACAAGTTGTCAATTTTCGAACTAACTGACACTGAAATGTCAAAATTTCATCATTGCCCAGGCTATCTTCAGAAAATCATATCTCTTGACCCATAAGTTTCCTGAGATTAACACTGGTACATCATATTTCTTATGGGAAAGTGTGTTTCAGAAAAAAAAATCATTAAATTCAGAGGTAGGCACTAAAGTAAATGTAAAGTGGTTTTTTGTACAGTATATCAGGAAAAAAATTAAGAAGTTGAGCAAATATTAAGTTGAGCTTTTCAATGAAGAAAATTAATGATTTCCTTCACATATTGAAAGAAAAAATTCATGGAATATTCGAATCTTTGACGGCATTATGTTGGTAGGTTCTCAAAGCTGTCAATTTTGAATAAAACTGACACTGAAATGACAAAATTTCATCGTTTTCCAGGCTATCTTCAAAAAATCATATCTCCTGACCCATAAGTTTTCTGAGATTAACACTGGTACATTATATTTCTTATGAGAAAGTGTGGTTCAGAAAAAAAAAATTAAATTCAGAAGTGAGCACTAAAGTAAATGTAGAGTTGTTTTTTGTGCAATAAATCAAGGGAAAAAAATTAAGAAGATGAAGCAAATATTAAGTTCAACTTTTTAATGAAAAAAATCAATGATTTCCTCCATAAATTAATATTATAAAATCGTGCAATATTCAGAAAAAAAAATTCATGAAATATTCGATTCTTTGACGGTATTATGTTGGTGGATCCGTTACAAGTTGTCAATTTTCGAAATAACTGACACTGAAATGTCAAAGTTTCATCATTGCCCAGGGTATCTTCAAAAAATCATATCTCCTGACCCAAAATTTTCCTGAGATTAACACTGGTATATTATATTTCTTATGAGAAAGTGTGATTCAGGAAAAAAAACATCAAATTCAGAGGTGGGGACTAAAGTAAATGTAGAGTTGTTTTTTGTGCAATAAATCAAGGGAAAAAAATTAAGAAGATGAAGCAAATATTAAGTTCAACTTTTTAATGAAAAAAATCAATGATTTCCCCCATAAATTAATATTATAAAATCGTGCAATATTCAGAAAAAAAAATTCATGACATATTCGATTCTTTGACGTTATTATGTTGGTGGATCCGTTACAAGTTGTCAATTTTCGAAATAACTGACACTGAAATGTCAAAGTTTCATCATTGCCCAGGGTATCTTCAAAAAATCATATCTCCTGACCCAAAATTTTCCTGAGATTAACACTGGTATATTATATTTCTTATGAGAAAGTGTGATTCAGGAAAAAAAACATCAAATTCAGAGGTGGGGACTAAAGTAAATGTAGAGTTGTTTTTTGTGCAATAAATCAAGGGAAAAAAATTAAGAAGATGAAGCAAATATTAAGTTCAACTTTTTAATGAAAAAAATCAATGATTTCCTCCATAAATTCATATTATGAAATCGTGCAATATTCAGAAAAAAAATTCATGAAATATTCGATTCTTTGACGGTATTATGTTGGTGGATCCGTTACAAGTTGTCAATTTTCGAAATAACTGACACTGAAATGTCAAAATTTCATCATTGCCCAGGGTATCTTCAAAAAATCATATCTCCTGACCCATAATTTTCCTGAGATTAACACTGGTATATTATATTTCTTATGAGAAAATGTGATTCAGGAAAAAAACATCAAATTCAGAGGTGGGCACTAAAGTAAATGTGGAGTTGTTTTTTGTGCAATAAATCAAGGGAAAAAAATTAAGAAGATGAAGCAAATATTAAGTTCAACTTTTTAATGAAAAAAATCAATGATTTCCTCCATAAATTAATACTATAAAATCGTGCGCAATATTCAGAAAAAAAATTCATGAAATATTCGATTCTTTGACGGTATTATGTTGGTGGATCCGTTACAAGTTGTCAATTTTCGAAATAACTGACACTGAAATGTCAAAATTTCATCATTGCCCAGGGTATCTTCAAAAAATCATATCTCCTGACCCATAATTTTCCTGAGATTAACACTGGTATATTATATTTCTTATGAGAAAATGTGATTCAGGAAAAAAACATCAAATTCAGAGGTGGGCACTAAAGTAAATGTGGAGTTGTTTTTTGTGCAATAAATCAAGGGAAAAAAATTAAGAAGATGAAGCAAATATTAAGTTCAACTTTTTAATGAAAAAAATCAATGATTTCCTCCATAAATTAATACTATAAAATCGTGCGCAATATTCAGAAAAAAAATTCATGAAATATTCGATTCTTTGACGGTATTATGTTGGTGGATCCGTTACAAGTTGTCAATTTTCGAAATAACTGACACTGAAATGTCAAAATTTCATCATTGCCCAGGGTATCTTCAAAAAATCATATCTCCTGACCCATAATTTTCCTGAGATTAACACTGGTATATTATATTTCTTATGAGAAAATGTGATTCAGGAAAAAAACATCAAATTCAGAGGTGGGCACTAAAGTAAATGTGGAGTTGTTTTTTGTGCAATAAATCAAGGGAAAAAAATTAAGAAGATGAAGCAAATATTGAGTTCAACTTTTTAATGAAAAAAATCAATGATTTCCTCCATAAATTAATACTATAAAATCGTGCGCAATATTCAGAAAAAAAATTCATGAAATATTCGATTCTTTGAAGGTATTATGTTGGTGGATCCGTTACAAGTTGTCAATTTTCGAAATAACTGACACTGAAATGTCAAAATTTCATCATTGCCCAGGGTATCTTCTAAAAATCATATCTTCTGACCCATAAGTTTTCTGGGATTGACACTGGTACATTATATTTCTCATAAGAAAGTGTGTTTCGGAAAAAAAAAACATTAAATTCAGAGATAGGCACTAATTTTAGTGTAACGTTGTTTTTTGTGCACTAAATCGGGAGAAAAAATCAAGAAGGTGAAGCAAATATTAAGTTTAACTTTTCAATGAAAAAAATTAATGATTCCCGCCATAAACTAATATTATGACATCGTGCAATATTCAGAAAAAAAAATCATGAAATATTCGAATCTTTGACAGCATTATGTTGGTAGGTTCTCAAAGCTGTCGATTTTGAATAAAACTGACACTGAAATGTCAAAATTCAATAAATTTTCAAGCAATTGAGAGTGGATACTCTCGATTTCTCAAAACAAAATCATCGAAATCAGTGTCGCGGTCTAAAGTTAAATACCACTAACCACTAAAAAATTTTAATTGCTGAATGTTTTGTATGCACCATTTCGAAAATCGATAAACTGAATAAAAAAATTCTCCAAAAAGGCCCCGCTCCCCCATTTCACCCGATTCGACATCTTCCTCCATATCCGCAGATAAACCCCATCCCCGAATGCACAGTAACATCCGTCCAAAGTTGAGACAAACTACGCACGCGGCACCAAGATTGCCTCAGATTCGGCAAGCACGCAAAAGCCACCCCGAGGACCCAAAAGCGCATCGATTCTAACTCAATTATGCCCAACGTAGGAAGTATAAGCCCTTGTAACAGATTTCCCATGTGAACTGAATAATACGCCGTGGGGCCCGGACTAGTCTGTAACCGGAGTATTTCCTCACGTGCCGGCCGGGTTCGACACGTGGCGCGGAAGGCGCGCAAACACCCGCCGACCATGGTGGAGATGGGTCGGAGCCGCCTCGACACTTGTGTTTTATCGTACTCCGTGTAATTAGATATTTTTGGAGGACCGGTGACATGCTGACATAGAACGAGCATTTAGGAGGAGCACTTCGAGGTCTTAATGGATATTGAAATGGCAAAAAGTGATCTTTTGTTTGTCGTTCCAGGGTTTCGTCGATTAGGAGGTGGGGACCATGAGAAAAAAGTTGGGGGTGGGTTATAGACGAAAGTTTTCACTGATGTAACATGTACAGGACCCCCGTTGAGCTCCAGTGCACCATAAAAAAGTGATTTTCCTGCTATGATATTTGAATAATAAATACACCACCAATAGGGAAAAATCACGAACCGCGAGATGGCGCTGAAAATTACAAAATGTCGGGCCGAGTGATGATCAAAATACTCTGTCATTTCTGTTCTTCATAAGAAGTGAATCAAGTGTTTTTTATAAGATTTCGAAATTAATAATAATGCCTGTGAAAGTCGAGATAACCACTTCGGACATTTTTGATTATGTGGGTAAACGTGAATGTGATAGCAAATGACCATTATATCATAGAAAACTATTGAACTTACGATGAAAAAATCATCTTTCAGGAAGAGCTTGCTGCAAATTAACATATTCTTTGAGATACGTTTCCCAATTTTCTAGATTTTCTGCCATTTTTTAACTGACTTGGGATTCAACGGGAATTTATGCAAAGAAATTTCAGAAAAACTATGTGATGAGCATTGAGGAACAGAGCACATTTTTCGTGACCTCATTCCCACATTACCTCTCACAATCCGCTGCATTTTCAGCTCGTATACCGTTTATTCGAAACAATTGTCCATAAATTATCATCTAAATATATCAATTTCGATACATAAATGACATAAATGAAATCATACAAATATTTCACACTTTTCCCATAAAAAATAAACGCACACACGGTAGTTCGTTGTTCATCACTCGAGTAGTTCAAATTTGAGCAATTAATTCTCACTAACTTTGGACGTATCGAAAAAACAAATATTTTAGCTGATAACCTAAAAATTTGAAGCATCAACGACAGCTGTCATTAGCCAGTGTGTCCAGCTGTACCAATTTTAAAAAATTCCCTCTCTGTTAAAATTCAAGGAACGAATTCTCAATAATTTCAAACGTATCAGAAAAACAGTTTTGAATAATTCCCTCGTTTTTAAAGTTCATGGAACGAATTCTCACTAATTTTCGACGTATCGAAAAAACAGATATTATAGCAGATAACCTAAAAATTTGAACTATAAACGACAGTTGTCATTAGCCAATGTGTCCAACTATACCAATTTTAAATAATCCCCTCTCTGTTAAAATTCAAGGATTTTAAACGTATCAGAAAAACAGTTGTCAATAATTCCCTCTCTTTAAAAGTTCAAAAAACGAATTCTCACTGAATTTTGACGTATCGAAAAAAAAGATATTACCTATAGCTGATAACCTAGAAAATTGAACCACAAACGACAGTTGTCATTAGCAAGTGTGGCCAAGTCTAATAGTTTTAAATAATTCCCCCTCTGTTAAAATTTGAGCAATTAATTCTCACTTACTTTGGACGTATCGAAAAAACAAATATTTTAGCTGATAACCTAAAAATTTGAAGCATCAACGACAGCTGTCATTAGCCAGTGTGTCCAGCTTTACCAATTTTAAAAAATTCCCTCTCTGTTAAAATCCAAGGAACGAATTCTCAATAATTTCAAACGTATCGGAAAAAAAGTTTTGAATAATTCCCTCTCTTTTAAAGTTCATGGAACGAATTCTCACTAATTTTCGACGTATCGAAAAAACAGATATTATAGCAGATAACCTAAAAATTTGAACTACAAACGACAGTTGTCATTAGCCAATGTGGCCAATTATACTAGTTTTAAATAATTCCCCCTCTGTTAAAATTTGAGGAATCAATTGCCACTAACTTTGGGCGTATCGAAAAAACAATTATTATAGCAGATAACCTAAAAATTTGAAGCATCAACGACAGCAGTCATTAGCCAGTGTGTCCAGCTTTCCCAATTTCAAAAAATTCTCTCTCTGTTAAAATTCAAGGAACGAATTCTCAATAATTTCAAACGTATCAGAAAAAAAGTTTTGAATAATTCCCTCTCTTTTAAAGTTCATGGAACGAATTCTCACTAATTTTCGACGTATCGAAAAAACAGATATTATAGCAGATAACCTAAAAATTCGAACTACAAACGACAGTTGTCATTAGCCAATGTGGCCAACTATACTAGTTTTAAATAATTCCCCCTCTGTTAAAATTTGAGGAATCAATTGCCACTAACTTTGGGCGTATCGAAAAAACAATTATTATAGCAGATAACCTGAAAATTTGAAGCATCAACGACAGCTGTCATTAGCCAGTGTGTCCAGCTTTCCCAATTTCAAAAAATTCTCTCTCTGTTAAAATTCAAGGAACGAATTCTCAATAATTTCAAACGTATCAGATAAAAAGTTTTGAATAATTCCCTCTCTTTTAAAGTTCATGGAACGAATTCTCACTAATTTTCGACGTATCGAAAAGACAGATATTATAGCAGATAACCTAAAAATTCGAACTACAAACGACAGTTGTCGTTAGCCAATGTGGCCAACTATACTAGTTTTAAATAATTCCCCCTCTGTTAAAATTTGAGGAATCAATTCCCACTAACTTTGGGCGTATCGAAAAAACAATTATTATAGCAGATAACCTAAAAATTTGAAGCATCAACGACAGCTGTCATTATCCAGTGTGTCCAGCTTTCCCAATTTCAAAAAATTCTCTCTCTGTTAAAATTCAAGGAACGAATTCTCAATAATTTCAAACGTATCAGAAAAAAAGTTTAGAATAATTCCCTCTCTTTTAAAGTTCATGGAACGAATTCTCACTAATTTTCGACGTATCGAAAAAACAGATATTATAGCAGATAACCTAAAAATTTGAACTACAAACGACAGTTGTCATTAGCCAATGTGGCCAACTATACTAGTTTTAAATAATTCCCCCTCTGTTAAAATTTGAGGAATCAATTCCCACTAACTTTGGGCGTATCGAAAAAACAATTATTATAGCAGATAACCTAAAAATTTGAAGCATCAACGACAGCTGTCATTATCCAGTGTGTCCAGCTTTCCCAATTTCAAAAAATTCTCTCTCTGTTAAAATTCAAGGAACGAATTCTCAATAATTTCAAACGTATCAGATAAAAAGTTTTGAATAATTCCCTCTCTTTTAAAGTTCATGGAACGAATTCTCACTAATTTTCGACGTATCGAAAAAACAGATATTATAGCAGATAACCTAAAAATTCGAACTACAAACGACAGTTGTCGTTAGCCAATGTGGCCAACTATACTAGTTTTAAATAATTCCCCCTCTGTTAAAATTTGAGGAATCAATTCCCACTAACTTTGGGCGTATCGAAAAAACAATTATTATAGCAGATAACCTAAAAATTTGAAGCATCAACGACAGCTGTCATTATCCAGTGTGTCCAGCTTTCCCAATTTCAAAAAATTCTCTCTCTGTTAAAATTCAAGGAACGAATTCTCAATAATTTCAAACGTATCAGAAAAAAAGTTTAGAATAATTCCCTCTCTTTTAAAGTTCATGGAACGAATTCTCACTAATTTTCGACGTATCGAAAAAACAGATATTATAGCAGATAACCTAAAAATTTGAACTACAAACGACAGTTGTCATTAGCCAATGTGGCCAACTATACTAGTTTTAAATAATTCCCCCTCTGTTAAAATTTGAGGAATCAATTCCCACTAACTTTGGGCGTATCGAAAAAACAATTATTATAGCAGATAACCTAAAAATTTGAAGCATCAACGACAGCTGTCATTATCCAGTGTGTCCAGCTTTCCCAATTTCAAAAAATTCTCTCTCTGTTAAAATTCAAGGAACGAATTCTCAATAATTTCAAACGTATCAGATAAAAAGTTTTGAATAATTCCCTCTCTTTTAAAGTTCATGGAACGAATTCTCACTAATTTTCGACGTATCGAAAAAACAGATATTATAGCAGATAACCTAAAAATTTGAACTACAAACGACAGTTGTCATTAGCCAATGTGGCCAACTATACTAGTTTTAAATAATTCCCCCTCTGTTAAAATTTGAGGAATCAATTCCCACTAACTTTGGGCGTATCGAAAAAACAATTATTATAGCAGATAACCTAAAAATTTGAAGCATCAACGACAGTTGTCATCAGCCAGTGTGTCCAACTGTACCACTTTTATATAATTCCCTCTCTATTGAAATTCAAGGAACGAATTCCCTCTAATTTTAAACGTATCAGAAAAACATTTTTGAATAATTCCCCTTTTTTTAAAGTTCAAGGAACAAATTCCAGATATTATAGCAGGTATCCTAAAAATTTGAACCACAAACGACAGTTGTCATGAGGCAGTGGGGCTAACCGTACCAATTTTGAATAATTCCTTCTATGTTAAAATTCGAGGAATGAATTGTCTCGAATAAACAAATATTATAGCAGATAACCTAAAATTTTCATAGATTTGTACCTCGACGCTTTGATTTTTGAAACAACACAGAAAAATGAAGAACACTTTAACCTTAAACCGTCAAATATCCTCGACGGCGGACAGCCGGTTCTTTTCAGGTTAGTTTAGGTTAGGTTTACCTTCAAACGTTCTCTCAATGGTTTATCATTGGAAATAATCGATCATAGATGACAATTCCGCATGATATTACAATATTCACCCCTTCCCACCGTTTAGTTCCACCGGAAACACAGATTTAGAGTAACAGGAAGGCCATTGTCGAATTTCCGGAAGTGTTCTGTGGCGAATTCGGTGTCAACAGTTGGCCTTCGTAGGGGATTCCTCGACGATTAACAGTTGCTGCATTCAATTTGGCAGCACGTGTCGCGGGCACGAGGCCTGTATTGTCCATTTCCTCCTCGAAACATGCTACAAACAAGTTTCCATGAGAGCAGTGTATAATTTTCCGTTCTGTGTTGAGACTTATGCATCTATGGCTTTCTGCTTCGGGACAATGATCGATGGTCGTTGAATAGACTCGTTATTTGCGTCCACTTCAGCACCCACCTCAAATTTCTCAATATTAGGGCATTCAGAAGTAGAAATATTCATATGACAGAAATCCAAAGCACTAATGATAAACATTGGAGAAACCACAGAAACTCCTAGAATAGTTTTGTGTCAAATAAAAAAGAAGAGAAAATCGAGACCGATAATGTTTCTCAATTTTATTCCAAGATACCAACATAAGAAAACAAACTTGGGTACCTACGTGATTTTCACGTGCCAATTCCCGTTCTCATCCCGACCA
This sequence comes from Aphidecta obliterata, assembly GCA_963966015.1. NCBI lineage: Eukaryota > Metazoa > Arthropoda > Insecta > Coleoptera > Coccinellidae > Aphidecta > Aphidecta obliterata. Next base: position 37,290,245 of record OZ014430.1, on the reverse strand, counting down.
CTTACCTTCCAGCGCCTTGTTCCTGGCCAGCAGCGCCAAGAGCACGTCGGAGCTGGGGGGTCCCTCCATGGGATGCGGCGGTATCATCGGCGGTCCACCTGGTGGCAGTCCGGGGAGATGAGGCAGACCACGGCTCTGATCCAAGATGGACATGTCCCGTCAGAGAGTCCGCAAACACGAGCCAGTCACAAAACACGATTTCTTTATCTGTTCCTTTTATCTTATCGTACCGCGAACTTCGTGTCTCGATCGATTCCCTCATGCATCGGAGACGATTATTTCAAAAGGGTCCCACTCAGCCGCCGATACGGCTTATCTGCTCATCTACCTAGATCTAGATCGCCTTGTGGGGTCTGCAAGAATTCAGCGGGCGCGAGACGGGCCATCCTGAAATTTGAACACAAAAATTAGTCACGTTGCATAAATAGAATCAATAAAAACCGAGGTCAAGAAGTTCAATGTAGTTTTCAAAGTAGGTCTTAGCTTGGGTCATTTTTTCTGTTATTTGTTTTCTTTTTTTAAACTTCTTTTTTTTCGGTTCTGTGTAAGTTGCTTCATTTGGTTTATAATGTTTGTACTTTTCCGAAATTGCATTTATCTTGTTAGTAAATAAATGAAAAAATAATAATTTTTCCGACAGATGTGTTAGCTTAATCACAACAAAAATATTATTGGATTGCCAAAAGGAAAAGAACAAATTAAAAATTGTATATTATCTGAAATAATATTCAGAAAAACACCTATCGGTCAAACATTTTTGAGGACATAAAACAATTTTCACATTACATCAAATTTTGTAGATTATATTGATGAAGAAATCACTTCATGAATTTAATTTATTTTCTTCGTTTTTTTCAATTCTATATTCAACCTTGCTTTTTCAATTTGCTGTCGAGGCAGTTTTTATTCCTTCACTATTTTCCTCTCCGTCATCGAAGCTTAAGTTTTTTTTTTTAATTATTCATCTCTTCCTAGGAAGAAAAACACAGTAGGTCTAATGTACCACATTTGTCAAATTCGGCCGACGTTGCCAGATATAAGTTAACCTTATAATTTTTTCTATTATTTATTTATTTTTTTAATTTTTTCTCCTTCGGTTCTGTGTAAGTTGCTTCATTTTGTTTATTATGTTTGTACTTTTCCGAAATTGCACTTATCTTGTAAGTAAAAAGATGAAAAAATAATAATTTTTCCGACAGATGTGTTAGCTTAATCACGACAAAAATATTATTGGATTGCCAAAAGGAAAAGAATAAATTAAAAATTGTATTTTATCTGAAATAATATTCAGAAAAACACCTATCGGTCAAACATTTTTGAGGACATAAAACAATTTTCACATTACATCAAATTTTGTAGATTATATTGATGAAGAAATCACTTCATGAATTTAATTTATTTTTTCCTTTTTTTCAATTCTTTATTCAACCTTGCTTTTTCAATTTGCTGTCGAGGCAGTTCTTATTCCTTCACCATTTTCCTCTCCGTCATCGGAGCTAAAGTTTTTGTTTTTAATTATTCATCTTCACTCAGGAAGAAAAACACAGTAGGTCTAATGTACCACATCTGTCAAATGCGGCCGACGTTGCCAGATATAAGTTAACCTTATAATTTTTTCCATTATTGGTTTTTTTTTTTAATTTCTTCTCCTTCGGTTCTGTGTAAGTTGCTTCATTTGGTTTATTATGTTTGTACTTTTCCGAAATTGCATTAATCTTCTTAGTAAATAGATGAAAAAATAATAATTTTTCCGACAGATGTGTTAGCCTAATGACAACAAAAATATCATTGGATTGCCGAAAGGAAAAGAACAAATTGAAGATTGTATATTATCTGAAATAATATTCAGAAAAACACCTATCGGTCAAACATTTTTGAGGACATAAAACAATTTTCACATTACATCAAATGTTGTAGATTATATTGATGGAGAAATCACTTCATGAATTTAATTTATTGTCTTCTTTTCTTTCAATTCTTTATTCAACCTTGCTTTTTCAATTTGCTGTCGAGGCAGTTCTTATTCCTTCACTATTTTCCTTTCCGTCATCGGAGCTAAAGTTTTTTTTTTATTATTCATCTTCACTTAGGAAGAAAAACACAGTAGGTCTAATGTACCACATCTGTCAAATTCGGCCGACGTTGCCAGATATAAGTTAACCTCATAATTTTTTCTGTTTTTTTTTAACTTCTTCTCTTTCGGTTCAGTGTTAGTTGCTTCATTTTGTTCATTATGTTTGTACTTTTCCGATATTGCATTTATCTTGTTAGTAAAAAGATGAAAAAATAATAATTTTACCGACAGATGTGTTAGCTTAATCCCAATAAAAATATTATTGGATTGCCAAAAGAAAAAGAACAAATTGAAAATTGTATATTATCCGAAATAATATTCAGAAAAACACCTATCGGTCAAACATTTTTGAGGACATAAAACAATTTTCACATTACATCAAATTTTGTAGATTATATTGATGAAGAAATCACTTCATGAATTTAATTTATTGTCTTCTTTTTTTTCAATTTTTTATTCAACCTTGCTTTTTCAATTTGCTGTCGAGGCAGTTCTTATTCCTTCACTATTTTCCTTTCCGTCATCGGAGCTAAAGTTTTTTTTTTATTATTCATCTTCACTTAGGAAGAAAAACACAGTAGGTCTAATGTACCACATCTGTCAAATTCGGCCGACGTTGCCAGATATGAGTTAACCTTATAATTTTTTCTGTTATTTGTTTTAACTTCTTCTCTTTCGGTTCAGTGTTAGTTACTTCATTTTGTTCATTATGTTTGTACTTTTCCGATATTGCATTTATCTTGTTAGTAAAAAGATGGAAAAATAATAATTTTACCGACAGATGTGTTAGCTTAATCCCAATAAAAATATTATTGGATTGCCAAAAGAAAAAGAACAAATTGAAAATTGTATATTATCTGAAATAATATTCAGAAAAACACCTATCGGTCAAACATTTTTGAGGACATACAAAAATTTTCCACATTACATCAAATTTTGTAGATTATATTGATGAAGAAATCACTTCATGAATTTAATTTATTGTCTTCTTTTTTTTCAATTTTTTATTCAACCTTGCTTTTTCAATTTGCTGTCGAGGCAGTTCTTATTCCTTCACTATTTTCCTTTCCGTCATCGGAGCTAAAGTTTTTTTTTTATTATTCATCTTCACTTAGGAAGAAAAACACAGTAGGTCTAATGTACCACATCTGTCAAATTCGGCCGACGTTGCCAGATATGAGTAAACCTTATAATTTTTTCTATTATTTGTTTTTTTTTTAATTTCTTCTCTTTCGGTTCTGTGAAAGTTGCTTCATGTAGTTCATTATGTTTGAACTTTTCCGAAATTGCATTTATCTTGTAAGTAAATAGATGAAAAAATAATAATTTTTCCGACAGATGTGTTAGCGTGTTAGCTTAATCACAACAAAAATATTATTGGATTGCCAAAAGGAAAAGCACAAATTGAAAATTGTATATTATCTGAAATAATATTCAGAAAAACAACTATCGGTCAAACATTTTTGAGGACATAAAACAATTTTCACATTATATCAAATTTTGTAGATTATATTGATGAAGAAATCACTTCATGAATTTAATTTATTGTCTTCTTTTTTTTCAATTCTTTATTCAACCTTGCTTTTTCAATTTGCTGTCGAGGCAGTTTTTATTCCTTCACTATTTTCCTCTCCGTCATCGAAGCTTAAGTTTTTTTTAATTATTCATCTTCACTTAGGAAGAAAAACACAGTAGGTCTAATGTACCACATCTGTCAAATTCGGCCGACGTTGCCAGATATGAGTTAACCTTATAATTTTTTCTGTTATTTGTTTTCTTTTTTTGAACTTCTTCCCTTTCGGTTCAGTGTAAGTTGCTCCATTTTTCTTATTAGGTTTGTACTTTTTCAAAATTGCAGTTATCTTGTAAGTAAATGGATAAAAAAAAATTCTAATTTTTTCGAAAGATGTGTTAGCTTTATCACAACAAAAATATTATCGGATTGCCAAAAGGAAAAGAACAAATTAAAAATTGTATATTATCTGGAATAAAATTCAGAAAAACACCTATACGTAACAAAATTTTGAGGACATAAAATAATGTTCACATCACATCAAATTTTTATTAATTGAATTAATGAAGAAATCACTTTATGAATATCATTTATTCTCCTCTAATTTTTTTCAATTATTTATGCAACCGAACTTTTTTAATTTGCTGTCGAGGTAATGCTTATTCTTTCACTCTTTTCCTCTCCGTCATTGGCGTTGACGATTTTGTTTTCAATTATTTATCTATACCTAGGAAGAAAAACATAGTAGGTCTAAAGTACCACATCTGTCATATCTGACCGACGTTGCCAAACATATCCTAACCTCAGTAAAGTTATCGTCTGCGAACATAAAATTTTTCGCTTTCACTACGATTCCATCGATTGTTCGCATCGGTTTGCATAAAAGATAATTGAGATTGCCGAAGAGGGTGGCTTTATATAACGATGGATGGACTAAAACATTGAATTAGTGACTCGGGGGTTGGGAGTGGTTGATTTGGAAGAGACTTTCGTCACGCGAGTCCCTGTAGGAAACACCTGATTGTGTTGAGGTTGGTGGACCTGATAAAAAATCGAGGTAAAAACTAAACGCGAACTTTTGTCCGATGGTCGACTGTGGTGGAAAAAAGCACGAAGAGGAACTAAGAGAAGAATTTGAATTGATATCATCATATCAAGAATGAAAGTTTCATAGAATTGTTTAACATTTTTTACTCGAGAACGGGAACAGATACAAAAAAATCCAAGGAATCAAAAAGTTTCTGGATGAAACGAAAATAAAAAAAAATTTTTTTTAACTATGATCATTTTGATTTGACATATAGTGACACTGTAGAAAGAATATTGAACCAAAGATTATGAGACAAACCACAGATTCTGTGGCAGTCAGTATAACAAATTATGTAGTTTCATAGGTGGGATCAAAGAATATATCAAATTTGTTAAAACCAGATTAGAGAAACTCAATTTTCTTTTCACGTGGAACTGCTCCAAAGCTGAATTGCCATTTAACTGATTTCATCAATGTCTCATATCTAGACAGAAAATTTCAGTTCGATATGCGGAACAGTTTAGGAGAATAATTCGAATAGATGATATCAAAAATAAAAGTTTCATAGAATTGTTCAACATTTTTTATCTCGACAACGGAAATAGATACGAAAAAAATACAATGTATCAAAAAGTTTCTGGATCAAAAGAAGATTCTTCAAAAAAAATTCAAACTTCCAGTGGCGCACCGCAAAAAAGTTCTGAAGTGAAAAAGGGCACACCGCTCTATAAAAATTAACTAATGTATGATCATTTTGATTCGACATGTAGTGACACTGTAGAAAGAATATTGAACCAAAGATTATGAGACAAACCACAGATTCTGTGGCAGCCAGTATGACAAATCATGTCGTTTCATAGGTGGAATCAAAGAAAATATAGAATTTCTCAAAACCAGATTAGGGAAACTCAATTTTATTTTTATGTGGAACTGCTCCAAAGCTGAATTTCTATATAACTGATTTTATTAATGTCCCATATCTAGACAGTAAATTTCAGCTGGATATGGGGAACAGTTTAGGAGAATAATTCGAATGGATGATATCAAAAATAAAAGTTTCATAGAATTGTTCAACATTTCTTATCTCGACAACGGAAACAGATGCGAAAAAAATACAAGGTATCAAAAAGTTTCTGGATCAAAAGAAGATTATTCGAAAAAATTCTAAACTTCCAGTGGCGCACCGCAAAAAGTTCTGAAGTGAAAAAGGGCACACCGCTCTATAAAAATTAACTATTGTATGATCATTTTGATTCGCCATGTGGTGACATTGTAGAGATAATATTGAACCAAAGATTATGTGACAAACCACAGATTCTGTGGCAGTCAGTATGACAAATTATGTCGTTTCATAGGTGGAATCAAAGAATATATAAAATTTCTCAAACCCAGATTAGAGAAACTCAATTTTCTTTTTATGTGAAACTGCTCCAAAGCTGAATTGCCATATAACTGATTTCATCAATGTCTCATATCTAGACAGAAAATTTCAGTTCGATATGCGAAACAGTTTAGGAGAATAATTCGAATGGATGATATCAAAAATAAAAGTTTCATAGAATTGTTCAACATTTTTTATCTCGACAACGGAAACAGATACGAAAAAAATACAGGGTATTAAAAAGTTTCTGGATCAAAAGAAGATTTTTCAAAAAAAATTCTAAACTTCTAGTGGCGCACCGCAAAAAGTTCTAGAGTGAAAAAGGGCGCACCGCTCTATAAAAATTAACTAATGTATGATCATTTTGATTCGACATGTGGTGACACTGTATAGAGAATATTCAACCAAAGATTATGAGACAAACCACAGATTCTGTGGCAGCCAGTATGACAAATTATGTCGTTTCATAGGTGGAATTAAAGAATATATGAAATTTCTCAAAACCAAATTAGAGAAACTCAATTTTCTTTTTATGTGGAACTGCTCCAAAGCTGAATTTCCATATAACTGATTTCATTAATGTCTCAAATCTAGACAGAAAATTTCAGTTCGATATGCGGAACAGTTTAGGAGAATAATTCGAATGGATGATATCAAAAATAAAAGTTTCATAGAATTGTTCAACATTTTTTATCTCGACAACGGAAATAGATACGAAAAAAATACAAGGTATCAAAAAGTTTCTGAATCAAAAGAAAATTTTTCAAAAAAAATTCTAAACTTCCAGTGGCGCACCGCAAAACGTTCTGAAGTGAAAAAGGGCATACCGCTCTATAAAAATTATCTTATGTATGATCATTTTGATTCGACATGTGGTGACACTGTAGAGAGAATATTGAACCAAAGATTATGAGACAAACCACGGATTCTGTGGCAGCCAATATGACAAATTATGTCGTTTATAGGTGGAATCAAACAATATATTGAATTTCTCAAAACCATATAAGAGAAAATCAATTTTCTTTTTACGTGGAACTGCTCCAAAGCTCCAAAGCCATATAACTGATTTCATCAATGTCTCATATCTAGACAGGAAATTTCAGTTCGATATGCGGAACAGTTTAGGAGAATAATTCGAATGGATGATATCAAAAATAAAAGTTTCATAGAATTGTTCAACATTTTTTTATCTCGACAACGGAAACAGATACAAAAAAATACAAGGTATCAAAAAGTTTCTGGATCAAAAGAAGATTATTCGAAAAAATTCTGAACTTCCAGTGGCGCACCGCAAAAAGTTCTGAAGTGAAAAAGGGCACACCGCTCTATAATAATTAACTTTTGTATGATCATTTTGATTCGCCATGTGGTGACATTGTAGAGATAATATTGAACCAAAGATTATGTGACAAACCACAGATTCTGTGGCAGTCAGTATGACAAATTATGTCGTTTCATAGGTGGAATCAAAGAATATATAAAATTTCTCGAAACCAGATTAGAGAAACTCAATTTTCTTTTTATGTGGAACTGCTCCAAAGCTGAATTGCCATTTAACTGATTTCATCAATGTCTCATATCTAGACAGGAAATTTCAGTTCGATATGCGGAATAGTTTAGGAAAATAATTCGAATAGATGATATCAAAAAAAAAAGTTTCATAGAATTGTTCAACATTTTTTATCTCGACAACGGAAACAGATACAAAAAAATACAAGGTATCAAAAAGTTTCTGGATCAAAAGAAGATTATTCGAAAAAATTCTGAACTTCCAGTGGCGCACCGCTAAAAGTTCTGAAGTGAAAAAGGGCACACCGCTCTATAAAAATTAACTATTGTATGATCATTTTGATTCGCCATGTGGTGACATTGTAGAGATAATATTGAACCAAAGATTATGTGACAAACCACAGATTCTGTGGCAGTCAGTATGACAAATTATGTCGTTTCATAGGTGGAATCAAAGAATATATAAAATTTCTCATACCAAGATTAGAGAAACTCAATTTTCTTTTTATGTGGAACTGCTCCAAAGCTGAATTTCCATATAACTGATTTCATCAATGTCTCATATCTAGACAGAAAATTTCAGTTCGATATGCGGAACAGTTTAGGAAAATAATTCGAATAGATGATATCAAAAATAAAAGTTTCATAGAATTGTTCAACATTTTTTATTTCGACAACGGAAACAGATACGGAAAAAATACAGGGTATTAAAAAGTTTCTGGATCAAAAGAAGATTTTTCAAAAAAAAATTCTAAACTTCCAGTGGCGCACCGCAAAAAGTTCTGAAGTGAAAAAGGGCACACCGCTCTATAAAAATTAACTAATGTATGATCATTTGATTCGACATGTGGTGACACTGTAGAGAGAATATTGAACCAAAGATTATGAGACAAACCACAGATTCTGTGGCAGTCAGTATGACAAATTATGTCGTTTTATAGGTGGAATCAAAGAATATATAAAATTTCTCAAAACCAGATTAGAGAAACTCAATTTTCTTTCTACGTGGAACAGCTCCAAAGCTGAATTTCCATATAACTGATTTCATCAATGTCTCATATCTAGACAAATATTTCAGTTCGATATGCGGAACATTTCAGGAGAATAATTCGAATGGATGATATCAAAAATAAAAGTTTCATAGAATTGTTCAACATTTTTTATCTCGACAACGGAAACAGATACGAAAAAAATACAAGGTATCAAAAAGTTTCTGGATCAAAAGAAGATTTTTCAAAAAAAATTTTAAACTTCCAGTGGCGCACCGCAAAAAGTTCTGGGGTGAAAAAGGGCACACCGCTATATAAAAATTAACTAATGTATGATCATTTTGATTCGCCATGTGGTGAAATTGTAGAGATAATATTGAACCAAAGATTATGTGACAAACCACAGATTCTGTGGGAGTCAGTATGACAAATTATGTCGTTTTATAGGTGGAATCAAAGAATATATAAAATGTCTCGAAACCAGATTAGAGAATCTCAATTTTCTTTCTACGTGGAGCAGCTCCAAAGATGAATTGACATAACTGATTTTATCAATGTCTCATATCCAGAAAAAAATTTCAGCGGGATATGGGAAATAGTTTAGAGGAAGAATTTGTTTTACAACCAACTACAAATAAGTTTCAATTTTATCTTGAAATTCAGATAGCTATATCTACGAAACCCTTATGCGGATTTCGTCCAAAAACTCAACCGGCGCATTCGAACCTCCAACATGCCCTAAAAATTTCAAAACTCTACGCCTCTTTTTTCGAAAGTTATATTGTTTACGACCGGACTCTACAGTTGTTTCACGTGAAAAGAAACTCGAATTTTTCTAACCTGGTGCTGATGAATCCTATAAAAAACACCCTTCTTCGGATTCAATAATTTCCAATTCCAAGAGCCATTTTCACATTGAAATCGAGAATCATGAACAGATATCGCATATTAACATTTTCGAGTTTAAAAAAAATAACAATCCAAAGCATAGAACACAAAAATTCTGATATTTTCTAATTACCCCAAACCTCAACCCTTCGGAAATCACAGTATACCCGTAATTTTTTTTTTCTGCGAACTCTCACACGCCCGTAACGGCCGTTAATTTTCGCGTTACGTATGGCTCACGTAGGTGATATTTTTCAATTTACGTTAACTTAGTCGACTTCGTTTAATTTCACTAAGTGTTTCACCCTAAGCCCCGAGATTCACTGGAAGAGAGAGCCGTTCCTTCCCCACCCCTTCCGACGGAGGACGCCATTATTGAAATCAGTCTTGGCTAAATATTGTGACGTCACGAGACGCCAGGCGTCGGCGCGCTCCTTCGGATCCACCCCCGACGTCGGGGTGAGACGGGACGCCAGGGTCGGCCTCCATGAAAGACTAACAATGTCCTCCAATTTTTTTTCCGATGTGTATTAAACAAGATGGGGCTACGTATCATACAGCCGGAGAAATTTTGCAATTACTGCATACAAAGTTTCTAGGCCGTGTTATTTCCAGATTCGGTGACGCGAAATGGCCTTCCAGATCCTGTGATTTGACACTGTTAGACTTCTTTCTCTGTGGTGCGCAGATCTACAAGGATAATCACCAAAAAGTTGAAGCATTTAAAGCAGAAATTTTTCGAGTTATTGGTGAGATTATCGATTTTTCGGGGGTCTGGAGCCGGCCCTGGCCTGCGGAAGATCTGTTAGTGGGCGCGCACACAACATTTCTACACTATCTTACTGGATAAATCATGAATATTCACCTAAGCGATGAACTTTGGAATTATATTTGTGAATTATCTCTCTCCGAAATTTATCGCCGACATGAAAAACTTCATTTCTACTGAAAGTTGGGTTATCCGATTAGTCCCGTTCGGAATAGTGAATATTCCCGGAGAAATATGTTTTCCTCACATGCATTACGCCCCATTTAAGGCATATCATTCAGATTGACGGGGTTGTTTTCGCCAGACTTGATTCGAATTTATTCGGGATGGTTTCGGCGTTATTCTTCCAGGACATTCGATTGGATGAGCGGGGAAATACATGGTTATTGACTCCCCGAACACCCTCAAAAGTGGCTTTGAAAAGTTGCGAGAGGAGCTATTTAATCGTTTTGACCTCATTTCAGACCCTTTCGTCGATTTTTGAACGTAAGTTTCGAGAGGTTTCAAGTAATTGTCAGAGCAATTTCGAAATCGTCTAGTAAATCGATGAAAATATGTGGAAAAACGTAATATGGACTGCAAAATCGATGAAAAACACCTGTATTTCTTACCCCCATTTACATCTTCGCCAGCAACGTCAGGCGAAGTCATCTGAATTTTTTTCATTTCAATAATTCGAAAAAAAAAACGATACAATCGAATTGGAATCAGTTGTTTATGTGAAATTTCGAAATTATGTGGAAATTCAGATTTTCAACAGTTCCATGTGAACAGAAAATTGAGTTTTTCAGATAGATTCAATATATTTCCATTATTTCATTCACTGAAGTTTATCAAATTAAAATGACACTGAACACTGAAGGCCATTTTGGCACACAGAAAAAGAATTTTTCTGATATATTCAATTCAATTCGGTTATTCCATATTTTGTAGTTTATGAAAATTAGAATTTCTTTGTGATTTCTTCGATGATCGAAATGAAATGTTAGTTGATAACATGAAAAAAACAAAAATGTCTCAAGAATATGTGAGGAAATTTTGTCCCAATCGTGAATGTGGGTTGATTATGTTAAATGATAGTTCAAAGATCGAATAAATTTCAAAAGCTCTGACGTGAAGTTAGGAACTTGTTTCTATGTATCTTCAGCGTTCTCTGTCAGAATCATGATAATTATGAAATTTTTGAAAAAAAATTTCCTAAACTGAGAGTTTCCCAAAATAGAAACTTCTTCTGTTCAATTCCTTTCAAAAAGTGTGCCTAAAACAATATTCGAAAAGCAGCTTTCGCGCGCTCTTTTCTGTGTACCAAAACGACCATTAGTGTTCATTGTCAATATAAAAAGTAATGACAGTCTTAATATGGAATCACCGAATTATATTAAATCAGAACACTGAATTTTTTTGAACCGACACAAACTCGAATAGGTATTCTATGAATGTTGAGGATTCTGTCGAAAAGTGAAATTTTTCGATAATTCTGATTTTGTAATGACAGATTATCATGATAACTATGCAATTTTTGAAGAAAAAAATTTCCACAACTGAGAGTTTCCTAAAATAGAAATTTCTCCTGTTCAATTCCTTTCAAAAAGTGTGCCTAAAACAATCTTCGAAAAGCAGCTTTTTCGCGCTTTTTTCTGTGTACCAAAACGACCCTCAGTGTTCATTGTCAATATGACAAGTACTGTCATTTTATGACAGTATTGATATGGAATCACTGAATTATATTAAATCAGAACATTGAATTTTTTTGCAATGACACCAATTGGAATGGGTATTCTATGGATGTTGAAAGTTCTGTCGAAGAGTGAGATTTTCGATAATTCTGCTATTGTAATGACAGATTATCATGATAACTATGCAATTTTTGAAGAAAAAAATTTCCTCAACTGAGAGTTTCCTAAAATAGAAACTTCTCTTGTTCAATTCCGTTCAAAAAGTGTGCCTAAAACAATATTCGAAAAGCAGCTTTTTCGCGCTCTTTTCTGTGCACCAAAACGACCTTCAGTGTTCATTGTCAATATGACATAGTACTGTCATTTTATGACAGTCTAAATATGGAATCACTGAATTATATTGAATCAGAACACTGACTTTTTTTGCAATGACACCAATTTGAATGGATATTCTATGGATGTTGAAATTTCTGTCGAAGAGTGAGATTTTCGATAATTCTACTATTGTAATGACAGATTATTATGATAACTATGCAATTTTTGAAGAAAAAAATTTCCTCAACTGAGAGTTTCCTAAAATAGAAACTTCTCCTGTTCAATTCCTTTCAAAAAGTGTGCCTAAAACAATATTCGAAAAGCAGCTTTTTCGCGCTCTTCTCTGTGTACCAAAACGACCTTCAGTGTTCATTGTCAATATGACAAGTACTGTCATTTTATGACAGTCTTAATATGGAATCAGTGAATTATATTAAATCAGAACACTGAGTTTTTTTCCAATGACACCAATTTGAATGGGTATTCTATGGATGTTGAAATTTCTGTCGAAGAGTGAGATTTTCGATAATTCTACTATTGTAATGACAGATTATCATGATAACTATGCAATTTTTGAAGAAAAAAATTTCCTCAACTGAGAGTTTCCTAAAATAGAAACTTCTCCTGTTCAATTCCTTTCAAAAAGTGTGCCTAAAACAATATTCGAAAAGCAGCTTTTTCGCGCTCTTTTCTGTGCACCAAAACAACCTTCAGTGTTCATTGTCAATATGACATAGTACTGTCATTTTATGACAGTCTAAATATGGAATCACTGAATTATATTGAATCAGAACACTGAATTTTTTTGCAATGACACCAATTTGAATGGGTATTCTATGGATGTTGAAATTTCTGTCGAAGAGTGAGATTTTCGATAATTCTACTATTGTAATGACAGATTATCATGATAACTATGCAATTTTTGAAGAAAAAAATTTCCTCAACTGAGAGTTTCCTAAAATAGAAACTTCTCCTGTTCAATTCCTTTCAAAAAGTGTGCCTAAAACAATATTCGAAAAGCAGCTTTTTCGCGCTCTTTTCTGTGCACCAAAACAACCTTCAGTGTTCATTGTCAATATGACATAGTACTGTCATTTTATGACAGTCTAAATATGGAATCACTGAATTATATTGAATCAGAACACTGAATTTTTTTGCAATGACACCAATTTGAATGGGTATTCTATGGATGTTGAAATTTCTGTCGAAGAGTGAGATTTTCGATAATTCTACTATTGTAATGACAGATTATCATGATAACTATGCAATTTTTGAAGAAAAAAATTTCCTCAACTGAGAGTTTCCTAAAATAGAAACTTCTCCTGTTCAATTCCTTTCAAAAAGTGTGCCTAAAACAATATTCGAAAAGCAGCTTTTTCGCGCTTTTCTCTGTGTACCAAAACGACCTTCAGTGTTCATTGTCAATAGACAAGTACTGTCATTTTATGACTGTCTAAATATGGAATCAATGAGTTATATTAAATCAGAACACTGAATTTTTTTGCAATAACACCAATTTGAATGGGTATTCTATGGATGTTGAAATTTCTGTCGAAGAGTGAGATTTTCGATAATTCTGCTATTGTAATGACAGATTATCATGATAACTATGCAATTTTTGACGAAAAAAATTTCCACAACTGAGAGTTTCCTAAAATAGAAACTTCTCCTGTTCAATTCCGTTCAAAAAGTGTGCCTAAAACAATATTCGAAAAGCAGCTTTTTCGCGCTCTTTTCTGTGTACCAAAACGACCTTCAGTGTTCATTGTCATTATGACTAGTACTGTCATTTTATGACAGTCTAAATATGGAATCACTGAACTATATTGAATCAGAACACTGTATTTTTTTGCAATGACACCAATTTGAATGGGTATTCTATGGATGTTGAAATTTCTGTCGAAGAGTGAGATTTTCGATAATTCTACTATTGTAATGACAGATTATCATGATAACTATGCAATTTTTGAAGAAAAAAATTTCCTCAACTGAGAGTTTCCTAAAATAGAAACTTCTCCTGTTCAATTCCTTTCAAAAAGTGTGCCTAAAACAATATTCGAAAAGCAGCTTTTTCGCGCTCTTTTCTGTGCACCAAAACAACCTTCAGTGTTCATTGTCAATATGACATAGTACTGTCATTTTATGACAGTCTAAATATGGAATCACTGAATTATATTGAATCAGAACACTGAATTTTTTTGCAATGACACCAATTTGAATGGGTATTCTATGGATGTTGAAATTTCTGTCGAAGAGTGAGATTTTCGATAATTCTACTATTGTAATGACAGATTATCATGATAACTATGCAATTTTTGAAGAAAAAAATTTCCTCAACTGAGAGTTTCCTAAAATAGAAACTTCTCCTGTTCAATTCCTTTCAAAAAGTGTGCCTAAAACAATATTCGAAAAGCAGCTTTTTCGCGCTCTTTTCTGTGCACCAAAACAACCTTCAGTGTTCATTGTCAATATGACATAGTACTGTCATTTTATGACAGTCTAAATATGGAATCACTGAATTATATTGAATCAGAACACTGAATTTTTTTGCAATGACACCAATTTGAATGGGTATTCTATGGATGTTGAAATTTCTGTCGAAGAGTGAGATTTTCGATAATTCTACTATTGTAATGACAGATTATCATGATAACTATGCAATTTTTGAAGAAAAAAATTTCCTCAACTGAGAGTTTCCTAAAATAGAAACTTCTCCTGTTCAATTCCTTTCAAAAAGTGTGCCTAAAACAATATTCGAAAAGCAGCTTTTTCGCGCTTTTCTCTGTGTACCAAAACGACCTTCAGTGTTCATTGTCAATAGACAAGTACTGTCATTTTATGACTGTCTAAATATGGAATCAATGAGTTATATTAAATCAGAACACTGAATTTTTTTGCAATAACACCAATTTGAATGGGTATTCTATGGATGTTGAAATTTCTGTCGAAGAGTGAGATTTTCGATAATTCTGCTATTGTAATGACAGATTATCATGATAACTATGCAATTTTTGACGAAAAAAATTTCCACAACTGAGAGTTTCCTAAAATAGAAACTTCTCCTGTTCAATTCCGTTCAAAAAGTGTGCCTAAAACAATATTCGAAAAGCAGCTTTTTCGCGCTCTTTTCTGTGTACCAAAACGACCTTCAGTGTTCATTGTCATTATGACTAGTACTGTCATTTTATGACAGTCTAAATATGGAATCACTGAACTATATTGAATCAGAACACTGTATTTTTTTGCAATGACACCAATTTGAATGGGTATTCTATGGATGTTGAAATTTCTGTCGAAGAGTGAGATTTTCGATAATTCTGCTATTGTAATGACAGATTATCATGATAACCATGCAATTTTTGAAGAAAAAAATTTCCTCAACTGAGATTTTCCTAAAATGGAAACTTCTCCTGTTCAATTCCTTTCAAAAAGTGTGCTTAAAACAATATTCGAAAAGCAGCTTTTTCACGCTCTTTTCTGTGTACCAAAACGACCTTCAGTGTTCATTGTCAATATGACTAGTACAGTCATTTTATGACAGTCTAAATAGGGAATCACTGAATTATATTAAATCAGAACACTGATTTTTTTATAATGACACACATTTCAATGGGTATTCTATGAATATTGAAAGTTTGGTCAAAGAGTGACATTTCTCGATAATTCTGTTATTGTAATGACAGATTCTCATGATAATAATGCGGTTTTTGAAAAAAATAAAATTTCCTAAACTACTAGTTTCTTAAAATAGAAACTCCATCTATTCAATTCCTTCCAAAAAGTGTGACTAAAACAATATTCGAAAAGGAGCTTTTGCGTTCTTTTTTCTGTGTATCAAAACCCTGTTATCAGTGTTCATTGTCAGTATGACAAATACTGGCATTTTATTTTATAAACTTCAAGAGATGGAATGACCGAATTATATTGAATTTATCAGAAAAGCTCAATTTTTCCTATGTACTTAGTGAAACTGTCAGTATGGCGAATAATTACATTTTATTTTTATAAACTTCAAACTTCAAAAGGTTGGAATCATCGAATTTAATTGAATACATAAGAAAAACTCAATTATTTTTCTGTTTTCCAAAATGGACTTCAGTGTTCATTGTCAATATCACAAATACTGTCATTTTATTTCCATAAACTTCAATAAATTCAATCAACGATTCATATTGAGTATATCAGAAAAACCCGATTTTTTTTCACATAGAATAGCTAGAAATATTAATTTCCACATAACTAATTTATTGATGCCTTCTTTTATAGAAACAAAACTTAAGCTGGATATAGCGAATAGTTTCCGAGATGAAGAAGTTGAAAAAAAAATTTTTAGTATTTTCTAGTTACAATATGATCCGAATAGAAAAAATAATTTGAAAATGGAAAAGTTGTTCAAATGCCCTCAAAAACTTCTTCTGAACGATGTATTGAAAGACACTCATACGTTATTTAATGAATAAATATATAGAAGAAAAAAATGTATATGGAGAACTGTAAATTTTAGCCAAAAAATTATTCATATAAAATATGATTATTTATTATTTTATTTTAATTCGATCGAATTGGTATTTATTAAGAAGAAAATTTTCAGATTTTGTCAGGACAGACGGACATAATTGAATTTGACCATGAATTCTTCATGCTCATGTCAGTCCAACATCTAAATATTCGAAAAAAGAGATTGCATTAGATCTTTCGAAAATCTCTGCAGTACCATCATCTTCACTAAGCTGCAATTAACTTCCAATACCGTAATCCGGAGATTGCAACATAATCTTCTTTCACGACAAAAGGTTCAATCGGCACGTGATGACTTTCACCTAATCACGGTGATTTTTCATGTGGCGAAAACCGAAAGATCCTATTTCTAAACAGTAATCACATCATCATGTGATTCGAAATAACAATTCACCTCTATTATTACTGAAATTAGAGTTAATATCTCCGTTTATATTATGAAGAAAGATTGATGTGGCTAATTTAGAATCTTGCAATCATCGTTGCTTTCTATCCGTCGAGAAAAAAATGTTCAAGCCAATTCGACACACTAAAGTTATGTTAGCATGATTGTCGTATGAACCCGGAAAATTCCCGAAAAAACAGCATGAAACAAATTTCCGGAGTCATTCCGCACGTAGAAAAACTCCTCGCCGGACAAATCCACATCCTTAGTAGCCTCCATTGTGTAACTTTATCGCAGTTATATTTTCTTTCTTTCGGTTTCATTTGCTTTATGACTATCGATTGTGTTTTTCAGCACTTGGGGATTTTTCATAGCTTGTCGATGTGGCGTGTAGCTATGGCAACGCCATTCCGACGTTGCCACACCCTCCGATATTATATCCTCCACTTTCCCGCAGCGCAACATTTCAACTTTCCGCGAAGACCCATTTGTAAGGGATGTTCCTTTGAGAGAGCGCCCCGCTTCGCAAACATTTTTCTTGCATGATAGATTACGTAATTTGTATCCTTTTCCCGACGAAAGTTCGCTTTCCCGGGCGAGATATGGAAAATGTATGGACCCGGGAGGGTGGGATTTCCTTCAGGGATCAAAGGGGATTGTCTCTACGCTGACGTCGTTCTTCTTCAGACGTTGAATATTGAAAATGCTCTTGTTGCTTTGTTTTCGTCCTAACGTTTATGACAATGGGGGTTTAGAACTGTCAGGAGGCCCTTATAAAGCAACAGTTTATCAATTTTTTATATGGGGTGAGTTAGTCAGTTTTCACCCTTATAATTCCGTCAGGTTTGTATGTTTGTTACAACAATTTCACTCAGAGAACATTGGTGAATTCATACGGAGTATTTCAACACTGATTTTGAAGAAATGTATACAGTGATTAGATTATTGACATACCAAGAAATCCTTCTCTAACAAATTAGAGAGTTTCTTCAATGGACATGTGAAGATAATTTTCTTCCAGTCGTGATTACTTTAGATGAAAACATTTTAAAAGCTCTCACGTGAAGACGAGAGAGAACATGTTTCTATGTACCAAACGGCCTTCAGTGTTTACTGTCGATATGACATTTTATGACAGTCAGAATAATATATGAAAACACTGAATTATATTAAATCAAACACTGATTTTTTTTTACTGACATTACCAATTTGGAGGTTTTTTCTATGAAAGTTAATAGTTCTGCCAAAGAGTGAATATTCAAGATTCTGCTATTGTAATGTCAGATTTTCATGATTATTATGCAATTTTCAAAAAAACCTCTGTCCTTAAATGCAATTCAGTGTTTACTGTCAATATGACAAGTACTGTCATTTTATGACAGTCAAAAGATGGAATCACCGAAATATATTGAATATATCACAGAAACTCAATTTTTCCTGTGCACTGACACAAATTTGAAAAGGTATTCTATGAAAATTGATAGTTCTGTCAAAGAGTGACAATTCAAGATTCTGCTATTGTAACGTCAGATTTTCATGATGATTATGCAATTTTCGAAAGAACCTCTAACCATAACTGCAATTCCTTTCAAAAGAGTGTGTCTGAAAAATTTTTGGACTGTGAAGTGAAGCTTTGCGCGCTTGTTATTGTGTTCAAAACAGCCTTCGGTGTTTACTGTCAATAGGACACTGTCATTTTATGACAGTCAAAAGATGGAATCACCGAAATATATTGAATATATCACAGAAACTCAATTTTTCCTGTGCACTGACACAAATTTGAAAAGGTATTCTATGAAAATTGATAGTTCTGTCAAAAAGTGACAATTCAAGATTCTGCTATTGTAACGTCAAATTTTCATGATGATTATACAATTTTCAAAAGAACCTCTAACCATAACTGCAATTCCTTTCAAAAGAGTGTGTCTAAAAAATTTTTGGACTGTGAAGTGAAGCTTTGCGCGATTGTTTTTGTGTGCAAAACAGCCTTCAGTGTTTACTGTCAATATGACAAGTACTGTCATTTAATGACAGTGAAAATATGGAATCACCGAAATATATTGAATATATCACAGAAACTCAATTTTTCCTGTGCACTGACACAAATTTGAAAAGGTATTCTATGAAAATTGATATTTCTGTCAAAGAGTGACAATTCAAGATTCTGCTATGGTAACGTCAGATTTTCATGGTTATTATGCAATTTTCGAAAAAACCTCTGTCCATAAATGCAATTCCTTTTGAAAGAGTGTGTCTAAAAACTGTTTGGACTGTGAAGTGAAGCTATGCGCGATTGTTTTTGTGTGCAAAACAGCCTTCAGTGTTTACTGTCAATATGACAAGTACTGTCATTTAATGACAGTGAAAATATGGAATCACTGAAATATATTGAATATATCATAGAACCTCAATTTTTATCTATGTACTGGCACAAATTTAAAAAGGTATTCTATTTAAAATGATAGTTCTGTCAAAGAGTGACAATTCAAGATTCTGCTATGGTAACGTCAGATTTTCATGGTTATTATGCAATTTTCGAAAAAACCTCTGTCCATAAATGCAATTCCTTTTGAAAGAGTGTGTCTAAAAACTGTTTGGACTGTGAAGTGAAGCTATGCGCGATTGTTTTTGTGTGCAAAACAGCCTTCAGTGTTTACTGTCAATATGACAAGTACTGTCATTTAATGACAGTGAAAATATGGAATCACTGAAATATATTGAATATATCATAGAACCTCAATTTTTATCTATGTACTGGCACAAATTTAAAAAGGTATTCTATTTAAAATGATAGTTCTGTCAAAGAGTGACAATTCAAGATTCTGCTATGGTAACGTCAGATTTTCATGGTTATTATGCAATTTTCGAAAAAACCTCTGTCCATAAATGCAATTCCTTTTGAAAGAGGGTGTCTAAAAAATTTTTGGACTGTGAAGTGAAGCTTTGCGCGATTGTTTTTGTGTGCAAAACAGCCTTCAGTGTTTACTGTCGATATGACAAGTACTGTCATTTAATGACAGTGAAAATATGGAATCACTGAAATATATTGAATATATCATAGAACCCCAATTTTTTTCTATGTACTGACACAAATTTAAAAAGGTATTCTATTTAAAATGACAGTTCTGTTAAAGAGTGACAATTCAAGATTCTGCTATGGTAACGTCAGATTTTCATGATTATTATGCAATTTTCGAAAGAACCTCTGTCCATAAATGCAATTCCTTTTGAAAGAGTGTGTCTAAAAAATGTTTGGACTGTGAAGTGAAGCTTTGCGCGATTGTTTTTGTGTTCAAAACAGCCTTCAGTGTTTAATGTCAATATGACAAGTACTGTCATTTAATGACAGTGAAAATATGGAATCACTGAAATATATTGAATATATCATAGAACCTCAATTTTTATCTATTTACTGACAGAAATTTAAAAAGGTATTCTATTTAAAAAGATAGTTCTGTCAAAGAGTGGCAATTCAAGATTCTGCTATGGTAACGTCAGATTTTCATGATTATTATGCAATTTTCGAAAAAACCTCTGTCCATAAATGCAATTCCTTTTGAAAGAGTGTGTCTAAAAAATGTTTGGACTGTGAAGTGAAGCTTTGCGCGATTGTTTTTGTGTGCAAAACAGCCTTCAGTGTTTACTGTCAATATGACAAGTACTGTCATTTAATGACAGTGAAAATATGGAATCATTGAAATATATTGAATATATCATAGAACCTCAATTTTTTTCTATGTTCTGACACAAATTTAAAAAGGTATTCTATTTAAAATGATTGTTCTGTCAAAGAGTGACAATTCAAGATTCTGCTATGGTAACGTCAGATTTTCATGATTATTATGCAATTTTTGAAGAACCTCTCTCCTTAACTGCCATTCCTTTTGAAAGAGTGTGTCTAAAAAATGTTTGGACTGTGAAGTGAAGCTTTGCGCGATTGTTTTTGTGTGCAAAACAGCCTTCAGTGTTTACTGTCAATATGACAAGTACTGTCATTTAATGACAGTGAAAATATGGAATCATTGAAATATATTGAATATATCATAGAACCTCAATTTTTTTCTATGTTCTGACACAAATTTAAAAAGGTATTCTATTTAAAATGATTGTTCTGTCAAAGAGTGACAATTCAAGATTCTGCTATGGTAGCGTCAGATTTTCATGATTATTATGCAATTTTCGAAAAAACCTCTGTCCATAAATGCAATTCCTTTTGAAAGAGTGTGTCTAAAAAATGTTTGGAGTGTGAAGTGAAGCTTTGCGCGATTGTTTTTGTGTGCAAAACAGCCTTCAGTGTTTACTGTCTATGACAAGTACTGTCATTTAATGACAGTCAAAAGATGGAATCACTGAAATATATTGAATATATCAGAGAAACTTAATTTTTTCTCTTAGCATTGACACAAATTTGAAAAGGTATTCTATGAAAATTTATAGTTCTGTCAACGAGTATAACAATTCAACATTCTGCTATAGTAACGTCAGATTTTCATGATTATTATGCAATTTTCAGAGAAACCTCTGTTCATAAATGCAATTCCTTTTGAAAAAGTGTGTCTAAAAAATTTTTGGACTGTGAAGTGAAGCATTGCGCGCTTGTTTCTGTGTCGAAAACAGCCTTCAGTGTTTACTGTCAATATGACAAGTACTGTCAATTTATGACAGTCAAAAGATGGAATCACTGAAATATATTGAATATATCAGAGAAACTCAGTTTTTTCTCTTAGCATTGACACAAATTTGAAAAGGTATTCTATGAAAATTTATAGTTCTGTCAACGAGTAACAATTCAACATTCTGCTATAGTAACGTCAGATTTTCATGATTATTATGCAATTTTCAAAGAAACCTCTGTCCATAAATGCAATTCCTTTCAAAAGAGTGTGTCTAAAAAATTTTTGGACTGTGAAGTGAAGCATTGCGCGCTTGTTTCTGTGTCGAAAACAGCCTTCAGTGTTTACTGTCAATATGACAAGTACTGTCAATTTATGACAGTCAAAAGATGGAATCACTGAAATATATTGAATATATCAGAGAAACTTAATTTTTTCTCTTAGCATTGACACAAATTTGAAAAGGTATTCTATGAAAATTTATAGTTCTGTCAAAGAGTGACAATTCAAGATTCTGCTATTGTAACGTTAGATTTTCATGATTATTATGCAATTTTCGAAAAAACCTCTCTCCATAAATGCAATTCCTTTTAAAAAACAGTCTAAAAAAATTTTGGACTGTGAAGTGGAGCTTTGCGCGCTTGTTTCTGTGTCCAAAATCGTCTGTGTCCAAAATCGTCTGTGTCCAAAACAGCCTTCAGTGTTCACTGAGAGTTTGACAAGTATTGTCATTTTATGACAGTCAAATGATGGAATCACCGAAATATATTGAATATATCAGAGAAACTCAATTTTCTCAGCTATTGTTATGTCAGATTTTCATGATTCTTATGCAATTTCGGAAAAAACTTTTCTCCTTTACTGTGGTTTTCTATGAATAGAGACTCCTTCTGTTCAATTCCTTCTTGAAAAGTGTCTCTTAACAAATATTTGGAAAGCACTGACGTGGAGTGAAGTTTTCGCGCGCTTTTTTCTGTGATCATAATGATCTTCAGTGTCTTTTGTCAATTTGATAAAAACTGTCATTTTATTTATGAACTTCAAAAAAATTAAACCACTGATTAAAATGAATATATCTATTTCTGAATGCCACCATTTTTTTCCATGCTTATTTTGAACCCATAACAAGTTTGAACATTGATGAAATATACATTCAGAATTACATACTTTAGAATTTTATTGCAGCTTGAATTGAAGTAAACATCAAATTTGTGACACTCTGTATAATGGTAAGTATGGTCAAAATGATTTAATCTTCCACCCCCTTTCGAATCTTTATCAGTAAATATCATCGAATCATGCTCGCAATCTTCCACCAAACGACCAAACGCCTTTCTACCGATTATGCGAGTCTTCTGCCTGATTGTTAATTACCAACGTCTCCTCCGCAACGCCGAAGCTGCAGACCACCGTCAAAAACGATGTTCACTTAAGCCGAGAGATTAATCTAACATGTTTTTATTGCGGTATAATACAGACGGAACAACTTCCGAAGGGTGCTTAATTCAATTTAATAAAACGCCAGAACGTTCCCCCTCCCCCCTCCCTCGGAAGTGGGGGATGTTTGTATAAATGAATTAGCAAACAACGGTCCTCCGCATATCGCACGCCTCAAAAAGCCCCGTCATATTCAATAATTCAAAAATTTTCGCCCCCAGCGTGAATTCTTTATTTTAATCTGCCTCAATTCCTACGACTCCGCCGCGCGGCATTCGGGATTAAATGTTGGATAAGGAGCGTGATGCTTTCTTTGGCTCGAACGACGCGTTTTGATTGTCTTTTCAACGAGAGCGTCCACTCAAAGAAATTTTCCAGGATATACAACAGGAATTCGGTTACTTCTACAGGAAGTTCCTCCCATATGAGCGACAGCAGGAATATTTGTTGAGTTTACGTGACAATTCCGGTCGTTGAATTCCTCTAGAAATAACAAGTTTTACATTAGTTGATGCAACCAAACTGCAGTTTGTCATTTCAGCAAAAAAATAATACTGTGAAGAAAACCGGAATATGCGTGACTTTTTACAGTAATTTCCTGTTTTATAAACAAACTAGATAGTTGTATTCAAAACTTCAAACTTCACTTTCTACAAGAATTTCCAGTAATGAACTAAAACAGGAATTACTTTACTTATAACGGGACTGTAGTATCGATTTAACAGGAATTTTCCGTTGAATTAAAGAACTATCGTTCATATATTACAGTACTAGTTAGTTGTATTCGAAGATTATAACCCAAGATTTTACAGGAATTATCTGTAGTAATGCATTCTATGTAAAGATAACAAGTGACTTCATAGGTGTATGAAATGAGGAGAATTTATATTATTATATTATATTCATTATAGAGTATATTTGCATTATTCTAACGAATTAGAGAGGCATTCGTTGAAAACTAGTATTGAGAGACACCATAATGAATATAAGGAAATCTTTCCCCTGATTGCTCACACCTTTTCTGTCGCTTTTCAATCCTTTGGGTAATATCTTTTGAGTTTTGTCTATTCAGTGGCGCCCTCTGTTGAGCGGTACGGTGAATGTTGGGCCGTCGTTGCAGATCGCTACAGATCTAATCTTTCTTCGTTCCTCTGATCTGATCTAACCTGACTTTAACCTCGGTTTTCCTGTTGAACCCCTATTTCCCTGTTCTTTCCTACACTATTTTTGAGAGCTCGTACCACTTACACGAGGGCAATATCATTTCGTCACGATGTCTTTTTTTTTCGAGTTTTGAACCGAAAATGGACTCAAACGACTATGTTCGACTCACTGATGACGAATCCGTCGGAAAATTCGACTCTGTCCGTCCGGCCGTCCGTAAGCACGATAACTCTCGAACGGAACAACCTAGAAACTTGAAATTTTCAGTGTGGGTTCAGTTCCCGAATGCCTCGGTTGAGTTCGTTAATGGGCCAAATTCCACCAGGGGTTCCGTAAATATGGCCGTTCGAAGTTTTGTTTCCCTGATTACTTGAAAACTACAGATTTGATCGAGATGAAATTTTGCACTCAAATGGAAAATGAGGTGTTCAAGCTACATGTGGAATTTTGTCCAGATCGCATGACCAGAACCATAGAAACCATAGAAAATTGTAACTTTTGAACGGAAACGCCTAGGGACTTGAAATTTTCAGGATAGGTGTAGATCTCGATTGTCGTGATCACGTTCTTCTATGGGCAAAATTATACTAGGGGTTCCGTAAATATGGTCGTTTGAAATTTATTTTTCTTGATAATTTCAAAACTACAGATTCGATCGTGACGAAATTTTGTATACTAATGAAGAAATTTATATTCAAGCTACATTCCTCCAGATCACATGACCAGAACCATAGAAACCATAGAAAATCATAACTTTCGAACGGAAAGGCCTAGGGACTTGAAATTTTCAGGATAGGTGTGGATCTGAAATGTCGCGTTCACGTTTATCAATGAGCAGAATTATACTAGGGGTTCCGTAATTACGGTCGTTTGAAATTTTGTTTTCTCGATAATTTCGAAACTACGGATTCGATCGAGATGAAATTTTATATTTCAATCGAGAATGATATTAGAGCAATATTTTGTCCAGATCGCATGACCAGAACCATAGAAACCATAGAAAATCGTAACTTTTGAACGGAAAGGCCTAGGAACTTGAAATTTTCAGGGTGGGTTTGGATCGCGAATATCGCGGTCACGTTCATCAATGAGTAAAATTAGACTAGGGGTTCCGTAAATATGGCCGTTCAAAATATTATTTTCCTGATAGTTTCGAAACCACTGATCGGATTGGAATGAAATTTTGCGCCTAGCTGAGGAATAATGTATTCAAACTACGTGCAAAATTGTGTCCAGATCGCATGACCAAGACCATAGATACCGTAGAAAATTCTAGCAAATTATCGAGAAAAAATCAGCTGAAGCACTGACATGAAGTCTGGAGTTTCGAAGCTTCGAAGTTTCAGAATTTTTTGTGAAAGCTGTCGAAAATTCCTGCAATTGATTTCTAAAACTGGAAAATGCGAATCTACCTACAAGTTGATGTACGAGCGCTCAAAAGTTCCTGCCTTCACGGCAGTGCTTTTCGTAATTTTTTATAAAAAATAAACGTTTACCTTTGAGAAAACTAAGATAACTGCACAAATCACTGAGGAAACATAAAATATGTCATTTGTCCTGTAAGCCACTGTACTGTTAGCTGAACAAGATTTATTCCGGTAGAATAATCTGAATTCCTGTGAGAAATACCAAACATTCCTGTTGAATTTAATGTGTCCATACTGTTAGTCGTAAAAATATTATTGAGTTATACTTACAAAATTATTATATTTTACTAGATATTCCTGTAACATTTACGGAAATATACCTTTTATAATAAAAGTACCTGATCACTGCAATACTTACCGTTTTTCCTGTTCATGGGACTCAAATCACTTAAAGGGGGATCGGCATGTTAGATTGCAAGTACAGATTGTTCTCAGAACGGTGTTCTTTTGTTGCGATAACAATAGTTGCGTTCAAACAACAGGAATTCATTTAACCGGAAATTCCCGGAAGTCGTTTTTTTTTCAGTGAAGACCGCCAGACTCATATCGATTTTTTTATGAAAACATTTCTTGCTTTATGGATCCATCCATCCCCCCTCTTCAAACCCGCGCTTTTATTTGTGTCATTTCTGTTTATTTGTCCATCATACCCAAGTCTGCGCCCCAGTTTAGAGTGGCTCGAACAATCCCTCAAGTCCAAGAATCCCATTAAGGTTATTAAGCTTCATAAAAAGGTAATCCATTACAAAAACACAAAAAAACCGGCATCTGAAGTCGCCAAAATTCATGCTACCAGCTACCAGTGGCTTAACTCAATTAGCTGCGGTTTGGCCATGCAGCATATTAACTGCACTTGCTACGCCAGTTCCTATCGTGAGAACGGGGATGCTGGGGCTAAACGGCCCCTGCCCTGGGGACCCAACTCTCTGCTCTCTAATAGAATTACTGGATTGCTATCTGGCGAATGTCCTACGTTCACCACCTCCCAGACAACCTCTACGGATGGGACTTTAACTGATGCGACACACTGCGAACTTCAATCCTTGGAGATTTTGCCTACAACAATTAAACCCCCCATGTGTGGGAACAGTGAAGTGTCTCGTCTAGTTTCCCGAATATACAGTGTGACGGTTTAGAATTTCAGGGAACAGAATTATTGAATTGAAACAATTTTAAAGTGTCCGTCACGCACAATTTTTTTCCTAATTCCTCCAGATACAGTTGGATTGGAATCGATGTGAAATGGATATCGTCGCCTTGACAATAACCGTGGCAATGAGGGGAACGTTGAAAGTCGTAAATATAATGATTGGACATTCTCTTGTGGTTTATCTCAGAAGAATTACATCTTATCTAATTAGTGTCGGAACAATCGGTGTCTATGATGGGGGAATAATTTATAATTAGGGTGATCAGAGTTTACTTCTATCTCTTTATTTTATGTAACGATTCGAATCGAACAATGCAGTTTATAATTTCGACTTTGACAACTTGCTTTGAAGGTTATTTAGATGGGCAAAAAAGAAATTCTTCGTTATACATGAGTGATTCATATAACTCGATAGGGCAGATTTTGAATATGTACTTGTTTTTTACAAGAGATATTTTTTGTGGTTACTATTTCACTTTGAAGTTTTCTCATCTGTAAACAGCTCGTCTCTAATGAATGTTTTAACCGACTTCATTTTCGAAATCAGCTTGGTCTTATTTGCTTATATACAAAATTTGAGGAAGATCGCCGACAACAAAAATTTCAACAAATTATTTTTAATACAAAATCTGGCAAAAAAATAAATTGTTCGGTATGCAAGGGAAACACATGAGATCTTTATAATTCGAGGATGCATTTTCCAAATTCATACTTGCTTTTGCATTTTTGGCATTTTTGGCTGTCCCCCTTCGAAATTTTCATAAACCGATGTGGATCGCCTCTGCTAAGGGTGGATTTTTACCATTTAAAAAATCCTCTCATTATCGAATAGGATTATCAGAAACCCAAAACTTTCCTAGAAATGTAAATTATTTTTTTTGCCTCATAACTTATTTTTTCTATATTTTTGATGGCCGATACTGAGGAACTAAGAGGTCACTATATAAACCAACGGTATATTCGAAATCAGCATGGTCTTATTTGCTCGTATACAAAATTCGAGGAAGATCGCCGACAAGAAAAATTTCAACGAAAAATGTTCATGAAAAAACTGACGAAAAAATTAATTGTTCGGTATGGAAGAGAAACACATGGGATCTATATAATTCGAGGATGCAGATTTCAAATATATACTTCCTTTCCACGAGATTTTTTTTTGTCATGTACTTTGAAGTTAAAGCTTATTCGCACCCTTCATTTATTATAACAAAACTCTCTTAGAAACTTTCTTAGAAATATAAATATTTTTCTTCGCCAAATAACTCATTTTTTCTATATTTTCGACGGGCGATACTAAGAAACTAAGAGGTCACTAGATGAACCAACGGCATATTCGAAATCAGCATGGTCTTATTGGCTTATATACAAAATACGAGGAAGATCACCGACAAAAAAAATTCAACAAAAAATGTTTCATAAAAAAACAAAAAAAAAATTGTTCGGTTCGGTGGAAGAGAAATACATGAGATCTATATAATTCGAGGGTGCAGAGTGCAAATATATACTTGCTTCTCAAGAGAAAAAAATTTCGTGGTCACTATTGTACTTCGAAGTTGAACTTTATTCGCACCCTTCATTCTTGGATGTCCCTCTTCGAAGTTTTCATAAACCGATATGGATCGCCTCTGCTAAGGGCGGATTTTTACCATAAAAAAAACCCTCTCGTCATCGAATAGGATTATTAGAGACTACCGAAAACTTTCCAAGGAATTTAAATAATTTTTTTCGTCGAATAACTAGTTTTTTCTTTGTTTTTGGCAGCAGATACTAAGAAACTAAGAGGTCACTAGACAAACTAACGGTATATTCGAAATCAGCATGGTCTTATTTGTCAATATACACAATTCGAGGAAGATCGCCGACAAAAAAAAATTCAAAGAAAAAATGTTACCTACATAAAAAAAAAATTTGTTCGGTATGGAAGAGAAATACATGAGATCTATATAATTCGAGGATGCAGAGTTCGAATCTACACTTGTTTTTCAGGAGAAAAAAATTTCGTGGTCACTATTGTACTTTGAAGTTGAAAATTTTCGCACCCTTCATTCTTGGATGTCCCTTTTCGAAGTTTTCATGAACCGATATGGATCGCCTCTGCTAAGGGCGGATTTTTACCATAAAACAAAACCCTCTCGTCATCGAATAGGATTATTAGAAACTACCAAAAACTTTCCCAGGAATTTAAATAATTTTTTTCGCCAAATAACTAGTTTTTTCTTTGTTTTTGGCAGCCGATACTAAGAAACTAAGAGGTCACTAGAAGAACTAACGGTTTATTCGAAATCAGCATGGTCTTATTTGTTAATATACACAATTCGAGGAAGATCGCCGACAAAAAAAAATTCAAAGAAAAATGTTACCTACATAAAAAAAAAAAAATTTGTTCGGTATGGAAGAGAATTACATGGGATCTATATAATTCGAGGATGCAGAGTTCGAATCTACACTTGTTTTTCAGGAGAAAAAAATTTCGTGGTCACTATTGTACTTTGAAGTTGAAAATTTTCGCACCCTTCATTCTTGGATGTCCCTTTTCGAAGTTTTCATGAACCGATATGGATCGCCTCTGCTAAGGGCAGATTTTACCATGAAACAAAACCCTCTCGTCATCGAATAGGATTATTAGAAACTACCAAAAACTTTCCCAGGAATTTAAATAATTTTTTTCGCCAAATAACTCGTTTTTTCTTTGTTTTTGGCAGTCGATACTAAGGAACTAAGAGGTCACTAGACGAACTAACGGTTTATTCGAAATCAGCATGGTCTTATTTGTTAATATACACAATTCGAGGAAGATCGCCGACAAAAAAAAAATTCAAAGAAAAATGTTAACTACATAAACAAACAAAAATTGTTCAGTATGGAAGAGAAATACATGAGATCTATATAATTCGAGGATGCAGAGTTCGAATCTACACTTGTTTTTCAGGAGAAAAAAATTTCGTGGTCACTATTGTACTTTGAAGTTGAAAATTTTCGCACCCTTCATTCTTGGATGTCCCTTTTCGAAGTTTTCATGAACCGATATGGATTGCTTCTGCTAAGGACGGATTTTTACCATAAAACAAAACCCTCTCGTCATCGAATAGGATTATTAGAAACTACCAAAAACTTTCCCAGGAATTTAAATAATTTTTTTCGCCAAATAACTCGTTTTTTCTTTGTTTTTGGCAGTCGATACTAAGAAACTAAGAGGTCACTAGACGAACTAACGGTATATTCGAAATCAGCATGGTCTTATTTGTTAATATACACAATTCGAGGAAGATCGCCGACAAAAAAAAATTTAAAGAAAAATGTTACCTACATAAAAAAAAAAAAATTGTTCGGTATGGAAGAGAAATACATGAGATCTATATAATTCGAGGGTGCAGAATTCGAATCTATACTTGTTTTTCAGGAGAAAACAATTTCGTGGTCACTATTGTACTTTGAAGTTGAAAATTTTCGCACCCTTCATTCTTGGATGTCCCTTTTCGAAGTTTTCATGAACCGATATGGATTGCCTCTGCTAAGGACGGATTTTTACCATAAAACAAAACCCTCTCGTCATCGAATAGGATTATTAGAAACTACCAAAAACTTTCCCAGGAATTTAAATAATTTTTTTCGCCAAATAACTCGTTTTTTCTTTGTTTTTGGCAGTCGATACTAAGAAACTAAGAGGTCACTAGACGAACTAACGGTATATTCGAAATCAGCATGGTCTTATTTGTTAATATACACAATTCGAGGAAGATCGCCGACAAAAAAAAATTTAAAGAAAAATGTTACCTACATAAAAAAAAAAAAATTGTTCGGTATGGAAGAGAAATACATGAGATCTATATAATTCGAGGGTGCAGAATTCGAATCTATACTTGTTTTTCAGGAGAAAACAATTTCGTGGTCACTATTGTACTTTGAAGTTGAAAATTTTCGCACCCTTCATTCTTGGATGTCCCTTTTCGAAGTTTTCATGAACCGATATGGATTGCCTCTGCTAAGGACGGATTTTTACCATAAAACAAAACCCTCTCGTCATCGAATAGGATTATTAGAAACTACCAAAAACTTTCCCAGGAATTTAAATAATTTTTTTCGCCAAATAACTCGTTTTTTCTTTGTTTTTGGCAGTCGATACTAAGAAACTAAGAGGTCACTAGACGAACTAACGGTATATTCGAAATCAGCATGGTCTTATTTGTTAATATACACAATTCGAGGAAGATCGCCGACAAAAAAAAATTTAAAGAAAAATGTTACCTACATAAAAAAAAAAAAATTGTTCGGTATGGAAGAGAAATACATGAGATCTATATAATTCGAGGGTGCAGAATTCGAATCTATACTTGTTTTTCAGGAGAAAACAATTTCGTGGTCACTATTGTACTTTGAAGTTGAAAATTTTCGCACCCTTCATTCTTGGATGTCCCTTTTCGAAGTTTTCATGAACCGATATGGATTGCCTCTGCTAAGGACGGATTTTTACCATAAAACAAAACCCTCTCGTCATCGAATAGGATTATTAGAAACTACCAAAAACTTTCCCAGGAATTTAAATAATTTTTTTCGCCAAATAACTCGTTTTTTCTTTGTTTTTGGCAGTCGATACTAAGAAACTAAGAGGTCACTAGACGAACTAACGGTATATTCGAAATCAGCATGGTCTTATTTGTTAATATACACAATTCGAGGAAGATCGCCGACAAAAAAAAATTTAAAGAAAAATGTTACCTACATAAAAAAAAAAAAATTGTTCGGTATGGAAGAGAAATACATGAGATCTATATAATTCGAGGGTGCAGAATTCGAATCTATACTTGTTTTTCAGGAGAAAACAATTTCGTGGTCACTATTGTACTTTGAAGTTGAAGTTTTTCGCACCCTACATTCTTGGATGTCCCTCTTCGTAGTTTTCATAAACCGATATGGATAGCCTCTGCTAAGGGCGGTGGATTTTTTGCCATACAACAAAACCCTCTCGTCATCGAATAGAATTATTAGAACCTACCAAAAACTTTCCTAGAAATTTAAAATATTTTTTTCGCCAAATAACTCGTTTTTTTATATTCTTGGCGGTCGGTATAAACGAAAAAATTGTTTTCTCATATGGAGATGGCCCGTCTCTAGTGAATATAAATCATGAAAAAAATTCCCCCCATATTTTTCACAAATTATTCGACAACCATACATACCATTCAGTGATGACCTCTAACAC
Source organism: Aphidecta obliterata (assembly GCA_963966015.1). Classification (NCBI taxonomy): domain Eukaryota; kingdom Metazoa; phylum Arthropoda; class Insecta; order Coleoptera; family Coccinellidae; genus Aphidecta; species Aphidecta obliterata. Next base: position 37,258,207 of record OZ014430.1, on the reverse strand, counting down.
CAACAAACGATTACCAACAGACAGAAATAAGATAATGACATAATATCGCTAAAAAAAATCTACCTTTCTAAAAGAACGATACATGGGATATTTTTCTGTCGAACCTGCAATAAATGAATTTAATAATCAATTAAGACGCAGAAACGTACATTGTAATAAACTTTCACAATGTTAATTACACCTCAACCGAGATTGTTTGTCGGTTAACATTGACAATACGTGCCAATGAAGAGACGATCTGTTTGTATCCGAACTTGTTAAAATCGTTTCTAACGAATTTCCGCAATCTCCGCAAGTCCGGCAGATGGCGTTGCCCCCGCCTTGTTTCACTGCCAGAATATCTTAAATAGTAATTATTCCATTTGCTCCGAAGATTAAGTAGTTGCCAATCATTCTATGCAATAAAACTGTCTTTTTTGCTGATGTTCATTATATTTTCACGACATTCATTGGGATAATGAAGATGATCTCATATTGTGTGGCTTCAATTGACGACTACTTCTAGTTTCTACCAAGATAAGATAGAAAAGTTTATGCTTTCCACCCGCTGTCAGTTTGGGTCATTTTATTACTTTCGATGGTGCGTTCTTCTTCTTCAACTCCTACTGGATTTAGATCAATTTGACCTATCAAACCTTCTACGATGATTCCTTCATCTATCTGCTGGTCCTCCTTCTTTCTGGATTTTTCCTTCATTCCCAGGATAGCTTGTCCCTCATATATTCCGAATGCTTCCTCGACATCTTTTTCCTCTTTCCGTCCCTGGTTCTTATGTTTAAGTTGTGCGGTTGGACACTGACATTTCCTCCTCACCTTACCAGAAGAATAAAGCACGGTCTTCACGTTCCTGGAGGAGGAATTGTTGGAGACCACCAGACGACCTTCCTCGTCCTGGATATCGCATAAGAGCCCCATCTGCGGCCTCGTCACCTTCTGCTTCTCCTTGAAGATGGTCCAGACGACCCCGGACGTGAAGGGCGGAAAGGTGAGGGAACCGACGTACCTGTAGAAATCGTTGAAGTTCTTCGGGAAGAAGTGACCCAACCTCATCGCGTCGTACGGCACCGACCTGGTGATCTCGTCGCTTATGAAGGGTATTATCGGGAGGAGCTCGTTCAGACCTTTGTTCTCTTCCGCGGACAAGACGTAGAGGCTGGAGAAGATGGCGACGCCGCCCTTGGCCTGGGCGACCTCGAAGTTCATGCATTGCTTCGCGATCGTTAAAATTTGGACTTCCATGGGGAACTTTTCCCGGTTTATGGTGTGTTCGGAGTCCCAGCGGAAGAGGATCTGGAAGACGGCGTATTCGGGGAAGGGCAGGCCTCCGCCTCTTATGACGGGGCTGTTCTGGGTGGACACGGAGATGTTGATGCCTTCGCCGGTGTTCGATATTTCGCCGTACATCTGCCTGTCGATGTCCTCTATTACGAAGGGAGGGATTTCCCCGTTTTCTATTATATCGTCGTGGAGGTCTATCGGCGATTCCATTTCTTGAAGGAAGGATGCGACTTTTCAGGATATGTTTGACATTTCGTATATGTCAAAATCAGTTCATAGAATTATATGTTGAGGAGATTCAGATAGCAAAAACCATAAGAAATCTGATTAAATTTATATTTTCCAAGATGTGTTTTTTTCTGAATTGCCTTGAGACTATGAGAATTTCACATTTCAGTAACAGATTTATAATAAATTGTCACTATTTGACAGAATTGTCAACTTATTTTCATAGATAAAATTTTGACATTTCAGTTTTGCTTCACAATTGCCAGCTTTTGAGACTTGCCAACATAATTCCGTGAAATGTTTGAATATTTCATGGCATTTATTTTTCTCTTTTCGAATATTGGGCCATTTCAAAAATCGAACAATGAATATAAACAACAATTTCCGAAAATTAAGTTACCAAAATCGAAGACAAAGTGGGTATAACAAATTTTTTTACATTTCAGTTTCAGTTCTGCTTAGCAATTGACAGCTTTTTATGAGTTGCCAACATAATTCCGTGAAATGTTTATTTTTGAGAAATTTATTTTTTTTCTTCAGAATATTGGGCCATTTCAAAAATTGAACAATGAATATAAGAAACAATTTTCGAAAATTAAGTTAACAAAATCGAAGACAAAATGAGTATGTATAACAAATTTTTTTACATTTCAGTTTCAGTTCTGCTTGACAATTGACATCTTTTTATGAGTTACCAACATAATTCCGTGAAATGTTTGAATATTTCATGAAATTTATTTTTTTTCTTTCGAATATTGGGCCATTCCAAAAATCGATCAATGAATATAAACAACAATTTTCGATAATTAAGTTAACAAAATCGAAGACAAAGTGAGTATAAAATAATTTTTTGACATTTCAGTTTCGCTTTTGCTCAACAATTGACAGTTTTTAAGACTTGCCAACATAATTCCGTGAAATGTTTGAATATTTCATGGCATTTATTTTTCTATTTTCGAATATTGGGCCATTTCAAAAATCGAACAATGAATATAAACAACAATTTTCGAAGATTAAGGTACTAAAATCGAAGACAAAGTGAGTATAAAAAGAATTGTGACATTTCAGTTTCAGTTTTGCTTGACAATTGATAGCTCTTATGACTTGCCAACATAATTCCGTGAAATGTTCGAATATTTCATAAAATTCATTTTTCTCCTTTCGAATATTGGGCCATTTCAAAAATCGAACAATGAATATAAACAACAATTTTCGAAAATTAAGTTACCAAAATCGAAGACAAAGTGGGTATAACAAATTTTTTTACATTTCAGTTTCAGTTCTGCTTAGCAATTGCAGCTTTTTATGAGTTGCCAACATAATTCCGTGGAATGTTTATTTTTGAGAAATTTATTTTTCTTCTTCAGAATATTAGGCCATTTCAAAAATTGAACAATGAATATATGCAACAATTTTCGAAAATTAAGTTAACAAAATCGAAGACAAAATGAGTATGTATAACAAATTTTTTTACATTTCAGTTTCAGTTCTGCTTGACAATTGACATCTTTTCATGAGTTGCCAACATAATTCCGTGAAATGTTTGAATATTTCATGAAATTTATTTTTTTTCTTTCGAATATTGGGCCATTCCAAAAATCGATCAATGAATATAAACAACAATTTTCGATAATTAAGTTAACAAAATCGAAGACAAAGTGATTATAAAATAATTTTTTGACATTTCAGTTTCGCTTTTGCTCAACAATTGACAGTTTTTAAGATTTGCCAACATAATTCCGTGAAATGTTTGAATATTTCATGGCATTTATTTTTCTATTTTCGAATATTGGGCCATTTCAAAAATCGAACAATGAATATAAACAACAATTTTCGAAAATTAAGGTACCAAAATCGAAGACAAAGTGAGTATAAAAAGAATTGTGACATTTCAGTTTCAGTTTTGCTTGACAATTGATATCTCTTATGACTTGCCAACATAATTCCGTGAAATGTTTGAATATTTCATGGCATTTATTTTTCTCTTTTCGAATATTGGGCCATTTCAAAAATCGAACAATGAATATAAACAACAATTTCCGAAAATTAAGTTACCAAAATCGAAGACAAAGTGGGTATAACAAATTTTTTTACATTTCAGTTTCAGTTCTGCTTAGCAATTGCAGCTTTTTATGAGTTGCCAACATAATTCCGTGGAATGTTTATTTTTGAGAAATTTATTTTTCTTCTTCAGAATATTAGGCCATTTCAAAAATTGAACAATGAATATATGCAACAATTTTCGAAAATTAAGTTAACAAAATCGAAGACAAAATGAGTATGTATAACAAATTTTTTTACATTTCAGTTTCAGTTCTGCTTGACAATTGACATCTTTTCATGAGTTGCCAACATAATTCCGTGAAATGTTTGAATATTTCATGAAATTTATTTTTTTTCTTTCGAATATTGGGCCATTCCAAAAATCGATCAATGAATATAAACAACAATTTTCGATAATTAAGTTAACAAAATCGAAGACAAAGTGAGTATAAAATAATTTTTTGACATTTCAGTTTCGCTTTTGCTCAACAATTGACAGTTTTTAAGACTTGCCAACATAATTCCGTGAAATGTTTGAATATTTCATGGCATTTATTTTTCTATTTTCGAATATTGGGCCATTTCAAAAATCGAACAATGAATATAAACAACAATTTTCGAAGATTAAGGTACTAAAATCGAAGACAAAGTGAGTATAAAAAGAATTGTGACATTTCAGTTTCAGTTTTGCTTGACAATTGATAGCTCTTATGACTTGCCAACATAATTCCGTGAAATGTTCGAATATTTCATAAAATTCATTTTTCTCCTTTCGAATATTGGGCCATTTCAAAAATCGAACAATGAATATAAACAACAATTTTCGAAAATTAAGTTACCAAAATCGAAGACAAAGTGGGTATAACAAATTTTTTTACATTTCAGTTTCAGTTCTGCTTAGCAATTGCAGCTTTTTATGAGTTGCCAACATAATTCCGTGGAATGTTTATTTTTGAGAAATTTATTTTTCTTCTTCAGAATATTAGGCCATTTCAAAAATTGAACAATGAATATATGCAACAATTTTCGAAAATTAAGTTAACAAAATCGAAGACAAAATGAGTATGTATAACAAATTTTTTTACATTTCAGTTTCAGTTCTGCTTGACAATTGACATCTTTTCATGAGTTGCCAACATAATTCCGTGAAATGTTTGAATATTTCATGAAATTTATTTTTTTTCTTTCGAATATTGGGCCATTCCAAAAATCGATCAATGAATATAAACAACAATTTTCGATAATTAAGTTAACAAAATCGAAGACAAAGTGATTATAAAATAATTTTTTGACATTTCAGTTTCGCTTTTGCTCAACAATTGACAGTTTTTAAGATTTGCCAACATAATTCCGTGAAATGTTTGAATATTTCATGGCATTTATTTTTCTATTTTCGAATATTGGGCCATTTCAAAAATCGAACAATGAATATAAACAACAATTTTCGAAAATTAAGGTACCAAAATCGAAGACAAAGTGAGTATAAAAAGAATTGTGACATTTCAGTTTCAGTTTTGCTTGACAATTGATATCTCTTATGACTTGCCAACATAATTCCGTGAAATGTTTGAATATTTCATGGCATTTATTTTTCTCTTTTCGAATATTGGGCCATTTCAAAAATCGAACAATGAATATAAACAACAATTTCCGAAAATTAAGTTACCAAAATCGAAGACAATGTGGGTATAACAAATTTTTTCACATTTCAGTTTCAGTTCTGCTTAGCAATTGCAGCTTTTTATGAGTTGCCAACATAATTCCGTGGAATGTTTATTTTTGAGAAATTTATTTTTCTTCTTCAGAATATTAGGCCATTTCAAAAATTGAACAATGAATATATGCAACAATTTTCGAAAATTAAGTTAACAAAATCGAAGACAAAATGAGTATGTATAACAAATTTTTTTACATTTCAGTTTCAGTTCTGCTTGACAATTGACATCTTTTCATGAGTTGCCAACATAATTCCGTGAAATGTTTGAATATTTCATGAAATTTATTTTTTTTCTTTCGAATATTGGGCCATTCCAAAAATCGATCAATGAATATAAACAACAATTTTCGATAATTAAGTTAACAAAATCGAAGACAAAGTGATTATAAAATAATTTTTTGACATTTCAGTTTCGCTTTTGCTCAACAATTGACAGTTTTTAAGATTTGCCAACATAATTCCGTGAAATGTTTGAATATTTCATGGCATTTATTTTTCTATTTTCGAATATTGGGCCATTTCAAAAATCGAACAATGAATATAAACAACAATTTTCGAAAATTAAGGTACCAAAATCGAAGACAAAGTGAGTATAAAAAGAATTGTGACATTTCAGTTTCAGTTTTGCTTGACAATTGATATCTCTTATGACTTGCCAACATAATTCCGTGAAATGTTTGAATATTTCATGGCATTTATTTTTCTCTTTTCGAATAATGGGCCATTTCAAAAATCGAACAATGAATATAAACAACAATTTCCGAAAATTAAGTTACCAAAATCGAAGACAAAGTGGGTATAACAAATTTTTTTACATTTCAGTTTCAGTTCTGCTTAGCAATTGACAGCTTTTTATGAGTTGCCAACATAATTCCGTGAAATGTTTATTTTTGAGAAATTTATTTTTCTTCTTCAGAATATTGGGCCATTTCAAAAATTGAACAATGAATATAAGAAACAATTTTCGAAAATTAAGTTAACAAAATCGAAGACAAAATGAGTATGTATAACAAATTTTTTTACATTTTAGTTTCAGTTCTGCTTGACAATTGACATCTTTTTATGAGTTACCAACATAATTCCGTGAAATGTTTGAATATTTCATGAAATTTATTTTTCTTCTTTCGAATATTGGGCCATTCCAAAAATCGATCAATGAATATAAACAACAATTTTCGATAATTAAGTTAACAAAATCGAAGACAAAGTGATTATAAAATAATTTTTTGACATTTCAGTTTCGCTTTTGCTCAACAATTGACAGTTTTTAAGATTTGCCAACATAATTCCGTGAAATGTTTGAATATTTCATGGCATTTATTTTTCTATTTTCGAATATTGGGCCATTTCAAAAATCGAACAATGAATATAAACAACAATTTTCGAAAATTAAGGTACCAAAATCGAAGACAAAGTGAGTATAAAAAGAATTGTGACATTTCAGTTTCAGTTTTGCTTGACAATTGATATCTCTTATGACTTGCCAACATAATTCCGTGAAATGTTCGAATATTTCATGAAATTCATTTTTCTCCTTTCGAATATTGGGCCATTCCAAAAATCGAACAATGAATATAAACAACAATTTTCGAAAATTAAGTTACCAAAATCGAAGACAAAGTGGGTATAACAAATTTTTTTACATTTCAGTTTCAGTTCTGCTTAGCAATTGACAGCTTTTTATGAGTTGCCAACATAATTCCGTGAAATGTTTGAATTTCAAAAATCGAACAATGAATATAAGCAACAATTTTCGAAAATTAAGTTACCAAAATCGAAGACAAAGTGAGTATAAAATTTTTTTTTTGACATTTTAGTTTCAGTTTTTCTTGACAATTGACAGCTTTTATCGACTTGTCAACATAATTCCATGAAATGTTTGAATATTTCATGAAATTAATTTTCTCTTTTCGAATATTGGGCTATTTCAAAAATCGAACAATGGATGTAAACAACAATTTTCGAAAATTACGGTACCAAAATCGAAGAAAAAGTGAGTATGAAAATATTTGTTTACATTTCAGTTTCAGTTTTGCCTAACAATTGACAGCTTTCATGACTTGCCAACAAAATTCCGTGAAATGTTCGAATATTTCATGAAAGTCATTTTTTTCCTGTCGAATATTGGGCCTTTTCAAAAAATCGAACAATGAATATGAACAACAATTTTCGACAATAAAGTTGCCAAAATCGAAGACAAAGTGAGTAGAAAATAATATCCAACCACCGCATTGTTTACAGTCTTTCACCAGTGAAGGCGCAAGGGGACAACAGAAAATTAACACGTCCACACTGGGATAAATAAAAAATATAATTATTATTTATTGCAGTGCGTTTATTGTAATCAAGGGAGTGACATGTATCTCTATGGGGTCCCGACTGAGTTACACCCCTGTTTTAAGCTCGAGGGATGAGGAATATACGGACCACCCTCTGTTTGATTTATGCCCTATCTATTTATTAATGCCGATAGGTTTCTCTTGGTGATCGAACATTACAACAATGGAAATATGAATTGAATAGGATTAAAACAATACCCAGGAGGGCGGTACGTTTTGAAGTTCTACTTTATCTAAGAAAAATACTTATTGTATTTATTCCAACTAGAAATTGATTCGGACGAATATAAACAAGCTCAATAATCATCTGCTGATTAGTACCTACTCATTAAGATAATTTATTTCAAGGTTGAAAAATATACATCGCATATGCCAATTAGCAAATAGAAATACAGTTTTTCTAACAATTCTTCGTTCTACTATTGTGACAAAGCTTCTAGAAAAATCGCGTCTCCCTTTAAGTGAAAGGACTCGACTTGTTTGAATCAGTCAACGTTAATTCTTCGAATTTTTTCGCCAAGAACTGAAACTCTCCAAGTTTCAAATGAGGTGAAAAATTTTATTCAACAAATTGGGATATAATCTGAGATTGCAATACAATGTTAAAACTGGAACAACATAAGATACACATCAATTATTTTTACAAAAAGAGAATACATATAATATGAAATTGAGATTTTTTTTGACAAAAAAAAATATATTACCAAATTTTAAGTCGTTTTCGTGTTTGTTCAAATTTACTGTCATAGATGGAATCGCAGAATTATATGGAAAATCTCTCTGAAATAACGAAGTTTTCGAAAATAATTTTTTGATTCTTTTAAGTCGGTACGTTTCAAAATATTTTCATCTGAAATTCGATGTCAGATTTTGAAGAATTTCTGGGAAGCTGGAAAAATGTGAGGGTGGCAAATCATTAAAAAATTATCGATTACCTCCATTTCCAACTGTGAATTACACTATTTTTCTTTCAAATCCGTTCCACTGGCTAGAACGAATGAAGAATATCGAAAAATGAACTTGAAGACAGACAGAATTCAATTACCCTGTAAATTGTTGAAAATCTGAAGAAAAATATTATGAGTTTAGGAAATCGTTAAAAATCTTTAATTCTCCCTATTTTTACCTCAATTCACTTTTTTCGACGAATTATGAAAGTATTCATTCCCTTTTTTATAACCTAGATGTACTATTGGGGTAGTATTTTGCTCATAACTTTTCTAAAAATGTCGAAAACTTCGTGTAGTGGTGTGGAGAAGTTGGAGAAGAATATATATCGAATCTTCTTCATCTCATTTCAGACCAAAATGGGTTTTATTGTGCAAATTATGAACCAATGTTTTCACAGTTTCCTGGAAACTGTCAGAATTAAATTACCCTGTGAATTGTTGAAAATCTGGAGAAACAATATCATGGGGTTAGGAAATCGTTGAAAATCTTTACTTCCCCCTATTTTTACCCCAATTTACTTCTTTCGACGAATTATGGAAGTATTTAATCCTTTTTTTCAACCTACATGTAATGAGGTAGTATTTTGCTCATAACTTTTCTAGAAATTTCGAAAACTTCTTGGAGTGGTGTGGAGAAGTTGGAGAGAGAATATATATCGAATCTTCTTTACCTCATTTCAGACCAAAATGGGTTTTATTCTCCAAATTATGAACTTATGTTTCCACAGTTCCCTGCAAACTGTCAGAATTAAATTACCCTGTAAATTGTTGAAAATCTGAAGAAACAATATCATGGGGTTAGGAAATCGTTAAAAAATCTTTACTTCTCCCTATTTTTACCCCAATTCACTTCTTTTAACGAATTATGGAAGTATTTATTCCTTTTTTCAACCTACATGTAATGAGGTAGTATTTTGCTCATAACTTTACTAGTAATGTCGAAAACTTCTTGGAGTGGTGTGGAGAAGTTGGAGAAGAATATATATCGAATCTTCTTTACCTCATTTCAGACCAAAATGGGTTTTATTCTGCAAATTATGAACTTATGTTTCCACAGTTCCCTGCAAACTCTCAGAATTAAATTACCCTGTAAATTGTTGAAAATCTGAAGAAAAATATAAATCGTTAAAAATCTTTACTTCTCCCTACTTTTACCTCAATTCATTTCTTTTTACGAATTATGAAAGTATTCATTCCTTTTTGATAACCTGCATGTATTGAGGTAGAATTTCGCTCATAACTTTTCCAAAAATGTCGAAAACCTATCAGAGTGGTGTGGAGAAGTTGGAGAAGAATATTTATCGAATCTTTATCGCCTCATATCAGACTAGAATGTGCTATTATCTGCAAATTATGAACGTTCTTTCAGAGTTTCCTGGAAACTGTCGTAATTAAATTATCTCGAAAAATTTTTGAAAATCCGGAGAAGAAATATTATGAGGCTAGGAAATTGTTGAAAAGTACAACTTGCCTCTATTTCTCTAACCAAATCACTTCTTTCGACGATTTTCGACCCAATCAATTCCGACTGCATTCTATTTCGAAATAACAATGACAAAATCCATAGAAAATTCCTGACATTAATTAATTACATAATCTCAACCCTGTATATTTCAGATGAACCATTTATTTATTATTCATTCGAGATTTATATTACAATTCATAATTTTGATTAGCTTTCAATTTCCAATGACGCACATTGCAGGTGTTCATTGTTTGTTATTTTCCTTCTAGAACTTTCAGATAAGATGATGTTATAAAAACCTCTGAAGACGATCAATCGTCAATAATTAAAAGTAGTTTCTTTCTAACTGTATGCTAGATAGGTCGGATAATCGTCCGTTGGAAATAAATAGTTTTTTTCAAAACTTGGCTTTCGATTTCAATAATATAATTATATATTATGTATTTTTCCCAAAATCCAGTCGAGTTCAAAAATGGAATCAGGAAAGTCGAAAAAATTTCTGTCGAGAAAAGTCAGATGAAATCGCAGAATTATATGGAATATATCAAATAAATCTTATATCGTTCATTCGTTTCGCCCCTCGAATCGCTAAAAGTTTTTGAAGATATTTTGGAGCATCTTTTAACCATAGAAAAAATACGAGAAGCCAATGATGAAATGGGTTGAATTTCGAATCCCACCCCTGTCCATAAAATCGCATCTTCCATTTTGACAACCATCCAGATCATCAAAAATCAAAATGTCACATCAATAAAATTCCCAGTCATTCGAACCAAAATCCCACCAAACGATGCCATACCCACCTGCAAGACCTCCCTGCTCGTGTGGTGCCAAAAAGGGGGGCAACCCTGCAATATCCTCTCCCATCAACATCGGAGAAGAGGCCAAACCGGGCCCGGAAGACCTCAAGGAACCCTTCGAATTCGACGGTTTGGAAAAGATGCTGTGCACCGAGATAAAGAACGACGGGGAGCAGATCCTGGTGAGGATATGCCCCAAACAGAGCCCCGTCGTCGTCGGCGGTGGACTCAGCCACTCCGAGTACATCATAGATCGCATCGACTTCCACTGGGCTTCCGCCCACACCATCAACTGCGAGAGGTTCCCCCTGGAAACGCACATCTTCATGTACTGCACCGAGTTCTCTGGACTCGAAGAGGCTTTAGGAAAGGAGGGAGCTGCAGTCCTCTCGGTTCTGTACGAGTTCTCGGATATAACAAGTTGTGGCATCTGCAAATTAATCCCATTCGTGTCTCAGATCGGTAGATGCGTGGACAAACCCATCCCTTACTGCGTGATTACCTTGAAAGACTTCTTGCCGGAGAATAAAGGGAACTTCTTCAGATACACAGGGACCACCACTTTCGCCCCGTTCAAACCAGGCGTGGAATGGACGATCTTCAAGGAGAAGTTGCCGATTACCCGGATGGACCTCGGGAGTTTCACCAACATTTGTAACGTAAATGGAAACTTGATTGTGTCGAATTTCAGGGAGACCCAACCGATACCACCTGGAGGGGAAGTGTTCGATGTCTCGGATGGGAAGGATTGCGTTTGTTCCACGAAGAAATAGAGATGACCTAACTGAGAGATATTATAGTGTTCAAACAATCAGCAATATATCAATTTATTATGGGTCTAGTGGTATTTGCGTTGTGTCTTGGACAAATATCGACTCGTTCGGATGATTTAGTGGGTACAAGTAGATCCGGTTTTTAACAAATGAAGATTAATTTTTTTATTGATTTTGATCTTCTTACAAATACTAGGTAAATACCGTACCGGTAATAATTTCACAATTTCTCTGAAATTCCCTAACACTCAAAAAAAAATTCATTCCTCATGGAATAACACGTATTACATTAGTTGATGCAAACTGCTGTTTGTTATTTCAACAGGAAAATAATACTGTGTCGAAAACCAGAATATGCGTGACTACTTACAGGAATCTCCAGTTTGATAAACAAACTAGATAGTTGTATTCCAAGCTTCAAACTTCAGTTTCTACAAGAATTTCCAGTAATGAACTCTAAACTAAAACAGGAATTACTTCACTCAGAACGGTGTAATATTTGGGAAAATGAATAATTAATCTCAAACACATCTCGGAGAAGAGTCTGTATATTCGTATATACATTGTGTTACTTTGTATAATCGACGGATGTCGTTAATTTGAACGCACCTGCAACTCAGATAACAAAATTCAATAGAGGCAAGTCATTCATCGAGTTCATTGGAGACGATGGGTGTTGTGACTACAGGGCGAGATAAGGTCGAGAAAAGGGGAGAATGTGCAACTACGATTGATTTGTGGGAAAATTTCGGAGAAATAATTTAAGAACGTGGGTGTCTCCTAGCAATGGCAATGGCTACCAAAAATGTCCATTCGGGAATTAGGTTTTTGAACGAGGAAAAGATTACCTTTGGGGGACTCTGGAAGAGTTGAGGCAGTTGCTCGCGGGTAGAGAACCCACAAAGAGTTAGTTGTACGGGGTCGGTTTTCCGGTTAGAGGCCGGAATAGTTGAAAGTCGGAAAGGTGCCAAGATTGATATAGATTTGTAGATTTGTATGTAGGGACTAAAATTGAGGAAGTAGTCCGTTGTGGGAAAATAGCTTCAGTATTTTCAGTCGAGATCAGGGAAACAATCTGTAGAACTAAGTGTCGAAGATGTTGCATTTTGAGGAACGTTAGAAGTCGTATTGGTTACGGGACTGCGAAGAAAAAGGTTGAGGTCACTTTCGGAGTGAGTGAATTTGTTTTCAAGTAGGTACAAAAAGGGATTAGGAGGTTTGCAGATCAAGGTAGGAATTTCAGTTCGAAGTTTTAACCCCTATACATGAATACGGTGTTATTGTAATCCCCAATATTAATGATAACTCGACCCGAAATTGATTTGATGTGTTTGAATGTAGGGAATGTGGAAATAATTATCGGAAACCGATATTTTATTCAAAACAACTTCAACAATATGGTACAACACAGATTAATATACTGTTAGCTTAAAAAGATTTATTCTGGTGGACCAATCTGAATTTCTGTGCGAAGAACCAAACATTTCTGTTAAATTAAATGTGTCCATACTGTTAGTCGTACAAATATTATTGGGTTATACTTACGAAATTATTATATTTTACTAGATATTCCTGTAACATTTACGGAAATATTATTTCCGTAAATGTCTTATTTAAAATGAGAGTACCTAATCTCTGCTATCCTTGGATGGACTGAGCATGTTAGATTGCAAGTACAGATTGTTCTCAGAACGGTCTTATTTTGTTGTGATAACAATAGTTGCTTTTAAACAACAGGAATTAATTCAACCGGAAAATCCCGGGATTCTTTTTTTTTAGTGTTCACCAAACCGTACTGAAACATTTGTACCGGTTCAATTGTCCATGAAAGTCTAAACCTCTTCAGAATTCCCAGGAGCGTGATTTAAATAAAAAAAAAATTTTTTTCGTTATAGGCGTTAAAGCGCCTGTTCCCTGGGACCAAACCAGAGACCTGTCTACTGGGTCCCAGAGGATGAAAGAAGATACATAATAAAACACGAAACGTCTCTAGAATTAATTTTATTGTCATGACTCGTAAAAATTCAGCTTGTAGTACCTCTTCCAAAGAAGCGAGGTAGTTTCAAGTTCGAGGTAGTAGCTTCCGGTCGACAGATTAAAATCGGGATTTGCGTGGATCAAAATTTCCACGTTCTTATCCGCAGTTATATCGTCTATAGCTATTTGCTTCTGGACAGTGAAAGGACAATTGGGCTCGGCGTAGATGTTATACACCCGGGCCTTGCTGCAGAAATCTTGCAGTTCTATACTGGTCGCTGAGAAGAGCTCCGCCGACATATACAGGAGCTTAACAATATTCAGAACGGTCCTAGTAGCTAAAACGAGAACATTTGAGATAATTTTCGAGATGTTGAATCTTCACTCACGAAGGTATTTCTTCCAAAAAGCCGAGAACTGTTCGTCAGTGCAAGCAATAAACATCTCCCTGGTCGATTTGAAGAAGAGGTTGTTCTTCGCCGGTATATTTATGTGGATGGTCCTTGGACAGATCAAGGGTATGTCCGAACTCTTCTCCCTGCAAGAACACGTCTGGGAATTGAACCCACGCGGCAGCGAAACGTTGATGACCTCGTGGTTCTGCTTGGACATCTTCGGTATGGTCTTTATCTCAAAACACCAATCACCGTGTTGCCCCACCATAAACATCTTGAAAATCTTGACGGCTATCATCTGACAGCAGATTATCGGCTCGAATACGAACCCTTCCTCCGGGTTCGTGATGGTGAATTGGTACTCCTTCGAGAATATCCTCTTGGGTACCTTCCCTAGGATGTAATCTTTCCAACTCCTTAATTGCAGATCCTCGTGCTCCGACTTGTCGTCGTAGGTGATGGCGAAGAAGATCTCGTAGGTGTCCGAGACGTTGTAAGGGCTGCGCAGCTGTATCTTCATCTTCTCGATCTTGTAACATTCGCATTTGAACTCCACCATCTTCACCGAGTAGTTCAAATCGGTCATACCGTTCAGGTAGATGGCCCTGCTTCTTCCGTACTTCTGCCCCGGCAACTCCCCGGACAAAACCAAGATCGCCCTCTGAGACGAAATCTTCTTGGCTTGGTACTTGATGGTCATGGTCCCCACCTTCTTCGGGAGCAACCTGAAAACGTCGCTCTCCGCAGTGAACGATCCGGAATCGTTGCTGAAGAAGGTTACCGCGTAAAGAATGAGATGTTCGGAGAAATTGGTGAGGTTTATGCTGGCCTTGGATTCTTGGGTCAGTTTGGCTTGGAGGGTCAGGATCTCCTTGGGGAAGAAGCTGGGTAGAATCTCGTACAGATAAAGGGTGAGGAGGAACATGTTGATTCCGTTAGGGTGCACGATATCCTCGGGTTCAACCGCGAAGCTTAGTTTGAGAAGGTTCCACGCTTTTATAAGGGTGCAAGCGTTGTGATGGTACTCCTCGAACGAAGAGGGTGGAACGTACATGTCCACCAGGGCGTGAGAGATGTAAGGACAGTAGGCGTTGGTCACGCACGCGAAAACCATACTGTCATCCAAATTTTCCTGGAAAACCTTGATTTCCTTGCGCGGCAAACGGTCTACCCCGTCGCTCAACAACGACTTCCACAACCTGCTCTTCTGGCTATCGTATTGGTACTGCAGCCAGTAGAGGAGGATGTGCTCGTACGAAGAATAAATACTGTTGTTAGGTCTCAGGATGATTATCTGACAGGAGACGGGGGTTAGGGTGGAGATAGCCGAAAGTCTCTCTTCCGAGTTGACCTCTTCGGAAGACGGAGGTACCAACTCCACATCGAACATCTTCAAACGGCTCAGTACGAAGATCTTGATGCTCTGCAGTATCAAGTCTAGGTAGCATCGTGCGCTGTACGCGTGGAACTTCTTCTTGGCGAAGCGCTCCTTGAGGTTCAAAAGGTGCGGACAATGGGCGCAGATGATTTCGTAGTATTCGTAGGTTAGAAGGAATTCGGGAAGGACGTGGGGCATGAGAGCTCCTTTATCCTTCAGATAACCCAACATGTTCGTATAGGTGATCATGAAGTGCAAAGCGATGTTCTTGTCGTTGAAGACGTTCACCTTGCTGAAATGAGTTGATAATAGAATTTGATACTCGAATTGGAGAGTATTGTACCTGGTGATGGAAGCTTCCCTGACTTGCTCCCCGCCCAGCTCAACCAATAAACTCAGGATCGTGGGTTCGATCAAGGTGTCCTTCTTTCCCTCCTTCTGCTTCATTATCGGCGCCAAAGCTATGGTGTACGGTATTTTGAAGAATTGTGTTTGGAAGAACCCCTGCGAGTACACCCATCTCTCCACGAACGTCAGGGTTTTCCTCAGGTTATCGTGGTATTCGTAGTCGTTCTCTTCGTCGATCTCCAGAGGGAAAAATGGAAAATTGAAGATGTTCTCGTTCTCGGGATAGTCGCCCGGGTCGAAGTGTTTCATGAAATTGATGCTGGTGCTTCCTTTTCCCGATTCTTGGGATAAGCGCAAAATGCAGTTATTCTGGAACCAAATCAGATCACTCAACGGCCTTAAAGCATAACACTCTCACCTGAAACTCGAAGTTCTTGGCCGGCAGAACCAGATTCTCCCTGAAGAAATCGATGCGGTTCGTGAAGAAGGCGTAGTGACTGAGGAAGTACTTGTCGCAGTAGCCGACCAACTTTATCGTGCACGTCGCGCCACAAGAACACTGAAAGTGCAAGTCTTCGAATATGCTGGTGGGCTGGGATGAGGCGAAGAGGATCTTTATCTTGGTGACGTTCTTGTTCCTCCGACTCGTCCTTTCCCTGAGCGTTATGGTGATATCCTGGGAGGGCAGGTCGAAGCTGACCTGGCAGTTCACGTCGTGGTACTTCATGCGTATATCCAGCATAACGGCGCTCTTGAAACCTAACGGGGTGCATCCCAAGAAATACGTGGTGTTATCGGTCGTCATCAGAGGTTTTTCGTAGGTACCGACCAGTCTTAAATAATTGAAGATGCAGCCGTCCAAATAGTTCCTCACGTAAATCGGGGAATTGTTGACGAACTTCCCAGGAACGCTGGGCTGGAACTTGGCGACAAAGATGGTCGACTCCGCCGGTCGAAGTTTACAAACGAGAGCGGTGTTGGTCTCACGCACAACGACACCACTGTGGTGCTCCAGGAAGAACTGGGATATCATCTTGTCTATCTTGATGCAAAACTCCACCGGTTCGTTCCCCAAGTTCTTGGCCGTGAAGAACTTGACCAGCTGCTCCGTGTTCTGATCGGAAAGGGCGAAGGTGAAGCTCAGTTTCAACGTGGAGAAATGAAGGCTGGTGGTGCTGCAGATGCTGGTGACCTTAAGACAAGGCAGTTTGACTTCTGTACTCGACTCTTTCTCTTCCAGTTTGAACCGCATGGACTCCACGTTGCTCATGAAGGGCGGTCCTATGATATCATTGACGATGAGCGGCATGTAGAAGCTTTCGGTGATGGCGTCCATCGGTACGAAGTGAAGATATAATTGTTTCACTTCCCCTGGGAGCAGTTTTAGGTTGGTGTTGTGTATGGTGGTATCCATATCGTCTTCGGTTTCGGTAACTCGGAAGTATTCGTATTGGTCCAGGTCGAACCTCACCACACAATCGCACGTAGACTCGTTTTTGACGTAAAACAAGTTTCTTCGGTACGCAAACGGTAAAAGCTGACGGTTCACGATGCTCTCCGGTCTTATATCTATCGTTGGTATCACCACGTGACCCTCGACAGGGACAAAAAAACTGAACTGGTCCTCGAACACCAACTCGAACTTCGTGTTTAAATTCTCAGTGTAATCGATCAGGATGGTCACAACCATCTCCAACTCCGCCAAGGCCTGTACAACGCCCTCATACGGGGAGATATCGACGCCTTGAGCAGGCGAAGGATCCACCACGATATAACATATATCGTAATTCATCATGTTCTTCACCCTGACGGTATGCTCCGTCCGGATGTTCACCGGAAGATTCAACAACGTCAGTCGCGGAGGGTTTATCTCGACCTGGGGCTTCTCCTTCTTCCTCGATATCTGCAATATCTGCGATCCCCCACCTTCCGAAGTCAACACCAACTCGCAGTAATCAGGCATTTCGGGGAGGTTGTTGTACTGGACGGCGCACATGAGGGTCCTCTTCTGGAGGATGGTGCCGGAGGGCGGTTGTATGCTGAACCTGGACGCGGACATTTCCGTCGAGAAGGATATCGACGAGTTCAGGTGGTTCTGGAGCTGGATGTACTTGATGTTACCGCTCCGTTCGGGTTCGAAGTTGAGGATGTTCTCGTCCAGGTTGATCATCTTCGGAACCACCTCCACCATCACGCTTATGGTGTACAAGTGGCAGAAGTTCACGATGACTTGGATGAGGTTGATGTACCTGCCCACCAGACCGGCGAAACAGGTGAGTGTCATCACTTTGACCTCGTGAGGTTGGACTATCTTGCAGTGACCGTGTGGAAAGTAGATGCCCGGCTTGACGGAGGTGACGTAGATGAAGAGGGGGAAAGGGTTGTCGTTGAAAATCGTGAATTGGTGCTCCACGTTGCTTATTGGGGCCACCTGAAATCAAAACAGTTTGAGAGTTCCTCGAGGTGGCTCATTTGTGACTCACCCTCTGGAGTCGTATATACATCGGACGTATCTTTATGTTGTGGAGCAAGATCGGCGATAAGGGTATGAACCCCGTCATTCTAACTTTGGGAGGTTTCTCTTCCATAGTTTCGCATAAGAATCGTTCAAACATCCATTTCCTAGTGACAGCGTAGTCTTCAGACTTCCTCGCTACCCTCGCGCCACCTCGTTTCTGTTTTTCCCTCAAATATCGGACGTAATAATCTCGGTTATCCTTCTTGAGTAACAGGGTTTCCGAAGGATAGCTGTATTCGTCGTGGATCACCACGTTCCTCGGCATCTTCGCGAATATGGTCTTGATTCTGTAAATTAACCCAAATTCAAACATCCAAAAGAATCTCAAGCGGAGCCATACGGTATTTCTCCCCTCCAAGGCCTCAACGATTGGGGTCGGTCGTTGGGGAAGGCGATAAGATCACTGTCATCATCCCTGAAGACATCCTCGTCCTCGTCGCAAATCACAGCCGATTTCATCTTCGCAACCTTGGTGTTAAACCTGACGTCGTGGGTCATGAAACCGACTTCATTTAAATTATCCGGCGTCAGCTTGGCCACGAACTTGGTTTTAGGTGTGGATTTCTGCAGAACCCCAGTGAAGATGACTTTCATATCGAGGTTCCCGACCACCACCTTCTTCTTCTTGTGCAGGATGTCACAGTTCTCGTACACGACCAATTCGAACTTGGCCTTCCCGCAGTAGTACCCAGCTTCCTTCGGGTGGACCTTGACGATGACCTGCCTCTTCTCCTTCGGTTTCAGGTATACCTTCTGGGGTTGGACGTCCACGAAGGCGACCTTGACGTACACTATGTTGATCGGTAGGTAGCTCGAGCAGTTCTCGAACGAAACTTCTCTGAGGTAGTGCTCGTTCACTTGGACCTGGTTCATGTAGATGATTTCCGGTCTCAGCTTGACCACGGCGGGTTCTTTGTCGCCGTACAGGCAGACCCTGAAGGATTCGCAAAAGGACATTTTTTCTTCGGTGACCAGGTTCTCGATCCTGGCGTTTTCCGCCTCCTCGTCCTCTTCTGGAAATCAATTTGGGTACATATTCGGGAGTGTTGGGATTGACATCTCACCGTGAGGAGCCTGCGAGATGGTTGTGGCGATCGTCATCAAGGAGCTCCTGCTTCTGTCTTGAGACAGGGGTGACGGCTCGGGGGTCTCGTTAACTGAAGAGATGGGATGAAACCAATATGCTAAGAACTTTAATTTACTCACCTCTGATGACAACTGAATCGTCCACATCAGTACAATCGACTCTTATGACTTGTATGAAACAGACTGCGTGATTTTCGGAAGTTTCCAATGGTTCATAGCTGGAAAAAAGTTGAGATCACTTACCCTCAAAATATTTAGGGCAATTTCATTACGTTATCTCAACAACTGTCGTTTGTTGGGATCCAATCCTTCCCTCCAATGGGTGGACACGAAAACACCTATAGTGTTCATTGTCTTTGGCTGCTTCTTTATACAACTGAAAAAAAGACCAGCCCTCTAGATTAACACCACAATGAAGATACAAATCAACCCAACCACATATTTCTTCCTGATCATGCCCTTGATGCAGAACATCGCGTCGCAAGAGCTGATATTCTTAACCATCACCGTCCTGGTGGCAGTTTGTCCGACGTAGATCCTCGGGAAGATCACCATGCTAAAGTCCGCGTATTCCTTGGGATAAGTGGATATGATCCTGGGTGTTATGAACTCCCCGACGACCGTCACGCGTTTTGGTGGGGCCGTTTTGATCCAGAACTCCTTCTCGAAGGGCCCCTCGTGAAAACCCATGACTTCCAGTTTGAAAGTGACTGATTCACTGGCCTGAAATTTTCATCATTTAATCTTATCTCTAAGCAGAGGTCTGAAGAAGGGTTATTTGCAACCTACAAGAACGGTTTATACTTCTTCGAAGAAGGGTTTTTTGCTACTTTGAAGAATGGTTTGGTCTACTCAGGAGAAGGTTTTGTGCTACCTAGAGGAAAGTTTTTATGCTGCCTAGAATATTGGTTTCGGTCTACTTAGAAGAAGGTTTGGTGCTACTTCAAAGAAGAATTTTGTCTTTTCAAGAGAAGGTTTTTTGTGTTACTAAGCAAAAGAGTTTTGCTACTAAGGAGAAAGGTTATTTTCTTTCTACAAAAAAAGGTTTTTGCTAGCTAGATGTAGGTTTTTATGAAACTCAGAAGAAGTATTTCGTGCTGCTCTGGAGGAAGTTGTGGTGCTACTCCGAAAAATGATTTTTTGCTACTTTGAAGAAGGGTTTGGCCTACTTGGAGGAATTGTTTTTTCCTCAAAAGATAGGGTTTTGGGCTACGTAGAGAGAACTTTCTATGCTCTCTAGAAGCAGGGATTTTACAATTCAGATGAAATGTTTTCAGCTACTTAGGAGAAGGGTTTATGCTACTCAGGAAGAAGGTTATGTGCTTTCTACAAGAAGGATTTGTGCTAACTAGAACTAGGCTCGTATGCAACTCAGAAGAAGTATTTCGTGCTACTCTGGAAGAAGGTGTGGTGCTACTCCGAAAAATGATTTTTTGCTACTTTGAAGAAGGGTTTGGCCTACTTGGAGGGAATGTTTTTTCCTCAGAAGATAGGGTTTTGAGCTACGTAGAAAGAACTTTATATGCTCTCTAGAAGCAGGGATTTTACTATTTAGATGAAGTGTTTTCAGCTACTTAGAAGAAGGGTTTTATGCTACTCAGGAAGAAGGTTATGTGCTTTCTACAAGAAGGATTTGTGCTAACCAGAACTAGGCTTTTATGCAACTCAGAAGGAGTATTTCGTGCTACTCTAGAGGAAGGTTATGTGCTTTCTACAAAAAGGGTTTGTGCTAGCTAGATGTAGGTTTTTATTAAACTCAGAAGAAGTATTTCGTGCTACTCTGGAAGAAGGTGTTGTGCTACTCCGAAAAATAGTTTTTTGCTACTTTGAAGAAGGGTTTGGCCTACCTGGAGGAATTGTTTTTTCCTCAGAAGATAGGGTTTTGGGCTACGTAGAGAAAACTTTCTATGCTCTCTAGAAGCAGGGATTTTACTATTTAGATAAAGTGTTTTCAGCTACTTAGAAGAGGGGTTTTATGCTACTCAGGAAGAAGGTTATGTGCTTTCTACAAGAAGGATTTGTGCTAACCAGAACTAGGCTTTTATGCAACTCAGAAGAAGTATTTCGTGCTACTCTGGAGGAAGGTTATGTGCTTTCTACAAAAAGGGTTTGTGCTAGCTAGATGTAGGTTTTTATGAAACTCAGAAGAAGTATTTCGTGCTACTCTGGAGGAAGGTTATGTGCTTTCTACAAAAAGGGTTTGTGCTAGCTAGATGTAGGTTTTTATGAAACTCAGAAGAAGTATTTCGTGCTACTCTGGAGGAAGGTTATGTGCTTTCTACAAAAAGGGTTTGTGCTAGCTAGATGTAGGTTTTTATGAAACTCAGAAGAAGTATATCGTGCTACCCTGGAAGAAGGTGTTGTGCTACTCCGAAAAATGTTTTTTTGCTACTTTGAAGAAGGGTTTGGCCTACTTGGAGGAATTGTTTTTTCCTCAGAAGATAGGGTTTTGGGCTACGTAGAGAGAACTTTCTATGCTCTCTAGAAGCAGGGATTTTACTATTTAGATGAAGTGTTTTCAGCTACTTAGGAGAAGGGTTTTATGCTACTCAGGAAGAAGGTTATGTGCTTTCTACAAGAAGGATTTG
The DNA here is from genome assembly GCA_963966015.1 of Aphidecta obliterata. Classification (NCBI taxonomy): domain Eukaryota; kingdom Metazoa; phylum Arthropoda; class Insecta; order Coleoptera; family Coccinellidae; genus Aphidecta; species Aphidecta obliterata. Next base: position 37,236,324 of record OZ014430.1, on the reverse strand, counting down.
TGCTAACTAGAACTAGGCTCGTATGCAAATCAGAAGAAGTATTTCGTGCTACTCTGGAGGAAGGTTATGTGCTTTCTACAAAAAGAGTTTGTGTTAGCTAGATGTAGGTTTTTATGAAACTCAGAAGAAGTATTTCGTGCTACTCTGGAAGAAGGTGTTGTGCTACTCCGAAAAATGGTTTTTTGCTACTTTGAAGAAGGGTTTGGCCTACTTGGAGAAATTGTTTTTTCCTCAGAAGATAGGGTTTTGGGCTACGTAGAGAGAACTTTCTATGCTCTCTAGAAGCAGGGATTTTACTATTTAGATGAAGTGTGTTTTCAGCTACTTAGAAGAAGGGTTTTATGCTACTCAGGAAGAAGGTTATGTGCTTTCTACAAGAAGGATTTGTGCTAACTAGAACTAGGCTTTTATGCAACTCAGAAGAAGGATTTCGTGCTACTCTGGAGGAAGGTGTGGTGCTTCTCCGAAAAATGGTTTTCTGTTACTTTGAATAAAGGTTTGACCTACTTGGAGGAATTGTTTTTTTCTTAGAAGATAGGGTTTAGGGCAGCGTAGAGGGAACTTTCTATGCTTCCTAGAAGCAGAGATTTGTACTAGATATTTAGAAAAAATGATTTGTGCTACTTAGAAGAAGGGTTTCATGCTACTTAGGAAGAAGGTTATGTGCTCTTTACAAGCAAGGTTTATTCTAGCTAGAAGTAGGTTTTTATGCAACTCAGAAGAAGCATTTCGTGCTTCTCTGGTGGAAGGAGTGATGATACTCCGAAAAATGGTTTTTTGCCACTTTGAAGAAGGGTTTGGCACAATTGGAGGAAGAGTATTGTCCTCAGAAGATAGGTTTTGGGCTACGTAGAGAAAACTTTCTATGCTACCTAGAAGCAGGGATTTGTACTACTCAGGAGAAGAGTTTTGTGGTACTTTGAAGAAGGATTTGGGCTAATCAGAAGAAGGTTTTTATGCTTTTCAGAAGAAGGTTTTCATACTACCTCGAAAAAGGGTTCTGTGCTTGTTAGAAAAAGTATTGTACGTTCCTTAGAAGAAGGTTTTTCTGAATTTAGAAATCTCCCACCTGTAACACTCCTCTGGTAGGTTCTACGATGAGTTCCAGCTCGTTTCTGCCAAGATCGATGCAGAAAGCTGTGTTTTTGGTACCCTCATTCCTAACGACGACCTTCTTGGCGACCACGCTACTCACGGCGTCGATTCTTCCGAAGTTAACCTCCGTTGGTTCCACAACTATTCTCGCCTGATTCAGAAAACTGTAGAGTGGAATTGTTAAGTCTTGTTTTCGTTTGGGTTTTGCATGTTTGAGCTTACATGGTGAGGGGGTATAGAACAATGGAGGAATTGATGTAGATTAAAATTTGGGCGTCGTGAACTGCGAAAGCCCTGGAGTACTTCATCTTCACCAACCTCGACAAGGATAATCCAGGTGGTAAACGACAAACTCTCTTCATAGGTTTGAGTCTGAACGTCTGAAACATTGTTGGTGTAAGTGTTTGGTTTTTTTGAATGGTTATTCTCACGTACATTCGCTGTTGGTGCTCCAATTCTTACGGCAGCAGTTTTACTGCCAACATTCCTCAATGTTAGTCGTTTACAGAACTCTTTTCCCTCGTAAGCGTCAAGGAAAGTCATCACTGGCGGGATTATCTCGATATCTTCTATAACATTTCGATCTTCATCGATATTGATCGGAAGTTCCGATTGTACCATGCTCTTCAGCTCGCTCTCTTCTATCAGACTCAACGCTGAAGTTTCTCTCTTCATATTCAACGAAAATAGGTGGAGGAGATCTGAAGGATGCAAGTGTCATAAATGACAGGCACAATCAAAAATGTTCTTTGGTTAGTTCATCCCTGTATGAATCTCCAACCACTGTTTTCAATTATCCGAAATAGTTTAACCCTGCACCGTTTGTTTACACCAATATCTTCTGTAACGGCCTCTTGACTCCACAACTTGTTGACCCTTGTTTTTATGACTTCGCAGCAGGAAGAGAGTAACTCGAGCCTCCCGCAGAGAGCCCTCTATTTTATAGTCAGACCGGAAAGTTCACTCCTACGTGAATAAAACAGACGCGCGAAAGTTGAATTCATCCCCCGGGAGGGGCATTAATACACCCCCCTCCAACCCCGTAAAACCCGAGAGTCACTTGAACCCGACATATTGCCAAAGTTGCGCGACTTGGGGTGTTTATGACCGGACTAATTGCTCCCTACTTTTATCAGGGAACAGATTCGAACTGCCGTATATCCCGGTCGGTCGGAACTTTTTAACCGGGATGGCGTCGGATGCAGGCTGATTAAGTGGTTGTTTTGCTATATTTTTCCATTCATCGAACGGTGAGGCTGGAGAGGGGAGTTTTTGTTACAGAAACACTCGGTCTGACTGAGAGGGGTAATTTTCAACCTGTATTAGGAATAAATTAGCAATAAACGATAATAGATCGAATTCAAATTAATTAGAAGTTGTGTGATGAAAGAGAACAACGTGAATTGAACTAAAGAAATAAATGACGAAAATGCAATTAAGAAAAGAAAAAAAAAAGTTTGAACATTTAAGAAACTGTAAATTGAGATATAAAATTGAAAAAAAAGAATGAGAGAGAAATAAATGATTTTCATTAATAATTAATTTGTTTACCAAAATATTCATATAATAATAAAAATAAAAAAATAAAAAAAATAAAAATATGGTGTGATATGAAAATTGGTTTTATGTCCTCAAAATTTTTTGTCTCATAGGTGTTATTCTGAATTTGATTCTGAATCTACAATTTTGGTTTTTTATTGTCTTCTGGTATTAAGACAATTTTTTCCTACTGAAAAAAATATTCTGCTCGAATCGATAGAAAGGAGAAGATAAAAAATTGAAGAAACTGTAAATTGAGATATAAAATTTATAAAAAAAGAATGAGAGAGAAATAAAGGATTTTCATTAATTGATTTGTTCACCAAAATATTCAATAAAATATAGTGTAATATAAAAATTGGTTTTATGTCTTCAAAATTTTTTGTCTGATAGGCGTTATTCCGAATTTGATTCTGAATGTACAATTTTAGTTTTTTATTGTCTTCTGGTATTAAGACAATTTTTTCCTAGTGAAAAAATATTCTGCTCGAATCGATAGAAAGGAGAAGGTAAAAAATTAAAGGAACTGTTAATTGGGATATGAAATTAGAAAAAAAGGATGAGAGAGAAATAAATGATTTTCATTAATTGATTTGTTTACCAAAATATTCAATAAAATATAGTGTAATATAAAAATTGGTTTTATGTCTTCAAAATTTTTTGTCTGATAGGCGTTATTCTGAATTTGATTCTGAATGTACAATTTTAGTTTTTTATTGTCTTCTGGTATTAAGACACTTTTTTCCTAGTGAAAAAAATATTCTGCTCGAATCGATAGAAGGGAGAAGATTACAAATTGAAGAAACTGTGAATTGAGATATAAAATTCAAAAAAAAAAATGAGAGAGAAATAAATGATTTTTATTAATTGATTTGTTCACCAAAATATTAGATAAAATATAGTGTAATATGAAAATTGGTTTTATGTCTTCAAAATTGTTTGTCCGATAGGCGTTATTCTAAATTTGATTCTGAATGTACAATTTTAGTTTTTTATTGTCTTCTGGTATTAAGACAATTTTTTCCTAGTGAAAAAAATATTCTGTTCGAATCGATAGAGAGGAGAAGATAAAAAATTGAAGAAACTGTGAATTAAGATATAAAATTTAAAAAAAGAATGAGAGAGAAATAAATGATTTTCATTAATTGATTTGTTTACCAAAATATTCAATAAAATGTAGTGTAATATAAAAATTGGTTTTATGTCTTCAAAATTTTTGTCTGACAGGCGTAATTCTGAATTTGATTCTGAATGTACAATTTTAGTTATTTATTGTCTTCTGGTATTAAGACAATTTTTTCCTACTGAAAAAAATATTCTGCTTGAATCGATAGAAAGGAGAAGATTACAAATTGAAGAAGCTGTGAATTGAGATATAAAATTAAAAAAAAAAAGAATGAGAGGAAATGAAGGATTTTCATTAATTGATTTGTTTAGCGAAATATTTAATGAAATATAGTGTAATATAAAAATTGTTTTTATTTCTTCGGAATTTTTTGTCTGATAGGCGTTATTCTGAATTTGATTTCGAATGTACAATTTCAGTTTTTTCATGTCTTCTGGTACTAAGACAATTTTTTCCTAGTGAAAAAATATTCTGCTCGAATCGATAGAAAGGAGAAGATTACGAATTGAAGAAACTGTGAATTGAGATATAAAATTAAAAAAAAAGAATGAGAGAGAAATAAAGGATTTTCATTAATTGATTTGTTTAGCGAAATATTTGATAAAATACAGTGTAATATAAAAATTGGTTTCATGTCTTCAAAATTTTTTGTCTGATAGGCGTTATTCTGAATTTGATTCTGAATGTACAATTTTAGTTTTTCATTGTCTTCTGGTATTAAGACAATTTTTTCTTAGTGAAAAGAATATTCTGCTCGAATTGATAGAGAGGAGAAGATAAAAAATTGAAGAAACTGTGAATTAAGATATAAAATTTAAAAAAAGAATGAGAGAGAAATAAATGATTTTCATTAATTGATTTGTTTACCAAAATATTCAATAAAATGTAGTGTAATATAAAAATTGGTTTTATGTCTTCAAAATTTTTGTCTGACAGGCGTAATTCTGAATTTGATTCTGAATGTACAATTTTAGTTATTTATTGTCTTCTGGTATTAAGACAATTTTTTCCTACTGAAAAAAATATTCTGCTTGAATCGATAGAAAGGAGAAGATTACAAATTGAAGAAGCTGTGAATTGAGATATAAAATTTAAAAAAAAAAGAATGAGAGGAAATGAAGGATTTTCATTAATTGATTTGTTTAGCGAAATATTTAATGAAATATAGTGTAATATAAAAATTGGTTTTATTTCTTCGGAATTTTTTGTCTGATAGGCGTTATTCTGAATTTGATTTCGAATGTACAATTTCAGTTTTTTCATGTCTTCTGGTACTAAGACAATTTTTTCCTAGTGAAAAAATATTCTGCTCGAATCGATAGAAAGGAGAAGATTACGAATTGAAGAAACTGTGAATTGAGATATAAAATTAAAAAAAAAGAATGAGAGAGAAATAAAGGATTTTCATTAATTGATTTGTTTAGCGAAATATTTGATAAAATACAGTGTAATATAAAAATTGGTTTCATGTCTTCAAAATTTTTTGTCTGATAGGCGTTATTCTGAATTTGATTCTGAATGTACAATTTTAGTTTTTCATTGTCTTCTGGTATTAAGACAATTTTTTCTTAGTGAAAAGAATATTCTGCTCGAATTGATAGAGAGGAGAAGATAAAAAATTGAAGAAACTGTGAATTAAGATATAAAATTTAAAAAAAGAATGAGAGAGAAATAAATGATTTTCATTGATTAATTTGTTCACCAAAATATTCAATAAAATGTAGTGTAATATGAAAATTGGTTTTATGTCTTCAAAATTTTTGTCTGACAGGCGTAATTCTGAATTTGATTCTGAATGTACAATTTTAGTTTTTTATTGTCTTCTGGTATTAAGACAATTTTTTCCTACTGAAAAAAATATTCTGCTTGAATCGATAGAAAGGAGAAGATTACAAATTGAAGAAACTGTGAATTGAGATATAAAATTTTGGAAAAAAAAAATGAGAGAAAAATAAAGGATTTTCATTAATTGATTTGTTTAGCGAAATATTCAATAAACTATAGTGTAATATAAAAATTGGTTTTATGTCTCCAAATTTTTTTGTCTGATAGGCGTTATTCTGAATTTGATTCTGAATGTACAATTTCAGTTTTTCATTGTCTTCTGGTATTAAGACAATTTCTTCCTAGTGAAAAAATATTCTGCTCGAATCGATAGAAAGGAGAAGATTACAAATTGAAGAAACTGTGAATTGAGATATAAAATTTAAAAAAAAAAGAATCAGAGAGAAATAAAGGATTTTCATTAATTGATTTGTTTAGCGAAATATTCAATAAAATATAGTGTAATATGAAAATTGGTTTTATGTCTTCAAAATTTTTTGTCTGATAGGCGTTATTCTGAATTTGATTCTGAATGTACAATTTAGGTTTTTTATTGTCTTCTGGTATTAAGACAATTTTTTCCTAGTGAAAAAATATTCTGCTCGAATTGATAGAAAGGAGAAGATTACAAATTGAAGAAACTGTCAATTGAGATATAAAATTTGAAAAAAAAGAATGAGAGAGAAATAAAGGATTTTCATTAATTGATTTGTTGACCAAAATATTTAATAAAATTTAGTGTAATATAAAAATTGGTTTTATGTCCTCAAAATTTTTTGCCTGATAGGCGTTATTCTGAATTTGATTCTGAATGTACAATTTTAGTTTTTCATTGTCTTCTGGTATTAAGACAATTTTTTCCTAGTGAAAAAATATTCTGCTCGAATCGATAGAAAGGAGAAGATTACAAATTGAAGAAACTGTCAATTGAGATATAAAATTTGAAAAAAAAGAATGAGAGAGAAATAAAGGATTTTCATTAATTGATTTGTTTACCAAAATATTTAATAAAATTTAGTGTAATATAAAAATTGGTTATGTCCTCAAAATTTTTTGCCTGATAGGCGTTATTCTGAATTTGATTCTGAATGTACAATTTTAGTTTTTCATTGTCTTCTGGTATTAAGACAAATTTTTCCTAGTGAAAAAATATTCTGCTCGAATCGATAGAAAGGAGAAGGTTACAAATTGAAGAAACTGTCAATTGAGATATAAAATTTGAAAAAAAAGAATGAGAGAGAAATAAAGGATTTTCATTAATTGATTTGTTTACCAAAATATTTAATAAAATTTAGTGTAATATAAAAATTGGTTTTATGTCCTCAAAATTTTTTGCCTGATAGGCGTTATTCTGAATTTGATTCTGAATGTACAATTTTAGTTTTTCATTGTCTTCTGGTGTTAACACAATTTTTTCCCAGTGAAAAAAATATTCTGCTCGAATCAATAGAAAGGAGAAGATGAAACATTAAAGAAACTGTAAATTAAGATATGAAATAAAAAAAAAGAAGGATACAGAAATAAATAATTTTTATTAATTGATTTATTCAACAAAATATTCAAAGAAAATATAGTGTAATATAAAAATTGGTTTTATGTCTTCAAAATTGTTTGTCTGATAGGCGTTATTCTGAATTTGATTCTGAATGTACAATTTTAGTTCTTTATCGTCTTCTCGGTATTTAGACAATTTTTCTCTTCTGAAAAAAATATTCTGCTCGAATCGATAGAGAGGAGAAATTAAAAAACTGAATTTTTCTCATTTCATGAAATTGCATAAGATCATGACGCAGTCTCCATTTCCAACTGATGAATATTCGTATAAGAAAAATATTCTTGAAAAATATCCAACTATAAGTTTTATGCAGGGAGGAATTAATTAATAAAATGTAATATCATGGTTTTAAATTACAGAGAACCAGCTTCTTCGACAACGCCTTTTTCCTTTCTAATTCCTCACCAGGTTAATAATTTTCCGAATCATAATTACGATTTCCCAGTTATAAAATGATAAAAATATCATTCAGTACATCTTGAGGAGTCACGAGGCGTTCACAACTTCATCGTTTATCGCATTTATTCTTGAATGGTTCTTTTTAAGTTGCATTTCCTCAGATATTCGTGTTCCTACCCAGAAATTTCAAGGATCCACGATCGCGGAAAAGCTGAACGCTCGGCTGCTTCGCGAAATTTTCCCGGAAAATGTTCGCGCGGACGAAGGGCGAAGAAAGGAGAGGTTCCTTATAAAAAGATCGCGTCGAACGGGTGTCAATCTACTGTTCACCTGCCGACAATCGAACTGTGCGAATTGAGTGGTTATCGAGGTAACGTCATTTATTTGTGTTGGTGTGAAAGTGTTTGGGTGTTAGAATTTTCGACGAGCTGGAAAGTGAATCTTCCGGAGATATGGATATCGAGGAATTCAGGGAGTTTGGGAAGGCCGCCGTGGATTATATCGCCGATTATTTCGAGACCATCAGGGACCGGTAAGTTAAATTGAGAAATTGTAGTGTTTTTAGTCGCATTGAAAAATCTCCCAAAGGGTGCATCGCACGGTAAAACTTACGATATAGAAAATTGAAGCTTTTTAAATTCCCTACCGGATTGAATTTCAATTTTTTTACTGTAACACGAACGGTTTCGGAGATATTCGCTGCCGCAAGTCACTAATTAAAGAAAATGTTTGGACCTTAGATTTTTTGACAAACATTTCCTTCTAGCGCCTCAGCTTCACACTTTTTTGCCATACCCATGAGGAAAAAAGTTGAAGAAGATCAAATTTCCTCCACAATAAAGTAGGATCAAAACTCTTATCATCAACGGTTTCAAAATTACAGGATTCTTCAGATTTAGTGTTACTTTTTGAAGAAAACCTCCAACTCCACTTTGAGGGTAATATCGTTCGATACCTGCTAAATAAGGGTGAAAAAACTACTGAAAATAATGCAGTTGTTCGAAAAACATTATTTCCCGAAAGATACACTACATACAACAAGTATGAGTTGGTAGGGAGTATCCTTCAAGAATTAACAGTTAATCTATAAAATTCAGTAATTTGGGACCCAATGGACATATAAAGTTTCCTGAAATGCCATTGTAAAGGAAATTTAATTTTCTTCAACTTTTTCTGTTATAATAATGACCAAAAAGTGGAAGGCTGAGGCGCTACGAGGGAAAATCTAAAGAAAAACGTGGCGAGAAAATACAATATTCGTTTCTGCTGCGGTTATTTCAAAAGATGTTTGAGTTACAGAAAAAATAATAAAAACAATCCTGTAGGAAATTTAAAAAGCTTTCATTCTATTCGTTATAGGTTTTATCGTACGATAAACCGTTTGGGAGTTATAAAGGAAAATTTGAAAATTGGCAACTTTATCTCAGCCCTGTTAGTATGTTTACCCCCAAAAAACTCTTAATACATTTTCGAAGAAAAACATTTTTCGAAATGTTTTTCAAACCTCCTTTCTAGCTTTTTTTTCACAGTTCTCTAATTTTTTCCAAAATAAAATTTAACAATTCTCACAATAGATTTTGAAATAAAGTTCGGTAAAAATTCTCAAATATTTTCAATAGAATGTTTCTGTTTCGGTTTGTTATTTCCATTGATGAAATTTTGGAATCATTTTTGAAAAATAAGTACCAAATTTCGTGCACCATTTGAGATATTTCTTTATGTGGGGAATAATAGAGATTTTTTTGTAAGAACCTTTAAATTGCTGTTGTTGAATTTTGAAATTGATACATTTCCTTTCCTTTCATTTTATGCAACCATTTGATAACATACATCAGATCTACTAAGTAACAGACATGTCGAAAATATTACACTCATAACCTCAATCTCTGACAGTTTTGATTAGTTTGGTACTGTTTGAAAAACTGTCAGAAAAAAATATTCAGCTCGATAGATAGAGGGGATAAGATTGAAAATTGAAGACATTGTAAGTTGAGATGAAAAATTAAAAAAAAAGAATGAGAGAGAAATAAATGATTGATATGTTTACCAAAATATTTGATAAAATATAGTGTTATAATATGAAAATTGGTTCTATGTCTTCAAAATTTTTTGTCTGATGGGCGTTATTTTGAATGTACAATTTTAGTTTTTTATTGTCTCCTTGGTATTCAGACAATTTTTTCCTACTGAAAAAAATATTCTGCTTGAATTGATAGAGAGAAGATTGAAAATTGAATAAACTGTGAATTGAGATATAAAATAAACAAAAAAGAATGAGAGAAGAATAGATGATTTTCATTGATTGATTTCTTTACCAAAATATTCAATTAAAATATAGTGTAATATGTAAATTGTTTTATGTCCTCAAAATGTTGATAGACGTTATTCTGAATTTGATTCTGAATGTACAATTTTAGTTTTTTATTCTCTTCTTGGTATTTAGAAAATTTTTACCTACTGAAAAAAATTTCTGTTCTAATCGATAGAGAGGAAAAGATACAAAATTGAAGAAACTGTAAATTGAGATATAAAATTAAAAAAAAAAATTAGAGAGAAATAAATTATTTTCATTGATTGATTTGTTTTCCAGAATATTCAATAAAAATATAGTGTAATATGAAAATTGGTTTTGTCTTCAAAATTTTTGTCTGTTAGGCGTTATTCTGAATTTGATTCTGAATGTACAATTTCAGTTTTTTATTCTGTTCTTGGTATTTAGACAACTTTTTCCTACTGAAAAATTATTCCGCTCGAATCGATAGAAAGGAGAAGATACAGAATTGAAGAAACTGTAAATTGAGATATAAAATCAAAAAAAAAAAATGGGAGAGAAAAAAATTATTTTCATCAATTGATTTGTTTACCAAAATATTTAATAAAATATAGTGTAATATAAAAATTGGTTTTATGCCTTCAAAATTTTTTGTCTGGTAGGTGTTATTGAGAATTTGATTCTGACTGTACAATTTTAGTTTTTTGTTGTCGTCTTGGTATTTAGACAATTTTTTCCTACTGAAAAAAATATTCTGCTCGAATCAATAGAAAGGAGGAGATTAAAAATTGAAGAAACTGTAAATTGAGATATAAAATCAAAAAAAAAAAATGGGAGAGAAAAAAATTATTTTCATTAATTGATTTGTTTACCAAAATATTTAATAAAATATAGTGTAATATAAAAATTGGTTTTATGCCTTCAAAATTTTTTGTCTGGTAGGTTTTATTGTGAATTTGATTCTGACTGTACAATTTCAGTTTTTTGTTGTCTTCTTGGTATTTAGACAATTTTTTCCTACTGAAAAAAATATTCTGCTCGAATCAATAGAAAGGAGGAGGTTAAAAATTGAAGAAACTGTAAATTGAGATATAAAATGAATAAAAGAATGAGAGAGAAATAAATGATTTCCATTAATTGATTTGTTTACCAAAAAATTTAATAAAAAAAATATAGTGTATAGTGTATCTAATATGAAAATTGGTTTTATGTCCTCTAAATTTGTTGTCTGATAGGCGTTATTCTGAATTTGATTGTGAATGTTCCATTTTAGTTTTTCATTTTCTTCTTGGTATTCAGACAATTTTTCCCTACTCAAAAAAATATTCTGCTCGAATCGATAGAGAGGAGAAGATTAAAAATTGAGGGAACTATTAATTGGGATATAAATTAAAAAAAAAGAATGAGAGAGAAATAAGTGATTCTCATGAATTGATTTGTTCACCAAATTATTCAATAAAAATATAGTGTAATATGAAAATTGGTTTTAGGTCCTCAAAATTTTTTGTCTGATAGGCGTTATTCTGAATTTAATTCTGAATGTACAATTTTAGTTTTTTATTGTCTTCTAGGTATTAAGACAATTTTTTCCTACTGAAAAAAATATTTTGCTCGAATCGATAGAGAGGAGAAGATTAAGAAATGAAGAAACTATAAATTTAGAAATAAAATTTCAAAAAAGAATGAGAGAAAAATAAATGATTTCAATTAATTGATTTGTTCACCAAAAATATTTAATGACATATAGTGTTATATGAGAATTGGTTCTATGACTTCAAAATTTTTTGCCCGATATTGACGTTTTCCCGAATTCGATTCTGAATGTACTGTCTTAGTTTTTTATTGTCTTCTTAGTATTTAGACAATTTTATTCTACTGATAAAGCTAAGACATATTTCGAATCAATATGGATTTTTTTAATCCATTAACTCACGAGACAGATTCAATCTCACAAACGAACTAATATAATATACAAAATGAAGCAACTTACACTGAACCGAAAGGGAAATATGTAGTTGAAAAAAAGCAAACAGAGATTAAAGCAAATTATTATGAGTTATGGTAAACACTAGAAAATAGAAAATATCAAGAGAACAAACTACACAATCTGAAAGAATTAAACAGCAAAACCGGTTCTGAACTTGCTCAAGTCTGTCACAGTCAAGTTCATCATTATCATTTCTCATAATAACATTTTGTAATCTATGAATTTTAGTCCAAACTGTAACAAACTCAAATCGTCACTTTGATTTTCGAACTATCACAACAAATGTTTTGAAATTGAGACAAGAATTCGTATATCATTGTATAAGAATGAAAACAATCAATTTTTTTTTATTTTCGAAAGCACTGACAGTTTTTGATTTTATTTCAATTTGAATTAATTAATCTTTCAGCTACCACTAGATTTAACGACACACTCTGTGTTACCATCATCAAAATAATGAAATCAATTCTTTGATCAAATTTTGGATAAAGCAAAGCATAAATTATCTTTTTTCAATTAAATAAATGTATAAAAAACATTTTAATAAAAAAAACATTATTTTCAAAAAATGTCAGAATTGTTTAATTTTTAGGTTCTCCGTTTCACTAAGAATTTTATGTTCATACTAAATTTGAACTTTTCTTCTTTATAAAAAAAGATGAGTATTGGGGGAGACACCCAGTACATTCATGACACATCTTCTTCCATCCCTTCGAATACACCCCGACGAAACATTTTTATAATCCATGTCACATTATTTCATCCCTAATAACCGAATTCCAGGCCGGTGTTGCCGAGCGTCAAACCCGGATATCTGGAGGACCTGATCCCGGCCGAAGCACCGCAGAAGGGCGAGACGTGGCAGGAGGTCCTGAAGGACGTAGACAGAATAATCATGCCGGGATTAACACATTGGCATTCACCCAACTTCCACGCTTTCTACCCCACCGCGAACTCGTTCCCGGCAATTGTGGGCGAGATGCTGAGCGCGGGATTTGGCTGCGTAGGACTCAGCTGGGTAAGAAATTTTTGAGGGTTTCTCGCATAAAATTAGGTTTAACTTAAGTCCCAGAAAGTACAAAGCTCCATGAGTTATCCGAATCCCCCCTTATTCAGAAAGTTCATGAAGTGCTCTTCCTTTAAACTTCCCCTCATCCATACTGTCTGGACACCCTGTATATTCCTCGAAGTCATCCATGTATACTCTAAATAAAAATAACCTATCATTTTCAACTTTCAGATCGCAAGCCCCGCTTACACCGAACTAGAAGTGGTGATGATGAACTGGCTTGGAAAACTCCTCGGTCTTCCTGAAGAGTTCCTGAACTGCTCCGATGGTCCAGGTGGAGGAGTCATACAGGTAAGTCTGGAACCCATAAAGTTCCTCCAGCATTCTTCATACCCAATTCTTCCAGGGATCCGCCAGTGAAGTCACCTTCATCGGCCTCCTCGCCGCCAAAGAACGAAAAGTCTCGGAGTTGAGGTCCCAGAACTCCCCACTCACCGACGCCGAGATCAAGGGGAAACTCGTGGCCTACTCCTCGGACCAATCGAACTCCTCGGTCGAGAAGTCGGGACTTCTTGGTTCAATGCCTATGAGACTCCTACCAGCGGATGAGAACGGCGTTCTTCGCGGGAGCGTCCTCCAGGAAGCCATAAGGGAAGACAAAGGGAAAGGTCTGATACCTTGCTACGTCGTGGCGAACCTCGGCACCACCCCAACTTGCGCCTTCGACGACCTGGAGGAGTTCGGTCCGATTTGTCAGAGGGAAGGTCTTTGGTTGCACGTGGACGCCGCCTACGCTGGTGCGGCTTTCGCCTGTCCTGAGTACAGATACTTGAATACGGGCGTCGAAATGGCAGACTCCTTCAACTTCAACCCCCACAAGTGGATGTTGGTGAACTTCGACTGCTCTGCGATGTGGGTGAAAAACTCGAAGTACCTGGTGGAAGCCTTCAACGTCGAGAGGGTGTACTTGAAGGACCAACACAAGGGTCTGGCACCGGAATACAGACACTGGCAGATAGCTCTGGGAAGAAGATTCAGGGCTCTCAAGCTTTGGTTCGTCCTCAGAATGTACGGAGCTGAAGGTATCCAAAAACATATCCGACACCAGATCTCCTTGGCCAAATACTTCGAGGACTTGGTCTCCAATGATAGCAGATTCACAGTGTGCTCTTCGAGTATGGGCCTCGTCTGTTTCAAACTGAAAGGACTGGAAGCCTCCACAGAGAAACTATTGAAGATTGTAGGTGAAAAGAAGGCCATTTACTGTATCGCAGGCAACCACAACCACAAGTTCTGCATAAGGTTTGCTATATGCAGTAGGTTGACTGAGAAAGAGGATGTCGAATTTGCATGGAAGGAATTCAAATCGGCTGCTGATGAAGTTTTTGGTATGGACAAGAAGTCGCGTATCACCGATGAGATAACCGAGAAGAAGCTACGTGACATTCACATAACCGCGCCGAGGTGTGAAATACTTCATGAGAAAACAAAGTGAATTAACCTCATTTATGGATACAAACACAAGTATTATAATTTATAATTGAATCTAGCGTCTAGATTTTTAGGGTATAATGATTATAGATAATAAATTAGTATTAGATAAGGCTGATGTTTTTTATTTCTTGATCATTGATATCTTTGATCCAATCGTTGAGAAAAAAATGTTCACCCAAAAGTATCATGACACTATAAAAGGAAACCTGTAACTTTTTTTTGAGACTTTTTATGTATGCTACGAAAACGATGAGGTGAAGGAATTAACTTCCTAAATATTCGAAATCAGCGTTCTCGCATATGGCTGTGCAAGACATTTCTAGAAGATACCCAAAAAAAAAAAATTTCACTTGGAAAATTTAGCAAAAAATTTATTATTCGATATAGAAAAGGAATATATGTAATCTAATATAATCCAAGAAAGTAGTTTCCGAATATTTTTTCTGGTCTTTCTTTTTAGAAGAAAATTAATTTTTCGATATAGAGAAGAAATACATGTAATCTATACAATTCGAGGATGTAGTTTCTGAATCAAAAATACACAAGGAAAATTAAAAAAAAAATTAATTTTTCGATATAGAGAATTAATACATGTTATAGAGAATTAGTACATGTTATCTATATAATTCGAAGATGTAGTTTCTGAATATTCTCTTCATTTTCACAAGAAAAATTTATTCTCGTCGCTACTGCATTTTGAAGTTGAAACTTTTCAAAAATACCCATCCTTAGATGTTAAAATTTGGGATTTTTCTGAATGGAACCTAGTGAGTGTCGATTTTGATCATTCGGCTATATTCTTTGGGTACCCAGAATAATAATCGCAGATTTGCTCAATAATTCCCACAAAATTTTATGATTTTTTCGACCTACAACTTTTTTTTTAGACTTTTCATGTTTGCTACGAAAACGATGAGGTCAGGGGATAAACCGTCTATATATTCGAAATCAAATTAGGTTCTGCAAGAGACTTCTAGAGAAGAAATACATGCAATCTATATGATTCGAGGAATTTGTTTCTGAATATTCACACCATTTTCACATGAAAAATATTTTCTGTCCGCTACTGAATTTTGAAGCAGAAACTTTTCAAAAATACCCATTCTTAGATGTTAAAATTTGGAGTTTTTCTGAATGGAACCTGGTAAGTGTGGATTTCAATCATTTGGCTACCCAGAATAATTATCGAAGCGTTGCTAAATAATTCCTACAAAATTTTATGATTTTTTTCCACTCCACAACATTTTCTTTGAGACTTTTTATGCATGCTAAGAAAACGATGAGGTCAGGTGATAAAACGTCTGAATATTCGAAATTAGCGTGGTCCAATTAGATTGTGTAAGACACTACTAGAAGATAGTCGAAAAAAAAATTTTCATCCAAAAATATATTTATACAAGGAAAATTTATAAAAGGAAAATTTAGAAAAAAATTAATTTTTTGATATAAAGATGAAGTACATATTATCTATATGATTTTAGAATGTCGATTCTGAATATTTACTTCATTTTCACAAGAAAATATTTTTTTCATCACTTCTGCATTTTGAAGTTGAAACTTTTCAAAAATAGCCATCCTTAGATGTTACAATTTGGGATTTTTCTGAATGGAACCTGGTAAGTGTGAATTTTAATCATTCGGCTACATCCTTCGGGTATCCAGAATAATCATCGTAGAGTTGCTAAATAATTCCTACAAAATTTTATGATTTTTTTCACTCCACATCTTTTTCTTTGAGACTTTTTATGAATGCAACGGAAACGATGAGGTCAGGTGATAAACCGTCTGAATATTCAAAATCAGCGTGGTCCCATTAGATTGTGTGAGACAATACTAAAAGATAGACGAAAAAAAAATTTTCATCCAAAAATATATTTATACAAGGAAAATTGAGAAAAAAATTAATTTTTCGATATAAAGATGAAATACATGTAATCTATATGATTCCAGGATGTTGTTTCTGAATATTTATTTCATTTTCACAAGAAAAAATTTTGTTGTTGTTTGTTGAGTTGCTGAATAATTCCTACAAAATTTTATGATTTTTTTCACTCCACAACTTTTTCTTTGAGACTTTTCATGAATGCTACGAAAACGATGAGGTCAGGTGATAAAAGTCTTTCTATTCGAAATCAGCGTGTTCCAATTAGATTGTGTAAGTCTCTTCTAGAAAATAGTTGAAAAAAAATATTTTCATCCAAAAATATCATGAGCTTATAGGTACAAGGAATATTAAGAAAAAAGAATTTTTCGGTATAGTACCTGTAATCTATATGATTCGAGGATTTAGTTTCTGAATATTCACTTTATTTTCACAAGAAAATTTTTTTCTGGTCGCTACTGCATTTTGAAGTTGAAACTTTCCAATAATACCCATTCTTAGATGTTAATATTTGAGGTTTTTCTGAATGGAAACTGGTGAGTGTGGTTTTTTATCATTCGGATACCCAGAATAATCACCGCAGTGTTGCTAAATAATTCCCACAAAATTTCATAGTTTTTTTCACCCCACAACTTTTTCTTTGAGACTTTTTATGTTTGCTACGAAAACGATGAGGTCAAGGGATAAACCGTCTGAATATTCGAAATCAGTGTGGTCGAATTAGATCGTTCAAGACTCTTCTAGAAGAAAGTCGAAAAAAAATATTTTCATCCAAAAATACCATGAACCTACAAGAAAAATTTAAAAAAAAAATTATTTCTCGATACAGAGAAGAATTAAATGTAATCTATATGATTCGAAGATGTTGTTTCTGAATGTTCACTTCATTTTCACTAGAAACATTTTTTCTGGTCGCTTCTACACTGAAAGATTGAAACTTTCGGGGGCCCTATTTTTAGATGGTAAATTTGAGGTTTTTCTTCATGGAAATAGATTTATCCTTGGGTGTGGATTTTTCACACAATTATACAAAATATTGTAATTTTTCATTTTCCAAGTATTCGATTCATAAAAATGATTAGTGACTATAAATAAAAAATTTAAATCGTTATCTCGAATTCACTCCAAAATATACATGACAAATTGGTCTCAAGATCCACGAACAATGAGAAATCATGACCATAAAGAAGACAAATGATTTTTACGAGCACTAACTACAATATTTTATGAATAACATTATTTGAGCACGGTGAGAATAAATCTCCCATTAATGGCAATAAAAGGTGGGATAAAAAAGTTGCTCAATGAAACGAGAATATTTTTCAATTACCATGGACCATAAACGAAGTCTCATCTCTCGTCAGTCGCATTTGATAATTTTCAGAAAAAGATTTTTCCTCATTTCGTATTTATGTTTTTTTTAATCGAACGCACGTCATAATAATTTTCAGGAAAAGATTTTTCCTCATTTCTTAATCCTGGATTTTTTTTTTGAGAACGTCAAATTCTCAGAAGAAAACATGAATGAGTACCAACAATTCACTCCATGAATATTCCTCAATTACTTCACCCACAAATTATTTAACAAAAAAACAAAGAAACCAATTAATTATTGGATAATGACGCCACTCTTCGAAAATTATTATTTTTATGAACCTCCGTGTACCAACGAAGCGACTTTCTCGGTATATATGGGAGAAAGTGATCCTCACGAGATGACCAGAGGTAAAATATTCAGTTTTCGTTTGTCGAGTGTTGAAGTGATCCACGATGGACTGCGAAGAGTTCAGGAAATTCGGAAAGTTTGCTGTCGACTATCTCGCCAACTATTTGGATACTATCAGAGAAAAGTGAGTAACATTCAGAATTGATTTTGAAGTTTTCCAAAAAAGTTACTGGTTTGATTGTAAAAAAAATTGATAGATCAAGTTCAACATTCTGTATAAAAACCGGAATATTTAATTTTTTTGTATGATATCAGTGCCAAATGAATCTCACCAAGAATAACTCGGATTAATTTTTTTCTCTTTTATTAATTCAGCATTCAATATCTCACATTCAACGGTTTTCATGCAAAGCCTAAGAAATATTCAGAGAAATATAGAAACATAAATGAAAGACAAACTTATCGATAGTGAGAAAAATACGACACAACCTTTAAAGCCTAAAAAATATTTTATAGGCGAAAGATTATCTTCAGAAAAGCAAAATTTTTTAAAATCCCTGAAATATTCAGAGAAATATAGAAAAATGAATACAAGACAAAATCATCGACACTTGAAAGAATGAACATCCAAAAAGAAGTCGAAATTATTTTCAATAAGAGCAATAAAAAAATGTGTCGAAAAAAAAAACAAATAGAAGACAAAATCATGAATACTGAAAAGAATAAACATCGAAAAAAACAATTTTCAATTTCTCACATTTTACGCTTCTTATACGACACAACCTTTAGAGCCTAAAGAATATTTCATAGGCGAAAGATAATCTTCAGAAAAGCAAAGTTTTTTAAAATCCTCGAAATATTCAGGGAAATATAGAAACCTAAATAAAAGACAAAATCATCGACACTCAAAAGAATAAACATCCAAAAAGAAATTGAAATTATTTTCAGAAGAGCAATAAAAAAATGCGTTGAAAACAAACAAATAAAAGACTAAATCATCAATACTGAAAAGAATAAATATCGAAAAAAAACAATATTCAATTTCTCACATTTTACGCTTTTTATGCGACACAACCTTCAGAGCCTTAAAAATATTTTATAGGCGAAAGATTATCTGCAGAGAAGCAACATTTTTTAAAATTCTTGAATTATTCAGGGGAATATAGAAACATAAATAAAAGACAAAATCATCGACACTTGAAAGAATAAACATCCAAAAAGAAGTTGAAATTATTTTCAATAAGAACAATAAAAAATGCGTTAGAAAAAAAAACAAATTAAAGACAAAATCATGAATACTGAAAAGAATAAACATCGAAAAAAAACAATATTCAATTTCTCACATTTTACGCTTTTTATGCGACACAACCTTCAGAGCCTAAAAAATATTTCATAGGAGAAAGATAATTTTCAGAAAAGCAAAGTGTTTTAAAATCCTTGAAATATTCAGGGAAATATAGAAACCTAAATGAAAAACAAAATCATCGACACTAAAAAGAATAAACATCCAAAAAGAAGTTGAAATTATTTTCAGTAAGAGTAATAAAAAAATGTGTTGAAAAAAAAACAAATTAAAGACCAAATCATCTATACTGAAAAAAATAAATACCTATCGAAAAAAAACAAAATTCAAATTCTTACATTTTATGCGACACAACCTTTAGAGCCTGAAAAATATTTCATGGGCGAAAGATAATCTTCAGAAAAGCAAAGTTTTTTAAAATCCTTGAATTATTCAGGGAAATATAGCAACATAAATAAAAGACAAAATTATCGACACTAAAGAGAATAAACTTCCAAAAATAAGTTGAAGTTATTTTCAATGGAAGCAATAAATAACAGAATAAAAGACAAAATCATCAATACTGAGAAGAATAAACATAGAAAAAAAACAATATTCAATTTCTCACATTTTACGCTTTTTATGCGACACAACCTTTAGAGCCTAAAAAATATTTCATAGGAGAAAAATAATTTTCAGAAAAGCAAAGTGTTTTAAAATCCTTGAAATATTCAGGGAAATATAGAAACCTAAATAAAAGACAAAATCATCGACACTAAAAAGAATAAACATCCAAAAAGAAATTGAAATTATTTTCAGTAAGAGTAATGAAAAAATGTGTTGAAAAAAAAACAAATTAAAGACCAAATCATCAATATTGAAAAAATGAATATCGAAAGAAAACAAAATTCGATTTCTTACATTTTATGCGACACAACCTTTAGAGCCTGAAAAATATTTCATAGGAGAAAGATAATTTTCAGAAAAGCAAAGTGTTTTAAAATCCTTGAAATATTCAGGGAAATATAGAAACCTAAATGAAAAACAAAATCATCGACACTAAAAAGAATTAACATCCAAAAAGAAGTTGAAATTATTTTCAGTAAGAGTAATGAAAAAATGTGTTGAAAAAAAAACAAATTAAAGACCAAATCATCAATATTGAAAAAATGAATACCGAAAAAAAACAAAATTCAAATTCTTACATTTTATGCGACACAACCTTTAGAGCCTGAAAAATATTTCATGGGCGAAAGATAATCTTCAGAAAAGCAAAGTTTTTTAAAATCCTTGAATTATTCAGGGAAATATAGCAACATAAATAAAAGACAAAATTATCGACACTAAAAAGAATAAACTTCCAAAAAGAAGTTGAAGTTATTTTCAATGGAAGCAATAAATAACAGAATAAAAGACAAAATCATCAATACTGAGAAGAATAAACATCGAAAAAAAACAATATTAAATTTCTCACATTTTACTCTTTTTATGCGACACAACCTTTAGAGCCTAAAAAATATTTCATAGGAGAAAAATAATTTTCAGAAAAGCAAAGTGTTTTAAAATCCTTGAAATATTCAGGGAAATATAGAAACCTAAACAAAAGACGAAATCATCGACACTAAAAAGAATAAACATCCAAAAAGAAGTTGAAATTATTTTCCGTAAGAGTAATGAAAAAATGTGTTGAAAAAAAAACAAATTAAAGACCAAATCATCAATACTGAAAAAATAAATATCGAAAGAAAACAAAATTCGATTTCTTACATTTTATGCGACACAACCTTTAGAGCCTGAAAAATATTTCATGGGCAAAAGATAATCTTCAGAAAAGCAAAGTTTTTTAAAATCCTTGAATTTTTCAGGGGAATATAGAAACATAAATAAAAGACAAAATCATCGACACTAAAAAGAATAAACTTCCAAAAAGAAGTTGAAATTATTTTCAATAGAAGCGATAAGAAACAAAATAAAAGACAAAATCATCAATACTGAGAAGAATAAACATCGAAAAAAAACAATATTAAATTTCTCACATTTCACGCTTTTTATACGACACAACCTGTAGGGCCCAAAAATTTTCATGGGCGAAAGATAATCTTCAGAAAAGTAAAGTTTTTTACAATCCCTAAAATATTCAGTAAAATATAGAAATATGAATAAAAGACAAAAATCATCGAAAAAAGTAAATATCAATCAATAATCTTATTGATCCTGACCAGTCCATGTGAATTTATAAATAAATATTTTCATTCAAAGGCAGGTTTTATCTGCAGTGGAACCAGGCTACTTGGAGAGGAGATTACCCAAACAGAGCCCTCAGCGTGGGGAGCAATGGAGAGACATCTTCGATGACCTGGACAAACATATAGTACCTGGCTTAACACACTGGCACTCTCCTTCATTCCATGCATACATGCCAACAGCGAATTCCTACGCTGGTATCGTTGGTGAAATTATGCTATCAGGGTTAGGAGGGTGTACAACCACTTGGGTAAGAACATTTTGGCGTTCCCCAGGGTTCAGTGTTGGGGACTGAACAATAATCTATATAAATTTTATGTTGCAGGATTCCAATCCAGCTTCCTACGAGTTGGAGCTAAAGATGATGGATTGGTTGGTGAAGATGATGGGCTTACCAGATTACTTCCTCAATTCCTTCGATGGTCTAGGAGGTGGTTGCATCCAGGTATACAACAAAAAATCGAACCAACATTCGTCATTATACCACTCTTATTTCAGAACTCTGCAAGTGAATCAACTCTCCTAGCCTTACTCACAGCGAAACATCGTTTGGTCAAGACTTCTGGACTTAAAACATCCGACAAACCCTTCGTGGCTTACAGTTCGAAAGAGGCCAATTCCTCAGTGGAAAAAGCAGGTCTGCTAGCTTCAGTCCCGGTCAGACTGCTGGAATCAGATTCGAATGGGAGTTTGAGAGGGGAAACCTTAAGAAAGGCAGTGGAAGAAGACAGGGCTAAAGGATACATCCCATGCTGTGTTATCGCCTCTTTTGGAACGACCGGCATTTGTTCCTTCGATAACGTTCAGGAATTAGCTGGTGTTTGCCAGGAGGAATCGCTATGGATACACGTCGACGCCGCTTATGCTGGCACAGCCTTGATATGCCCAGAATTCAGGTCTCTCATGAGGGGGGTCGAAAAGGTCGACTCCTTCAACTTCAACCCTCATAAATGGATGAAGGTGAACTCGGATTGCTCAGCACTTTGGTTCAAGGACACCACATACGTTCAGAATATGAACCCTGAGGAAGGTATGACGAACCCAGACAAACTACCAAACATACATCTGTGGCAGATACCAAACAGCCGAAGGTTCAGAGCTCTCAAGCTCTGGTTTGTGCTACGTATTCATGGTGTTCAAGGCTTGCAAGAACACGTGAGGCACCAGGTGGGTTTAGCAAGGTATTTCAGGGATCTCGTCGACTCGGATGAAAGATTCGAAGTGTGTACGTCGAATTTGGGAGTTTTAACGTTTAGGTTGAGGGGGGATGACGATTTAACGAGGGAGTTGGTGGAGAGGATCCAAAGGGAAAGGAAGCTTTTTCTAACGCCTTACCATCAGAATAAGAGATTAGTTATACGATTTGTCATATGCAGCAGTTTTACTGAGAGGTCTGATGTTGAGAGTTCGTGGAGACAAATTCAGAACCTGGCGGATCATATTGTGAGAAATAAGCAGGGATGACGGAGATTGTAAAAATAAAACGAGGTCGAAGCAAGCTTGATATATC
This sequence comes from Aphidecta obliterata, assembly GCA_963966015.1. NCBI lineage: Eukaryota > Metazoa > Arthropoda > Insecta > Coleoptera > Coccinellidae > Aphidecta > Aphidecta obliterata. Next base: position 37,213,440 of record OZ014430.1, on the reverse strand, counting down.
GAATGTATGTCTCAGCTTCTATCATAAGAATACGTTTCTGGTGAAGGAATTTATATTCGTATGATCTAAGCGAAAACCTACTATTTTGGTCTAGTTTACTTTAGTGTCCACCTTTGATTTCAATGATTTTTTTTCAACATTCTTTTGGTTTAGGAAATATAATTTTTCTTTAAATTGTTTGGAAAATTATGGTCATGTCTGGTCATGTGTCTGAAAAAAGGTTGAAGATATCAATAATTACGTATTTTAGTGCAATTTTAGATAAAAACATATCTCTCGAATCAGAAGTTTCCTAAAAATCCTAAAGTAGAGGTTGACAGCATCTGTTTTCATTTTAGAATTGCATCTGAGAAAAAATTTTCGGCAAGATTTGAGGTGGTCACTAAAGTAAACACAACCATCGTTCTTCATTGAACGCTCGATATCATTGGATCTATGGTTTCAACAAGAAGAAAGGATAAAATATGTTGACATTTGCATTTGCCATTGCATATTCTATGGTTTTATTGGTTTTTTCATCTGTATATTTCAATAACGAGGCCAAAGCAAACCTCGAGAATCCAAATGATGCGTTAGATTGAAAAAAAAAATTTCCTTCAGGTAGGGAAACATAGAAAAAAAAATAAGCAAAGTCCTTCTTGAAAAAGTCCATAGAACTACTGACCTCGGTTTTTATCGAACGCATGTTATAATATTTTTCGATATTTTATGTAATGTTATTTTTATCCTGAATAAACTTCTCATAAAATTCTTTAATATTTTTCTATAGTCAACAAGACCTTCCATGATGGAAGGTGGCAAACACAAGTCATTTTTTTTCCATTGAAAGCTCGATATCATTAGGTCTATGATTTTAACAAGAAGAAACGATAAACATATGTTGGCGTTTGCATTTTCCATTGCATATTCTATGGTTTTATTGGTTGTTTTACCTGTTCTTCCCTAGAAAATATATTTTAATGACGAGGCCAAAGCAAATCACGAGAATTCCGATGTGTGTCTTAGCTTGAATTAAAAATAACCTTCAGATAGAGGAACATAAAACTACCATAAAAGCAAAGCCCTTCTTCAAAAGTCCATAGAACTACTGACCACGGTTTTTATCGAACGCACGTTATAATTTTTGTCGATATTCTATGTAATGTTATTTTCATCCTGAATAAACTTCTCATAAAATTTTTTAATATTTTTATATTGTCATCAAGACCTTCCATGATGGAAGGTGGCAAACACCAGCCATTGTTTTCCATTGAACGCTCGATATCATTAGGTCTATGGTTTCAACAAGAAGAAACGATAAACATATGTTGGCGTTTGCATTTTCCATTGCATATTCTATGGTTTTATTGTTTTTTTTTACCTGTTCTTCGCAAGAAAATATATTTTAATAACGATGCCAAAGCAAATCAAGAGAACACCAATGTATGTCTTAACTTGAATTTAAAATAACCTCCAGATAGGGGAACATAGAACATAGAAGTATCATATAAGCATCCTTCTTCAAAAGTCCATAGAACTGCTGACCACGGTTTTTATCGAACGCACGTTAAAATTTTAGTCGATATTCTATGTAATGTTATTTTTATCCTGAATAAACTTTTCATACAATTTTTTAATATTTTTATATTGTCATCAAGACCTTCCATGATGGAAGGTGGCAAACACCAGCCATTGTTTTTCATTGAACGCTCGATATCATTGGGTCTATGGTTTCAACAAGAAGAAACGATAAACATATATGTCGGCGATTGCATTTTCCATTGCATATTCTATGGTTTTATTGGTTGTTTTACCTGTTCTTTCCTAGAAAATATATTTTAATAACGAGGCCAAAGCAAATCACGAGAATTCGAATGTATGTCTTAGCTTGAATTAAAAATAACCTTCAGATAGGGGAACATAGAAGTACAATATAAGCAAAGCCCTTCTTCAAAAGCCCATAGAACTACTGACCACGGTTTTTATCGAACGCACGTTATAATTTTTGTCGATATTCTATGTAATGTTATTTTCATCCTGAATAAACTTCTCATAAAATTTTTTAATACTTTTATATTGTCATCAAGACCTTCCATGATGGAAGGTGGCAAACACCAGCCACTGTTTTCCATTGAACGCTCGATATCATTAGGTCTATGGTTTCAACAAGAAGAAACGATGAACATATGTTGGCGTTTGCATTTTCCATTGCATATTCTATGGTTTTATTGTTTATTTTTTACCTGTTCTTCGCTAGAAAATATATTTTAATAACGAGGCCAAAGCAGATCACGAGAATTCCAATGTATGTCTTAGCTTGAATTTAAAATAACCTCCAGATAGGGGAACATAGAAGTACCATATAAGCAAAGTCCTTCTTCAAAAGTCCATAGAACTACTAACCACGATTTTTATCGAACGCACGTTATAATTTTTGTTGATATTCTATGTAATGTTATTTTTATCCTGAATAAACTTCTCATAACATTTTTTAATATTTTTCTATTGTCATCAAGACCTTCCATGATGGAAGGTGGCAAACACCAGCCATTGTTTTTCATTGAACGCTCGATATCATTAGGTCTATGGTTTCAACAAGAAGAAACGATGAACATATGTTGGCGTTTGCATTTTCCATTGCATATTCTATGGTTTTATTGTTTTTTTTACCTGTTCTTCGCAAGAAAATATATTTTAATGACGAGGCCAAAGCAAATCACGAGAATTCAATGTACGTCTTAGCTTGAATTAAAAATAACCTTCAGATAGAGGAACATAGAAGTACCATATAAGCAAAGCCCTTCTTCAAAAGTCCATAGAACTACTGACCACGGTTTTTATCGAACGCACGTTATAATATTTTTCGATATTCTATGTAATTTTATTTTTATCCAGAATAAACTTCTCATAAAATTCTCTAATATTTTTCTATAGTCATCAAGACATTCCATGATGGATAGTGGCAAACACAAGCCCTCGTTTTCCATTGAACGCTCGATATAATTAGGTCTATGATTTCAACAAGAAGGAACGATAAACATATGTTGGCGTTTGCATTTTCCATTGCATATTCTATGGTTTTGTTGTTTTTTTTTACCTGTTCTTCCCTACAAAATATATTTTGATAACAAGGCCAAAGCAAACCTTGAGAATTCAAATGATGTTTTAGCTTGAATGAAAAAATATCCTTCAGATAGGGAAACATAGAAAAAAACTAAGCAAAGTCCTTCTTCAAAAAGTCCATAGAACTACTGACCACGATTTTTATCGAACGCACGTTATAATATTTTTCGATATTCTATGTAATGTTATTCTTATCCTGAATAAACTTCTCATAAAATTCTTTAATATTTTTCTATAGTCATCAAGACCTTCCATGATAGCAGGTGGTAAACACAAGCCATCGTTTTCCATTGAACGCTCGATATCATCAGGTCTATGGTTTCAACAAGAAGAAACGATTAACATATTGGTTTTTTCACCTGCTCTTCCCTAGAAAATATAATTTAATAAATAGGCCGGAACAAATCACGAGAATTCAAATGTATGTCTTAGCTTGAATTAAATATAACTTTCAGATAGGGAAACATAGAAAAAAAATAAGCAAAGTCTTTCTTCAAGAAGTCCATAGAACTACTGACCACGATTTTTATCGAACGCACGTTATAATATTTTCCGATATTCTATGTAATGTTATTTTTATCCTGAATTAACTTCTCATAAAATTCTCTAATATTTTTCTATAGTCCCACCACCTTCCATGATAGATAAATCATGTATTTGTCATTTTGATTGATCGCTATGTTATGTAAAATTTCGGGTTTTTTCTTCATAAGATGATTGGAACCAAATTGCTACCAAATTCTAGTCGAGTACTCTCAGCATTCATCAAAAAAAAGTAAATATTCATTGTGACTCTTCAATTAATAAGTTTTAGCCATTTCCTATTTTTCCTTTTTTTGTTCGTTTATTTTGTTTTATTCTTTTGTACAAGTTTATATTATAATATACTATTATTTTATCGTTGTTTGTCTTTTTTATTCCTCTGTCGAATGTCATGGGACATTTTCATCTTCCACCAACGAAATAATCCTGCTTTTCATTCAGATTTTCGAAGACAACCGCCCATTATTGCCAACAAGAAGAAAAATGCAAACCTCCAAAGAAACCATACGTTGCAGTCTGTACAATATCAGACTCCATGGTTGACCCATCGAAGCCAGAACCATCCGTCGTCATCATAGGAGCTGGAATTGCTGGACTCTCAGCAGCCCAGAGATTAGCGCATTGCGGTATCAGTAATTTTACAGTTCTCGAGGCCACAGACAGGTTAGTTAGAAGGATTCATCTTTAATTTTTTCAATCAGAGAATCTTAAAACGTCTCTCATAGCACTGCTGACACCTATCTCGAATAGCCTCAACCTCGTATCGATTTTTCAGACCTGGCGGAAGGATCCATTCCTGTTGGCTCGGCGACGTGATCGCCGAGTTGGGGGCGCAATACATAGAGGGTGCTTGCGTTGGCAACCCCGTCTACAACCTGGCGGCTACGGAGGGTCTCATCAAACAACCCCTCCTCAAGAGCGACTACAAGAAAGCAGTCTATTGCACCAGCGAAGGGAGAGTCATCGAGGAATCCACCGCGATCTTAGCCTACCACACCTTCTTGAAGATCAAGGAGGAGGCCCACAGTTTGTTCTCGGTGTGCTCCGGGAAAGAACACGGGTCTCTCATGAATTTCATTGGTTTGAGGATACAACAGGAGTTGCAGGGTTTTGCTGAGGACCAAAGATATGATGCGTCCAGGATTTTGTTTGGGTTGACCAACAACCTTAAATACAGACTAGGGGATGATTTGTGTCAAGTTAGTGCAGATAATTATGGGAGTTCTATCGAGATACCTGGGGGGCAGGTGAAGGTTCCTCTGGGTTTCGTCGGAGTTCTTGCACCCCTCATGAGGGAATTACCAGAGTGCAGTGTTATGTACAACAAGCCGGTGTCGAATATCAAATGGGGTGCAGTGCAAACCAGGGATAAAGGACCTAGGGCAGTTATACAGTGTTGCGATGGCTCAGAGTATTGCGCAGATTACGTCATTCTAACAGTCTCTTTAGGAGTCCTCAAAGAACACGCGGAAAAGATGTTCTGCCCACCGCTACCATCGCCGAAAATGGACGCCATCAGGTGCTTAGGTACGTATAACCTCTTGGAGGTAAACAATACTCTTATATAATCATATCCTACGCAGGTTATGGAGCAGTGGACAAAATATTCCTCGACTACGACCGTCCGTTTTGGGTGTGGAAAGACGGAAACATCCAATTCGCGTGGTCGCAAGAGGAGCTCCTCGCCAGGACAGACTGGACCAAAGGCCTGAGTGCGGTGGAGGAAGTGGAAGGGAGTAAACACGTCCTCTGCGCTTACGTAGGCGGTCCAGAGGCTGCAGTAATGGAACAGGCGACGGATGAAGAAGTAGCCTCATGCGTCACCAAAGTCTTGAGGAGATTCACAGGAGATGCTTCGCTTCCTTATCCCGATACCATCCTTCGTTCGAAATGGGCTACAGATCCTTACTTCTGTGGATCGTACAGCTACCTTAGTGTGAGTTCCAACGTGGGTCATCAGTGTGATCTTAGTTCTCCTGTTCCTGGGATCTGCGATCCCCAACCACCGGTTCTTCTGTTTGCTGGAGAGGCTACGTGTCCTGGACATCACTCGACGGTTCATGGAGCGAGGCTGAGTGGTATAAGGGAGGCTCAGAGGATAATTACGTTGACTAAGAGGTATGGTGGGCCTCCACCGAAAGAATGTCAGTAGTGCTTCAACAACTATCTTTACTTTTACACTGTATAATTCATTTATTTCATATTGGTACTTTTGACGCATACATATATACATTTATTGCAATAAATAACTTATAAATAATGGTTCTTCGTTATTATTTGGCAGGAATGCATATTGAGGTAGTGGAGATTACACCTGGAAAAAATTAAGCTCATTATTAAAAGTTGAAGTCTGATTGTTTTTTTTTTGTGAATACAATTTTTTATAAGAAAACGAATGGGTTAGGACTTTTTATATTGCTTGGAAAATGATGAAATTCTGACATTCAAGTGTCAGTTTGATTGACAATTGACAGCTTATCGGAGCTACCAACGTAATTACGTGAAATATTCGAATATTTCATGAAGTTTCTTCTTCTATTTTTGAGTATATTGTGCCATTTCATAAATACATTTATAGAGAAAAGCTTTTTTTTTCACTTGAAATTTTCAACTGGGAATTGGAGGTTTCTTCAGTGCCCATCTCTCATTTTGAATGTTGTTTTTTTTGTGAATTCAATTTTTTATAAGAAATCGAATGGTGCCAGTCTCAATCTCAGGACATTCATGGTTTAGGAGATATGATTTTTTAAATTGCTTGGAAAATGATGAAATTCTGACATTCAAGTGTCAGTTTGATTGAAAATTGGCAGCTTTTCGGAGCTACCAACGTAATAACGTGAAATATTCGAATATTTCATGAAGTTTCTTCTTCTATTTTTGAATATATTGTGCCATTTCATAAAAACATTTATAGAGAAAAGCTTTTTTTTCACATAAAATTTTCAACTGAAAATTGGATGTTTCTTCAGTGCCCAACTTTCATTTTGATTCTTGTTTTTTTTTTGTGAATTCAATTTTTTATGAGGAATTGAATTGTGCCAGTCTCAATTCAGGACATTCATGGTTTAGGAGATATGATTTTTTGAATTGCTTGGAGAATGATGAAATTCTGATATTCAAGTGTCAGTTTGATTGAAAATTGACAGCTTTTCGGAGCTACCAACGTAATCACGTGAAATATTCGAATATTTCATGAAGGTTCTTCTTCTACTTTTGAATATATTGTGCCATTCCATAAAAACATTTATGGAGAAAAGCTTTTTTTTCACTTACATTTTCAACTGAAAATTGGAGGTTTCTCCAGTGCCCAACTCTCATTTTGATTGTTGTTTTTTTTTTGTGATTTCAATTTTTTATAAGGAATTGAATTGTGCCAGTCTCAATCTCAGGACATTAATGGTTTAGGAGATATGATTTTTTAAATTGCTTGGAGAATGATGAAATTCTGACATTCAAGTGTCAGTTTGATTGAAAATTGACAGCTTTTCGGAGCTACCAACGTAATCACGTGAAATATTCGAATATTTCATGAAGGTTCTTCTTCTACTTTTGAATATATTGTGCCATTTCATAAAAACATTTATGGAGAAAAGCTTTTTTTTCACTTACATTTTCAACTGAAAATTGGATGTTTCTTCAGTGCCCAACTTTCATTTTGATTCTTGTTTTTTTTTTGTGAATTCAATTTTTATGAGGAATTGAATTGTGCCAGTCTCAATTCAGGACATTCAAGGTTTATGAGATATGATTTTTTGAATTGCTTGGAGAATGATGAAATTCTGACATTCAAGTGTCAGTTTGATTGAAAATTGACAGCTTTTCGGAGCTACCAACGTAATTACGTGAAATATTCGAATATTTCATGAAGTTTCTTCTTCTACTTCTGAATATATTGTGCCATTCCATAAAAACATTCATAGAGAAAAGTTTTTTTTTCACATAAAATTTTCAACTGAAAATTGGAGGTTTCTTCAGTGCCCAACTTTCATTTTGATTCTTGTTTTTTTTTGTGAATTCAATTTTTTATGAGGGATTGAATTGTGCCAGTCTCAATTCAGGACATTCATGGTTTAGGAGATATGATTTTTTGAATTGCTTGGAGAATGATGAAATTCTGAGATTCAAGTGTCAGTTTGATTGAATATTGACAGCTTTTCGGAGCTACCAACGTAATCACGTGAAATATTCGAATATTTCATGAAGGTTCTTCTTCTACTTTTGAATATATTGTGCCATTTCATAAAAACATTTATGGAGAAAAGCTTCTTTTTCACTTACATTTTCAACTGAAAATTGGAGGTTTCTCCAGTGCCCAACTCTCATTTTGATTGTTGTTTTTTTTTTGTGATTTCAATTTTTTATAAGGAATTGAATTGTGCCAGTCTCAATCTCAGGACATTTATGGTTTAGGAGATATGATTTTTTAAATTGCTTGGAGAATGATGAAATTCTGACATTCAAGTGTCAGTTTGATTGAAAATTGACAGCTTTTCGGAGCTACCAACGTAATCAGGTGAAATATTCGAATATTTCATGAAGGTTCTTCTTCTACTTTTGAATATATTGTGCCATTTCATAAAAACATTTATGGAGAAAAGCTTTTTTTTCACTTACATTTTCAACTGAAAATTGGAGGTTTCTCCAGTGCCCAACTCTCATTTTGATTGTTGTTTTTTTTTTGTGATTTCAATTTTTTATAAGGAATTGAATTGTGCCAGTCTCAATCTCAGGACATTCATGGTTTAGGAGATATGATTTTTTAAATTGCTTGGAGAATGATGAAATTCTGACATTCAAGTGTCAGTTTGATTGAAAATTGACAGCTTTTCGGAGCTACCAATGTAATCACGTGAAATATTCGAATATTTCATGGAGTTACTTCTTCTACTTTTGAATATATTGTGTCATACCATAAAAACATTCATAGAGAAAAGCATTTTTTTCACTTAAAATTTTCAACTGAAAATTGGAGGTTTCTTCAGTGCCCAACTCTCATTTTGATTGTTTTTTTTGTGAATTCAATTTTTTATAAGGAATTTAAAGGTGTCAGTCTCAATCTTAGGACATTCATGGCTAAGGAGATATAATTTTTTAAATTGCTTGAAAAATGATGAAATTCTGACATTCAAGTGTCAGTTTGATTGAAAATTGACAGCTTTTCGGAGCTACCAACGTAATCACGTGAAATATTCGGATATTTTATGGAGTTTCTTCTTCAACTTTTGAATATATTGTGCCATTTTGAAATAAAAATTCATTGAGAAAAGCATCTTTTCTTCAAAATTTCGTAATTCAACCTTACTTTGCCATCGAATTTTTTGGGATATATAACTTGCCCTGTCCTTACCCTAACCTAATCTTCCAAATTATTGGGAAAAGATGTAGAATATGGTCACGGTGACAGTAAAACTTTGGACAGCCAGTTTATTTTTTCAAATAAGAGCTGATGCGGCTGCTTTAAAAATTTCTATGAAGCTTTCCAAACAAACTAGCCTTTGGTGAAAACTAGGGATAGAAATGTCCTCACCTAAAATCCATTCACTCTCTTCACCCCCAAAATATCATCAGCAGATTCCCTCACTTCCTTCCAAGACAAATCCATGTCTTCCTTCTCTGACAACCTGGAGCAAACGGCCATCCTCAAGAAGTACACATCTCCGATCTTCGAAGGCACCAAATGTATGGTACCCCTTGCGTTGATCCTCTTCAACAACCTCTCATTAACCTCGTTCGCCTGGCCCTTAAGTCTGAAACAGACCAACCCCATAATAACCTCCTCCGTTATCTCGAACCTCTCGTCCGACCGCACAGCTTCCTCGAAATGATGCGCCAGACCGATCTGCTTCCGGATGTACGCCTGGATGTTCTCGACCCCGTAGAGCCTCAACACGAACCAGATCTTCAACGCCCTGAACCTCCTGCCCAGCTGGATCTGCCAGTGTCTGTAATCGGGGGCGCTGCCCTGTTGGTCGTGCTTCAGGTACAGGGGGTCCACGTTGAAGGCGTCCACCAGCCAGTTGGGGTCCTTGAGCCACATCGCCGAGCAGTCGAAGTTGACCAGCATCCACTTGTGGGGGTTGAAGTCGAAGGAGTCGGTCAGTTCGATACCCTTCATGAGGTACCTGTACTCGGGGCATACGAAGGCTGCGCCGGCGTAGGCGGCGTCCACGTGGAGCCAGACCTTGTTCTCGTTGCATACCGGGCCGATTTCTTCGAGGTTGTCGAAGGTGCAGGAAGAGGTGGTTCCAAGAGTGGCGACGGCCTGAAAAAGTTCAAGTTATTAATCTTTGAAAGAACAAACGAATGGTACCAGTCTCTATTCCAGGAAGCTTTTGGTTTAGGAGATATGATTTTCTGAGAGTTGCATTGAAATAAGTAAATATTGACATTTTTGACCACATTTCATACACATGACACTCAGTTTTACCAACATAAAAGGCAGTAACACCAATATAAGTTTGGGGGTTGCACATATATAGCGAATTGAATCATTGGAAGAGGTGTAGAATATGGTCACCTCTGGAGAAAATGAATTTTCATGTATTGTTAAACTTGAAAGATTTTAATTAATTATTTTACTCTAAGCTGAACTTTCGAAGGGTACAAATGAATTTTAATATACAGGGTGTCAGAAAAGTTAAGGCTTGGTTCTCTCACGAAAATAAAAATAAAATGATCGACCAAACTCTGTTAAGATGCAGCCCTCCAAATAATTTGGTGTTGTTCTTCTATCGTTTTAAGGGAAATTCATTATAAATGGCCTTATCCATTCAGAACAAATGAAGTCCTTTGTAATTTTTATGATTGATTATCGAATAAATAATTAGCGATTGTTAGGAAGAAATGATTTTTTTTTAATGCCACAATGTTTGATTTACGAAACTTTATATTGCTCTGGAAGATTTTCATGGAACTTTATTTCTTTAGAATGAATCAATCTATCTTGTATGAATTCTTGAATGGTACGATTCGAATAGAAAAAAAAGTTCCATAGGAAACAAGTTTTAGGCTTGGTTTTACTGTCCCTTACATTCATAAGGGAAGAACACTAAAAATATTTTTTGAGTGGCAGAAAATATTTTTTTTTTCGATTAAGACAATGTTTGATTCCTGAAATTTTATATTGCCCCCAAAAAATTATATGGATCCTTATTTCTTTAGAATGAATCAATCTATCTTGTATGAATTCTTGAATGGTACGATTCGAATAGAAAAAAAAGTTCCATAAAAAACAAGTTTTAGGCTTGGTTTTACTGTCCCTTACATTCATAAGGGAAGAACACTAAAAATATTTTTTGAGTGGCAGAAAATATTTTTTTTTTCGATTAAGACAATGTTTGATTCCTGAAATTTTATATTGCCCCCAAAAAATTATATGGAACCTTATTTCTTTAGAATGAATCAATCTATCTTGTATGAATTCTTGAATGGTACGATTTGAATAGAAAAAAAGTTCCATAGAAAACAAGTTTTAGGCTTGGTTTTACTGTCCCTTACATTCATAAGGGAAGAACACTCAAATTATTTTTTGGGTGGCATAAAATATTTTTTTTTGAATAAGACAATGTTTGATTCCTGAAATTTTATATTACCCCCAAAAAATTATATGGAATCTTATTTCTCAGAAATGAATCAATCTATCTTGTATGAATTCTTGAATGGTACGATTTGAATAGAAAAAAAGTTCCATAGAAAACAACTTTTAGGCTTGGTTTTACTGCCCCTTACATTCATAAGGGAAGAACACTCAAATTATTTTTTGAGTGGCAGAAAATATTTTTTTTTTCGAATAAGACCATGTTTGATTCCTGAAATTTTATATTGCCCCCAAAAAATTATATGGAACCTTATTTCTTCCGAATGAATCAATCTTTCTAGTATGAAATTTTAAATGGTACGTTTTGAATAGAAAAAAAAGTTCCATAGGAAACAATTTTTAGGCTTGATTTTACTGCCCCTTACATTCATAAGGGAAGAATACTCAAATTATTTTTTGAGTGGCAGAAAATATTTTTTTTTCGAATAAGACGATGTTTGATTCCTGAAATTTTATATTGCCCCCAAAAAATTATATGGAACCTTATTTCTTTAGAATGAATCAATCTATCTTGTATGAATTCTTGAATGGTACGATTTGAATAGAAAAAAAAGTTCCATAGGAAACAAGTTTTAGGCTTGATTTTACTGCCCCTCACATTCATAAGGGAAGAACACTCAAATTATTTTTTGAGTGGCAGAAAATATTTTTTTTTTCGAATAAGACTATGTTTGATTCCTGAAATTTTATATTGCCCCCAAAAAATTATATGGAACCTTATTTCTTTAGAATGAATCAATCTATCTTGTATGAATTCTTGAATGGTACGATTTGAATAGAAAAAAAAGTTCCATTGAAAACAAGTTTTAGGCTTGGTTTTACTGTCCCTTACATTCATAAGGGAAGAACACTCAAATTATTTTTTGAGTGGCAGAAAATATTTTTTTTTTCGAATAAGACTATGTTTGATTCCTGAAATTTTATATTGCCCCCAAAAAATTATATGGAACCTTATTTCTTTAGAATGAATCAATCTATCTTGTATGAATTCTTGAATGGTACGATTTGAATAGAAAAATAAATTACGAAAAGCACTGCCGTGAAGGCAGGAGCTTTTGAGCGCTCGTACATGCACCTTGTAGGTAGATTCGCATTTTCCAGTTTTAGAAATCAATTGAAGGAATTTTTGACTGCTGTCAAAAAAATTCTGAAACTTAGGCGAAACTCCAGACTTCATGTCGGTGCTTCAGCTGATCAATTTTTTTCCGATAATTCGCTAGAATTTTCCACGGTATCTATGGTCTTGGTGATGCGATCTGGACAAAATTTTGCACGTAGTTTGAATACAATATTCCTGAGCTAGGTGCATAATTTCATTCCAATCCGATCGGTAGTTTCGAAACTATCAGGAAAAAAATATTTTGAACGGCCATAATTACGGAACCCCTAGTCTAATTTTGCTCATTGATGAACGTGACCGTGAAATTTGCGATCCAAACCCACCCTGAAAATTTCAAGTTCCTAGGCCTTTCCGTTCAAAAGTTAGAATTTTCTATGGTTTCTATGGTTCTGGTCATGCGATCTGGACAAAATATTGCTTCAATATATCATTCTCGATTAAAATACAAAATTTCATCTCGATCGAATCCGCAGTTTCGAATTGATCGAGAAAACAAAATTTCAAACGGCCGTATTTACGGAACCCCTTGTATAATGTTGCTCATAGATGAACGGGATCACGACATTCGAGATCCACACTTATCCTGAAAATTTCAAGTCCCTAGGCGTTTCCGTTCAAAAGTTACAATTTTCTATGGTTTCTATGGTTCTGGTCATGCGATCTGGACAAAATTTCACATGTAGCTTGAACACCTCATTTTTCATTTGAGTGCAAAATTTCATCTCGATCAAATCTGTAGTTTTCAAGTAATCAGGGAAACAAAACTTTGAACGGCCATATTTACGGAACCCCTGGTGGAATTTGGCCCATTAACGAACTTAACCGAGCCATTCGGGAACTGAACTCATACTGAAAATTTCAAGTCTCTAGGTTGATCCGTTCGAGAGTTATCGTGCTGACGGACGGCCGGACGGCCGGACGGACGGACGGACGGCCGGACGGACAGACTCGAATTTTCCGACGGATTCGTCATCAGTGAGTCGAACATAGTCGATTGAGACCATTTTCGGCTCAAAATTCGAAAAATACAGACATCGTGACGAAATGATATAGCCCTCGTGTAAGTAGTACGAGCGCTCAAAAAGTTCCATAGAAAACAAGTTTTAGGCTTGATTTTACTGCCCCTTACATTCATAAGGGAAACACTCAAACTATTTTTTGAGTGGCAGAAAATATTGTTTTTTTTTCGAATAAGACAATTTTTGATTCCTGAAATTTTATATTGCCCCCAAAAAATTATATGGAACCTTATTTCTTTAGAATGAATCAATCTATCTTGTATGAATTCTTGAATGGTACGATTTGAATAGAAAAAAAAGTTCCATAGAAAACAAGTTTTAGGCTTGGTTTTACTGTCCCTTACATTCATAAGGGAAGAACACTCAAATTATTTTTTGAGTGGCAGAAAATATTTTTTTTTTCGAATAAGACTATGTTTGATTCCTGAAATTTTATATTGCCCCCAAAAAATTATATGGAACCTTATTTCTTTAGAATGAATCAATCTATCTTGTATGAATTCTTGAATGGTACGATTTGAATAGAAAAAAAAGTTCCATAGAAAACAAGTTTTAGGCTTGGTTTTACTGTCCCTTACATTCATAAGGGAAGAACACTCAAATTATTTTTTGAGTGGCAGAAAATATTTTTTTTTTCGAATAAGACTATGTTTGATTCCTGAAATTTTATATTGCCCCCAAAAAATTATATGGAACCTTATTTCTTTAGAATGAATCAATCTATCTTGTATGAATTCTTGAATGGTACGATTTGAATAGAAAAAAAAGTTCCATAGAAAACAAGTTTTAGGCTTGGTTTTACTGTCCCTTACATTCATAAGGGAAGAACACTCAAATTATTTTTTGAGTGGCAGAAAATATTTTTTTTTTCGAATAAGACTATGTTTGATTCCTGAAATTTTATATTGCCCCCAAAAAATTATATGGAACCTTATTTCTTTAGAATGAATCAATCTATCTTGTATGAATTCTTGAATGGTACGATTTGAATAGAAAAAAATGTTCCATAGAAAACAAGTTTTAGGCTTGGTTTTACTGTCCCTTACATTCATAAGGGAAGAACACTCAAATTATTTTTTGAGTGGCAGAAAATATTTTTTTTTTCGAATAAGACTATGTTTGATTCCTGAAATTTTATATTGCCCCCAAAAAATTATATGGAACCTTATTTCTTTAGAATGAATCTATCTATCTTGTATGAATTCTTGAATGGTACGATTTGAATAGAAAAAAAAGTTCCATAGAAAACAAGTTTTAGGCTTGGTTTTACTGTCCCTTACATTCATAAGGGAAGAACACTCAAATTATTTTTTGAGTGGCAGAAAATATTTTTTTTTTCGAATAAGACTATGTTTGATTCCTGAAATTTTATATTGCCCCCAAAAAATTATATGGAACCTTATTTCTTTAGAATGAATCAATCTATCTTGTATGAATTCTTGAATGGTACGATTTGAATAGAAAAAAAAGTTCCATAGAAAACAAGTTTTAGGCTTGGTTTTACTGTCCCTTACATTCATAAGGGAAGAACACTCAAATTATTTTTTGAGTGGCAGAAAATATTTTTTTTTTCGAATAAGACTATGTTTGATTCCTGAAATTTTATATTGCCCCCAAAAAATTATATGGAACCTTATTTCTTTAGAATGAATCAATCTATCTTGTATGAATTCTTGAATGGTACGATTTGAATAGAAAAAAAAGTTCCATAGAAAACAAGTTTTAGGCTTGGTTTTACTGTCCCTTACATTCATAAGGGAAGAACACTCAAATTATTTTTTGAGTGGCAGAAAATATTTTTTTTTTCGAATAAGACTATGTTTGATTCCTGAAATTTTATATTGCCCCCAAAAAATTATATGGAACCTTATTTCTTTAGAATGAATCTATCTATCTTGTATGAATTCTTGAATGGTACGATTTGAATAGAAAAAAAAGTTCCATAGAAAACAAGTTTTAGGCTTGGTTTTACTGTCCCTTACATTCATAAGGGAAGAACACTCAAATTATTTTTTGAGTGGCAGAAAATATTTTTTTTTTCGAATAAGACTATGTTTGATTCCTGAAATTTTATATTGCCCCCAAAAAATTATATGGAACCTTATTTCTTTAGAATGAATCAATCTATCTTGTATGAATTCTTGAATGGTACGATTTGAATAGAAAAAAAAGTTCCATAGAAAACAAGTTTTAGGCTTGGTTTTACTGTCCCTTACATTCATAAGGGAAGAACACTCAAATTATTTTTTGAGTGGCAGAAAATATTTTTTTTTTCGAATAAGACTATGTTTGATTCCTGAAATTTTATATTGTCCCCAAAAAATTATATGGAACCTTATTTCTTTAGAATGAATCAATCTATCTTGTATGAATTCTTGAATGGTACGATTTGAATAGAAAAAAAAGTTCCATAGAAAACAAGTTTTAGGCTTGGTTTTACTGTCCCTTACATTCATAAGGGAAGAACACTCAAATTATTTTTTGAGTGGCAGAAAATATTTTTTTTTTCGAATAAGACTATGTTTGATTCCTGAAATTTTATATTGCCCCCAAAAAATTATATGGAACCTTATTTCTTTAGAATGAATCAATCTATCTTGTATGAATTCTTGAATGGTACGATTTGAATAGAAAAAAAAGTTCCATAGAAAACAAGTTTTAGGCTTGGTTTTACTGTCCCTTACATTCATAAGGGAAGAACACTCAAATTATTTTTTGAGTGGCAGAAAATATTTTTTTTTTCGAATAAGACTATGTTTGATTCCTGAAATTTTATATTGCCCCCAAAAAATTATATGGAACCTTATTTCTTTAGAATGAATCTATCTATCTTGTATGAATTATTGAATGGTACGATTTGAATAGAAAAAAAAGTTCCATAGGAAACAAGTTTTAGGCTTGATTTTACTGCCCCTTACATTCATAAGGGAAACACTCAAACTATTTTTTGAGTGGCAGAAAATATTTTTTTTTTCGAATAAGACAATTTTTGATTCCTGAAATTTTATATTGCCCCCAAAAAATTATATGGAACCTTATTTCTTCAGAATGAATCAATCCTTCTAGTATGAAATTTTAAATGGTACGATTTGAAAAGAAAAAAAAGTTCCATAAAAAACAAGTTTAAGGCTTGATTTTACTGCCCCTCACATTCATAAGGAAGGAACACTCAAATTATTTTTCGAGTGGCAGAAAATATTTTTTTTTCGAATAAGAAAATGTTTTATTCCTGAAATTTTATATGGCCCCCAAAAAATTATATAGAACCTTATTTCTTCAGAATGAATCAATCTATCTTGTATGAATTCTTGAATGGTACGATTTGAATAGAAAAAAAAGTTTCATAGGAAACAAGTTTTAGGCTTGATTTTACTGCCCCTTGCATTCATAAGGGAAACACTCAAACTATTTTTTGAGTGGCAGAAAATATTTTTTTTTCGAATAAGAAAATGTTTGATTCCTGAAATTTTATATTGCCCCCAAAAAATTATATAGAACCTTATTTCTTTAGAATGAATCAATCTATCTAGTATGAATTTTTGAATTGTACGATTTGAATCAAAAAAATAGTTCCATAGGAAACTAGTTTTAGGGTTGATTCTCCTACCCCTAACAACCATAAGGAAACAACACTCAAATTAGTTTTTGAGTGGCATAAAATGTGCGTACATAGTTCAAATTCAAATTTGCATAGTCAAATAGAATATAGATAGTTGTTGCACCATGAAAAAATTCCATAAAACCATGGTCAATTTCACACATTCACCCAAATAAACAAAATTTCTTCAACTCACATAAAATGGGATAAGGCCAGCCTCACGGTCCTCCTTGATGGCCCTTTCTAAAGTATCCCCTCGAAGTCTGTTAAGATCATCGGTGGGTAGGCCTCGCAGTTTAACACCACCCAGAAGACCAGCTCGTTCGACCGAAGAATGACTCTGACCTTCGAGGAAAAGGAAAGAAGTTTAAACTGGATCAGTGTCAAGGAGAATTAATGATTTCGACTTTGACGTGGGGCGTTGCGCAAACTTATTAATTTGAAAGAAATTTTGGAAGGTGGACAATATTGAAAGTATTCATCGTCCAGGCACGAAGGAGTTAACAAGGTTTTTTAAGTTCCCTTTCGTATCGAATTTTCTGAATTGTTTTTTAATGATATAATAAGCAATTCTAACTCGATTTAACAATGGAATAGGATACATTAGATTTATATCGTTCTGTATGTTACACTTGGTTGGTGATATAGGTCAAGGTGTATTATTTCTCTCTTGATGTATGTTCGATTTTATCGACTCCCTTTCAACTCTGATGTGAACTTGAGGTTTTTCATATACTGGGTGGTCCAATTTCCACCATCACCCCCATATATATTAAAACAATACTTCCTTGTTTTTTTTGGAAGATTGAAATTAAATTGGGTTCATTCAATGAAATAATGCAAAAAAACGCATATCTTGAACCTCACAACTTTTGTGCTGAAGGGTGTTGAAATTTCGAAAAAAAAATAAATTTTTTTTCGGTCTTAGAATTTATTGTGAGATGTGAAAATTTTTTCCCACCTGAATTCTAGATGTATGTTCGATTTTACCGACCCCCTTTCATTTCTGATGTGAACTTGTGGTTTTTCATATACTGGGTGGTCCAATTTCCACCATCACCCCCATATTAAAACAATACTTCCTTGTTTTTTTTTTGAAAGATTGAAATTAAATTGGGTTCATTCAATAAAAGAATGCAAAAAAAACGAAAAAACGCATATCTTGAACCTCACAACTTTCGTGCTAAAGGATGTTGAAATTTCGAAAAAAAAAGAAACTTTTTTTCGGTCTTAGAAATTATTGTGAGATGTGGAAATTTTCTCCTACCTGAATTCTAGATGTATGTTCGATTTTACCGACTCCCTTTCATTTCTGATGTGAACTTGAGATTTTTCATATACTGGATGGTCCAATATTTCTACCATCACCCCCATATATATTAAAACAATACTTCCTTTTTTTTTGGAAGATTGAAATTAAATTGGGTTCATTTAATAAAAGAATGCAAAAAAAACGAAAGAACGCAAATCTTGAACCTCACAACTTTCGTGCTAAAGGATGTTGAAATTTCGAAAAAAAAAGAAACTTTTTTTCGGTCTTAGAAATTATTGTGGGGTGTGAAAAATTTTTCCTAACTGAATTCTAGATGTATGTTCGATTTTACCGACTCCCTTTCATTTCTGATGTGAACTTGAGGTTTTTCATATACTGGGTGGTCCAATTTCTACCATCACCCCCATATTAAAACAATACTTCCTTGTTTTTTTTGGAAGATTGAAATTAAATTGGGTTCATTCTATAAAAGAATGCAAAAAAAACGAAAAAACGCAAATCTTGAACCTCACAACTTTCGTGCTAAAGGATGTTGAAATTTAGAAAAAAAAAGAAACTTTTTTTTGGTCGTAGAAATTATTGTGAGATGTGATCATTTTTTCCTACCCGAATTCTAGATGTATGTTCGATTTTACCGACTCCCTTTCATTTCTGATGTGAACTTGAGGTTTTTCATATACTGGGTGGTCCAATTTCCACCATCACCCCCATATATATTAAAACAATACTTCCTTTTTTTTTTGGAAGATTGAAATTAAATTGGGTTCATTCAATAAAAGAATGCAAAAAAAACGAAAAAACGCAAATCTTGAACCTCACAACTTTCGTGCTAAAGGATGTTGAAATTTCGAAAAAAAAAGGAAAATTTTTTTCGGTGGTAGAAATTATTGTGAGATGTGAAAATTTTTTCCTATCTGAATTCTAGATTAATGTTCGATTTTACCGACTCCCTTTCATTTCTGATGTGAACTTGAGGTTTTTCATATACTGGGTGGTCCAATTTCTACCATCACCCCCATATTGAAACAATACTTCCTGGTTTTTTTTGGAAGATTGAAATTAAATTGGGTTTATTCAATAAAGAATGCAAGAAAATCGAAAAAATCCATATCTTGAACCTCAAACTTTTTGTGCTAAAGGATGTTGAAATTTCGAAAAAAAAAAAAGGAAAATTTTTTTCGGTGGTAGAAATTATTGTGAGATGTGAACATTTTTTCCTATCTGAATTCTAGATTAATGTTCGATTTTACCGACTCCCTTTCATTTATGATGTGAACTTGAGGTTTTTCATATACTGGGTGGTCCAATTTCCACCATTACCCCCATATTAAAACAATACTTCCTTGTTTTTTTTGGAAGATTGAAATTAAATTGGGTTCATTCAATAAAAGAATGCAAAAGAATCGTGAAAACCCATATCTTGAACCTCACGACTTTTGTGCTAAAGGGTGTTGAAATTTCGAAAAAAAAAGGAAATTTTTTGGTTGTGGAAATTATTGTGAGATGTGAAATTTTTTTCCTATCCGAATTCTAGATGTATGTTCGTTTTTATCGATCGATCGATCGATTTTATCGACTCCCTTTCATTTTTGATGTCAACTTGAGGTTTTTTATATACCGGGTGGTCCAATTTCCACCATCACCCCCATATTAAAACAATGCTTCCTTGTTTTTTTCGGAAGATTAAAATTGAATTGGGTTCATTCAATAAAGGAATCCAAAAAAAAAGAAAAAACCCATATCTTGAACCTCACAACAGTCACAACTTCTGTGCTAAAGGATGTTGAAATTTCGAAAAAAAAAAGAGAATTTTTTCGGTCGTAGAAATTATGTGAAAATCTTTTCTTACACAAATTCAAATCGTCAACTCATCCAAAAAAAAAGACTCACTAGAAGTATATCCAACCAATTTCTCAGCGATATCGGCATCTCTCCAATCGGGGTGTTCTTTTTTCGCGTAGTGAATCGCGCGTGCTTTCGCTCCGAGCAAGGCAACTAGCGTGGCTTCGCTCGCCGTCCCCTGTATCACGCCGCCTCCCTTTCCTCCCGAACAGGCCAGGAATTCCTCGGGGAGACCTATCATTTTTCCCAACCAGTCCATCATCACGACTTCGAGTTCCGTGCACGCGGGACTCGCGATCTGAAAAGGAAAGAAAAGAAAAGGTCGTTAGGGAAATGTGGAACGATCGGGGAAAGATTTCGATAAGCTGCTTTTACTGGGGGAGACTATATAAAAAAGAATCGAAAAGCTCCGCCAATTCAGGAATATGCCAATCAGATGACTTATGACGTCACAAGAAGCGGCCATAACGCTGCTAAATTGGAACGTTTATTCGAATTTTAAGTAATATTTTCTAGGAAGAGGCATTATATTTTATCTAAATATTAGAACTATACGAACCTAATTTACGCGATTGTGGTCCATATATTATCAAATTGGAATTTTATGTTAATTTAGTCACAATAATCGAGAGAAAAAAAAACAACTTGTAAAAAATTTGAATTGGTATTCTATGAAAGTTGATAGTGCTGTCGAATAATAACAATTCAAGATGATTCTGCTGTTGTTATGTCAGATTTCCATCATCATTTTGCAATTTTCGAAAAAAAGTATCTCCAAATTGTGAGTGTCCTAATGTTCAAATCCTTTTAAAAGAGTGTGCCTTAAAAATTATTGTCAAGAGATTTGGCACACTTTTTTCTGTGTACAGTGTTCATTGCCAATATGACAAATGCTGTCATTTTATTTTTATAAACTTCAAAACATGGAACTTCCGAATTATATTGATTTTATCAGAAGAACTCATTTTTTTTTCCATGAACCAAAACCGACTTCAGTTTTCATTGTCAATATGAAAAATACTGTTATATCATTTTTATAAACTTCAAAAGATGGAATCACCAAACTATATTGATCATATCAAAAAACTCAATTTTTTTCTGTGTATCAAAACAGAAAAAAAATTGAGTTTTTCTTAGACAATTTTTTTCTGTGTTCCCAAATGGCCCTCAGTGTTAATTGACAGTATGACAAATACTGTCATCTTATTTTATAAACTTATAAAGATGGAAAAGCCGAATTGAATAGATTTTATAAGAAAAACTCAATTTTTTTTCTCTCTACTGAAACAGACTCCAGTATTCATTGTCAGTATGAAAAATACTGTCATTCCATTTTTATGAACTTCAAAATATGGAATCACCAAATTATATTGATTATATCAGAAAAACTCAATTTTTTCCTGCATACCAAAACAGAAAAAAAATTAGGTTTTTCTCAGACAAAATTTTTTTGTATTTCCAAATGGCCGTCAGTGTTTATTGACAGTATGACAAATACTGTCATCTTATTTTTACAAACATCAAAAGATGGAATTGCCGAATTGAATTGATTTTATAAGAAACACTCAATTTTATTTCTCTCAAAACAGACTCCAGTATTCATTGTCAGTATGAAAAATACTGTCATTCCATTTTTATGAACTTCAAAATATGGAATCACCAAATTATATTGATTATATCAGAAAAACTCAAATTTTTCCTGCATACCAAAACAGAAAAAAAATTGAGTTTTTCTCAGACAAATTTTTTTTTGTATTTTCAAATGGCCGTCAGTGTTTATTGACAGTATGACAAATACTGTTATCTTATTTTTACAAACATCAAAAGATGGAAATGCCGAATTGAATTGATTTTATAAGAAACACTCAATTTTATTTCTCACAAAACAGACTCCAGTATTCATTGTCACTATGAAAAATACCGTCATTTCATTTTTACGAACTTCAAAATATGGAATCACCAAATTATATTGATGATATCAGAAAAACTCAATTTTTTCCTGCATACCAAAACAGAAAAAAAATTGAGTTTTTCTCAGACAAATTTTTTTTTGTATTTTCAAATGGCCGTCAGTGTTTATTGACAGTATGACAAACACTGTTATCTTATTTTTACAAACATCAAAAGATGGAATTGCCGAATTGAATTGATTTTATAAGAAACACTCAATTTTTTTTCTCTCAACCAAAACAGACTCCAGTATTCATTGTCAGTGTGAAAAATACTGTCATTCCATTTTTATGAACTTCATAATATGGAATCACCAAATTATATTGATTATGTCAGAAAAACTCAATTTTTTCCTGCGTACCAAAACAGAAAAAAAATTGAGTTTTTCACAGACAAAATTTTTTTTGTATTTCCAAATGGCTGTCAGTGTTTATTGACAGTATGACAAATACTGTTATCTTATTTTTACAAACATCAGAAGATGGAATTGCCGAATTGATTTGATTTTATAAGAAACACTAAATTTTTTTTCTCTCAACCAAAAAAGACTCCAGTATTCATTTGTCAGTATGAAAAATACTGTCATTCCATTTTTATGAACTTCAAAATATGGAATCACCAAATTATATTGATTATATCAGAAAAACTCAATTTTTTCCTGCATACCAAAACAGAAAAAAAATTGAGTTTTTCTGAGACAAATTTTTTTCTGTATTTCCAAATGGCCGTCAGTGTTTATTGACAGTATGACAAATACTGTTATCTTATTTTTACAAACATCAGAAGATGGAATTGCCGAATTGATTTGATTTTATAAGAAACACTAAATTTTTTTTCTCTCAACCAAAAAAGACTCCAGTATTCATTTGTCAGTATGAAAAATACTGTCATTCCATTTTTATGAACTTCAAAATATGGAATCACCAAATTATATTGATTATATCAGAAAAACTGAATTTTTTCCTGCATACCAAAACAGAAAAAAAATTGAGTTTTTCTCAGACAAATTTTTTTCTATATTTCCACATGGCCGTCAGTGTTTATTGACAGTATGACAAATACTGTTATCTTATTTTTACAAACATCAAAAGATGGAATTGCCGAATTGAATGGATTTTATAAGAAACACTCAATTTTTTTTCTCTCAACCAAACAGACTCCAGTATTCATTTGTCAGTATGAAAAATACTGTCATTCCATTTTCATGAACTTCAAAATATGGAATCACCAAATTATATTGATTATATCAGAAAAACTCAATTTTTTCCTGCATACCAAAACTGAAAAAAAATTGAGTTTTTCTCAGACAACATTTTTTTTGTATTTCCAAATGGTCGTCAGTGTTTATTGACAGTATGACAAATACTGTTATCTTATTTTTACAAACATCAAAAGATGGAATTGCCGAATTGAATGGATTTTATAAGAAACACTCAATTTTTTTTCTCTCAACCAAACAGACTCCAGTATTCATTTGTCAGTATGAAAAATACTGTCATTCCATTTTCATGAACTTCAAAATATGGAATCACCAAATTATATTGATTATATCAGAAAAACTCAATTTTTTCCTGCATACCAAAACTGAAAAAAAATTGAGTTTTTCTCAGACAACATTTTTTTTGTATTTCCAAATGGTCGTCAGTGTTTATTGACAGTATAACAAATACTGTTATCTTATTTTTACAAACATCAAAAGATGGAATTGCCGAATTGAATTGATTTTATAAGAAACACTCAATTTTTTTCTCTCAACCAAAACAGACTCCAGTATTCATTGTCAGTATGAAAAATACTGTCATTCCATTTTTATGAACTTCAAAATATGGAATCACCAAATTATATTGATTATATCAGAAAAACTCAATTTTGTCCTGCGTACCAAAACAGAAAAAAAATTGAGTTTTTCTCAGACAAAATTTTTTTGTATTTCCAAATGGCCTTCAGTGTTTATTGACAGTATGACAAATACTGTTATCTTATTTTAACAAACATCAAAAGATGGAATTGCCGAATTGAATTGATTTTATAAGAAACACTCAATTTTTTTTCTCTCAACCAAAACAGACCCCAGTATTCATTGTCAGTATGAAAAATACTGTCATTTCATTTTTATGAACTTCAAAATATGGAATCACCAAATTATATTGATTATATCAGAAAAACTCAATTTTTTCCTGCGTACCAGAACAGAAAAAAAATTGAGTTTTTCTCAGACAAAATTTTTTTTGAATTCTCAAATGGCCTTTAGTTTATTGACAGTATGACAAATACTGTTATCTTATTTTTACAAACATCAAAACATGGAATTGTCGAATTGAATTGATTTTATAAGAAAAACTCAATTATTTTTCTCCCAACCAAAACAGACTAGTATTTCATTGTCAGCATGAAAAATACTGTCATTACATTTTTATGAACTTCAAAAGATGGAATCACCAAATTATATTGGTTATATCAGAAACACTCAATTTTTTTTTCTGTGTGCCAAAACAAAGAATATAGAGTATTTGTTAGACCCAATTGTTTTTCTGTGTTCTGAAAAGGCCTCAAGTGTTCATTGACAGTGTGACAAATACTGTCATTTCATTTTTATAGACGTCAAACGACAAAATCACCGAATTATATCGAATATACCAAAAAACTCTATTTTTTTTCTGTGTTCCAAAATGGCCTTCAGTGACAAGTACCTACTGTCATTTTATTCTCATAAACTTCAAAAGATGGAATCACAGAATACTATCGAATATATTGAAGAAACCCAATTTCCTTTCCACATGGAACAGCTGAATTTCCACATAACTCATTCACTTTCTGATATACCAGAGTTCAAAAAAAGAATTTAAATTTTTTTCTCATGATAAGATCCTTACGAAATCTCACATGAGATTTGTCGTTTTCTAACAATCAACACAATGCAATCGGTTCAGAATTCGTTGTATCATTGAGAAAATAATCAGATGACTATATCTACGGAACCCTCTGGCGGATTTCGCCCATTAACAAACATAGCCAGCGCATTCAGACCTCAAACCTTCTTTCGAGTGTAATCTTGTTTTAGGACGTTCGGACAGCCAGACAGAATTGAATTTTACCATAGAATTAAACGAGCAAAAAGATTGGAATTTCAAAAATTTCCTCAATCATTGTTACCAACTCTGTATTTTTCCCGGAAATCATTCTCCCCTTCTCGTCCTAAATGATGCCCCAACGTTTCCATAATTAATCTTATGACTGTATATCTATCAATTTTCCACTTGTTGCACCGTCTCCAGAATGTCCAGATTATACAATAGGTTCTCCCCTAGATGGCCGAGTTGGACTATTCAGTTTCATTCCGAATCCAGGATCGTTATCCACTTCAGATAAGACCTTTCAAAGGCAGCCCCGCTTCATTTCCTCTCCTTTCAGAGGACCTCGAGTAAGCTTCAAGGGAATCCAGTTCCTTGCCTTTGTTTTCTTCCCAGTCGTGATTCTCCGCAGATTCGGTGTGTAAACTTCACTGAATTGCTCTCGATGGTAATGTATCCGGTTCAGTTAGAACGTGCAATATTTGCTATTCGATTTCCAATTGAATTGGTGATTTATTTATTCATTATTGGCATCGACTCACATATTATAAAGTTTTGGATTCTATGAGCAGAGGTTTCAGCATTAAACGCGAGTGGGCGGGGCTTCGCAATGTTTGACATTTCTCGGGGTTTGTTTACGTTCGTCGAAAAAAAGAAGACTTACCCAAGAAAACCCAATACAAGCGATGCCATCGCTGAGAATATCGGCCACAATAGCTGGATAGGAGTTGGCTGTTGGAAAATACGCATGGAACTTTGGTGAATGCCAATGTGTAACCTGAAATTATACAAGAATAAATTCCATTTACTAGCTCCAAAACTACGAGGGGTGTCCAAAAAGTTGGGTTGACAATTTTTGAATCTAAGCTTTGTAGGTGTTGAGATTCCACAAAATTGGAAGGAATTTGAAATTCTCAGACAGAAAGTGACGATATCAGCGAAAATAATTGATTGGAAATTCCCAAGATTGACTGCGGTTAGTAAATTAGCATGTATAGAACAATGTAAATTTTACTCACACCAGGCATAATGACTCTTTCAATGTCGGCCATAACTTCTTGCCAGGTGTCCGGCTTTTGTGGTGCCTCACTTGGAATAAGAGGACGTAAATACCCTGGTTCGACAGTGGGCAAAACTCGTCTGAAAATTATTATAATTATACCAAATGGTAAATCCAAACCTTTTATCTGTAATTTTGGTTTCCATTCAATCGCGAATATTTTTAATATTCTAGTCAGATTATCACGTGAGTTTCTACGAGGGTTGTTCGAGAAGTACCTAGACCAAAGCAGATAATGTTTTGTATAGGGTAAACGGTTAAATATACAGGGTCGCTTTAATCAGAAGAAAGCTGTGTTTTTTATACCCAATGATTTCCTGTTTGGAAAATTTCAAAATTCCTGGTAGTTCCCGAGATATCTCAAAAAACCCAAAACCTTCAAAATCGTTAAATTTTTTTCCTAGCCCTATTTGTGTTTTTTTTTTCATTATGTTCCACTTCTTCCGCTCTACGAAATGGCGTCAAGATTTTTGTAATTTGAAGTTTCGTCTCCGAGGGGCCATCATCAGCTTAATTTTTTCTTTTTTCTAATACGACCCTGTTGTCGACTACAAAAATTTTCTGAACTGTATAAAAAACATAACTTTTTTTGAACCCATCCTTATCTTGAACAGACTGTATATTCCACCAAATATCAAATGGTTATCGAAGCTTAATTTGAATATCTTCTACTGAAATTAGGTAATTATTTTCATTATCCTGTTTCATGAAGAAATGAGTGAGAGAAAAAAAAATAAATTTGTCAAATATTTGAATAATCTATCAGAAAAGTTGAAAATTCTGTCGAAAAAGGACAATTTAAAATACATTTTTGTAATCTGACGTTTCGTCTCCGAGAGGCCATCATCAGCTCAATTTTTTCTAACACGACCCTGTTGTCGACACCAAAAATTTTCTGAACAGTATAAAAAACACAACAGACTGTATATTGGAAATATCAAATAGAAATTTGGATATCGTAGCTTAATTTGAATATCTCCTACTGAAAATAATTAATTATTTTCATTGTCCTGTTTTATGAAGAAATGAGTGAGAGAATAAAAAATAGATTTGTCAAATATACTACGAAAAGTTGAGAATTCTGTCAAAAAGACCCAATTCAAAATAAATTTTTGTAATCTGAAGTTTCGTCTCCGAAGGGCCCCATCATCAACTCAATTTTTTCTAATACGACCCTGTTGACGACTCCAAAAATTTACTGAGCGGTATAAAAAAACACAAATTTTTTCTAGTCCCATCCTTATCTTGCACAGACTGTATATTCCAAATATCAAATGGAAATTTGGCTATCAAAGCTCAATTTGAATATCTTCTACTGAAAATAATTAATTATTTTCATTTTCCTGTTTTATGAACAAATGAGTGAGAGAATAAAAAATAAATTTTCTGAACAGTATAAAAAACACAACATTCTCTTTAATCCCATCCTTATTATATTATTCCAAATATCGAATGGAAATTTGGCTATCAAAGCTCAATTTCAATATCTTCTACTGAAAATAATTAATTATTTTCATTGTCCTGTTTTATGAAGAAATGAGTGAGAGAATAAAAAATAAATTTGTCACATATACTATGAAAAGTTGAGAATTCTGTCAAAAAGACCCAATTCAAAATAAATTTTTGTAATCTGAAGTTTCGTCTCCGAAGGGCCATCATCAGCTCAATTTTTTCTAATACGACCCTGTTGACGACTCCAAAAATTTTCTGAACGGTATAAAAAACACAACTTTTTTCTAGTCCCATCCTTATCTTGCACAGACTGTATATTCCAAATATCAATTGGAAATTTGGCTATCAAAGCTCAATTTGAATATCTTCTACTGATAATAATTAATTATTCTCATTGTCCTGTTTCATGAAGAAATGAGTGAGAGAATAAAAAATAAATTTGTCAAATATACTATGAAAAGTTGAGAATTCTGTCAAAAAGACCCAATTCAAAATAAATTTTTGTAATCTGAAGTTTCGTCTCCGAAGGGCCATCATCAGCTCAATATTTTCCAATACGACCCCGTTGACGACTCCAAAAATTTTCTGAAGGGTATAAAAAAACACAACTTTTTTCTATTCCCATCCTTATCTTGCACAGACTGTTTATTACAAATATCAAATGGAAATTTGGCTATCAAAGCTCAATTTGAATATCTTCTACTGATAATAATTAATTATTTTCATTGTCCTGTTTCATGAAGAAATGAGTGAGAGAATAAGAAATAAATTTGTCAAATATACTATGAAAAATTGAGAATTCTGTCAAAAAGACCCAATTCAAAATAAATTTTTGTAATAAGAAGTTTCGTCTCCGAAGGGCCATCATCAGCTCAATTTTTTCTAATACGACCCTGTTGACGACTCCAAAAATTTTTCTGAACGGTATAAAAAACACAACTCTTTTCTAGTCCCATCCTTATCTTGCACAGACTGTATATTCCAAATATCAAATGGAAATTTGGCTATCAAAGCTCAATTTGAATATCTTCTACTGATAATAATTAATTATTCTCATTGTCCTGTTTCATGAAGAAATGAGTGAGAGAATAAAAAATAAATTTGTCAAATATACTATGAAAAGTTGAGAATTCTGTCAAAAAGACCCAATTCAAAATAAATTTTTGTAATCTGAAGTTTCGTCTCCGAAGGGCCATCATCAGCTCAATTTTTTCCAATACGACCCTGTTGACGACTCCAAAAATATTCTGAACGGTATAAAAAAACTCAACTTTTTTCTAATCCCATCCTCATCTTGCACAATTTTTTTTTCCGAATCCCACTCTTATCTTGCACAGACTTTAAATTCTAAATATCAATTGGGAATTTGATTATCAAAGCTTAATTTGAATATTTTCCACTGAAAGTAATTGATTATTTTCATTATCCTGTTTTATGAAGGGGCCTAGAATAATTAAGAGTAAGAATATACTATGAAAATAAGTTGAGTATTCTCTGAAAACATTAATCTTTTTTCCTGTTTTCGAAATGTCAAATTTTAAAAGTAAGGTTAAGCAACAAGAAGCCATAAAGTAAAGTTTGATCAAATGGTCAAAAATTATAATCACCGAATTGGAAATTAGATATTTTTGAAGTATAGTGAGGTTAGTGAATATTAAGTTGAATATTCAAATTCGAAAAAATAGGTGTTTTCCTCTATAAATCAATATTATGGAATGGCTCGATATCCAAAAAAAGAAAAAGAAATTTCATGAAATATTCGAATCTTTCACGGAATTGTTGGTAGTTCCATAAATGCTGTCAATTCTCAATCAAACTGACATTGAATTGTCGAAATATCAACGTTTTCCAAACAAATTCAAACGATCCATATCTTAACTATAAGTTTCCTAAGATTGAGACTGTTACCAATCCATTTCTCATGAAAAAGTGAGTATGCATACTAATTCTACTACTAGTTTTTAATACAGAATATTTCTTGTTTATATCGTAAACTCGTACTGATAAACATTCCCCCTAACCTCAGTGCGATTGTGAATGTAAAAAGTCGAACCAAATTTCAACAGATACAGTCGCTGGAAACCGAGCTTGAATAAAGAAATCATGTGTACCTACCTCTCCCTTATATTTTCCAGATAATTGGCGACATAGTCTATCATCGACTTCCCGAAGTCCTTAAACTGATTAGCTTCCATCGCTGCAACACACAAAGAATTTGCTCATTGAATCAAGATCTCGTCTATGCTACATTTCAGGCATGAAGCGACGGAGTTAATGCAATATCGTGCGTTTGCTATATCTCGCCTTCACCCAATTACCACATATTTTGCAATTTATCGTCGGAACAGCAGCCAAATAGATCCTTTGTGTATTAATCAGGCAATTAAAAAAATTGTGGTCGGATTTATGCATGCAGGAAAATTGGTGAATTATTAGGTCATAGTGAATATAAAATAAACAAAATATTTCGTAAGTTTCAACATCTTATTGAATATTTCATTTGATGGTTTCATCCTAAAAACTGTGATTTTTTTCAAATAAACTTGCCAATCATACCTTTCGCTATCTCTCAATCGACCTTCCACTTATCAAGTTTCTTCCTTTCTAAAAGAACACTTGTGCACCTGATAAATCAGCTGATAAAACACTTACGCAATTATTGTAATGCAATGCTGATATCGAATTAATTCATTGAGAAATTCATTTTGTTCCATTTGAGAAATTGAAATTGATTTATTGTGATAGAAGAAAAAACCAGAGGTGATAGATCAGGGGATCGAGCTGGCCAATATATAAATCACGTGCATTCATCCAGAATAACCTCAGTCAAATTTTATTTTTTAATTTTGCAAAAATATCTGGTCGTAATGACTACTAGAATACTTCTTAGAATTTTATCGGTCGAATTTCGGATATATAGAAAATAATGTGTGAAATTATCAATGGGGAAGACTGCGAATCTGAATGATAAAAAAAATTCACTTCTCAATTGATAAATAAAAATGTAAATTTTATAAGAATCCAAAATTGAAAACTGCGATAACTGAAAAACTACATGGAGATTCATCATTTTAAGATTCCAGATCTAGAAAATGAAAAACATTACAATAACTCATAAGCGACATGAATAAAAGAAATTCTCTTAGCAACAAACATATGAAAATCTGCATATTCAACAACAAGAAAAAACGACAGCACCAAATATTAATGAAAGCTAAACCCACCATCCATTACGCTAAATTTTTCTAAACCTTTTTCCAACAGACCTTGGTATCAAACCAATCTCAAATAAAAAAGGATAAATCCACACGAAAAACACTTATCACACAGAACAATTTCCACGAAAAACTTTAAAATTTCCCTGACCAGGCGCGATCGGGAGCGAAGGGAGTAAAAGCGTTCTTCTGGCGGCTGCAAGAGTTTAAATCGGAGAACAAGAAGAAGTGGGGCCAGATCGATCGATGGAACATGCGGAACCCCGATGGTACATGGGGGATACCTATGCTGGGTTTTTCATGCTCGAAGTGGTGTTGACATACGTACATCATATTGATGGGAAATCAGTGTAGGTGACAACAAGTGGAATGCGATGATTGGAGGTGGCTTGCCAAGATAAAATTGTGAGATATAAACGGTTGTCCCAGTGGCGTTTCGCAATAATGGTCGTTATTCACGGGTATATCTGAATTAATTTCTGATATTGGTATAGGTATACAGGATGATACACAAATTGTACGCGGGATTTTTATGGCGCATCTGTCATATCATATACAACGTTCTCGATCATTTCACCTAACCTCACACAATTTAGTGATTTTTTGGGATTTGTATCTTGCACTGTCAACAAAGCTTTATGTTAGGTCCCAACTCTTATTTCTATGTTTTTTTTTAGATTTTCTACTCGAACTGTCCTGACTTAAGCTAATCTAACCTAACCTATCGTAATTTTCTATGACTATCATCAAATCAAAATATATTTTGTGAAAACTGATTTATCTGTCATATAACACATTTTTGATCATTTCAACTAACTTAAATTCACCCCGACCCAGTAATTTTTTGGGATTTGTAACTTGCACTGTTCTTCCTCAACCAATCCTAACTAAGCTTTATGTTGGGCCTCAACTCTTATTTCTATGGTTTGCTTAGATTTTCTACTCGGACTGGCCCGACTTAAGCTAACATAACCTTAAATAATCTGTTTGTTTCGTTGATGATTTTCTGTCAATATATTATTTTTTCTATAATATGATGAATGAATTTTTGAAGTGTATGATATTTATTCATGAAATGAACATTATTATTATTATTATATCCATATTTTTGTAAGACCTGATTGATTAGTTTTCCTCACACCTCCTGGTTAAAAATAAGGAAAAAAATCCATAAAACAACTACATATCTCAATACATAAATAATTTCCGATGAAGGTCCGAACGAAATATCGCCCTAGAATGAGTGGACAATGAGGAATTTCCCCGAAGTGGAAACCTGGGAAATATATGGAAATAAATGGGTGAAATGAACGGGCCTCATCCACTTGTTGCAGAGGAAAGCACTTTGTCGCCATGACTACCCGCTTTCGACGTGATGAAAAAAGAAACGGAGTGGTCGAAATAGTGTAGAGGCTTATAAAATCGACTTCCATAAACATCGCCTCTGATGTTGAATGGATTTTATGGGTATCGAGTCCAAAATGATGCGATAAACTTATATTTTCATGCGTATAAGGGTTCATTAAACGAAATTTAATCGAATACATGACTTTATGTAGCTTCACTGGCCAGAGAATACTGGGTGAAAGAATTCGACCTGTCGAGTTAAAGATAAAAAAAAACTCTTCAATAAAGGGATTTCAGTGCCGGTTAAATAGAAATCGACAAATTTGAGATTGGCTGAAGTATCTAAGAAAAAAATTAGATGGCGCTAAAGTAAACACGTGCCACTTTTTGAACTGGTGTTTTTATTATTTAAGATTAGAACTACTTTCTTCCATTTATTCATTAATATGCTATGAAATCAGATGATGATGATATGAATAAAGTATGAATTATTCAATAACTGATATAGGAAATCATTCTCATGTGATCAATGAACTTGTGGATAAAGTCCAAGGTCTTTTAGTACCTAGACGGATAATGAATCAATTGGAAAAACTGCATATCATGCAAAAAGTTACAATGAAACGTTATGAATATCACAAGTATTTCCATTCTCATTTTTTCAAGCGAAGAGTGTCAAAAATCATACATAACCTAACCTAACCCTAAATTATATGCAGCTGGCCTGGAGTTTTAGCTTTAGGCCATAACAAATCGAAACATGTTGCAGAGATATTAGATTAATTCATTTCGATGCTTCCCTAATGACGACAGATTTGAATTTTCAAACTTCACCGCGCCAAATGTCATCTATTAATCTTCTCGAAATTTATCAATTTTCATGTAGCACGTAGGTTCGTCTGTTCGTCATGGTGGCATACGCTCCGGCTCTTCTGGCAGTTGCCCTGAATTTGGATGGCGTTCACATTTTCAAAGAACCAAGAGCCACTTCCACTGGTCCATACTTATCCTGTTTCATCTTCATGATTTCAGTTTTCATCTTTGTAACCCACATTGATGTATACCCCGCTTGTTTCAGAAAATTGTGGTGGTGTGGAAATATGATAGTGCAGGTAAGCCAAATTCATTTATTTTTATTGATCAAACCATTCTGGAGATTCGTCAACAAAGAAAGTACTGTTAAGCGCATCCACCAAATTTGCTGTTCTTTGAAGATACGAGTGTACACATAAACGAACTTGAGCGAGCATCATGTTTTTCAAAAATCGTCGGCCTAATTCGTTAACCTGCTAAGTCCATTTTTTGATCAATTTTACTTTTTGAGTTGGTCGTAAAGTTTAGACGATTAATTACCATATGGCACAAGAAATGAGGTAGATATCAATAAAACAAGAATCATTAAAGAAACCAAAGGGATTTTCAGAATCTTTATATTTGAAATAGAAAAGATATCATTCAGTTTATTCTCCCTCCTGTAAACTATGCAAAATGGATTTAGCAGGTTAACGAATTAGGCCGACGAAATGTTTTCTAGGTTTTTCGCCCTTTCTTCTATGAACAAGAGCGCATCCACCAATTTCTAGTTAAATTTTGAATTAATTTTTTTCAGTTTCTTTGCACCCAACTGATTTTCGAATATCTACTAGCTGATTTTTGGTTTCCAGTCGAAGAATCTTTTTCCTGTTTAATTACACACATAGTGGAGGTGCTGGATCAATGGGATCAGATGGAGTCGATAAAAAACATATTGGAAGCTTTGAAATGCGAAACAACCGGAATCGTTTGTAGTTACTTGCTGAGCTGTTTTTTTCTACTGGCAGCTCTGCATGCAACCAAAGTCATCGATGTTACAATTTTAGAGTGAGTATTTCGTATCTGAAATATTTCGAAATTATGACATAAAAAATTTTTTTCAGTTGTGGACTAGCGCCTTTCCTCCAAGACATTTACAAGAGTGCTGAAGATTTTTTTATAGCTTCATTGGTGAATTTTTCCACGAATAAACTCTGCGCAAAACCTAGAAAATTGAAATCTAAATGTAACGAATGTCCAACAACTAGCTGCAAAAAGAAAGATTTCGATGAAACTGATGAAGATGATGAAGGAGCCTGGCAACCTCCCAAAAAGTGCAGTAGACGTCGATATTAATTTAGCAATTAGAAATAAAGATTACTTTCGATGTAAAATGTCTTAAACTTGAATTTCCTTCGACTACCATAAAGAGGATAGAAGAAGATCACATTGACACTGACATTGACACATTCTCGATTCCGTGTTCCATGTAAGTCGAGTGACGCATGGTGGAGCTGGTGTCGACCTTTCTTTCTTCTACGATTGAGTTCCTGGTCTTTGGTTTCCTTGTTTAGAAAGATGGCAGACAACAAGCTCTACGATATATTAGGTGTAAACAGAAATGCAGGTGAAAACGAAATCAAAAAGGTATGAATCCATCAGTATCAGTAGAATTGCAATCGTAACAGAACTAATCGAATTATAAAGGGCTATTATGAAATCAATTGACGATATTCACGAGGTTCAAAGTTTTGCCAATAGTTTTTGCACCATCATTCAGTAGTTATCATTCATATGGATCATTAATTTTTTATTGGTTAGAAATCTCATTTCATCGAGTTTATTTCAATCAACAGCAATATAGGAAGCTAGCGAAGGAATTCCACCCCGATAAAAATCCCGATGCTGGTGATAAATTCAAAGAAATTTCGTTCGCTTATGAAGTCCTTTCCGATCCCAAAAAACGAGCAACTTATGACAGATATGGGGCCCAAGGCATACAAGAGGGAGGTCACGATGTAAATGATGAAGACTTTTTATCCCACATTTTCGGTGGACGACCTCTCTTCGGAGGTTTCAGCCCTTTCAGGGGGGGTGGTATGGGAGGAATGAGACAGCGAAGACAAAGAACCGAAGACACGGTCCATCCCTTGAAAGTCACTCTTGAAGATTTGTACAATGGGAAAACCAGTAAACTTCAGTTGAGCAAGAACGTCATTTGCAAGAAATGTAATGGCAAAGGTAGCAAAAACGGAAATGTTGTGAGATGTCATACGTGCAGAGGTTGTGGAATAAAGACTACTATCTGTCATATTGGGCCAGGATTTGCCCAACAGTCTCAGTCGACATGTCCAGACTGCAATGGAACTGGTGAATTCATCAAAGACAATGATCGTTGCGGTTCCTGTAAAGGGAAGAAAGTGACCAGCGAGACCAAAATTCTTGAGGTCCACATTGATAAAGGTAATTGCTTTGTTCTCAAAGAGTTTGATTATTTATTTTTGTTGAAATTCGCAATGATCAATCTTGACAATTACTAGTTCAAAGGAAAAACAAATACTTAGAACATTTGTTTGGAATAAAGTATCTTATATTTTTACTTCTCTTTGGTGCCATCTTCTAGGATGCGCATATAAGTCCATAGAAATGTGTTTTGAATCACCAAGTTGAATTTAAATTTACAGGTTTTGATAATTTTTTTCATGAACTCGCTTTTTTATATTAATAAACAAATTTGTTGGAAATTGCATTCCAACTATGAAATTGTGATATTTCATCAATAGACTCATCGCAAAGTGTCACTCTATAACAAAATTATCAACTTACTTCCATAGAATCTAAATCTACAGGTTTTGACAATTTTTTTCACAAACGCACTTTTTCACATTGAAGAAGATAAAATTTTATGAAAATTGCATTCAAACTTTGAAATGGTGACATTTCATCAATAGACTAATCGAAAAGTGTCATTCTATGACAAAATTATCAACTAACTTCCATAGAATTCAAATATACATGTTTTTATATTTTTTTTCATAAACGCACTTTTTCTTAATGAAGAAGATACATTTTTTTAAAATTGCATTCAAACTATGAAATTGTTATATTTCATCAAAAGACTCATTTCAAGTGTGACTAAAAAATAGAATCTAAATCTGCAGGATCAAATAATTTTTTTCGTAAACGCACTCTTTCTTATCAAAAAAGATATAATTTTCTGAAAATTGCATTCAAACTATAAAATTGTTACATTTTATCAATAGACTGATCGAAAAGTGTCACTCTATGACAGAATTATCAACTTATTTCCATAAAATCTAAAACTACAGGTTATGATAATTTTTTTCGTAAACGCACTCTTTCACATCAAAGAAGATATAATTTTATGAAAATTGCATTCAACTTTGAAATTGGTACATTTTATCAATAGACTAATCGAAAAGTGTCACTCTATGACAAAATTATCAACTTATTTCCTTAAAATCTAAAACTACAGGTTCTGATAATTTTTTTTGTAAACGCACTTTCCATATTAAAGAAGATATAATTTTATGAAAATTGCATTCAAACTTTGAAATTGTGAAATTTCCTCAATAGACTAATCGAAAAGTGTCACTCTATGACAAAATTATCAACTTATTTCCATAAAATCTAAAAATACAGGTTCTGATAATTTTTTTCGTAAACGCACTCTTTCACATTAAAGAAGATATATTTTTATGAAAATTGCATTCAACTTTGAAATTGGTACATTTTATCAATAGACTAATCGAAAAGTGTCACTCTATGACAAAATTATCAACTTACTTCCATAGAATCTAAATCTACAGGTTTTGAAAATTTTTTTCATAAACGCACTTTTTCACATCAAAGAAGATATAATTTTATGAAAATTGTACTCAAACTTTGAAATTGTCACATTTCATCAATAGACTAATCGAAAAGTGTCACTCTACGACAAATTTATCAACTTATTTCCATAAAATCTAAAACTACAGGTTCTGATAATTTTTTTCGTAAACACACTCTTTCACATTAAAGAAGATATAATTTTATGAAAATTGCATTCAAACATTGAAATTGTGACATTTCATCAATAGACTAATCGAAAAGTGTCACTCTATGACAACATCATCAACTTACTTCCATAGAATCTAAATCTACAGATTTTGACAATTTTTTTCATAAACGCACTTTTTCACATTGAAGAAGATAAAATTTTATGAAAATTGCATTCAAACTTTGAAATGGTGACATTTCATCAATAGACTAATCGAAAAGTGTCATTCTATGACAAAATTATCAACTAACTTCCATAGAATTCAAATATACATGTTTTTATATTTTTTTTCATAAACGCACTTTTTCTTAATGAAGAAGATACATTTTTTTAAAATTGCATTCAAACTATGAAATTGTTATATTTCATCAAAAGACTCATTTCAAGTGTGACTACAAAATAGAATCTAAATCTGCAGGATCAAATAATTTTTTTCGTAAACGCACTCTTTCTTATCAAAAAAGATATAATTTTCTGAAAATTGCATTCAAACTATAAAATTGTTACATTTTATCAATAGACTGATCGAAAAGTGTCACTCTATGACAGAATTATCAACTTATTTCCATAAAATCTAAAACTACAGGTTATGATAATTTTTTTCGTAAACGCACTCTTTCACATCAAAGAAGATATAATTTTATGAAAATTGCATTCAACTTTGAAATTGGTACATTTTATCAATAGACTAATCGAAAAGTGTCACTCTATGACAAAATTATCAACTTATTTCCTTAAAATCTAAAACTACAGGTTCTGATAATTTTTTTTGTAAACGCACTTTCCATATTAAAGAAGATATAATTTTATGAAAATTGCATTCAAACTTTGAAATTGTGAAATTTCCTCAATAGACTAATCGAAAAGTGTCACTCTATGACAAAATTATCAACTTATTTCCATAAAATCTAAAAATACAGGTTCTGATAATTTTTTTCGTAAACGCACTCTTTCACATTAAAGAAGATATATTTTTATGAAAATTGCATTCAACTTTGAAATTGGTACATTTTATCAATAGACTAATCGAAAAGTGTCACTCTATGACAAAATTATCAACTTACTTCCATAGAATCTAAATCTACAGGTTTTGAAAATTTTTTTCATAAACGCACTTTTTCACATCAAAGAAGATATAATTTTATGAAAATTGTACTCAAACTTTGAAATTGTCACATTTCATCAATAGACTAATCGAAAAGTGTCACTCTACGACAAATTTATCAACTTATTTCCATAAAATCTAAAACTACAGGTTCTGATAATTTTTTTCGTAAACACACTCTTTCACATTAAAGAAGATATAATTTTATGAAAATTGCATTCAAACATTGAAATTGTGACATTTCATCAATAGACTAATCGAAAAGTGTCACTCTATGACAACATCATCAACTTACTTCCATAGAATCTAAATCTACAGATTTTGACAATTTTTTTCATAAACGCACTTTTTCACATTGAAGAAGATAAAATTTTATGAAAATTGCATTCAAACTTTGAAATTGTGACATTTCATCAATAGACTAATCGAAAAGTGTCATTCTATGACAAAATTATCAACTAACTTCCATAGAATTCAAATATACATGTTTTTATAATTTTTTTCATAAACGCACTTTTTCATAATAAAGAAGATACATTTTTTTAAAATTGCATTCAAACTATGAAATTGTTATATTTCATCGAAAGACTCATTTCAAGTGTGACTACAAAATAGAATCTTAATCTGCAGGATCAGATAATTTTTTTCGTAAACGCACTCTTTCTTATCAAAAAAGATATAATTTTCTGAAAATTGCATTCCAACTATGAAATTGTGATATTTCATCAATAGACTCATCGCAAAGTGTAACTCTATGACAAAATTATCAACTTACTTCCACAGAATCTAAATCTACAGATTTTGACAATTTTTTTCATAAACGCACTTTTTCACATTGAAGAAGATAAAATTTTATGAAAATTGCATTCAAACTTTGAAATTGTGACATTTCATCAATAGACTAATCGAAAAGTGTCATTCTATGACAAAATTATCAACTAACTTCCATAGAATTCAAATATACATGTTTTTATAATTTTTTTTATAAACGCTCTTTTTCATAATGAAGAAGATACATTTTTTTAAAATTGCATTCAAACTATGAAATTGTTATATTTCATCAAAAGACTCATTTCAAGTGTGACTACAAAATAGAATCTAAATCTGCAGGATCAGATAATTTTTTTTGTAAACGCACTCTTTCTTATCAAAAAAGATATAATTTTCTGAAAATTGCATTCAAACTATAAAATTGTTACATTTTATCAATAGACTAATCGAAAAGTGTCACTCTATGACAGAATTATCAACTTATTTCCATAAAATCTAAAACTACAGGTTATGTTAATTTTTTTCGTAAACGCACTCTTTAACATTAAAGAAGATATAATTTTATGAAAATTGCATTCAACATTGAAATTGGTACATTTTATCAATAGACTAATCGAAAAGTGTCACTCTATGACAAAATTATCAACTTACTTCCATAGAATCTAAATCTACAGGTTTTGAAAATTTTTTTCATAAACGCACTTTTTCACATCAAAGAAGATATAAATTTATGAGAATTGCATTCAAACTTTGAAATTGTGACATTTCATCAATAGACTAATCGAAAAGTGTCACTCTACGACAAAATTATCAACTTATTTCCTTAAAATCTAAAACTACAGGTTCTGATAATTTTTTTTGTAAACGCACTTTCCATATTAAAAAAGATATAATTTTATGAAAATTGCATTCAAACTTTGAAATTGTGAAATTTCCTCAATAGACTAATCGAAAAGTGTCACTCTATGACAAAATTATCAACTTATTTCCCTAAAATCTAAAAATACAGGTTCTGATAATTTTTTTCGTAAACGCACTCTTTCACATTAAAGAAGATATAATTTTATGAAAATTGCATTCAACATTGAAATTGGTACATTTTATCAATAGACTAATCGAAAAGTGTCGCTCTATGACAAAATTATCAACTTACTTCCATAGAATCTAAATCTACAGGTTTTGGAAATTTTTTTCATAAACGCACTTTTTCACATCAAAGAAGATATAATTTTATGAAAATTGCATTCAAACTTTGAAATTGTCACATTTCATCAATAGACTAATCGAAAAGTGTCACTCTACGACAAATTTATCAACTTATTTCCATAAAATCTAAAACTACAGGTTCTGATAATTTTTTTCGTAAACACACTCTTTCACATTAAAGAAGATATAATTTTATGAAAATTGCATTCAAACTTTGAAATTGTGACATTTCATCAATAGACTATAATTATCACCTTATTTCCATAAAATCTAAAACTACAGGTTCTGATAATTTTTTTCGTAAACACACTCTTTCACATTAAAGAAGATATAATTTTATGAAAATTGCATTCAAACTTTGAAATTGTGACATTTCATCAATAGACTAATCGAAAAGTGTCACTGTATGACAAAATTATCAACTTATTTCCATAAAATCTAAAACTACAGGTTCTGATTATTTTTTTCGTAAAGGCACTCTTTCACATTAAAGAAGATATAATTTTATGAAAATTGCATTCAAACTTTGAAAATGTGACATTTCATCAATAGACTATAATTATCACCTTATTTCCATAAAATCTAAAACTACAGGTTCTGATAATTTTTTTCGTAAACACACTCTTTCACATTAAAGAAGATATAATTTTATGAAAATTGCATTCAAACTTTGAAATTGTGACATTTCATCAATAGACTAATCGAAAAGTGTCACTCTATGACAAATTTATCAACTTATTTCCAAAAAATCTAAAACTACAGGTTCTGATATTTTTTTTCGTAAACGCACTCTTTCACATTAAAGAAGATATAATTTTATGAATATTGCATTCAAACTTTGAAATTGTGACATTTCATCAATAGACTAATCGAAAAGTGTCACTCTATGACAAAATTATCAACTTATTTCCTTAAAATCTAAAACTACAGGTTCTGATAATTTTTTTCGTAAACGCACTCTTTCACATTAAAGAAGATATAATTTTATGAAAATTGCATTCAAACTTCGAAATTGTGACATTTCATCAATAGACTAATCGAAAAGTGTCCCTCCGTGACAAAATTATCAACTTACTTCCATAGAATGTAAATCTACAGGTTTTGATAATTTTTTTCGTAAACGCACTCTTTCACATTAAAAAAGATATAATTTTCTGAAAATTGCATTCAAACTATAAAATTGTGACATTTTATCAATGGACTAATCGAAAAGTGTCACTCTATGACAAAATTATACACTTATTTCCATAAAATCTAAAACTACAGGTTCTGATAATTTTTTTCGTAAATGCACTCTTTCACATTAAAGAAGATATAATTTTATGAAAATTGCATTCAAACTTTGAAAATGTGACCTTTCATCAATAGACAAATCGAAAAGTGTCACTCTATGACAAAATTATCAACTTATTTCCATAAAATTTAAAACTACAGGTTCTGATAATTTTTTTCGTAAACGCACTCTTCCATATTAAAGAAGATATAATTTTATTAAAATTGCAACTTTGAAATGTTGGCAATTCATCAATAGGCTAATCGAAAAGTGTCAATCAATGACCAAATTATCGACTTAATTCCATAAAATCCAAAACTACAGGTTCTGATAGTTTATTTACTTCCATATAATTCAATACAAATCAATATAATTTTATTCATTCTTTCATAATGAAGAAGATATATTTTTCGAAAATTGCATTCAAACTATGAAATTGTGATATTTCATCAATAGACTCATCGCAAGTGTCACTCTATGACAAAATTATCAACTTACTTCCATAGAATTTAAAACTACATGTTTTTATAATTTTTTTTTCGTAAACGCACTTCTTCATAATGAAGAAGGTGAAGTTTTTGAAATTGTAATATTTTATCATTAGACTCACCGCAAAGTGTCACTCTATTACAAAATCATGAACTTACTTCCATATAATTCAAATCTATGTTTTCAGAATTTTTTTCATCAACGCATTTTTTCGCAATGAAGAAGTAGGTACATTCTTCGAAAATTGCATTCAAACTATGAAATTGTGATATTTCATCAATAGACTCATCGGAAGGGGTCAAAATTATCAACTTCCATGGAATTTCAAAATATTTCCATTTTTGTTCTTTCAATTATTGCGTCTCTTCATAAAACTGAATAATCAAAATATTCAAGGGAATTTGACAAAAAATTGAAAAACAATCTAATTTTTGAAACCATTTTTTCATCGTTCTACACTGAGTTTTGAATTTTGAACAACGTGGAAATGGTTGAAATGTTTTCACGAAGTTTCAACAGGCGTGCGTAACTTCTTCAGAAAAATGCTTCTCTTGACAATTTTTTTCACTCCATGCTCCTTTTTCTCCATATAATCTACTCCTGATATAAATTCAACAGGTATGAAGGAAAATCAGAAGATCTTCTTCAGGGGTGAAGGTGACCAGATGCCAGACGTCGAAGCAGGAGATGTCGTTATCGTTCTCCAACAGAAACCTCACGAAACATTCGTGAGGGACGGCGATAATCTAAGAATGGAACATACGATCACTTTGACCGAAGCTCTATGCGGTTTCAGCTTTGTCGTCAAACACTTAGATGGCCGCGATCTGGTCGTCACACACCCCGTGGGTTCAGTATTAAAACCTGGCGATATTAAGGCCGTGGAGAACGAGGGAATGCCCCAGTACAAGAATCCATTCCAGAAGGGCAGCCTCACCATATTATTCAAAATAACATTCCCAGAAAATCACTTCGCCGACGAACAAGGATACGCCCTTCTGGAGAAATACCTGCCGCCCAGGCCGGTCTTCAACATGCCGATCGGCGAGCATGTGGAAGAGGTCGACTTGAACGATTACGACCCCAACGACCGCAGGAATAACAGTAATCATCGCGGCGAGTCGTACGCTAGCGACGACGAGGAGGCGCACGGTCCAGGTATACAGTGCGCACAACAATAGATGGTTAGGTTATATTCAATTCAATGTAATCATGTAATATGAAGACCCAGAGGTTTGGACTACATAAATATTTCAATTTGTCGAATATTGTGTATTTTTGCCTATTCCTCTTTGAAAATTCCCCTTTATTTCTTTATTATATCATTTGTTTATCTTATAAACTCATAATTTTAAAACTTGATACACTCCCTGTAGTTCTAATCTCTTCTTATGATTGTGATAAATATATTTTGTTCAGGAGTGATAAAGGAGGATTTTATGTATGATATCTTTCGTTCATTCTGAGATTTACAATCATGGTGGAAACTAACATCTCAACCACAATATTCTCAGATTATTTTATATTGTGCAGTTTTGATTGAGTACATAATGTTTATGTTTTTAATAAACGTTTTTTCATCCATTTAGGCTTTGTATCTTCTTTCTCCGATCAATTTTTGATGTTTATTATTCTATTTGAGTATTGGCAATATTCACGATTGAGTAGTTCAAAGTTAGGGTGCAAATTGTTAGTTAAAAAATTTTGACACGATTAACTCGAATTCAAAAAAACGATCATACTGTAGTTATATACATATAAATTATTTTGAAGTAGTATATAATAATTAATCTTTGTTGTAACGAAATTTGTGAATCATTCATTTCAAATTTGGTGATAGAATAAACTTTTTTTGTGTTTCTTTCTTGTTAACTCTGAAAGGGGGAAATTCAAACTGATTGAAAGAAATGAATTTCCAAAGGACTGTTATTTTCGAATTTTGAGCCAAGCATGATCTCAAACGATTAGGTTGGACTCGAAGGCGAAAAATTCGTGGTGAAATTCAATTCTATCCGGCCGTAAACACGATAAATCTCGAAAGAAGAGTTGAAATGTTCGAGGTCTGAATGCGCCGGTAAATGGGCGTGACACGAAAATCCTGTTGATAGGTTTGATATAATTCTGTGATTCCATCTTTTGAAGTTTATGAAAATAAAATGACATTATTTGTCACACTGGCAATGTACGCAGAAAAAACATGACTTTTTGCTGTAATATTCCATACAATTCTGTGATTCCATC
Source organism: Aphidecta obliterata (assembly GCA_963966015.1). NCBI lineage: Eukaryota > Metazoa > Arthropoda > Insecta > Coleoptera > Coccinellidae > Aphidecta > Aphidecta obliterata. The sequence goes on along the minus strand of OZ014430.1, from coordinate 37,169,314 downwards.
CTTTGAAGTTTATGAAAATAAAATGACAGTATTTTCCATACTGACAATGAACACTGAAATTCATTTTAGAACACAAAAAAACAACTCTTTCTGATATTTTCAATACAATTCTGTGATTCCATCCATAGAAGTTTATGAAATAAAATGACAGTTTTTGTCATACTGACAGTGAAAACAGAAACAATCATGACTTTTTCGGATGTATTCAATATAATTATGTGATTCCGCCCTAGAAGTGTATAAAATGAAACGATAGTATTTGTCATACTGACAACGAACACAGAAAAAAACATGACTCTTTCTGAAAAATTCAAAACAATTCTGTGATTCCATCTTCTGAAGTTTATGAGAATAAAATGATAGTATTTTGTGTCGATTTTTGGTTTGATATTCTCGCTCAATGTGTCGAGACTATCAAACAGTAAAGTAAAATTTAATCAACCAAACAGTAACTAGTCTTATCTTCGCGATTCCAAATGTCTAAACGTCCCCTGCCGGCTGAATCCCGAGTCTAGAAAACGAGTATTGTTTCTATATTTAACGTGCTTTTAAGCCAGATATTTTTACTTTGTATCCAGGAACCAGGTATTATTGAGGTATATTTAGAATTTTTATCGTTTTTTGAGCAGAGTAATTGGTAGATTCGTTAATCATTCATTTTCAATTTGGTGATAAAGTAAACTTTTCTTGTGTTCTTCACTTGTTAACTCTGAAATGTAGAAATTCAAACTCAATCTGTCCCTGTCAAAAGTGGAGAATGTGAAGAATTCGTGGTCAAATTTAATTCTATCCGGCCGTAAACACGATAAATCTCGAAATAAGAGTTAAATTCTTGAGGGTAGGTGAGGACTGAATGCGCCGGTAAATGGGCGTGAAAAGAAAATCGATTTTTTTCTGATCTTGTGTTGGAAAATTTGATATAATTCTGTAATTCCATCTACTTAGTGTGGATTTTCTTTAATGACATTTGTAATACTAACAGAGGGTTTGGTTTGATAGTCTAGCTCAATGTGTCGAGACTATCGAACAGTAAAGTAAACTTTGATCAACCAAACCATATACTAATGATATTATTTTATCATTAGTCTATGAACCAAACAGTATCTAGTCTTATCTTCGCGATTCCAAAAGTTTAAACGCCCTCTGTCGGTTGAACTCCGAACCTAGAAAACGAGTATTGTTTTTATTGCTTTTTAGCCAGATATTTTCTACTTTGTACCCAGGAACCAGGAATTCTTGAGGTATATTTAGAATTTTCATCTTTTCTGAGCAGAGTGATTGGTATTAAAAAAAAAATTCGGTAAGGTATTATCAGTGTTTTCAGTTCAAATATGTCCACGAAGTTATTGAATTTTAGGTTACAACTTTGAGTCCAATTTTCTGGGGCAGGTTTGAGTGGTGATTTAAAAAGGTAATTCAATAATTATCAACAAGAGTGTTATGAAATTGATCTTCTTATTTCAAATGACTGGGACTTAATTTTTCTGTAAGGAAAAAATTAGAATCATCTTTAAGATGGAGTCTGAATGAAACGATTTATTTATGTTTAAATAATATATGTACATGAATTTTTGGCTATTGGATTATATAACAATGAGTTAACGAAGTTCTAGTACTAGAAAAAAAAACTGTTACAATTGTAATTGTAATCCTCAATTGGTCCTCGAAGAAAAATCGAAACCTTTTCATAAATTTCATGGGAAAGATGCCAAAGCATTATGTGTCACTTATGCCTTTGGCAGGGTGGAAAAAATGGTCCGAAGAAAAGCACAAATGATCGACTATTAGGTGTAGCTTCCAAATAATTGAACCCTGTCGTCAAACTCAAAAAGTGCTTCAGTTTTCCTGTTGAATTATTATAAATTTCGATATAATTAAAATCGAAAAAACCAATTTGTTCACCTAAAAGCAAGTAACTTGACACTACACTATCAATAATCTTATCATTAACTAAAAAGTCCTCTCATAAAACTCACAAAATCGAAGGAAAAACCTCCATGTTTGTTTACATTTCGCAGCGCCCTCATCGGTATCTACTTTACAATTTTCAGCTAGGCAACTAACCATACACGATCGTGAAATTGGGATAGAAGAGAATTGAACAACGATTATGCTTTTGTTCAGGCAACCCAAATATCACAGGAAAAATTCACGAGTTGCCTGATTCTATTCGCGAGGCGAATCACTTCAATTTATTTATTTTAACGAATTATCGACCAAAAATTCATTGGGGAAAACTAGTACGATGGAAATAAAATCAATATTTCACAGTGGATTTTCTAATTTTTTGAACATTTGGGGACAACAACATAATTTTACAGCCTGTTACATGAGGGGTCTCCAGGCTTGACTCTGTAGCCCTCTGGATATTCTGACAGAAATATATTTTCTACTTATTCCCCCTGTATATCAAACTACGAAATGGTCTTTTCCGAACGAAGAACATGTATTTTCCTCATTTGTATGCGGTGAAAATGCACACGTGTTTGTCCTCAAGGTCTTCCCAAGTTCCTTCGTAATTATATTTAATACACATAAACGTCTTCTTTTCTTATTATCTACGTGGAAGAGGCGAAGCGGCAACCACAAACTTCGGAATATCCTCTTCAGTTAGATAAATACAATAAATTCTTTCAAAGTATATGCTTTAACCTTCTGAATATTTCTTATACGGAGCTGTATATAATTATCAAAACCCCATGCCAACATTAAGATTCATCAACTTCCTGCGAAACACAGATTTCCAGAAAATTAATAAAAATTACAGCTATTGTTTCTTGCGAATCGACATTCTTGTGTTTGTTACATTGCTCATTACATCAGATTTCCTTGTAGCCTCGAAGACTATATTTATCGGTTTTTTTTCTGTGAGATTGGAATGTTTTCGAGTTTTTTCACTTGGCGGCTCTCCGCACGTCCAGGAGATGGCGTTGTCTGCGGCGACACACTGCGTGGTATCCCGCCTATTCTCTCATAATATGCGAATTGTTACGGTTCCTCTCCCGATCTGGAAGTGTCCAACCAGTAGCTCCGGGACGGAACACGTAATGTGTGAGAAACTGTAACTCCAAGTACAATAAATACCTGGAAATGTACTAATTATATTCCATCGGAATCTTCCGAGAACGCGGATTCCACAAAAACATTGATTATGTCATAGCAACATTTTCAGCCCTATATTTCGAGACGGATTTAGATATTAGGGTTACGGGGTTCGGGGTTATTTTTAATGTTGTCACTTGCAGTTGGCGAGTGAAATGTTCACATCATTTATGAGCTCGTAATATTTATTACCCAACGTAAGGACGATGGGATCCAGTTCTGTATTAGCAGTAAAGGTTATGTGATTGATTTGATTGAATTACATGAAGGAAATTCCCTGTCTTCCGAATGATAAAAGATAACAGTTATATGTAGGTGATGTAATGTATTATTCATAGACAGGCATTGGTGGTATTTTTGGTATGTTATATGGTCGAGTGGTGATGGTAATGATGATTGAATTTAAATCTTCACTGTCAACGATGGTCGAATGATATTGAATGAAAGAACTAGGACACTATAATACATTTTCAACGATTTTAATGAAATTTTTCCAGCGTTTTAGAGCAATATGCCCTTCTCTCCCCCCAGAACTTTTGTAGTGCGCTACTGATTGTTCAGAAAATATGATAAAGAATCCTTGTTTCATTTGAAAACCATTTGATATCATTAAATTTTTTTATATCCGTTAGCAATTTCAAGAAAAAAAAATGAGAATGTATCCAAATATTCCAGTCTATTGACTTTTTTTGAAAATTTTAATTTTCCTGACGACTTGGTGAGAATTGTTCGAATTTTTTTCTCGAAAACGATAGCAGATACGAAAAAATTACAGGTAATCAAAAATTTCTTGAATGGAACAGAGACTCATTTTTTTATATTTTTTCTACCAGTGGCGCACCACAAAAAAATTGTGGGGGGAAAAAGAGGATATTGCTCCACAAAAATTATCATCCTATTGATTTTCACAAGCAATTGACATGTCGTATTATGTGAACTTCAGAGTGTAATATCTTCTTCAAAATTCAGCAGAATATCTTCAGAAATGCAGATGCTATGGGGAAAAAGTTTAAAAAAAATATTATAAAGAATCCTTGTTGTATTTAAAAACCAATTGTTCGTCCCACTTTTTCATATCATCTACCATTTTCGAGAAGAAAAAATGAATAATGCATCAAAATATGCCAGCCTCATGAGATTTTTTGAAAATTTTGATTTTCCTGACGACTGGGGGAGAATTGTTTTGATTTTTCTGCTCGAAAACAGTAGCAGATAAAAAAAAAATTCAAGAAACAAATATTTTCAAATGAAACAAAGACTCCTTTTTATATTCTTCAAACTGCCAGTGGCGCACTAAAAAACAAAAAATTTCTGGGGTGAAAGAAGAGACATTGCTCCAGAAAAATATCACCCTGTATATTTTCACGGGCTTTTTGCATGACATGATGTAAACCTTAAATGTTAATATATTTTCCAAATTTCAGCGAATATTTTGATGCTATGAGAAAAAAACTTTGAAAAAATGTTATAAAGAATCCTTGTGTTCAAAAACTATTTATTCTTCTCAATTTTTTCGTATCAGATACCGTTCACGAGAAAAAGAATAAGTAATGCATCCAAATATGCCAGCCTGATGACTTTTTTTGAAAATTTTCATTTTCCTGACGACTAGGGGAGAATTGTTTCGATTTTTTTGCTCGAAAACGGTAGCAGATACAAAAAAAAGCAAAAACCAAAAATTTTTTGAATGAAACAAAGGCTCCTTTCTCCATTTTTCAAACTACCAGTTTCGCACTATAAAACAAAAAAGTTCTGGGGTGGAAGAGGTGACATTGCCCCAGAAAACAAAATCACCCTGTATATTCGCACGGGAAACTTACATGTCTTGATGTAAACCTTAAATTATTATATCTTTTCTAAATTTCAGCTGAATATGCTATGGGGGAAGAACTTTGAAAAAAATTAAATTTTAACACCCTCTATCTCAAATGCACTTTTATTTTGATATCATCCAAACCTCTTATTGTTTGAACCTTCAATTAAGAAACACCATGTATATTATCTTGTTATTGAAAGAAAACTTCTGCGACTGAAAAAAATATAAAATACACAATAAAAATAGAATGAAAAAATTCAGAAAGCAAATAAATCTCGAACATCTACTGACGTTGAGAATTTTTCTTTGATCTTTTCATTTATAGAACGAAAAAAATATTCCGTGAAAAAGCTTCCTTCCTATCAACTTTCCATGGGCAACCTGTTGATGCAGCGAAGTACAAGGAGAACTCTAATTAATGGTAATATCAATTAATTAGGTTGAAGAATAATTCACAACACCGAGATGCTGACATTGGAAGAACCATCCTAACCACAACTTTACAATGGTGATTTATTCTTCTTCGGAAAGAATTTTCCAGTTATGTATTCTTCGCAGCGATTATAGGAAAAACCGAGCTGGCCTAGCGATTAAGATTAACAATTGAATAATCATGACAAATGTAGAAGCAATTTTATAAATTTTCCCATCCTTTCTTTCATATTTTATAATCACTTTTATGCAGATAAATGAATTGCAACTTTGTCATCATATCGGATATATATCCGATCTGATCCACTCAAATCACTGAAAGAGCAGATTGTATCGGCCGTTCCAACTTTAATACTCAATGACATTCTGAATAAATGATGTAATGATGATGATGCTCTTCGCTACGCCCAATACTTCTCTATTACTAATGAACCCTCGAATGATGTTTCACGGTGTGACGAGTATCATCTTATTCGTAAATTGCATATAGTCAGACTCGAAACCATTCATTCTTTTCAGCTGATTGAATGGCCTTTTAATCGAAATATTTTTGCATCGAAAATTTCAATTTTTTATATACAGGGGAATATTTCCAGGAATATTTTATTGTCAATATTCGTAGATTGTTCTCTAGGGAATATTCCTTGGATATTCAAAATATTCCAATACCATTTTAGAATAACTCTAGAAAAGAAATATTCAAGTATATTGTAAGGATAGAGATAAAGATAAATAATATACCTATTTTTCAATACATCTTTTTGTCCATTGATGAACGAGAATAAGTTTTAATAAGAACAAATATTTTATTGATATTATGATGAAATTGTCCATACTTATATACAGTTTCTTGGTTAAAACACATCCCCATCTTGCCCTCTTGGATGTTTCTGAGAAAATAATAACAATCAAACATATTCCAAATAGAAATATTCCTAGTATAGTCATCTGAGATATTCCAGAAATATTCATACAGAAATATTCATTCTATGAATATTTATGGAGGAATATCTGGGTTATATTCCTCTGAAATATTCTAGAAATACTCATGCAAGAAAAGTCTTCATGGAGGAATATTTCAAATAGAAGAATATTGGTGTTATATTCCTCTGAGATATTCTAGAAATAATCATTCAAAAATAGTATTCATGGAGGATTTTTCCAAATAGGAATATTTGGGGTATATTCACCTGGAATATCCCAGAAATATTTATGCTATAATATTCCAAATATGTAGGAATATTTTGGTTATATTCCTCCCAAATATTCTAGAAATATTCATGCAGGACAAGTTTAGACGGAAGAATATTTCGAATAAGAATATTGGTGTTATACTCCTCTGAGATATCCTAGAAATATTCATTCAAGACTAGTATTCATGGAGGAATATTCCAAATTGGAATATTTGGGATATATTCCTCTGAAATATCCTAGAAATATCCATGCAAAAATATTAAATAGGAGTCTCCATGATGAAATATTCCAAAAGGGAACATTTGGGGTATATTCACCTGGAATATCCCAGAAATAATTATGCTTTAATATTTTTTGAGTATTCATGGAGGAATATTCCATATATGCAGGAATATTTGGGTTATATTCCTCTGAAATATTTTAGAAATATTCATGCAAGAAAAGTCTTCATGAAGAAATATTTCAAATAGAAATATTTGTGTTATATTTCTCTGAGATATTCTAGAAATATTCATTCAAGACTAGTATTCATGGAGGAATATTCCAAATTGGAATATTTGGGATATATTCCTCTGAAATATCCTAGAAATATCCATGCAAAAATATGAAAATAGGAGTCTTCATGATGGAATATTCCAAAAAGGAACATTTGGGGTATATTCACCTGGAATATCCCAGAGATATTTATGCTTTAATATTTTATGAGTATTCATGGAGGAATATGTCATATATGTAGGAATATTTGGGTTATATTCCTCTGAAATATTTTAGAAATATTCATGCAAGAAAAGTCTTCATGTAGAAATATTTCAAATAGAAATATTTGAGTAATATTCCTCCGAAATATTCGTTCACGAATAGTATTCATGAGGAATATTCCAAATAGGAATATTTGGGATATATTCCTCTGAAATATCCTAGAAATATCCATGCAAAAATATGAAAATAAGAGTCTTCATGGTGAAATATTCCAAAAAGGAACATTTGGGGTATATTCACCTGGAATATACCAAAAATATTTATGCTAAAATATTTGATGACTATTTATGGAGGAATATTCCAAATATACATAGGAATATTTGGGTTGTATTCCTCTGATATATTCTAGAAATATTCATGCAAGAAAAGTCTTCATGAAGGAATATTTCAAATAGGAATATTTGTGTTTTATCCCTCTGAGATATTTTAGAAATATTCATTCAAGAATAGTATACATGGAGGAATATTCCAAAAAGGAATATTTGGGATATATACCTCTGAATTATCCTAAAAATATCAATGCAAAAAAATGAAAATAGGAGTCTTCATAGTGAAATATTCCAAAAAGGAATATTTGGGGTATATCCACCTGGAATATCTCAGAAATATTTATGCCAAAATATTTTACGAGTATTCATTGAGGAATATTCCAAATATATTGGAATATTTGGGTTGTATTCCTCTGAAATTTTCTAGAAATATTCATGCAAGAAAAGTCTTCATGGAGGAATATTTGGGTTTTATCCCTCTTAGATATTTTAGAAATATTCATTCAAGAATTGTATTAATGGAGGAATATTCCAAAAAGAAATATTTTTGATATATTCCTCCGAAATATCCTAGAATTATCCATGCAAAAATATGAAAATAGGAGTCTTCATGGTGGAATATTCTAAAAAAGGATATTTGTGGTATATTCACTTGGAATATCCCAGAAATATTTATACTAAAATATTTTATGAGTATTCATGGAGGATTATTCCATAAATGTAGGAATATTTGGGTTATATCCCTCTGAAATATTCTAGATATATTCATGCAAGAAAAGTCTTCATGGAGGAATATTTCAAATAGGAATATTTGTGTTATATTCCTCTGAGATATTCTAGAAATATTCATCCAAGAATAGTATTCATGGAGGAATATTCCAAATTGGAATATTTGGGATATATTCCTGTGAAATATCGTAGAAATATCCATGCAAAAATATTAAAATAGGAGTCTTCATGGTGGAATATTCCAAAAAGGAATATTTGGTGTATATTCACCTGGAATATCCCAGAAATATTTATGCAAAAATATTTTTTGAGTATTCATGGAGGAATATTCCAAATATACATAGGAATATTTGGGTTGTATTCCTCTGGTATATTCTAGAAATATTCATGCAAGAATGGTAGGTGTTCATGGAGGAATATTCTAAATGGGAATATTTGGAATATATTCGCCTGTGATATCCTAGAAATATTCCTGAAATATTCTCGTTCGAATTTTTTTTATATTCAGAGGATATTCTAGGAATATTTGTTGTTGTCTGGGCTTTAACGAATGGATTAATTTCTAAGAATTATTTTTTGATGAAGAAATAAAAAAAATTAAACAGGTTTTTGACAAAGAAAGAAAATATTTTTCCTACATTTTTGGGAATGAGAAAAAAGGTTCGGTTATTGTGAATTTTGGCAGCATTGGTGAGAGGGAGAAGGGTTGTTACCCCCTCTACCCCCCTGAAATAGACCCTTCAGTTTGGATTCGACTTTTTCTCTTCAGGAAAGCAAAACTCAGAACTAGATGAAAATTGTTTCGCGATAAGTATCTGTCTATTGTTTACTCAACAATTATTGGCTTTCTTCAAATGGGAGGATATTGAAATCTTCGTCGTCCAAATTGAAATGCCTTCTTCAAGGATGACTCTTTATCAGCCGCCACATTCTCAAAAATTACTCCGCGCCTTTCGCGGCCGTCCACCAGCACAAGAACCCATCTGTCCCACACGAGAGCCATCGACGGTCCAACAGGAAGACCTTATCAATCGTCGAGAGATAAACAGCGCGCTTACATAATCGAAAACGATGGGATCGATTTTATGCCAACATGTAGTTGAAAAAGGTTTTTGAGGTCTTCTATATTTGATGAAGGCAGCAGCAGGCGTCTTCGAGTAAACAGAAGCCAAGCGCCCTGGATATATCATTCGAGTTAGCGACGTTAGTGACGCAACCACAGTGTTGGAAGCACTTTGGTGGGAGTCAGTCGTCGGCAACTGAAGCGCAATAGAAGTTGATGGCGTTTGGTGAGACAAACTTATATCCGTGAAGTTCTTTTCTGGGCACAGCGTCTGGATGCGAGAGGACGCCGATACGGTGAGTCACCCGAAATCTTTTCATTTTACGACTTGGCACCTCCTCCACCACCGGTCATCGACGCACATGTCATCGACGTGCTCAAGAAGTCACCTGAAGACATGCGTGTTGTATCATCCCAAAACTGCAACCATGCAATTAATTTAGTTTCCATCCAGATAATTTCTCCAACAACCCCCCAATTTTCCTGAACCCACCCTCGAGTTCATTCCTCCTCAACATCTCACCGCCAACAAACCCCACCAAACGCACCCCTGCGCTACACCAAAAAATCTCACGCCCTAAAAAACCCTCCAAGAAGTCCCAACATCCAACAATAACGTTAATAAATCCACGAAAATATTCGCTCGCCGCGATATTCTTCGTGTACTTCTTGAACATAGCCTTGTGATAAGGTGTTATCAGCACTCATTGGCGCGCCGACGGGCCGGGGGGACCGGGGGGGGACACGGTTACGTTTCGATGTAAATGCACACGTGAGCATTGGTCGGATCGTCCTCAAGGTTTGTTCTTGAAATTGCATAGGTTTGGAGTTGGTGAGTTGCGATGTGCGGAGTGTTATTTAAACATTTGGATATCGTCTGCGCTGCGTAGATCGCGCGACGCTCCGCGGCGGCTGAGGGGGGCCGCGCACGATAGGATTCGAACGTACGGCAAGACAGTCCGATCTTTTTCATTCGTCCGTTTAGGCCCAATAATTTTTTCTTGGTTTTGAGTTTATTTAAGTGCCCACCTCTTATTTTGATGATTTTTTTTGCGAAAACACTTCTTCATATGGAATCGAATGGTGCCAATCTCAATCTCTTATTTTGATGATTTTTTTTTGTGGAAACACTTCTTCATATGGAATCGAATGGTGCCAATCTAAATGTTTTCTTCAATTGTTAGGAGAACGTTGATATTTTGACATTTCAGGGTCAGTTTGACTGAAAATTTACAGCTTTTCGGAAGTACCAACATAATGGCGCGAAAGATTCAAATATTTGATGAAATTTATATCCTCCCTTTTTAATACTCTATTGATATTCACTGACATAACCATACTTTTTCCAAACCTATTTTTATCTTGAAACTAGTACTAAACCTAACTTAACATAGACTGAAAAAGCTGTACCTCAGGTTCCAACTGTTATTTTGATAGTTTTCAACTTGAGCTGTCAAAAAATGATTTTATTCTTATGAACTTATAAAGAGCTTTCACAATTCGTAGTCAAAACGTTTAGCCAATTCTCAATTTTGAAGACAATGACATAAGACAGGATCTTTTCATGCCTTATATTGGTAGTACTAACTTTTATATTGGTAAACCTAACTGTCATACTGTTATATGTCTGAAGAGAATGTTGATATTTTGACATTTTAGTGTCAGTTTGATTGAAAATTGACAAATTTTCGGAGGTACCAACATAATGGCGCGAAAGATTCAGATATTTGATGAAATTTATTTACATTCTTTTTAATATTCTATTGATTTTCACTAACTAAACCATACTTTTTCCATACCTATTTTTGGGATTTGAAACTTGTACTAAACCTAACCTTACATAAACTGAGAGAGCTTTACCTCAGGTTTCAACTCTTTTTTTGATAGTTTTCAGCAAGAGCTGTCAACAAATGATTTCATTCTTATAAACTTATAGAGAACTTTCGCGATTCGCAGTAAAAACGTTTAGCGGGTTGCCAATTATCAATTTTGAAGACAATGACATAAGATAGGATCTTTTCATGCCTTATATTGGTAGTACTAACTTTTATATTGGCAAACCTAACTGTCATATGTCTGAAGAGAATGTTGATATTTTGACATTTTAGTGTCAGTTTGATTGAAAATTGACAAATTTTCGGAGGTACCAACATAATGGCGCGAAAGATTAGAATATTTGATGAAATTTATTTCCATTCTTTTTGATATTCTATTGATTTTCACTAACTAAACCATACTTTTTCTATACCTATTTTTGGGATTTGAAACTTGTACTAAACCTAACCTTACATAAACTGAGAGAGCTTTACCTTAGGTTCCAACTCTTTTTTTGATAGTCTTTAGCAAGAGCTGTCAACAAATGATTTTATTCTCATAAACTTATAGAGAACTTTCGCGATTCGTAGTAAAAACGTTTAGCGGGTTGCCAATTATCAATTTTGAAGACAATGACATAAGATAGGATCTTTTCATGCCTTATATTGGTAGTACTAACTCTTATATTGGCAAACCTAACTGTCAGATGTCTGAAGAGAATGTTGATATTTTGACATTTTAGTGTCAGTTTGATTGAAAATTGACCAATTTTCGGAGGTACCAACATAATGGCGCGAAAGATTAAGATATTTGATGAAATTTATTTACATTCTTTTTGATATTCTATTGATTTTCACTAACTAAACCATACTTTTTCTATACCTATTTTTGAGATTTGAAACGTGTACTAAACCTAACATTACATAAACTGAGAGAGCTTTATTTTAGGTTCCAACTCTTTTTTTGATAGTTTTTAGCAAGAGCTGTCAAGAAATGATTTTATTCTTATAAACCTATAGAGAACTTTCGCGATTCGTAGTAAAAACGTTTAGCGGGTGCCAATTATCAATTTTGAAGACAATGACATAAAATAGGATCTTTTCATGCCTTATATTGGTAGTACTAACTTTTATATTGGCAAACCTAACTGTCATATGTCTGAAGAGAATGTTGATATTTTGACATTTCAGGGTTGGTTTGATTGAAAATTGACAGCTTTTTGGAGGTACCAACATAATGGCGCGAAAGATTAAGATATTTGACGAAATTTATTTACATTTTTTTCAATATTCTATTGATTTTCACTAACTAAACCATACTTTTTCCATACCTATTTTACTACTGAAACTTGTACTAAACCTAACCTTACATAAACTGAGAGAGCTTTACCTTAGGTTCCAACTCTTTTTTTGATAGTTTTTAGCAAGAGCTGTCAACAAATGATTTTATTCTTATAAACCTATAGAGAACTTTCGCGATTCGTAGTAAAAACGTTTAGCGGGTGCCAATTATCAATTTTGAAGACAATGACATAAAATAGGATCTTTTCATGCCTTATATTGGTAGTACTAACTTTTATATTGGCAAACCTAACTGTCATATGTCTGAAGAGAATGTTGATATTTTGACATTTCAGGGTTGGTTTGATTGAAAATTGACAGCTTTTTGGAGGTACCAACATAATGGCGCGAAAGATTCAAATATTTGATGAAATTTATATTCATTCTTTTCAATATTCTATTGATATTCACCAGCATAATTATTCTTTTTCCATACCTATTTTTGGGATTTGAAACTTGTTCTAAACCTAACCTCACATAAACTAAAATAGCTTTAACTCAGGTAACAACTCTTATTTTGATAGTTTTCAACTTGAGCTGTCAACAAATGATTTTATTCTTATAAACTTATGAAGAACTTTTGTGATTCGCAGTAAAAACGTTAAGCGGGTTGCCAATTCTCAATTTTGAAGACAATGACATAAGATAGGATCTCTTCATGCCTTATATTGATAGTACTGACTTTTATATTGGTGAACCTTACTGTCATGTGTCTGGAGAGAATGTTGATATTTTGACATTTCAGTGTCAGTCTGATTGAAAATTTACAGCTTTCCGGAAATACCAACATAAAGGCGCGAAAGATTCAAATATTTGATGAAATTTATTTTCTTTTTTTTTTAATCTTCTATTGATATTCACAAACGATTTTCTTTGGGAAAATGAAGTTAGAAATCTATGTGGACAAAATGATTCCCTAATATCATCTATTTCTCCGACTGAAGCGCCAAAAAAATCCCTGTGCAGAAGTTTCCTGTTCTGACATATACCCAGTGTTGCCAATACCAATGTTCCCAACTCCTCAAATTCAAGGGGTAACAATTTGAATCCAAATGCCCTTGTTGTTAACAATTCAGTTAAAATTCCCCACAAATCGGCAACCCCTAGTGCGTCGCAACGTTTTCGAGGCGGCGTGGACGTTGCGAAGTGAGAAACATGAACCACGTGTTGAAGAGCCCGTGGTCTGAGCAAGTTAGCACGGGTTAGGGCACATGTGTATACCGCTCGGCAAGCAGATATTCCTATATAGAACACTTCCTGCACGATTACGGAGACGAAGAAGAAGGCATTCGATTCTATTTATCGTGTGGCTTTCTCAGAATCAATTACTAGCACACGCTTTGTTTCTTCTTCTTCGATGTGTTGTTCTCGAGAAGTTTGCATTAGGTAACATTGTCGTGAATATATTTCGTGGGGATCCGGATTGTTTTGGTTAGTATCTTTGCCACTTTTGTTACACTGTGAAACGCCACTGGTATAAATACCCTCTTGCCTTTATTGAAAAAAAAATAGAAATTATAAACTATTCTTCGAATTGATTACACACCATTGAAAATTTCCAAAAGAATAGAATTGCAATTCCAAGTGGAAACCCATAAAATCCTATTTGAATTTTCTATTGTTCCCATTATTCTTCAAGTGCAATCTACAATTCCACTTTATATTTTGGTACCATTCTGAAGCACCTAGTTCGAAAACTTGAGATCAACTTCAGGGATCAATTTCCTTGGCCACCTCGTTCGCCGGATTTAAATCCCATCGAGCATATTTTCTCAGACTTTGACACAGTTTATCTACGATGTTCGAATATGTTTTTCGAATTTTTCATTTTATTCCTTATCTCGAACATATCGAATAATTCTTCGACAACGCCGAAGTGATTATTTCTTAGGAAGGTGGTTGTGATTGTGGGATATCAGCGGAAGTAGAAAACACAATTAATTTTGTTTCCTGTAGCTTTACGAAGAAGGAAGAAAATAATCACAAGAAATGAAAATATTTTCCGGTTTTCAGGGAAACCGGTTTCATAACTGATCTGATATCTAGAAGTTGGGTTAGTTTCAAGGGACCAAGAATTAGTCTGAAAAAAACAATAATATTTGAATGGTTTGAGGAAATATGTTTTATTTTTCTTTTTGTCCTTTCAGTGAAATATACTGAGTGATATTAAAAGGGTTACAACCAGAAGGAAACATTTCTTCAAACTGTTCTTTTTCGCCAAAATGACTATACAGGATGTTTCTTTATTGGAGGAGTGATTACTTTGATTATATCAAGAACTTTTTTGTAATGCGCCACTTGTGGTTCGAAGAATATGATAAAGAATCCTTGTTTCACTGGAAACTATTCGATTCCTAGCAATTTTTTTGTATCTGCCACCGTTTTCGAGAAAAAAATTAAGAATGTATCTCAATATGCCAGTCTTTCGACTTTTTCGAAAATTTTGATTTTCCTGATGACTTGGAGAGAATTGTTTGAATTTTTCTATCGAAAACGATAGCAGATACAAAAAATTACAGGTTATCAAAGATTTCTTGAATGAAACGGAGAACCAGTTTTATATTTTTTCAACTACCAGTGGCGCACCACCTAAAAATTCTGGAGGAAAAAGGAGGACATTTCTCCACAAAAAATATCATCCTGTAGATTTTTACTGGCAATTTACATGCCATATGATGTGAACTTCGAAGTGTAAAATCTGTGTCAAATTTCAGTAGAATATCTTCAGAAATGCATATGCTTTGAGGAAAAAGCTTCGACAATTTTTTTTTTACGACTTGAGAAGAATTCTTTGAATTTTTTTCTCGAGAACGGTAGCAGATGAAAAAAAATTAAAGGAAATCGAAACATTCCTGAGTGAAACAGAGACTCTTTGCTATATTTTTTGAACTAACAGTGGCGTACCACAAAAAAGTTCTGGAGGGAAAAGGGGAACATTGCTCCAGGAACAATATCATGCTGTAGATTTTCACGGGTAATTTACAAGTCACATGATGTGAACTTTACAGTGTAATATATCTGTCAAATTTCAGCAAAATATCTTCAGAAATACAGATGCTATGAGGAAAAAGCTTTGAACTTCCAACAATTTTTTTTGACGACTTGGGGAGAATTGTTTGAATTTTTTTCTCGAAAACGATAGCCGATAAAAAGAAATATAGGGAATCGAAACATTTCTGAATGAAACAGAGACTTTCCGCTATATTTTCCAAACTAACAGTGGCGTACCACAAAAAAGTTCTGGAAAGAAAGGGGG
Source organism: Aphidecta obliterata (assembly GCA_963966015.1). Classification (NCBI taxonomy): domain Eukaryota; kingdom Metazoa; phylum Arthropoda; class Insecta; order Coleoptera; family Coccinellidae; genus Aphidecta; species Aphidecta obliterata. Next base: position 37,153,539 of record OZ014430.1, on the reverse strand, counting down.
AACATTGCTCCAGGAAAAATATCATCCTGTAGATTTTAAAGGACAATTTACAAGTCTTATGATGTGAACTTCAAAGTGTCATATATCTGTCAAATTTCAGCAAAATATCTTCAGAAATGCAGATGCTATGAAGGAAAATCTTCGAAAAAATACAAACTTCAACAATTTTTTTAACGACTTGGGGAGAATTGTTCGAATTTTTTTCTCGAGAACGATAGCCGATGAAAAAAAAATTATAGCGAATCAAAACATTTTCGACTGAAACAGAGACTCTTCGCTATATTTTTCAAAATAACATTGGCGTACCACAAAAAAGTTGTGGAGGGAAAAGGGGAACATTGCTCCAGGAAAAATATCATCCTGTAGATTTTAACCGACAATTTACGAGTCATATGATCTGAACTTTAGAGTGTAATATATCTGTCAAATTTCAGCAAAATATGTCTAGAAATGCAGATGCTATGAGGAAAAAGCTTTGAAAAAATACAAACTTCAACAATTTTTTTAACGACTTGGGGAGAATTGTTCGAATTTTTTTCTCGAGAACGATAGCCGATGAAAAAAAAATTATAGGCATCGAAATATTTCTGAATGAAACAGAGACTCTTCGCTATATTTTTCGAACTAACAGTGGCGTACCACGAAAAAGTTCTGAAGGGAAAAGGGGAACAGTGGCGTACCACAAAAAAGTTCTGGAAAGAAAGGGGGAACATTGCTCCAGGAAAAATATCATCCTGTAGATTTTAAAGGACAATTTACAAGTCTTATGATGTGAACTTCAAAGTGTCATATATCTGTCAAATTTCAGCAAAATATCATCAGAAATGCAGATGCTATGAAGGAAAATCTTCGAAAAAATACAAACTTCAACAATTTTTTTAAAGACTTGGGGAGAATTGTTCGAATTTTTTTTCTCTAGAACGATAGCCGATGAAAAAAAAATTATAGCAAATCAAAACATTTTTGACTGAAACAGAGACTCTTCGCTATATTTTTCAAAATAACATTGGCGTACCACAAAAAAGTTGTGGAGGGAAAAGGGGAACATTGCTCCAGGAAAAATATCATGCTGTAGATTTTAACCAACAATTTACAAGTCATATGATCTGAACTTTGGAGTGTAATATATCTGTCAAATTTCAGCAAAATATGTCCAGAAATGCAGATGCTATGAGGAAAAAGCTTTGAAAAAATACAAACTTCAACAATTTTTTTAACGACTTGGGGAGAATTGTTCGAATTTTTTTCTCGAGAACGATAGCCGATGAAAAAAAATTATAGGGAATCGAAACATTTCTGAATGAAACAGAGACTCTTCGCTATATTTTTTAAACTAACATTGGCGTACCAAAAAAAAGTTCTGGAGAGAAAAGGGGAACATTGCTCCAGGAAAAATATCATCCTGTAGATTTCAACGGAAAATTTACAAGTCATATGATGTGAACTTCATAGTGTAATATATCTGTCAAATTTCAGCAAAATATCTTCAGAAATGCAGATGCTTCAAGGAAAAAGCTTCGAAAAAATAAAAATTCAATAATTTTTTTGACTACTTGGGAAAAATTCTCAAATTTTTTTCTCGAGAACGGTAGCAGTTGAAAAAAATTACCAGGAATCAAAACATTCTCAAATGAAATAGAGACTCTTTGGTATTTTTTTAACTACCAGTGACGCACCAAAAAAAAATTCTGGAGGGAAAAAAACGATATTGCTCCAGAAAAATAGCATCCTTTTCACAAGCAATTGACATGTCATATGATGTGAATTTCAGAGTGTAATATCTCTGCTGAATTTCAGCAGAATATCCTCAGAAATGCGGATGCTATGAGGAAAAAGCTTCGAGAAAAAACTGAATTTTTTAAATTTATTTAACGAGAACGGTAGCAGATACAAACAAATCACTGAGGGTAAAAAAAAATTCCGAATGAAACAGAGACTCTTTTCTTAATTTTTTAAACTACCAGTGGCGCACCACAACAAATTCTGGAGGGAAAAAGGTAATATCTCCAGAATTACAGATTGTATGAGCTAAAAGCGTTGAAAAAATTTAAACTTGGAAAACCAATTTATTTTTTGAATTATCCAAGTAATCACCCCTCTCAGATTGTACCTCAAATTCAGGAACATCCTGTATTCAAATGCTACGGTATAGTTTCTCTTTGATAATTTACTCATTCTCCTCTTAAAACTTCTCTCATTTCCCGTATTTCCCTGGGCCTAAAAGAGAATAACCGTAGATGTCTAATATCTGATAGCTCTTTCAGAAATTGAATACAAGTTCAAACATTTACTCGGTAAAAACTAATCTCGAACTGGTTCGGAACCAGTCCGACAGTCCCGAATCGGTCCGTAACCGTTAGAGCGATCGTCGTAGTGTGAGTCCACCTTTAACGTCCTCGTGGAGTCCCAGCTGGCCGGATCGGGTATGTCACCGACGACGTGGTGCTCCAGTCGTCTGCGGAGTCGCTCCCGAAACGAGCCAACAACGCGATGCTAAAACGACGGATGTAGGCCAGTCGATGAATCGAGAACCGTGCTCTGGCGCGCCTTCATCATGACCCATCTGCTCACTCTTGGAGATCCACAGCATTATGATTTACCGACTACCGATCGTTGTTGTTAATGTTAACTTTGTATGGACTGACGTCAGTTACAGTTCGTCCCATTTTGTAAACGGATGAATCAGATCTGTTTGTTGTTTTGGAATGAGAAAGATGTTGAGGGATTCTTGGAGCTCTTTGCGACTGGAATTATGCGTCAGTGTTCCCTAGATGGTGTTGGAGGGGGGGAGTCATGTAGCGCTATTATGAGAAGAGCATTTCCATAATTGATGCTATGTTAATCGTTCCAGTCGATTTGAATGCTCCTCGACTCACTCTGGTTTCTTAGAAAATTTATCTTTGTTGTTCAATGGATCATACCGGATAATTCCGAATGACAACTGACACTAATGACGGATATTCAGGGATGCCAACACTTCCCGTCGAATGGTAAATACTTTCAATTTTCGAAGTACGACGTTCGATAAAGAACATGTTTACTGCACTTTGACGTGTGTCTAAACCTTGTCCACTGAACCTCTTCGATCTAACACGGCCTTGGCAAGTCTTGTACAATGCGATATCAAATACGATTAATATAATTGTTTGGGACGACAACCATGAAGTTCCTACAATGATATTCGAAAATTGGTCTTGTAAAAATAACAATAATTAATTCAGAAGTAATAAAATCCAAGTGAGTGATTCTTCTTGTACTGGTAAAAACCCAGTTTCCACGTAAATAATCTCACGATGGACTATCCTTGAAGGCGACAACTCCTTGTTTTTCCCGAAAAAGAACCACCACTCCCCCCTTCCCCGTATTGTGTTTCTATTACATCACAATGAGGCCATCATCTTGTTCAATATAGAAACAGCATGATTCAATTGGAGCTTGGGTGTTCCTCGTCTATTGATATCTACTTCTGATGAGATAAGCAATATGTACCATTGTTCATTTCTTCAATTTATTTTCGTTCCAATTTTTGGCAACAATAAAGTTGATTCCCTTATCCTTGGTGTGGGATATGAGGAACTTTGAAAGTTTCAGTTCTCGAAAGTTTGTGGTCTCTGTAAATTTTTTCATGAAAAGATTCCAGGGTTCAACATCGAATTTTCACACGTGAATTATTACTTAAAATACATTTATTTGCCTTCACTTAGGTTAAACTGATGGTCATCATCTTCAAGATGATGGCTGCACCCTCCTCTTTGACAAAAGATCATTAAAGAACAACATAGCATAACAAAGCATAACATTAAGATAAAAGAGCCTAAATGAACTGACTCTCACCATTCATAACGTGGAATAACATAACATGACATAAGGTTAGATAAACTTACTTGTTACTATTTGAATAAAAAATAACATAACATAAAAATGAGCAAAAGTATTATCGCCAACATTGAATTTGTATTCTTATGCCTTATGTCAAAACCATAGAGCGCATAGTAAACACAGAACACCTCCAGTCTGAAGTGGATTTATAGAGCGGAATAACATAACTTAAAAATAACATACCATGACATAAGGTTAGATGAACTTACTTGTTACCATTTGAACAAAGGATAACATAACATAAAAATGAGCAAAAGTATTGGAGATCGCCAACATTGAACTTGTATTCTTATGCCTCATGTCAAAACCAGAGAGCTCATAGTAAATACAGAACAATAGCCCTACACCTCCAGTCTAAGGTGAATTCATAGAGAAGAATAACATAACATAAGAGTTACATATCATGACATAAGGTTAGATGAACTTACTTGTAACCATTTGAACAAAGGATAACATAACATAAAAATGAGCAAAAGTAATGCAGATCGCCAACATTGAACTTGTATGCTTATGCCTGCCTTATGTCAAAACCAGAGAGCGCATAGTAAACACAAAACAATAACCCTACACCTCCAGTCTAAGGTGAATTCATAAAGCGGAATAACATAACTTAAGAATAACATAAAATGACATAAGGTTAGATGAACTTACTTGTAACCATTTGAACAAAGAATTACATAAAATCAAAATCAGCAAAAGTATTGGAGATTGCCAACACTGAACTGGTATGCTTATGCCTTATGTCAAAACCAGAGAGCGCATAGTAAACACAGAACCCTAACTTTACACCTCCAGTCTAAGGTGAATTCATAGAGCGGAATAACATAACATAAGAATAACATAACATTACCTAAGGTTAGATGAACTTACTTGTAACCATGCAAACAAAGGATAACATAACATAAAAATGAGCAAAAGTAATGGAGATCGCCAACATTGAACTTGTATGCTTATGCCTTATGTCAAAACCAGAGAGCGCATAGTAAACACAGAACCCTAACCCAGCACCTCTAGTCTAAGGTGAATTCATAGAGCGGAATAACATAACATAAGAATAACATAACATGACATAAGGTTAGATGAACTTACTTGTAACCATGCAAACAAAGGATAACATAACATAAAAATGAGCAAAAGTATTGGAGATCGCCAACATTGAACTTGTATGCTTAAGCCTCATGTCAAAATCAGAGAGCGCATAGTACACACAGAAAACTGACCCTACACCTCTAGTCTAAGGTGAATTCATAGAGCGGAATAACATAACTTAAGAAAAACATAACATGACATAAGGTTAGATGAACTTACTTGTTACCATTTGAACAAAGGATAACATGAGGTATGAGCATTCAAATACCAGAATAACATAAAAAAATAAACATTTTATATTATTACCTATATTTATTTTGGAAATGAGGGATTTATAATTTTTCTCTTCATATTTTTTGAATCGAATTTTTAATTCAACGATAATCGCATATCCTTCCACTTACGTATACTTTTAACTTATTTTGACGCCATTTAATGCTTTTGCTCATAATTCTGTTATGTTATTTCTCTATATAAATCACATTCAACTCCCTATGCGCTTTTATGTTATGTTATTTGCCTCTCTGATTTCTTTTCGAACGGAAAGGAAGCATTTATGTATCTATGAAATGGATAAAAAGTAACTGGTAAATTCAAATCGTCTCAAAATTTAATACAAATCCATTGCTCTTTTAGCATTTCATGACGTTGATTCCGCTCTTAAAATCTTCACAAGAAGATCGATTTTAATTCGATCCACCAGTAGACAAAATTGTAACGTCTCGAATTACATACAACCTTGTCTGAACCTTTGGGTGCATCGTGCATCTCGAATGAATTGGAACAAATAATAATCTCCCTCAAATTGGGATGATTCATTTTTTCCACGTCCCGAATATCTCACTACAGAACGTTTAAAAAAATAGGTGACGAAGGATTGAATAACATAATTGCATAGCTGACCTATATCAATTTCATACATTTAACGATCCACCTGAGGAATTCTTCATGGAAATTGATCGTCATTCGCAGATGTTTTCCCGGCGAGTTAAAAAGAATAACAAATTAATGATTCACACTCGACACAATATAACATAACAACGTCCATATTACCTGTGAAGGATGACCTTCGCGAAAAAGGCATGATTGTTGTAAAAGTTGGTCGATTCCATGGCATTATTCTAATTGGTCGAAGAACTTTTCAGCGAGATATTCTTGGATTTACCTGGTTTTATTGGTTTATTTTCCGCAAAGTGTAATTGGATATATGTGGGTACAGGGTGTCCTAACAAAATTATTGAAGCGACAAATAAATAATCTGAAATGTCTCACTTTATTCCTAACTCCTTCTATTCAAAGCGTGAAATTATGAATGATATTCCAAGCGTCTTGGTTTGAAGTTTGAAGAAGGCATATGGTTGGTCTCCAAGTATGACCTAAAAAGATAATCGGTTTACAAGCAATATGTTAGCGTCGTTCAACAAAAGTGATAAGCGAGCGTTATGCCATGAAATGTACTTCAAAGAATGAGGCCCCCTGGCAAGTCTGATACCGATTCTGACACGTTTAATCGCCGACGAAATCGTTGCCTTATCACTTATTTCTCCCATTTTGAAGCAAGGAAATAACTCCTTAATTTTGTATGACCATCAAAAACATTTCGATAACCAATTGTCTTTTTCGAGCAATTTCTGTCATTTGTTGATGTTATTCTCACAATCCTCCACCTTCAGTCTAAGATGCATTCATACACCAAGATAACATAGTATAAGAATAACATAGCATACGAATAACATGGAATTACATAAGGTTTCACTTCTCCATAGGGAATAACAAAAGAAAGAATAATGAATTTTTGGGGAAAACGAAATCATGTTATCCTCATGTTACATATTATGTTATTCCGTTGTATAAATACACGAATATGTCGTTTTAACTCTTCGGGACAGCTTTGATAATTTTCAAGGCTCCATTTGTTTAACACCGGCTAAGTTGAAAATACGACGGTAATAGTATAAGAACAACATGGCATAAGAGTAACAAGGCATTACATAAGGTTGTACTTCTTCATGAGGTATAAAAGAAGGGAGAAAAATGACATTTTGGGGAAAACGAAATCATGTTATCCTTACGTAAGATATTATGTTATTCCGTTGTATAAATTCACGAATATGTCGTTTTAACTCTTCGGGACATCTTTGATAATTTTCAAGGCTCCATTTGTATAACACCGGCTAAGCTGAAAATACTTCGATCATAGTATAAGAATAACATGGCATAAAAGTAACAAGGCATTACATAAGGTTGTACTTCGTCATGAGGAATAACAGAAGGAAGAATAATGACATTATGGGGAAAACTAAATCATGTTATCCTTATTCAACATATTATGTTATTCCGTTGTATAAATTCACTAAATATGTCGTTTTAACTATTCGGGACATTTTTGATAATTTTAAAGGCTCCATTTGTATAACACCGGCTAAGCTGAAAAAACTTCGATCATAGTATAAGAATAACATTGCATAAAAGTACATAAGGCATTACATAAGGTTGTACTTCGTCATGAGGAATAACAGAAGGAAGAATAATGATATTTTTGGGAAAACGAAATCATTTTATCCTTATTCAACATATTATGTTATTCCGTTGTATAAATTCACGAATATGTCGTTTCAACTCTTCGGGACATCTTTGATAATTTTCAAGGCTCCATTTATATAACACCGGCTAAGCTGAAAATACTTCGATCATAGTATAAGAATAACATGGCATAAAAGTAACAAGGCATTACATAAGGTTGTACTTCGTCATGAGGAATAACAGAAGAAAGAATAATGACATTTTGGGGAAAACGAAATCATTTTATCCTTATTCAACATATTATGTTATTCCGTTGTATGAATTCACGAATATGTCGTTTTAACTCTTCGGGACATTTTTGATAATTTTCAAGGCTTCATTTGTATAACACTGGCTAAGCTGAAAATACTTCGATCATAGTATAAGAATAACATGGCATAGAAGTAACAAGGCATTACATAAGGTTGTACTTCGTCATGAGGAATAACAGAAGGAAGAATAATGATATTTTTGGGAAAACGAAATCATGTTATCCTCATGTAACATATTATGTTATTCCGTTGTATGAATTCACGAATATGTCGTTTCAACTCTTCGGGACATCTTTGATAATTTTCAAGGCTCCATTTGTTTAACACCGGCTAAGCTGAAAATACTTCGATCATAGTATAAGAATAACATGGCATAAAAGTAACAAGGCATTACATAAGGTTGTACTTCGTCATGAGGAATAACAGAAGAAAGGTAATGACATTTTGGGGAAAACGAAATTATGTTATCCTTATGTAAGATATTATGTTATTCCCTTGTATAAATTCACGAATATGTCGTTTCAACTCTTTGGGGCATTTTTGATAATTTTCAAGGCTCCATTTGTATAACACCGGCTAAGCTAAAAAAACTTCGATCGTAGTATAAGAATAACATGGCATAAAAGTAACAAGGCATTACATAAGGTTGTACTTCGTCATGAGGAATAACAGAAGAAAGAATAATGACATTTTGGGAAAAACTAAATCATGTTATCCTTATGTAAGATATTATGTTATTCCGTTGTATAAATTCACGAATATGTCGTTTCAACTCTTCGGGACATCTTTGATAATTTTCAAGGCTCCATTTGTTTAACACCGGCTAAGCTGAGATTCGTGAAGTGCTACATCTGGTCGGTGCTTCTTTACGGCATGGAAGGCTGGACATTGAGGAAGACTGCGATTAACAGGCTAGAGGCCTTCGAGATGTGGCTGTACCGCAGGGTCCTCAAGGTGCCTTGGACGGCTAGATTGACAAACGAGGAAATTCTGAGACGCGTCGACAGACAACGTGAATTGTTTGAAACTATTAAGAAGAGAAAAACGGCGTACCTAGGACACATTATGCGGAACAACAAGTATCAATTTTTACACTTACTGATCGAAGGTAAAATTGAGGGAAGAAGAGGGATCGGAAGGAAGAAAATGTCCTGGCTGCGAAACATCAGGCAGTGGACAGGACTGCACGATATACAGTCCTTGATACATACCGCAAGAAATAGAGAAGCGATGGAAAATGTTATCGCAAACATCCATTAGTGGATATGCATTGGAAGAAGAAGAAGCTGAAAATACTTCGATCATAGTATAAGAATAACATGGCATAAAAGTAACAAGGCATTACATAAGGTTGTACTTCGTCATGAGGAATAACAGAAGAAAGGTAATGACATTTTGGGGAAAACGAAATTATGTTATCCTTATGTAAGATATTATGTTATTCCGTTGTATAAATTCACGAATATGTCGTTTCAACTCTTTGGGGCATTTTTGATAATTTTCAAGGCTCCATTTGTATAACACCGGCTAAGCTAAAAAAACTTCGATCGTAGTATAAGAATAACATGGCATAAAAGTAACAAGGCATTACATAAGGTTGTACTTCGTCATGAGGAATAACAGAAGAAAGAATAATGACATTTTGGGGAAAACGAAATCATGTTATCCTTATGTAAGATATTATGTTATTCCGTTGTATAAATTCGCGAATATGTCGTTTCAACTCTTCGGGACATCTTTGATAATTTTCAAGGCTCCATTTGTATAACACCAGCTAAGCTGAAAATACTTCGATCATAGTATAAGAATAACATGGCATAAAAGTAGCAAGGCATTACATAAGGTTGTACTTCATCATGAGGAATAACAGAAGGAAGAATAATGATATTTTTGGGAAAACGAAATCATTTTATCCTTATTCAACATATTATGTTATTCCGTTGTATGAATTCTTGAATATGTCGTTTCAACTCTTCGGGACATTTTTGATAATTTTCAAGGCTCCATTTGTATAACACCGGCTAAGCTGAAAAAACTTCGATCATAGTATAAGAATAACATGGCGTAAAAGTAACAAGGCATTACATAAGGTTGTAATTCGTCATGAGGAATAACAGAAGGAAGAATGATGATATTTTTGGGAAAACGAAATCATTTTATCCTTATGTAACATATTATGTTATTCCGTTGTATAAATTCATGAATATGTCGTTTTAACTCTTCGGGACATCTTTGATAATTTTCAAGGCTCCATTTGTTCACACCGGCTAAGCTGAAAATACTTCGATCATAGTATAAGAATAACATGGCATAAAAGTAACAAGGCATTACATAAGGTTGTACTTCGTCATGAGGAATAACAGAAGGAAAAATAATGATATTTTTGGGAAAACGAAATCATTTTATCCTTATTCAACATATTATGTTATTCCGTTGTATAAATTCACGAATATGTCGTTTTAACTCTTCGGGACATCTTTGATAATTTTCAAGGCTCCATTTGTTCACACCGGCTAAGCTGAAAATACTTCGATCATAGTATGAGAATAACATGGCATAAAAGTAACAAGGCATTACATAAGGTTGTACTTCGTCATGAGGAATAACAGAAGGAAGAATAATGACATTTTTGGGAAAACGAAATCATTCTATCCTTATGTTAGATATTATGTTATTCCGTTGTATAAATTCACGAATATGTCGTTTCAACTCTTCGGGACATTTTTGATAATTTTCAAGGCTCCATTTTTATCACACCGGCTAAGCTGAAAATACTTCGATCATAGTATGAGAATAACATGGCATAAAAGTAACAAGGCATTACATAAGGTTGTACTTCGTCATGAGGAATAACAGAAGGAAGAATAATGACATTTTTGGGAAAACGAAATCATTCTATCCTTATTTAACATATTATGTTATTCCGTTTTATAAATTCACGGATATGTCGTTTCAACTCTTCGGGGCATCTTTGATAATTTTCAAGGCTCCATTTGTATAACACTGGCTAAGCTGAAAATACTTCGATCATAGTATGAGAATAACATGGCATAAAAGTAACAAGGCATTACATAAGGTTGTACTTCGTCATGAGGAATAACAGAAGGAAGAATAATGATATTTTTGGGAAAACAAAATCATTTTATCCTTATTCAACATATTATGTTATTCCGTTGTATAAATTCACGAATATGTCGTTTTATCTCTTCGGAACATCTTTGATAATTTTCAAGGCTCCATTTGTTTAACACCGGCTAAGCTGAAAATACTTCGTTAATAGCATAAGAACAACATGGCATTGCATAAGGTTGGGGAATAACGTACAAGAAAGAATAATGAAATTTTGGGGAAAACGTAATCATGTTATCCTTATGTAACATATTATGTTATTCCGTTGTAAAAATTCGCCAATATATCGATGTCTCCCGTCCGGACACCCCTAATAATTCTCAGGGCTCCACTTGTATAAAACACCGGCCGAGCTGAAAATGCTCGGATCGAAACCCCAAACATCAAAACAAGAAAGATAAAGTGGGACTCCGAAGGGAAGGGAGATGGTAGGACGTCTTCATCGAAGGTCGAGCCAGAGGGTGACAGGCAGAGACAGAGGGATGGTAGCCGGGATGGTATTGATCGGGTAGTCTTCGGCGGGGTGCTTCAGCCGTGCTGGCTCCAAGGTTCCACACCTGCGAGTCTTGACGTGGAGGTGGAACTCGGGGGGGAGATCTCCAGCCTTCCCCATTGCCTCTACGTTTAATATTGTTTTTTCGACCCGGAGTTGTTTATCGAGGGGTAAGGAGGGAGGGATGATTGAAACTGATGTAAGAAATTGTTAATTACTGAGGGATGAGGGATGTTTCGGGGTGATTTGTTTCCGGGAATTCAGAGTAGGGGTGTCGTTATTCTTCATTTATGGGACGATCTACCAGTGATAACGATGATAAAGATATCAACTTTTTGAATATGGAGGGAATTTTTTTATAATAAATTATATTATTTTAACTTAAAAAAATATTTACTTGGATGAAGACGAAACCGAGTTGAACATGGTGTTGTTATGGTTTATTTTTTGCAATGATAAATTTTTGGAGGGTAGAAACCCCCTTGAAATTTTCTCAGGTAGGTTTCTAATAATCTAATTCGAGGGAATAGAAAAACAATTTGTACTTCCTTTTCATGAGGAAAAACTATTTTGGTCGCTATTACATTTTGAAGTTGAAACTTTTAGGGATTCCATTTTTAAATTTTTGAATTGGAGATTTTTTCAAATAAGAATGGTTGGATCCTGATGAATGTTGATTTTTTCCTAGCTTTTTTGCATCCTTTGGCTACCGAAAAATGATATAATTGTTTTCCTACAACTTTATGATTTTTTTTGTCGGATACCTGATTTTATCGAGAATTTCTACGTAGGTAACTACGAAACGAAGGAATTCATGAATAAACCGACCGCATTCTCGGAATAAGCATGGTCAAATAATACTGAGTAAGAAATTTCTAGAAGATGATTGAAAAAAAAATTTCACCCCAAAAGATCATGGAAAATTAGGCAACAAATAAATTCTTCAATATAGGGAAGAAATTCATATTTTATGTGAGATTCAAGGGTGCAGATCAAGAATATGTACTCGCCTTTCACGAGAAAAAATTCTTCTGGTCTCTATCATATTTTGAAGTTGGTACTTTTAGGGGTTCCATTTTTAGATTTTCAAATTTGATATTTTTTTATATAGAGATGGAGGGATCCTGATGCATGTTGATTTTTTTCTAGTTTTCCACATCCTTCGGCTACCGAAAAATTATATTATTGTGTTCCTATGACGTTCATAAAAACTTTTATGATTTTTTTCATCGAAAAACTAATTTCATCGAGAATTTCTACGTATGCTCACTAACAAACGAGAAAGTTCATAGATAAACCGACTGCAATCTCGAAATAAGTATGGTCAAATTAGACCGAGTAAGAAATTTCTAGAAGATAATTGAAGAAAAAAATTTCACCCCAAAAGATCATGGAAAATTAGGAAACAAATTAATTCTTCAATATAGGGAACAAATTTATATTTTCTATATAATTCGAGGGTAAGGAACAACAATATGTTCTTCCTTTTCATAAGGAAATATTATTTTGGTCGCTATTACATTTTGAAGTTGAAACTTTTAGGGGTTCCATTTTTAGATTTTCAAATTCGAGGATTTTTTTGAATAAAGATGGTTGGATCCTGATGAATGTTGATTTTTTCCTAGCTTTTTTGCATCCTTTGGCTACCGAAAAATGATATAATTGTTTTCCTACAACGTTCATAAAAAACTTAATGATTTTTTTTGTCAAAAAACTGATTTCTTCGAGAATTTCCACGTAAGCTACTACGGAACGAAAAATTTCATGAATAAACCGACTGCATTCTCGAAATAAGCATGGTCAAATTAAACTGAGTAAGAAATTTCTAGAAGATAGTTGAAAAAAAAATTTCACCCCAAAAGATCATGGAAAATTAGGAAATAAATTAAGTCTTCAATATAGGGAACATATATATATTTTCTATATAATTCGAGGGTGTAGAACAAGAATATGTACTTGTCTTTCACGAGAAAAAAATTTTCTGGTCACTATCATATCTTGAAGTTGGAACTTTTAGGCGTTCAATTTTAAGATTTTCAAATTGGAGATTTTTTATATAGAGATGGAAGGACCCTGATGCATGTTGATTTTTTTCTAGTTTTCCACATCCTTCGGCTACCGAAAAATTATATTATTGTGTTCCTATCACGTTCATAAAAACTTTTATGATTTTTTGTCATCGAAAAACTAATTTCATCGAGAATTTCTACGTATGCTAACTCCAAAACGAGAAAGTTCATAGATAAACCGACTGCAATCTCGAAATAAGTATGGTCAAATTATACCGAGTAAGAATTTTCTAGAAGATAATTGAAGAAAAAAATTTCACCCCAAAAGATCATGGAAAATTAGGAAACAAATTAATTCTTCAATATAGGGAACAAATTTATATTTTCTATATAATTCGAGGGTAAAGAACAACAAACTTGAAACTTTTAGGGGTTCCATTTTTAGATTTTCAAATTCGAGGATTTTTTTGAATAAAGATGGTTGGATCCTGATGAATGTTGATTTTTTCCTAGCTTTTTTGCATCCTTCGGCTACCGAAAAATGATATAATTGTTTTCCTACAACGTTCATAAAAAACTTTATGATTTTTTTTGTCAAAAAACTGATTTCTTCGAGAATTTCCACGTAAGCTACTACGGAACGAAAAATTTCATGGATAAACCGACTGCATTCTCGAAATAAGCATGGTCAAATTAAACTGAGTAAGAAATTTCTAGAAGATAGTTGAAAAAAAAATTTCACCCTGAAAGATCATGGAAAATTAGGAAATAAATTAACAAATATATATTTTCTATATAATTCGAGGGTGTAGAACAAGAATATGTACTTGCCCTTCACGAGAAAAAATTTTTCTGGTCACTATAATATCTTGAAGTTGGAACTTTTGGGCGTTCAATTTTAAGATTTTCAAATTTGAGATTTTTTTATATAGAGATGGAAGGACCCTGATGCATGTTGATTTTTTTCTAGTTTTCCACATCCTTCGGCTACCGAAAAATAATATTATTGTTTTCCTACAACGTTCATAAAAAACATGATTTTTTTTGTCGGATAACTGATTTTATCGAGAATTTCTACGTAAGCTAACTACAAAACGAGAAAGTTCATAGATAAACCGACTGCAATCTCGAAATAAGTATGGTCAAATTATACTGAGTAAGAAATTTCTAGAAGATAATTGAAGAAAAAAATTTCACCCCAAAAGATCATGGAAAAATTAGGAAAAAAATTAATTCCTCGATATAGGGAAGAAATTTATATTTTCCCTATAATTCAAGGGTTTGAATCACGAATATGTTCTTGTTTTTCAGTAGAATCAATCCTTCTGGTCGCTAATGCATTTTAAAGTTGAAACTTTTAGGGGTCGCTATATTTTTAAATTTGAGATAAGTACCAATTTTTTCCAGGAATGAGTCGAGAAATTGCGTGATTCAGATAGAGGTAACATTGTGATGTGGAAATAATATAATTATGATTGAAAATTGCATTTTGTCACCTTCTACATCTACTACTACTAATTTTTTGTTCAAGGATTTATTGAAACAAAGCTATATGTAATAACGAAAGTTACAAAAAATTTTCTTATTGTACTACATTTGAAATATTCCAAATTATATTGTAAAAAAACTAAAACCTTGTACTAGTTTTTTCCTCAACATGAAACGAGCATCTATGAAAATCCAAAAAACATCTTTTATGATTGTTATTGAAGAGGTACTTAGATTCAAAACAAATAAAAATCGAGGCCATGTAGAAGGAAATCACATACAAAAAAAAATTAATTATAATATAAATCATGTGAATATTCACTATCTTCATTCGATACAGAGCTTCAATGATTACGCTCCACTAAAAAAATATACAGTCTGTCCTAGAAGAAATGAATATTTTTACGAAAAATATATGAAATTTATAACAATCTCCTTCGACTGAATTCCATCCCAAAAATGTCGTCATTCCTTCTTATATCTGTGTTACAATTTTAAATTTCAACATCACTCCGTAGGTCATATCGACAAAAAATTCCGGCTCGCCAGCTAAGACCCTAACTTATGTAATTGATATTCTCTTCAATTACCCAAACGTTCCTTGTCCTCATGTCTAATTACATATGTTTCATTCCGACATAAAAACAAGTTTCTGCCATCATTCCCAACTACCTGCCTTGTTATGTACAAAACAAATTGAAGACTATGATAATGGTCGACTGTATGATCGACTTCTTAGGTAGCAAGAAATTATACATCCACGTGTAATTGATGAAGAGCACGGATCATTACGTTTTATGATTTTAAAGTCGAAACTTGTGCAAGGACATTCGTTATTTAGTGGTTCACTCCGAGCCCTGCACAAGCAAATGACAACGCCGCATTCGCTCAACTGGGAGTCCGATCCTTTCTGAACGACTAGGATATTAAGAAAGCATATTATAATTATACTTTCGAAAATTGTCGACAAAAATCATTTGAACACTTATAAATTGAGTGAAGCGTGAGAATTATTAAGTCGGTATTCGCCCCTCTCATTTTTGTGATTGAAGAGGAGAGGCGTTGTCGTTCACTGTATGACTTTCGGTTTTCTGTATGCATTCCGAATATCGAATATCTTTCGAGAGCGACCTTCGAGATGAGATGAAGCTCCTCCTCGATCATCGACGAATACAAAGCTAATCAATTGACCCATTGTGTAAACCGGACAATAGAAGTAAATCTGTGCAGTACTTCTATTATTCGTTAATTGACGCGATCAATTATCAATATAACATAACAAAACGATTTGAATTGTTCTTGGTTCATCTGCGATCCAAATCTATCATGAGGCACTCGTGTAGGATTTTTTTCGTACCGTGGAAGACGTGCGATTTCCCAACAAAGGAGATTCTTGCAAGCTTAGAATATGCACTTTTCGTGTTATCGCTAAATTGAGTATTGTTATCGGGAGATGATGTTTTATGTGGGGAATCTGGTTATCGAAGCAATTTATATTGGACGCATCGATCATAAATAAATACATTGTATCGTATACGAGATAATCTGTTAGGAATTATTATGTCATATGGCATATTACTTGCATACAATCATTACGCACTCCGACAGTATTCTATTTCCACCAATAAATCAGAGGATTGTCATTTTCATTACTTTTAGTTTCTAGGAAATATGTAACAAAAAAAGTTTCACCCCAAAAAATAACCATGGAAAGTTTGGAAAAAAAATAATTCTTTGATTTTATATTTCGAAGGTGTAAATCACGAATATATTCTTGCTTTTCACGAGAACTTTTTTTTTGACGCTACTGCATTCTGAAGTCTCATATTTAGATTTCTAAATTTGATTTATTTTACATTCCTCGATGTAGAGAAGAAATTCATATTTTCTATACATGTAATTCGAGGGTATATATCACGAATATTTTGCTGATTTTCCCGTGGGAATTTTTTTCTGGTGGCCACTGCATTTTGAAGTTGAAACTTTCAGGTTTCCCATTTTTAAATTTTCGAATTTGCGTTTTTTTTTGAGTGAAAATTGATCGCTCTTTTGTTTTTTCAATTTCGGCATCATTTGGCTACAGAAAAATAATACTCTAGAGTTCCTTAAACGTTCATAACAAATTTTATAATATTTTTCGTCAAAAAACTGATTTTTTTTGGAAAAAAATCACTCTTCGATGAAGGGAATAAATTTATATTTTTCATATAACTCGAGGCTGTAGATCACGAATATGTACTTGCTTTTCAAGACAGAATTCTTTTCTGGTAACCACTGCATTTTGAAGTTCAAACTTTTCAGTTTTCCCATTTTTAAATTTTCGAATTTGCGATTTTTTTTTATTGAAAATTGATTGCCTTGGTGAATGTTTTTTTTTCATTCTTGGAATCATTTGACTATAGAAAAATATTACTGTCGAGTTCCTTAAACGTTCATAAATAATTTTATGATATTTTTCGTCGAAAAACTAATCCTTCGATATAGAGAATAAATTTATATTTTTCATATAATTCGAGGGTGTAGATCACGAATATGTACTTGCTTTTCAAAAGAGAATTTTTGTCTGGTCGCTACTGCATTTTGAAGTTGAAACTTTCAGGTTTCCCATTTTCAAATTTTCGAATTTGCGATTTCTTTTGAGTGAAAATTAATCGCTCTTGGTGAACGTTTTTTTTCCTCTCATTTCTTGCATTCTTTGGCTACATAAAAATAAAACTGTCGAGTTCCTTGAACGTTCATAACAAATTTTATAATTTTTTTCGTCGAAAAACCAATTTTTTCTCCAATGTAGAGAAGTAATTCATACTTTCCATACAATTCGAAGGTGCAGATCCCGAATATGCACTTTCATCACACGAGAATCATTTTTTCTGGTCGTCACTGCACTTTGAAGTTGAAACGTTTAAGGGTTCCCATTTTTAGATTTACAAATTTTGGATTTTTCATATAAACCTGTCGAATGTGGATTTTTCAAATTTTCTGCATCTTTGGGTACCGAAAAATAATGTCAAGGTCCTAAATATTCATAAAAAAAATTTTTTCGCCGAAATACTAATTTTTTTTCAAATGACGAAAAATGGTACAATGTTCAACTTAATATTTCTTAATCTTACCACACTTAATAATGAATTTGCAATACAATGATTTTAATTTTTGATCATTCGACCTAACCCCAACCCAGTGACTCTTTAGTATTTGTGATTTGCACTTATTAACCTAACCTAACCTAACATAAACAAAAAACAGCAACAGAACCTCAAAAAGTAATCAATGTTTTCGTATTCCTAACTTGAAGATTATGAATACCTTAACCTTCAAATTTCTACCTGTATTGGCATTGAAAGTTTCCTAACTCTTGTAAAATTCACGTAATTGAAGGATCGTTAAAAATGCTCACATGTTTCAGCCATTGTTATTTCGGTGTACGATAACAAGGCAAGTTATACTAAAACATGAAAATGCTTCAGTGAATTTTCTAGCAATACTCAATATGGTAATTGGAAAAAAAATTGTTGTATACAATAAACATTCCTCAGGTTCAAAAAAATTCTCTAAGAAATGAAACTTCTTCAGTTTCACTTCGAATATATTCATCATGAACTCATTATGGTGGTAAAAGAGTCAGAATTAACTTGATTCTTGTTCGCAACCAAAAATAAACCTCTTACGGGAAAAACGCTCGTTGGAAACTTATCTTTTCTGTTTCCTTTCCAGATTATCTTTTTCGGGAATCAGATTTCATCATAAGTGACTAGTGAAATATTTGTCCTTCTTTAAGGTGGAATTATCTATCTTCTTTATTTGCCTTGGTGTGACAAGACCACTTTTGCAATAATTCTGTCTCATTGTGAGCTAATTAGAGATAACTTTTTTAAAGGGTTTTCACATTTCCAAGCAATATCCTTTCTTCGTAATGTAGGAAAACAAGATAAGATTAGATTAATTACCGATTGCATTCGTCGAAAAAAAAAGAACCGATCTATATTTGCATTTCGTGAAATAATCGAAAGATAAAGTACTTCTGGACGTTGGAACCTTATTCATACGATTAATTAGTACTTTTTTTTAGTGGTATCTATCAGGTCTATTGATCTTTTGTTCAATTCGAAAATTATAGACAATATTCAAAAGAAGAAAAATAAATTTCATGAAATATTCTAATCTCTTACGGAATTATGTTGGTAGTTCCTCTAAGCTGTCGATTTTCACCAAACTGTCAAAATTTCATTCTTGAAGAAATTTCAAAAAATCATAACTTCTAAACCATATGTTTCCTGAGATTGAAACTGGTACTATTCGATTTCTGATGAAAAATGTTGTTAACAAAAAAAAATCAACAAACTTTCTTCTTCTTGCACCCTCGTTTTTAATATTTCCAAAAATCGGAAATTTCCAAACGAAAGATCTTGATTTTCTTTATTTTGGTGGTGGACTTCACTTCCACCGAATTTTCCAGCTTGTTGACAATAATTTAATAAACAAATTTAATCTTATCTCAGATTGTTCAACGATCTAAAGAATGAGTCCACGGTTTTTATGATATCCAATAATTGCTTATTCTTTAGAGGCTTATTGCAAAAACACTTTAATGGCAGGCGCATTAATTGGTCTAGGTAGATAAAGAAAACAAAAGATCTAATTATAGCCGACTTCAAATTGCGTCATCTGCTCTTCAAAACGACGCCTACCATGCCGCTTGAAGGCATGCCAAAAATTTTCAACATTGCTCTTTGATACTCGCGGAAATTTTCGAGGGAAATTTATGGGAGATGGAAGAGTTGAGAACAGATGTAGACGAACGAAGAAGAAGGGATATTATTTCTGACATTTGCTTTTCGAATTTTGATTTTTTTCAGAAAATCTGTGATTCTCCAGGAAAAATTTTATGCTCAATTTCAGTTAGTACCTTCCTGAATAAGAAATGATTTTTCATTTATTACCCAAATATTTTTATTTAATTTATAGAAATTTCAAATCAGATTTTTCTCGAATCTCTTTTTTTCAAAATGCTAGGTGAAATTTACTGAACCGATATTGAAAGAATTTATTTTCCACATTCTTCGTGATATTAGCTGAATTGTAGCGAAAATTTGTATCGATAGGATGCCTAGTTTTATTTTCACAAAGTTTCGAATTTTTATTTTTTTCAAAACGTTATAAATAATTATTTTTCAAATGAAAAAATCTGATGCTACATTTCTCTAAGTATTTGTCCATTATCATCCACAACTTATAGTTATAGCAATTATGAATCAAATTTTTTCTCGTATCTCTTTTCTTCAAAATGGTGGGTGAGATATTTTGGAATTCATTGAATCGATATTAATGAAAAATATTCTTTGTGATATTGTCTGAGGTGTAGTGAAATTTTTTTCACAATTGGATGTTCCGTTAAATTTCACAAATTTTTGAATTTTGGACGCTGTAATTCTTCAGAAAAAATATTCTAATGCTACATTTCAGTAAGTACTGTCCAAATGAGGAATGTTTTCCTCAATCAATCTGAGTTATATTAATTTATTTCATATTGTTTCAAAAATCCTGAATCAATTTTTCAAAATGGTGGTTGAGATATTTCGGAAATTCCTCCACCGATATTGATGAAATTTATTTACCAAATTCATTGTAATATTTTCTGAGATTTAGCTTTAGATTTTTTCGATTGGATGTCTCGTTTTACTACTACAAATTTTTGAATTCCGAATTTTGATTTTTTCTAAACAGCTGTGATTTTCCAAAAAAATGTATGCTCCATTTTAGTTAATTGTATTTAGGAAAGACAACAAGAACAAAAAAAAAACTATGAATAATCATAAAAATCTTGGATAACGTTGTGTGAATATTTTTTTTTAACTCACTTATTCATCGAGAAGTGTGTCAAGGATCATTCGATAATAAATGGATACATTTTCTTCAGTCGTAAAATTATCCAACAATGTAAGTCCACGTGTTAGCAGGAAAATGATGAACTCAAGAAATATGTGGCTACTAATACGACTTGGCTCGAGACGAAGACAATCATTATCTCGCGATCGTTATGGTACAGAGGAAAAAAGAGAAACAATTTCGCATTTGAATATTCAACAAGAACAATAATACACTTTTAATTTATTTACATACTCAAATAAAAAGTTTTATAATGCACCTGTTGCTATGGTTGCTATGGAGTCTGTATCGCCCACTCAACTCTAGAATGTTCAATAAACATAAGATATACTTTTCTTGTCCTTCGAATAATCATCGAAAAGCTTATCAACCACTATAACTTGTGATTCAATCATCAATACCTTCGAAAGAACATTAAACTTCAATTATTGCTTTTGAAATGAAACGAAGGTGTGCATGGTAAACTTCTATTCTCTGCAAAATTGAATTTCTGATTCGCTTTCCAATCAGGCGTATCCTGTGAAATACCTGTTTGTGTTTTGTCGAAGATTGATCTTTTGAAAAGTAAACATTTTATTGCTTCTTTTCTCTCGGTCGTATGCCAAGGAATTGGCCAATTCCAATAGTAATTGCTTGCGAAGGAAGTAATGGCAGGATTTTTGATCGACCAGTGAATTTATTTGTGGTAAAATTGAAAAAAAAGTGGAATTCGAAATTTGAGGTTCTTCAAACAGGGTGATCAACGATGTGACTGCATATTCTGAATGGGTGTGGTTGAATTAAATTTTTCTTTTCGAAATTTTTTTGGGTTAATTGAAGCTGTTTGAAAAATTCAAAATTCAAAAATTTGTGGGAGTGAAACGAGACATCCAATCGAAAAAAAATTTTCACCCCATTTTAGACAATATCACAAAGAAGATGGAAAATAAATTTCATCAAAATCGGTACGGAAAATTTTCAAATATCTCACCAAACATTTTGAAAAAAAGGGTATTCAAAAAAAATCTGATTTAAAATTGCTATAACTGGAAGTAGTGAATGATTAGACAGAAAAAACTCTCATATTCCGAAATGAACTAACTGAAATGTAGCATCAAAATTTTTTTCTTTAAATTATAGCGTTTTGAAAAAAACAACATTCCAAATTCGAAAATTTGTGAAAATAAAACGAGACATCCAATCGAAAAGAAATTCTCCGCATGTTTCTGACAATATACTGAAGAATGTGGAAAATAAATATAATCAATATCGAATTGGAAAGTTTTCAAATATCCCAACAAACATTTTGAAATAAAAATATTCGAGAAAAAATCTGATTTAAAATTGCTATAACTAGAAGTAATGAATGATTAGACAAAAAAAATTCTTATATTCCGAAATGTACTAAATGAAATGTAGCATCAGAATTTGTTTTTCCTTAAATTAAAGCCTTTTGAAAAAAAGCAACATTCCAAATTCAAAAATTTGAAAATAAAACGAGACATCCAATCGAAAAGAAAGTCTCCGCTTATTTCAGAGAATATAATGAAGAATGTGGAAAATAAATATAATCAATATCTAATTGGCAAGTTTTCAAATATCCCAACAAACATTTTGAAAAAAAAATATTCGAGAAAAAATCTGTTTAAAAATTTCTATAACTATAAGTAGTGAATGATTAGAGAAAAATATTTTCCATTCAAAAAAGTATCTTGTATCTTTTTTAAGAAGAATTATAGCGTTTTGAAAAAAAACAACATTCCAAATTCAAAAATTTGTGAAAATAAAACGAGATATCCAATCAAAAAGAAATTCTCCGCTTATTTCAGAGAATAAACTGAAGAATGTGGAAAATAAATATAATCAATATCGGATTGGCAAGTTTTCATATATCCCACCAAACATTTCGAAAAAAAAAGATTCGAGAAAAAATCTGATTTAAAATTGCTATAACTATAAGTATTGAATGATAGAGAAAAACATGTTTCATTCAGAAATGTATAACTGAAATGTAGCATCAGAATTCTTTTTCAAGAAGAATTATGAAAAAAAAACATTCGAAATTAAAAAATTTGTGAAAATAAAACGAGACATCCAATCGAGAAGAAATCCTCTGCTCATTTCAGACAATATACTGAGGAATGTGTAAAATAAATATAATCAATATCGGATTGGCAAGTTTTCAAATATCCCACCAAACATTTTGAAAAAACAAGATCGAGAAAAAGCCTGATTTAAAATTGCTATAACTGTAAGTAGTGAATGATTAGACGAAAATATTTTTCATTCAGAAATGTATAACTGAAATGTAGCATCAGAATTTTTTTCAAGAAGAATTATAGCATTTTGAAAAAAAAACAACATTCGAAATTCGAAAATTTGTGAAAATAAAACGAGACATCATAACGAAAAAAATTTTTCCGGTACATTTCAGACAATATAACAAAGAATGTGGAAAATGAATACATATCATCAATATCGGTTTAACCAATTTTCTGATATCTCACCAAACATTTTGAAAAAAAGAGATTCGAGAAAAAATCTGATTTAAAATTGCTATAACAAAAATGTACTAAATGAAAAGTAGCATCAGAATTTTTTTCAGGAGAATCATAGCGTTTTGAAAAAAAAACATTCGAAATTCAAAAATTTGTGGAAATAAAACGACACATCCAAGCGAAGAGAATTTCCCACTACATTTCAGACAATATAACAAAGAATGTGGACAATAAATTCCCTCCATATCAGTTCAATAAATTTAGAAATAAGTTGGAAAAAAAGATTCCAGGATTTATTAACAACAAACCAGAATACAAACGAAAAAAAACTTTCTTCTGGAAAACAGGATCGATTCGCTAGCACCATAAATAATAGTCTTCCCAGAAATCAATCCTATATCGATCGATCCAAGAAAATCATATTCGACACGATCGAATCTATACCATGGTAAAATTTCTTGCGAACCGTTTATACACATCATTCAGATATAATTACAGGCCACTAATTGATCGTAATAAAATACCAGTTTCCTATGTACCTACTAATGAACATAATTCAGTATCATTCGATTCAATTATACCTGCCTGTAGACTTTTGAACGTGAGGTCATGGTCTGTTCGGTTGATAATGAATATTCACTTCGTATGGGCACAGAGACGTCCATCCTTAGTCCCACGAAAAAAAGCCACGAACGCCACTGAAGGTACTCACATT
The DNA here is from genome assembly GCA_963966015.1 of Aphidecta obliterata. NCBI lineage: Eukaryota > Metazoa > Arthropoda > Insecta > Coleoptera > Coccinellidae > Aphidecta > Aphidecta obliterata. The sequence continues at coordinate 37,129,540 of OZ014430.1, read as the reverse complement.
AAGCCATGGTTTAGTTTAGACAATTATAATGTCCTTGCTCGGTTGTTGCAAGAAGTCGGTCTTCTTTAGTTAGTGGCATTTAACTGGCTCTCAATTCCAATTCAAAGGTTGACGTTGACAATTATAGCGGACCAGTTTAGAATTATGTAACATCGTGGACATCGTCTCCAGAGATGGTGGAATTCGCGAATCTTCCCAAATTGAGACTGACGTCTTCGTCAAAGGTTACTGGGCGCCGAAGAAGACGAAAAAGTTGCATAATTTCAGGAATGAGCAGATCGATTGAATGTTGAAGGAATAATTGAAGAAGCTCCGGAAGTGTCGTATGTCGTATGACTCCCATAAACCTTCGTCTTTGCAAATGCGCATCCACTCAATAACTTACCATAATAATGGAATGGAACTGCTGTATAATGATCCGTATGGATATTCGGGTTGACTCGATTATAGAGCTTATTCCATATAGTTATAAAAATTTTGAATCTGATCTCCCTATTTCAAAAGAGTGATTGAGGTATTTCGGAAATTATTCCACCGATATTAATGAAATATATTGTTCACTCTCTTCGTGATATTGTCTGAGATGAAGTGAAATTTCTTTTTCGATTGGATGTCCCGTTTTATTTTCACAAATTTTTGAATTTGAAACGCTGTAATTCTCTTGAAAAAAATTCTGATGCTACATTTCCGTTAGTAACGTCCTAAATAAGGAAAGTTCTTCTCCATTCAATCTCACATACAATCATTTATTTCATATAGTTATAAAAATTTTAAATCAGATCTCCCTTTTTCAAAATAGTGGTTGAGATATTTCGGAAATTACTCCACCGATAATTATGAAATATATTCTCCACTCTCTTCGCGATATTGTCTGAGATGTAGTGAAATTTCTTTTTCGATTGGATGTCCAGTTTTATTTTCACAAATTTTTGAATTTGAAACGCTGTAATTCTTTTGAAAAAAATTCTAATGCTACATTTCCGTTAGTAATGTCCTAAATAAGGAAAGTTCTTCTCCATTCAATCTCACATACAATCATTTATTTCATATAGTTATAAAAATTTTAAATCAGATCTCCCTTTTTCAAAATAGTGGTTGAGATATTTCGGAAATTACTCCACCGATATTGATGAAATATATTCTCCACACTTTTCGTGATATTGTCTGAGATGTAGTGAAATTTTTCTTTCGATTGGATGTCCCGTTTTATTTTCACGAATTTTTGAATTTGGAACGTTGAAATTCTCTTGAAAAAAAAATCTGATGCTACATTTCCGTTAGTAATGTCCTAAATAAGGAAAGTTTTCCTCCATTCAATCTCACATACAATCATTCATTTCATATAGTTATGAAAATTTTAAATCAGATCTCCCTTCTTCAAAATAGTGGTTGAGATATTTCGGAAATTACTCCACCGATATTAATGAAATATATTCTCCACTCTCTTCGTGATATTGTCTGAGATGTAATGAAATTTCTTTTACGATTGGATGTCCCGTTTTATTTTCACAAATTTTTGAATTTGGGACGCTGTAAATCTCTTGGAAAAAATTCTAATGCTACATTTCCGTTAGTAATGTCCTAAAGAAGAATAGTCCTCCTCCATTCAATCTCACATACAATCATTCATTTCATATAGTTATGAAAATTTCAAATCACATCTCCCTTTTTCAAAATAGTGGTTGAGATATTTCGGAAATTACTACACCGATGTTAATGAAATATATTCTCCACTCTCTTCGTGATATTGTCTGAGATGTTGTAAAATTTCTTTTTCGATTGGACGTCCCGTTTTATTTTCACGAATTTTTGAATTTGGGACGCTATAAATTTCTTGAAAAAAATTCTAATGCTACATTTCCGTTAGTAATGTCCTAAATAAGGAGAGTTCTTCTCCATTCAATCTCACATACAATCATTCATTTCATATCGTTATGAAAATTTCAAATCAGATCTCCCTTTTTCAAAATAGTGGTTGAGATATTTCGGAAATTACTACACCGATGTTAATGAAATATATTCTCCACTCTCTTCGTGATATTGTCTGAGGTGTAGTGAAATTTCTTTTTCGATTGGACGTCCCGTTTTATTTTCACGAATTTTTGAATTTGGGACGCTATAAATTTCTTGAAAAAAATTCTAATGCTACATTTCCGTTAGTAATGTCCTAAATAAGGAGAGTTCTTCTCCATTCAATCTCACATACAATCATTTATTTCATATAGTTATAAAAATTTTAAATCAGATTTCCCCTTTTCAAAATAGTGGTTGAGATATTTCGGAAATTACTCCTACGATATTAATGAAATATATTCTCCACTCTCTTCGTGATATTGTCTGAGATGTAGTGAAATTTCTTTTTCGATTGGATGTTCCGTTTTATTTTCACGAATTTTTGAATTTGGAACGTTGAAATTCTCTTGAAAAAAAAATCTAATGCTACATTTCCGTTAGTAATGTCCTAAATAAGGAGAGTTCTTCTCCATTCAATCTCACATACAATCATTCATTTCATATAGTTATGAAAATTTTAAATCAGATCTCCCTTTTTCAAAATAGTGGTTGAGATATTTCGGAAATTACTACACCGATGTTAATGAAATATATTCTCCACTCTCTTCGTGATATTGTCTGAGGTGTAGTGAAATTTCTTTTTCGATTGGACGTCCCGTTTTATTTTCACGAATTTTTGAATTTGGGACGCTATAAATTTCTTGAGAAAAATTCTAATGCTACATTTCCGTTAGTAATGTCCTAAATAAGGAGAGTTCTTCTCCATTCAATCTCACATACAATCATTCATTTCATATCGTTATGAAAATTTCAAATCAGATCTCCCTTTTTCAAAATAGTGGTTGAGATATTTCGGAAATTACCACACCGATGTTAATGAAATATATTCTCCACTCTCTTCGTGATATTGTCTGAGATGTAGTGAAATTTCTTTTTCGATTGGACGTCCCGTTTTATTTTCACGAATTTTTGAATTTGGGACGCTATAAATTTCTTGAAAAAAATTCTAATGCTACATTTCCGTTAGTAATGTCCTAAAGAAGAATAGTCCTCCTCCATTCAATCTCACATACAATCATTCATTTCATATAGTTATAAAAATTTTAAATCAGATCTCCCCTTTTCAAAATAGTGGTTGAGATATTTCGGAAATTACTCCTACGATATTAATGAAATATATTCTCCACTCTCTTCGTGATATTGTCTGAGATGTAGTGAAATTTCTTTTTCGATTGGATGTCCCGTTTTATTTTCACAAATTTTTGAATTTGAAACGCTTTAATTCTCTTGGAAAAAATTCTGATGCTACATTTCCGTTAGTTCTGTCCTAAATAAGGAAAGTTTTTCTCCATTCAATCTCACATACAATCATTTATTTCATATAGATATAAAAATTTTAAATCAGATCTCCCTTTTTCAAAATAGTGGTTGAGATATTTCGGAAATTACTCAACCGATATTAATGAAATATATTGTTCATTCTCTTCGTGATATTGTCTGAGATGTAGTGAAATTTCTTTTTCGATTGGATGTCCCGTATTATTTTCACAAATTTTTGAATTTGAAACGCTTTGATTCTCTTGGAAAAAATTCTGATGCTACATTTCCGTTAGTTATGTCCTAAATAAGGAAAGTTTTCCTCCATTCAATCTCACATACAATCATTTATTTCATAAAGATATAAAAATTTTAAATCAGATCTCCCTTTTTCAAAATAGTGGTTGAGATACTTCGGAAATTACTCCACCGATATTGATGAAATATATTCTCCACTCTCTTCGTGATATTGTCTGAGATGTAGTGGAATTTTTTTTTCGATTGGATGTCCCGTTTTATTTTCACACATTTTTTAATTTGGGACGCTGTAAATCTCTTGAAAAAAATTCTAATGCTACATTTCCGTTAGTAATGTCCTATATAAGGAAAGTTCTTCTCCATTCAATCTCACATACAATCATTTATTTCATATAGATATAAAAATTTTAAATCAGATCTCCCTTTTTCAAAATAGTGGTTGAGATACTTCGGAAATTACTCCACCGATATTGATGAAATATATTCTCCACTCTCTTCGTGATATTGTCTGAGATGTAGTGAAATTTCTTTTTCGATTGGATGTCCCGTTTTATTTTCACAAATTTTTGAATTTGAAACGCTTTAATTCTCTTGGAAAAAATTCTGATGCTACATTTCCGTTAGTTATGTCCTAAATAAGGAAAGTTTTCCTCCATTCAATCTCACTTACAATCATTTATTTCATATAGATATAAAAATTTTAAATCAGATCTCCCTTTTTCAAAATAGTGGTTGAGATACTTCGGAAATTACTCCACCGATATTGATGAAATATATTCTCCACTCTCTTCGTGATATTGTCTGAGATGTAGTGGAATTTCTTTTTCGATTGGATGTCCCGTTTTATTTTCACAAATTTTTTAATTTGGGACGCTGTAAATCTCTTGAAAAAAATTCTAATGCTACATTTCCGTTAGTAATGTCCTATATAAGGAAAGTTCTTCTCCATTCAATCTCACATACAATCATTTATTTCATATAGATATAAAAATTTTAAATCAGATCTCCCTTTTTCAAAATAGTGGTTGAGATACTTCGGAAATTACTCCACCGATATTGATGAAATATATTCTCCACTCTCTTCGTGATATTGTCTGAGATGTAGTGGAATTTCTTTTTCGATTGGATGTCCCGTTTTATTTTCACAAATTTTTTAATTTGGGACGCTGTAAATCTCTTGAAAAAAATTCTAATGCTACATTTCCGTTAGTAATGTCCTATATAAGGAAAGTTCTTCTCCATTCAATCTCACATACAATCATTTATTTCATATAGATATAAAAATTTTAAATCAGATCTCCCTTTTTCAAAATAGTGGTTGAGATATTTCGGAAATTACTCAACCGATATTAATGAAATATATTGTTCACTCTCTTCGCGATATTGTCTAAGATGTAGTGAAATTTCTTTTTCGATTGGATGTCCCGTTTTATTTTCACAAATTTTTGAATTTGAAACGCTTTAATTCTCTTGGAAAAAATTCTGATGCTACATTTCCGTTAGTTATGTCCTAAATAAGGAAAGTTTTCCTCCATTCAATCTCACTTACAATCATTTATTTCATATAGATATAAAAATTTTAAATCAGATCTCCCTTTTTCAAAATAGTGGTTGAGATACTTCGGAAATTACTCCACCGATATTGATGAAATATATTCTCCACTCTCTTCGTGATATTGTCTGAGATGTAGTGGAATTTCTTTTTCGATTGGATGTCCCGTTTTATTTTCACAAATTTTTTAATTTGGGACGCTGTAAATCTCTTGAAAAAAATTCTAATGCTACATTTCCGTTAGTAATGTCCTATATAAGGAAAGTTCTTCTCCATTCAATCTCACATACAATCATTTATTTCATATAGATATAAAAATTTTAAATCAGATCTCCCTTTTTCAAAATAGTGGTTGAGATATTTCGGAAATTACTCAACCGATATTAATGAAATATATTGTTCACTCTCTTCGTGATATTGTCTGAGATGTAGTGAATTTTCTTTTTTGATTGGATGTCCCGTTTCATTTTCACAAATTTTTGAATTTGGAACGCTGTAATTCTTCTCTAATTCTGAATAGCTACTTTTCCGTTAGTAATGTCCTAAATAAGGAAAGTTCTCCTTCATTCAATCTCACATATAATCATTTATTTCATATAGTTATAAAAATTTTAAATCATATCTCCCTTTCTCAAAATAGTGGTTGAGATATTTCGGAAATTACTACACCGATATTGATGAAATATATTCTCCACTCTCTTCGTGGTATTGTCTGAAATATAGTGGAGTTTTTCTTCCAATTGGATGTCCCGTTTTATTTTCACAAATTTTTGAATTTGGAACGCTGTGATTCTCCTGAAAAAAATTCTAATGCTACATTTCCGTTAGTAATGTCCTAAATAAGGAAAGTTCTTCTCCATTCAATCTCACATACAATCATTTATTTCATATAGTTATAAACATTTTAAATCAGATCTCCCTTTTTCAAAATAGTGGTTGAGATATTTCGGAAATTACTCCTCCGATATTAATGAAATATATTCTTCACTCTCTTCGTGGTATTGTCTGAAATATAGTGAAGTTTTTCTTCCGATTGGATGTCCCGTTTCATTTTCACAAATTTTTGAATTTGGAACGCTGTAATTCTCCTGAAAAAAATTCTTATGCCACATTTCCGTTAGTAATGTCCTAAATAAGGAAAGTTCTCCTCCATTCAATCTCACATAAAATCATTCATTTCATATGGTTATAAAAATTTCGAATCAGATCTCCCTTTTTCAAAATAGTGGTTGAGATATTTCGAAGTTGCATAATTTCAGAAAAGATCAGATCGATTGAATTGGAATAATTGAAGGAGCTCCGGAAGTGTCGTATGTCGTATGACACCCATAAACCTTCGTCTTTCCTAATGCGCATCCACTCAATAACTTACCATAATAATGGCTGTATAATGATCCGTATGGATATTCGGGTTGACTCGATTACAGAGCTGGAAAAATCAATTCCTGCTAGACTCGGGACGGGTTAAGAGGTCAAGCCACGGCTGATAAACGGTGGCAGAACCGATGAATGTCTTTTTGTTACGTGACCGTCGTCATTGGTTATACCTTTTGTCTTCGCAACGGTGTCCGAACGTGTCGAACGCGCTCCTCTGGCACGTGTTCGAAAATTTATGGACTTGTTTGCTCCAGTCATGCTTTTCGCGAGATGCCATCCTTGCATATTCATAACATCATAACAATATCGCTGAAGGCGAAGTCTTTATCTGCGTCCAGCGTGGCCGAATCGGGAACTGTGCCGAGAAATTTGTATTCCGAGGAGGTATTATGATGATGCTAATTGTTTTCGAGTCCGAGAGGTGACTTTCGCCTTCGACGAGTTCGTTTCATTGTTGACTTCACGTACTCAAGGATGTTGTGGAAATCGCGGTGGTATTGTTTTTGGTCGTTCGGTTTCACTTTTCCGGGACGTTCGGCGGTGGACATTGGGGTGGAATGGGGTCAGATGTATCCGCAAGGAGAGTCAGTTTCACTCTGTTTTGATTAATCGTTTTAAACTTGCTTGGGTCAAGTGAAAAGAGTAATAGACTTTACAAAAAAAAAATGTTGCCATACAAATAGTAATTTACCAGAAATTTTTGGAATTTCCAGAAATTTCCTCATTATCCTTAAGGTGTGTACAGACATGCTCCGAATATCGTACCGAACCGCGTCGCGTACCCCGCGAGAGCGAATCAAATTCACGAATTCAAATTGCACCTCTACGTGCGATGAATTTGATTCGCTCTCGCGGGGTACGCGACGCGGTTCGGTACGATATTCGGAGCATGTCTGTACACACCTTTATACATGTCAACATCGCAATTTTTTCAGAATTATTTTTTCTATAAATTTTCATCAATTTTGGAAATTCCATAAATTCCCTCATTTTCCATACATGTGGCAACGCCGCAATTTTTCCAAAGGGAGACTACGAAAAACGCATATTTCATTGCATTAGAGATGGTCTTTCTCAACTGAGTAAGAAAATTTCCTAATATTCATCACATCTATGGAGAATCTCAAAATGTTCAAATTTAATTAACCCACTTCGAATAAAATCTAGATTTCACAAGAGAAAATGTTTAAAAAATTCCAAAAATTTTGGAAATTCCAGGAATTTCCAAACACGAGGCAACATTAAAATTTTTTCTAGAATATTTCTTCCATAAATTTCCATCAATTTTGGAAATTCCATAAATTCCCTCATTTTCCATCCATGTGGCAACGACGCAATTTTTCCAAAAGCAGACTACGAAAAACGCATATTTCATTTCATTAGAGATGGTCTTTCTCAACTGAGTAAGAAAATTTCCTAATATTCATCACATCTATGGAGAATCTCAAAATGTTCAAATTTAATTACCCCACTTCGAATAAAATCTAGATTTCATAAGAGAAAATGTTCAAAAAATTCCACAAATTTTGGAAATTCCAGGAATTTCCAAACACGAGGCAACATTAAAATTTTTTCTAGAATATTTCTTCCATAAATTTCCATCAATTTTGGAAATTCCATAAATTCCCTCATTTTCCATCCATGTGGCAACGACGCGATTTTTCCAAAAGCAGACTACGAAAAACGCATATTTCATTTCATTGAAGATGGTCTTTCTCAACTGAGTAAGAAAATTTCCTAATATTCATCACATCTATGGAGAATCTCAAAATGTTCAAATCTAATTACCCCACTTCGAATAAAATCTAGATTTCACAAGAGAAAATGTTTAAAAAATTCCACAAATTTTGGAAATTCCAGGAATTTTCAAACACGAGGCAACATTAAAATTTTTTCTAGAATATTTCTTCCATAAATTTCCATCAATTTTGGAAATTCCATAAATTCCCTCATTTTCCATCCATGTGGCAACGACGCAATTTTTCCAAAAGCAGACTACGAAAAACGCATATTTCATTTCATTAAAGATGGTCTTTCTCAACTGAGTAAGAAAATTTCCTAATATTCATCACATCTATGGAGAATCTCAAAATGTTCAAATTTAATTACCCCACTTCGAATAAAATCTAGATTTCACAAGAGAAAATGTTTAAAAAATTCCACAAATTTTGGAAATTCCAGGAATTTCCAAACACGAGGCAACATTAAAATTTTTTCTAGAATATTTCTTCCATAAATTTCCATCAATTTTGGAAATTCCATAAATTCCCTCATTTTCCATCCATGTGGCAACGACGCAATTTTTCCAAAAGCAGACTACGAAAAACGCATATTTCATTTCATTAGAGATGGTCTTTCTCAACTGAGTAAGAAAATTTCCTAATATTCATCACATCTATGGAGAATCTCAAAATGTTCAAATTTAATTACCCCACTTCGAATAAAATCTAGATTTCATAAGAGAAAATGTTCAAAAAATTCCACAAATTTTGGAAATTCCAGGAATTTCGAAACACGAGGCAACATTAAAATTTTTTCTAGAATATTTCTTCCATAAATTTCCATCAATTTTGTAAATTCCATAAATTCCCTCATTTTCCATCCATGTGGCAACGACGCGATTTTTCCAAAAGCAGACTACGAAAAACGCATATTTCATTTCATTAAAGATGGTCTTTCTCAACTGAGTAAGAAAATTTCCTAATATTCATCACATCTATGGAGAATCTCAAAATGTTCAAATTTAATTACCCCACTTCGAATAAAATCTAGATTTCACAAGAGAAAATGTTTAAAAAATTCCACAAATTTTGGAAATTCCAGGAATTTCCAAACACGAGGCAACATTAAAATTTTTTCTAGAATATTTCTTCCATAAATTTCCATCAATTTTGGAAATTCCATAAGTTCCCTCATTTTCCATCCATGTGGCAACGACGCAATTTTTCCAAAAGCAGACTACGAAAAACGCATATTTCATTTCATTAAAGATGGTCTTTCTCAACTGAGTAAGAAAATTTCCTAATATTCATCACATCTATGGAGAATCTCAAAATGTTCAAATTTAATTACCCCACTTCGAATAAAATCTAGATTTCACAAGAGAAAATGTTCAAAAAATTCCACAAATTTTGGAAATTCCAGGAATTTCCAAACACGAGGCAACATTAAAATTTTTTCTAGAATATTTCTTCCATAAATTTCCATCAATTTTGGAAATTCCATAAATTCCCTCATTTTCCATCCATGTGGCAACGACGCAATTTTTCCAAAAGCAGACTACGAAAAACGCATATTTCATTTCATTAAAGATGGTCTTTCTCAACTGAGTAAGAAAATTTCCTAATATTCATCACATCTATGGAGAATCTCAAAATGTTCAAATTTAATTACCCCACTTCGAATAAAATCTAGATTTCACAAGAGAAAATGTTTAAAAAATTCCACAAATTTTGGAAATTCCAGGAATTTCCAAACACGAGGCAACATTAAAATTTTTTCTTGAATATTTCTTCCATAAATTTCCATCAATTTTGGAAATTCCATAAATTCCCTCATTTTCCATCCATGTGGCAACGACGCAATTTTTCCAAAAGCAGACTACGAAAAACGCATATTTCATTTCATTAAAGATGGTCTTTCTCAACTGAGTAAAAAAATTTCCTAATATTCATCACATCTATGGAGAATCTCAAAATGTTCAAATGTAATTACCCCACTTCGAATAAAATCTAGATTTCACAAGAGAAAATGTTCAAAAAATTCCACAAATTTTGGAAATTCCAGGAATTTCCAAACACAAGGCAACATTAAAATTTTTTCTAGAATATTTCTTCCATAAATTTCCATCAATTTTGGAAATTCCATAAATTCCCTCATTTTCCATCCATGTGGCAACGACGCAATTTTTCCAAAAGCAGACTACGAAAAACGCATATTTCATTTCATTAAAGATGGTCTTTCTCAACTGAGTAAGAAAATTTCCTAATATTCATCACATCTATGGAGAATCTCAAAATGTTCAAATTTAATTACCCCACTTCGAATAAAATCTAGACTTCACAAGAGAAAATGTTCAAAAAATTCCACAAATTTTGGAAATTCCAGGAATTTCCAAACACGAGGCAACATTAAAATTTTTTCTAGAATATTTCTTCCATAAATTTCCATCAATTTTGGAAATTCCATAAATTCCCTCATTTTCCATCCATGTGGCAACGACGCAATTTTTCCAAAAGCAGACTACGAAAAACGCATATTTCATTTCATTAAAGATGGTCTTTCTCAACTGAGTAAGAAAATTTCCTAATATTCATCACATCTATGGAGAATCTCAAAATGTTCAAATTTAATTACCCCACTTCGAATAAAATCTAGATTTCACAAGAGAAAATGTTTAAAAAATTCCACAAATTTTGGAAATTCCAGGAATTTCCAAACACGAGGCAACATTAAAATTTTTTCTAGAATATTTCTTCCATAAATTTCCATCAATTTTGGAAATTCCATAAATTCCCTCATTTTCCATCCATGTGGCAACGACGCAATTTTTCCAAAAGCAGACTACGAAAAACGCATATTTCATTTCATTAAAGATGGTCTTTCTCAACTGAGTAAGAAAATTTCCTAATATTCATCACATCTATGGAGAATCTCAAAATGTTCAAATTTAATTACCCCACTTCGAATAAAATCTAGACTTCACAAGAGAAAATGTTCAATAAATTCCACAAATTTTGGAAATTCCAGGAATTTCCAAACACGAGGCAACATTAAAATTTTTTCTAGAATATTTCTTCCATAAATTTCCATCAATTTTGGAAATTCCATAAATTCCCTCATTTTCCATCCATGTGGCAACGACGCAATTTTTCCAAAAGCAGACTACGAAAAACGCATATTTCATTTCATTAAAGATGGTCTTTCTCAACTGAGTAAGAAAATTTCCTAATATTCATCACATCTATGGAGAATCTCAAAATGTTCAAATTTAATTACCCCACTTCGAATAAAATCTAGATTTCACAAGAGAAAATGTTTAAAAAATTCCACAAATTTTGGAAATTCCAGGAATTTCCAAACACGAGGCAACATTAAAATTTTTTCTAGAATATTTCTTCCATAAATTTCCATCAATTTTGGAAATTCCATAAGTTCCCTCATTTTCCATCCATGTGGCAACGACGCAATTTTTCCAAAAGCAGACTACGAAAAACGCATATTTCATTTCATTAAAGATGGTCTTTCTCAACTGAGTAAGAAAATTTCCTAATATTCATCACATCTATGGAGAATCTCAAAATGTTCAAATTTAATTACCCCACTTCGAATAAAATCTAGATTTCACAAGAGAAAATGTTCAAAAAATTCCACAAATTTTGGAAATTCCAGGAATTTCCAAACACGAGGCAACATTAAAATTTTTTCTAGAATATTTCTTCCATAAATTTCCATCAATTTTGGAAATTCCATAAATTCCCTCATTTTCCATCCATGTGGCAACGACGCAATTTTTCCAAAAGCAGACTACGAAAAACGCATATTTCATTTCATTAAAGATGGTCTTTCTCAACTGAGTAAGAAAATTTCCTAATATTCATCACATCTATGGAGAATCTCAAAATGTTCAAATTTAATTACCCCACTTCGAATAAAATCTAGATTTCACAAGAGAAAATGTTCAAAAAATTCCACAAATTTTGGAAATTCCAGGAATTTCCAAACACGAGGCAACATTAAAATTTTTTCTAGAATATTTCTTCCATAAATTTCCATCAATTTTGGAAATTCCATAAATTCCCTCATTTTCCATCCATGTGGCAACGACGCAATTTTTCCAAAAGCAGACTACGAAAAACGCATATTTCATTTCATTAAAGATGGTCTTTCTCAACTGAGTAAGAAAATTTCCTAATATTCATCACATCTATGGAGAATCTCAAAATGTTCAAATTTAATTACCCCACTTCGAATAAAATCTAGATTTCACAAGAGAAAATGTTTAAAAAATTCCACAAATTTTGGAAATTCCAGGAATTTCCAAACACGAGGCAACATTAAAATTTTTTCTTGAATATTTCTTCCATAAATTTCCATCAATTTTGGAAATTCCATAAATTCCCTCATTTTCCATCCATGTGGCAACGACGCAATTTTTCCAAAAGCAGACTACGAAAAACGCATATTTCATTTCATTAAAGATGGTCTTTCTCAACTGAGTAAAAAAATTTCCTAATATTCATCACATCTATGGAGAATCTCAAAATGTTCAAATGTAATTACCCCACTTCGAATAAAATCTAGATTTCACAAGAGAAAATGTTCAATAAATTCCACAAATTTTGGAAATTCCAGGAATTTCCAAACACAAGGCAACATTAAAATTTTTTCTAGAATATTTCTTCCATAAATTTCCATCAATTTTGGAAATTCCATAAATTCCCTCATTTTCCATCCATGTGGCAACGACGCAATTTTTCCAAAAGCAGACTACGAAAAACGCATATTTCATTTCATTAAAGATGGTCTTTCTCAACTGAGTAAGAAAATTTCCTAATATTCATCACATCTATGGAGAATCTCAAAATGTTCAAATTTAATTACCCCACTTCGAATAAAATCTAGACTTCACAAGAGAAAATGTTCAAAAAATTCCACAAATTTTGGAAATTCCAGGAATTTCCAAACACGAGGCAACATTAAAATTTTTTCTAGAATATTTCTTCCATAAATTTCCATCAATTTTGGAAATTCCATAAATTCCCTCATTTTCCATCCATGTGGCAACGACGCAATTTTTCCAAAAGCAGACTACGAAAAACGCATATTTCATTTCATTAAAGATGGTCTTTCTCAACTGAGTAAGAAAATTTCCTAATATTCATCACATCTATGGAGAATCTCAAAATGTTCAAATTTAATTACCCCACTTCGAATAAAATCTAGATTTCACAAGAGAAAATGTTCAAAAAATTCCACAAATTTTGGAAATTCCAGGAATTTCCAAACACGAGGCAACATTAAAATTTTTTCTAGAATATTTCTTCCATAAATTTCCATCAATTTTGGAAATTCCATAAATTCCCTCATTTTCCATCCATGTGGCAACGACGCAATTTTTCCAAAAGCAGACTACGAAAAACGCATATTTCATTTCATTAAAGATGGTCTTTCTCAACTGAGTAAGAAAATTTCCTAATATTCATCACATCTATGGAGAATCTCAAAATGTTCAAATTTAATTACCCCACTTCGAATAAAATCTAGATTTCACAAGAGAAAATGTTCAAAAAATTCCACAAATTTTGGAAATTCCAGGAATTTCCAAACACGAGGCAACATTAAAATTTTTTCTAGAATATTTCTTCCATAAATTTCCATCAATTTTGGAAATTCCATAAATTCCCTCATTTTCCATCCATGTGGCAACGACGCAATTTTTCCAAAAGCAGACTACGAAAAACGCATATTTCATTTCATTAAAGATGGTCTTTCTCAACTGAGTAAGAAAATTTCCTAATATTCATCACATCTATGGAGAATCTCAAAATGTTCAAATTTAATTACCCCACTTCGAATAAAATCTAGATTTCACAAGAGAAAATGTTTAAAAAATTCCACAAATTTTGGAAATTCCAGGAATTTCCAAACACGAGGCAACATTAAAATTTTTTCTAGAATATTTCTTCCATAAATTTCCATCAATTTTGGAAATTCCATAAATTCCCTCATTTTCCATCCATGTGGCAACGACGCAATTTTTCCAAAAGCAGACTACGAAAAACGCATATTTCATTTCATTAAAGATGGTCTTTCTCAACTGAGTAAGAAAATTTCCTAATATTCATCACATCTATGGAGAATCTCAAAATGTTCAAATTTAATTACCCCACTTCGAATAAAATCTAGATTTCACAAGAGAAAATGTTCAAAAAATTCCACAAATTTTGGAAATTCCAGGAATTTCCAAACACGAGGCAACATTAAAATTTTTTCTAGAATATTTCTTCCATAAATTTCCATCAATTTTGGAAATTCCATAAATTCCCTCATTTTCCATCCATGTGGCAACGACGCAATTTTTCCAAAAGCAGACTACGAAAAACGCATATTTCATTTCATTAAAGATGGTCTTTCTCAACTGAGTAAGAAAATTTCCTAATATTCATCACATCTATGGAGAATCTCAAAATGTTCAAATTTAATTACCCCACTTCGAATAAAATCTAGATTTCACAAGAGAAAATGTTCAAAAAATTCCACAAATTTTGGAAATTCCAGGAATTTCCAAACACGAGGCAACATTAAAATTTTTTCTAGAATATTTCTTCCATAAATTTCCATCAATTTTGGAAATTCCATAAATTCCCTCATTTTCCATCCATGTGGCAACGACGCAATTTTTCCAAAAGCAGACTACGAAAAACGCATATTTCATTTCATTAAAGATGGTCTTTCTCAACTGAGTAAGAAAATTTCCTAATATTCATCACATCTATGGAGAATCTCAAAATGTTCAAATTTAATTACCCCACTTCGAATAAAATCTAGATTTCACAAGAGAAAATGTTTAAAAAATTCCACAAATTTTGGAAATTCCAGGAATTTCCAAACACGAGGCAACATTAAAATTTTTTCTAGAATATTTCTTCCATAAATTTCCATCAATTTTGGAAATTCCATAAATTCCCTCATTTTCCATACATGTGGCAACGACGCAATTTTTCCAAAAGCAGACTACGAAAAACGCATATTTCATTTCATTAAAGATGGTCTTTCTCAACTGAGTAAGAAAATTTCCTAATATTCATCACATCTATGGAGAATCTCAAAATGTTCAAATTTAATTACCCCACTTCGAATAAAATCTAGATTTCACAAGAGAAAATGTTTAAAAAATTCCACAAATTTTGGAAATTCCAGGAATTTCCAAACACGAGGCAACATTAAAATTTTTTCTAGAATATTTCTTCCATAAATTTCCATCAATTTTGGAAATTCCATAAATTCCCTCATTTTCCATCCATGTGGCAACGACGCACTTTTTCCAAAAGCAGACTACGAAAAACGCATATTTCATTTCATTAAAGATGGTCTTTCTCAACTGAGTAAGAAAATTTCCTAATATTCATCACATCTATGGAGAATCTCAAAATGTTCAAATTTAATTACCCCACTTCGAATAACATCTAGATTTTACAAGAGAAAATGTTCAAAAAATTCCACAAATTTTGGAAATCCCAGGAATTTCCAAACACAAGGCAACATAAAATTTTTTTCTGGAATATTTTTTCTATAAATTTCCACAAATTTTTGGGAATTCCAGGAATTTCCCTATTTTCCATACACATGGCAACGTCGCAATTTCACAGCAATATTTTTCCGAAAAATTCCACAAATTTTGGAAATTCCAGGAATTTCCATACACATGGCAACATAATAATTTTTTCAGGAACATTTTTTCTATAAATTTCCAGAAATTTTTGGGAATTCCAGGAGTTTCCTTATTTTCCATACAAATGGCAAATTTTATTAACAAATTTCCACAGTTTTTTTCTGAAAGAGACTTCTCTCATCAGATGTCTTCTTCGTGAGCTAAATTTCATTGCCAAAAGGATATAACTGAAGTCTTCTTCGAATTTCAGGAATTGAAATAATTTTACAGACATAAGGCATCGGCGCAATTTTTCCTGAAGAAGATCTTCCAACCATCTGTAGAATTGGCCAAATTCCTAGCCGAAAACATTACTTGACGAATGACATAAAAAATTCCAAAAAAAAACCTGAAATTTTAGAAAATGTCAAAAAAATCGGAAACCACTAGTCGGATTTTCAACAATTTCAATAAGTTTCGGCTGGTTGCAGAGGCTTACGTACCCTGCAAATTTCAGATCGAATAGTACAACAAGTGCACCGAAAAAAATTGGAAAATTCGTAAACCACTAATACCAATAGGCTCCAAAAAAACTTCTTGAGAAATTTGAGTTCGATATCTTCAGAATCTAATCAAATCCTCCAATGAAACGAAGACCGTGAAGTTGACTTCACCTAGAATTCCCATGAATATTATGAATAATAGTCCTTCGCAGAAATCTTCAGGATCTTCACTTCTCTGTCGAATCTTACAGTACCTCTCGGCAATACAAATTGAATTAACATCGTAACCCCTAATTTGAAGAATATCTACTCGGATATCTCCTCTCGAAAATCACGAGAAAAGCACGATTATCATACATCTCAGAAAGCGAGGGAAACGTGTAAAATGAAACAATAAAACCGCATGCTTACAGGCTAAATGATGCGATACTAATTAAGATGACACATCAAAGGGAGTGTTCAAGAACTTAAAGGTGAAAAATAAGAATAGAGCCTATTCAAGAAACGTGATTCATATTATGATCATTCCACCAAATTATAATCTGTATTTTTTATTTTTCGTTTGGAATATGCTTCATTATTATGGAATTTCGAAGATATTTTTTCATTTGAGAAAACTCAGGGGCGTACAAAATCACCTAAGGATTCACCCCCCTCAAGGATCAACATCGTTGCGCCGCAAGCAAACATCGACGATCTAATTTCTTCAGATATTCGGCCCAAACTGATCCAAAATCACCACGAGAACAAATCTTTCCGACAAAAATGAACCTTGACTCCACATGATCAGAGACAAGAGATCACACTAGAGATATCGATAAGATAACCTGTAAGGTGTATTGGGACAAAGAAACCGAGACATCATCTTTATTAATAGTGTGTAACTCGGTCGGTGTGAAATCTTGTTATCAAATTTCATTCCAAGCCGCAGAATCAACATTGCTAAAGAGATATTTGTTGAAACTCGAAAATTATCTTATCACTACTTAAATACAAGAACTCTGTTACTACGAGCAATACCCTACTTTTATCGAGTGTTTGTTACGACGCAGTGCATTCCAGGAATTATTTCCACCACTTATTACGCCCCAAAGACGTTCAGAACCGATTCAACGAGTTCCGAACTAGTCCTGAACGAAAAACTAAATAAGCAGGTTATATAGCCATTTTAAGAGTTTCCTCATCGATACATTCTTCCTGCGATTAGCACCTAGATAGGTGGAAAATCCTTGTAATCATTATCGTCGCAGCGTCAGAAATGGAACACCAAATAAGAACAGATCAATTCGATCAACAAACCGCGGACGAGTACTTGTTTGTCGTCTTCGATACGTGTGTACGGACCCTAAGATATCGAGAGACTTATCTCTCTTCATTTTTCTTTTCTTCGATGACAATGTCAACATGTTCTTCGTACATTCAGATAAACTACTTCTCGAAGACGTTTCGAAACGATTCGGATAGGTCTGCTTGTTTACTGTGCGATCTGGATTTTATGTTGCATGACTTTCGTCGGATTTGAACACAAAGGATGCTAAGAAAAGGGATCTTTTGAAAGTTTAGCGAAGAACAGTTTCGAAAGATCCCTTCTGGAGAGAGAAAAGTACGTGAGCGCTAGAAACATGCCGACAAATATTTTGTTGTTCAAACTGGCAATTATGTATAATTGTCAGTTCAAACTGGAAATTATTTAGAATTGTCAGTTTGAAAAGGTTTTTATAAATAATTGTGAAATTAAAGGGGCAATTATGTATAATTGCCAGTTTAAAATAATAATAATTATACATACGTCGAACTGGCAATTATACATAATTGCTGTTATGATGAAAAATAAATAAATAACACATTTTGTTACTTGTAAATGAAGTAGAAGTGCTTTTTTAAGTTTTACCCACTTCTTTCGTCATGCCGTGATTAGACGAACAAATATCGACGATATCGTGTTTTCAGTTCATCGATTCTAATTTCCAAAAATAAACCTCTGGAAACGTTCGAGTACAAAATTTTTTAACCGCCCCCCCTTGAATTTTACAGACATGCAGAAAAAAATATAATAAGTTGCAAAAACTGGCAATCCTTGTTACTTCGAACTGAAAATTATACATAATCACCAGATGAAACTGACAATTATGTATAGTTTGAACTAGCAATTATACATAATTACCAGTTTAAATTTGCAATATTGAGAATTGCCAATTAAAACTGACAACTATGTATAGTTTGAACGATATTTTCTACTTGAAGCTGCGGATAATGGATAATTGTCACTTTAAACTGACAATTATACATAATTACCCATTAAATCTGACAATTATGTATAGTTTAGACTAGTCAATTTGAATAATCATAGTTTCAACTTGCAAATATTGAGAATTTTCAATTTGAACTGACAATTATACATAATCACCAGTTTAAACTGAGAACTATATATAGTTTGAACCATATTTTTTACTTGAAGCTGGGAATAAAGGATAGTTGTCACTTTGAACTGACAATTATACATAATTACCCATTAAATCTGACAATTATGTATAGTTTAGACTAGTCAATTTGAATAATCATAGTTTCAACATGCAAATATTGAGAATTTTCAATTTGAACTGACAATTATACATAATCACCAGTTTAAACTGACAACTATATTTAGTTTGAACCATATTTTTCACTTGAAGCTGGGAATAAAGGATAGTTGTCACTTTAAACTGAGTATTATACATAATTACCCATTAAATCTGACAATTATGTATAGTTTAGACTAGTCAATTTGAATAATCATAGTTTCAACTTGCAAATATTGAGAATTTTTCAATTTGAACTGACAATTATACATAATCACCAGTTTAAACTGACAACTATATATAGTTTGAACGATATTTTTCACTTGAAGCTGGGAATAATGGATAATTGTCACTTTGAACTGACAATTATACATAATTACCCATTAAATCTGACAATTATGTATAGTTTAGACTAGTCAATTTGAATAATCATAGTTTCAACTTGCAAATATTGAGAATTGCCAATTTGAACTGACAATTATACATAATAACCAGTTGAAACTGACAACTATATATAGTTTGAACGACATTTTTCACTTGAAGCTGGGAATAAAGGATAATTGTCACTTTGGATTGACAATTATACATAATTACCCATCAAATCTGACAATTATGTATAGTTTAAACTAGTAAATTTTGAATAATCACCAGTCTCAACTTGAAAATATTGAAAATTGCCAATTTGAACTGACAATTATACATAATCACCAGTTAAAACTGTCAATTATATATAGTTTGAACGATATTTTTCACTTGAAGCTGGGAATAATGGATAATTGTCACTTTGGATTGACAATTATACATAATTACCCATCAAATCTGACAATAATGTATAGTTTAAACTAGTAAATTTCGAATAATCACCAATCTCAACTTGAAAATATTGAGAATTGCCAATTTGAACAGACAATTATTCCTAATAACCAGTTAGAACTGACAACTATATATAGTTTGAACGATATTTTTCACTTAAAGCTGGGAATAATGGATAATTGTCACTTTGAACTGACAATTATACATAATTACCCCTTAAATCTGACAATTATGTATAGTTTAGACTAGTCAATTTGAATAATCATAGTTTCAACTTGCAAATATTGAGAATTGCCAATTTGAACTGACAATTATAAATAATCACCAGTTCAAACTGACAACTATATATAGTTTGAACGATATTTTTCACTTGAAGCTGGGAATAATGGATAATTGTCACTTTGGATTGACAATTATACATAATTACCCATCAAATCTGACAATAATGTATAGTTTAAACTAGTAAATTTCGAATAATCACCAATCTCAACTTGAAAATATTGAGAATTGCCAATTTGAACAGACAATTATTCCTAATAACCAGTTAGAACTGACAACTATATATAGTTTTAAAATATTTTTCACTTAAAGCTGGGAATAATGGATAATTGTCACTTTGGACTGACAATTATACATAATCACATATCAAATCTGACAATTATGTATAGTTTGAACTAGTAATTTCAAATAATCGCCAGTTTCAACTTGCAAATATTGAGAATTGCCAATTTGAACTGACAATTATACATAATCACCAGTTAAAACTGACAACTATATATAGTTTGAACGATATTTTCCACTTGAATCTGCGGATAATGGATAATTGTCACTTTAAACTGACAATTATACATAATTACACATCAAATCTGACAATTATGTATAGTTTGAACTAGTAATTTCAAATAATCGCCAGTTTCAACTTGCAAATATTGAGAATTGCCAATTTGAACTGACAATTATACATAATCACCAGTTAAAACTGACAACTATATATAGTTTGAACGATATTTTTCACTTAAGGCTGGGAATAATGGATAATTGTCACTTTAAACTGACAATTATACATAATTACCCATTAAATCTGACAATTATGTATAGTTTAGACTAGTCAATTTGAATAATCATAGTTTCAACTTGCAAATATTGAGAATTGCCAATTTGAACTGATAATTATACATAATCACCAGTCAAAACTGACAACTATATATAGTTTGAACGATATTTTTCACTTGAAGCTGGGAATAAAGGATAATTGTCACTTTGAACTGACAATTATACATAATTACCCATTAAATCTGACAATTATGTATAGTTTAGACTAGTCAATTTGAATAATCATAGTTTCAACTTGCAAATATTGAGAATTGCCAATTTGAACTGACAATTATACATATTAACCAGTTGAAACTGAAAACAATATATAGTTTGAACGATATTTTCCACTTAAAGCTGGGAATAATGGATAATTGTCACTTTGAACTGACAATTATACATAATTACCCCTTAAATCTGACAATTATGTATAGTTTAGACTAGTCAATTTGAATAATCATAGTTTCAACTTGCAAATATTGAGAATTGCCAATTTGAACTGATAATTATACATAATCACCAGTCAAAACTGACAACTATATATAGTTTGAACGATATTTTTCACTTGAAGCTGGGAATAAAGGATAATTGTCACTTTGAACTGATAATTATACATAATTACCCCTTAAATCTGACAATTATGTATAGTTTAGACTAGTCAATTCGAATAATCATAGTTTCAACTTGCAAATATTGAGAATTGCCAATTTGAACTGACAATTTTACATAATAACCACTTGAAACTGAAAACTATATATAGTTTGAACGATATTTTTCACTTGAAGCTGGGAATAATGGATAATTGCCACTTTGAACTGACAATTATACATAATTACCAGATAAATCTGAAAATAATGTATAGTTTAAACTAGCAATTATAAATAATAAACAGTTTCAACTTGCAAATATTGAGAATTGCCAATTTCCACTGACCATTATACATATTTACCAGTCAAAATGATAATTATGTATATTTTGAACGATATTTGCCACTTGAAACTGGCAAATAAGACATTTCGTTACTTGTAAATAGGGTAAAAATGCTTTTTCTTGTTGTACTTTTTCGCGTATTTTTATTGGGAAATATTATGTCCTTTTCTGTTTATCAACTTTGAAAAGGAAAAAATTCTCTAACCTCCCTGAAATTTTCTGGGTTCACATTCTAGGTAGTGTTGAAAATAATATGCGAATAAAAAACTAGGCTATTAGTTGATAACTAAACCATTGAGGTTGAGCAAGTATTTTCACTGCCAAGGAAAATTCCAAAAACATTTCCGCTATTTTACATGATTATTGCAAATGAAATAGATAAAGCAAATGTGTATTTTTTTCTACTAGATATCAGTGGAATTCCAGAATTCAAAAACACACCTATTACATCATCGATATGCATGGTATTATTTCCATTTATACCCCCTTAACTGAGGTTCTCCTCCTATTATAGACCAATAAATCAATAACATTGGAGTTTCTGAAAATAAATGTAATTCCTCATAAAACAAAGGTATAAAATATTTCCAATTAATAATTTTCGTTATCGAATTTTATTGTCGTTGTAAAGGAAGATCGTCCTTCGTTCGATCAACGTTACCATTAAACCAATATACATCATTTATTAATATTTACATCCTCAAGAACAATACCAAGTCTTATTGTTATTAGTGCTCTCGAAGGGATTTATGAGAGGGAATATTTTTATTCGACGATAAATATCGTTAAGATACATAAGTATCCCATATTAAAAAAAAGCATTCACATTATAAAACCATGAATGTCCATGGATTGGAAACAATTCAGCCTTATCGAAAAACGAAAATAACAAAGCACCCTCAATCGTGAATTTTTCACTTCGAGACGCATCAAGTGAAGGAGACACCCCCCGCGCCGATTTTCCCACGAGACATGACTCAATCTCTCGTCGATCGCAGCATCACACGCGTGTGTTCTTCGAGACCTTTCTAGCGCCCACTCCTCTAATCTCTCTGACCTCTAATGTACCTCCTCTTGACGGATCGGACGCTCGCAGCAGTAGCTAATGGGAGAAGATAGAACACCATAATTAGATCTGACTAATTGGGACGAAATTAATCATCCTTGGGGATCCATGTTGCGAAATTCGACGGAGACGAGCTCCACGCTCAGATGTATACCAATGGAAGGACATAGTTTTTGTGGAGTTATTACAATAATTTTCATGCTTGTTTAACAAGGAAATTCAACGAAGAAAAAGTCTGACCCATTTTCCCAGACGCAGCACATCGAGAAGCAACGCACCCTACCATCGAAACGACTCTTCTTCCACCACTTCAACGACCAGGAGGAGAGAAAGAGGACAAGCAAACAAGCAATCGATCAGTTGGACGACAGAACTCGATGGCAGCAAACTTCCCCTCATCCTTGGACTTTTATGGATTCGAACAAGCACCTCAATCGATAACACGAAAGAAGATGGCATTCATTCTGGGGCTTCGCACACCCTTGTCCCATTTTAACGAGAGGGAAGAAGACTTCTTGACCCTTTCTTTCATTAGAGCAAAGTTGCTCTTCGATATGACGTTAGTTATTCAAATTTTTCATTGAAGGAAAAACTTTTGAGGCGGTTCTCTTGACTACGATAGTGGAAAAGATACTGTCTCTCTCAGACATCCATACGAAAATGCTCAACGGACGTGCAGAAGAATATTTTATAATTTCCAGTTTGAACTAACAATTATTATTAGTTCAAACTGGCAATAATTCATAATTGCCTAATTAATAGAATCTATTATATTGTTCAAAGTGGGGTAATAATATTTGAACATTTTGTGATCCTCCATTGATGTGATGAATATAAGGAAATTAATTCATCACCTCTATGGAGGATCACAAAATGGTCAAATATTATTACCCAACTTTGAACAACATATAGATTCTACAAGAGAAAATGTTCAAAAAATTCAACAAATTTCAATATTCCAGAAATTTCCTTGCTCTCCATACATATGGCAATTTTCCACAAATTCTGGAAATTCCATTCACCTGGCAACGTGACAATTTTTTCAGGAACATTTTTTCCATAAGTTTCCACAAATTTTGGAAATTCCATAAATTCACCCATTTTTTATGCATGTGGCAACGTCGCAATTTTTCAAGATGAAGATCCAGAGAAACGAATATTAAATTTCATTAAAGTTGGTCTTCCTCAACTGAGTGAGGAAATTTCTTAAAATTCATCACATCCATGGAAAATCACAAAATGTTCAAATATAATTGCCCCACTTTGAACAACATATAGATTTTACAAGAGAAAATATTTGAAAATATTCCAGAAATTTGGGATATTCCAGAAATTTAGTTGTTTTCCACACACATGGCAATTTTCCACAACTATTTGGAAATTCCAGGAATTACCTTATTTTCCATAAACATATCAACGTCGCTATTTTTTTCTATAAATTTTCACAAATTTTTTCTGAATAGGTATTTTTTTCATCAGAGGTCGTCTTTGTGAGCTGAGTTTCATTGACAAAAAGAAATGATTGAAATCTCCTTCAAATTTCGGAAATTCAAATAATTTCACAGACACATGGCAACATCACAATTTTTCTAAAAAAAACCAGAAACCGCTACTCGGATTCCTACCAATTTCGAAAGGTTTCAGCAAGTTGCAGATGCGAACCTACCCTGCCAACTTCAATATATAATTTTCAGTACAAACCTCAAACTGAAAATTATACATAATTCCCAGTTGAATTATATATTACGTTTGATTGTCAGTTCAAACTGGCCATTAGGTATAATTGTTAGTTCAAACTAACCATTATTTTTAATTGTCAGTTCAAACTGGAAATTTTGTAAAATTGCCAATTCAAATTTGAATCATATATATATATAATTCTCATTTGAAACTAGAAATTATGTATAATATGCCAGTTCAAATTGGCAACTGAGCTTCTGAGGGGTCTCACAGAGTCCTAGGAGAGTCGGGATATAAACAATAAACAATATACAATTCTTCGATCAAACTGGAAATTATGTATAACTGCCAGTTCAATTATGAATTATTCACAATTGTCAGTTTAAACTGGCAATAATGTTCTATTGTTAGTTCAAACTGGCCATTATGTATAATTGTCAGTTCAAACTGGAAATTCTGTAAAATTGCCAATTCAATTTTTAATCATGTATAATTCTTATTTCAAACTAAAAATAATGTGTAATTTACCAGTTCAAATTGGCAATTATGTATAATTATGAATTGTTTATTTGTTAGTTCAAACTGGAAATTATGTATAATTGCCAGTTCGATTATGAATTATTTATAATTGTCAGTTCGAACTGGCAATTATGTTTTATTGTTAGTTCAAACTGACCATTATGTATAATGGTCAGTTCAAATTGGAAATTTTGTAAAATTGTCTATTCAATGTTGAATTATGTAGAATTCTCATTTCAAACTAGAGATTATGTATAATTTACCAGTTCAAATTGGAAATTATGTATAATTATCAGTTCAAACTGGAAATCATGTATAATTGCCAGTTGAATTATGAATTATGTATAGTTGTTAGTTCAAACTGAAAATACTGTATAATTGTTGGTTCAATTATTTATAATTGTCAGTTCAAATTGAAAATTCTGTAAAACTGCCAATTCAATTTTGAAATAATGTATGATTGCCAGTTCAATTATGAATTATGTATAATTAATAGTTCAAACTGGAAATTATGTATAATTGCCGGTTCAATTATGAATTATGTATAATTGTTCGATCAAACTGGAAATTACGTATAACTGCCAGTTCAATTATGAATTATTCACAATTGTCAGTTTAAACTGGCAATTATGTTCTATTGTTAGTTCAAACTGGCCATTATGTATAATTGTCAGTTCAAACTGGAAATTCTGTAAAATTGCCAATTAAATTTTTAATCATGTATAATTCTTATTTCAAACTAGAAATTATGTGTATTTTACCAGTTCAAATTGGCAATTACGTATAATTATGAATTGTTTATTTGTTAGTTCAAACTGGAAATTATGTATGATTGCCAGTTCGATTATGAATTATTTATAATTGTCAGTTCGAACTGGCAATTATGTTTAATTATTAGTTCGAACTGACCATTATGTATAATGGTCAGTTCAAATTGGAAATTTTGTAAAATTGTCTATTCAATGTTGAATTATGTATAATTCTCATTTTAAACTAGAGATTATGTATAATTTACCAGTTCAAATTGGAAATTAAGTATAATTGCCAGTTCAAACCTGAAATCATGTATAATTTCCAGTTGAATTATGAATTATGTATAGTTGTTAGTACAAACTGAAAATAATGTATAATTGCCAGTTCAATTATTTATAATTGTCAGTTCAAATTGAAAATTCTGTAAAACTGCCAATTCAATTTTGAATTATGTATGATTGCCAGTTCAATTATGAATTATGTATAATTGTTAGTTCAAACTGGAAATTATGTATAATTGTCGGTTCAATTATGAATTATGTATAATTGTTCGATCAAACTGGAAACTATGTATAACTGCCAGTTCAATTATGAATTATTCACAATTGTCAGTTCAAACTGGAAATTCTGTAAAATTGCCAATTCAATTTTGAATCATGTATAATTCTTATTTCAAACTAAAAATTATGTGCAATTTACCAGTTCAAATTGGCAATTATGTATAATTATTAATTGTTTATTTGTTAGTTCAAACTATAAATTATGTATAATTGCCAGTTCGATTATGAATTATTTATAATTGTCAGTTCGAATTGGCAATTATGTTTAATTGTTAGTTCGAACTGACCATTATGTATAATGGTCAGTTTAAATTGGAAATTTTGTAAAATTGTCTATTCAATGTTGAATTATGTATAATTCTCATTTCAAACTAGAGATTATGTATAATTTACCAGTTCAAATTGGAAATTATGTATAATTGTCAGTTCAAACTGGATATCATGTATAATTGCCAGTTAAATTATGAATTATGTATAGTTGTTAGTTCAAACTGAAAATAATGTATAATTGCCAGTTCAATTATTTATAATTGTCAGTTCAATTTTGAATTATGTATGATTGCCAGTTCAATTATGAATTATGTATAATTGTTTGTTCGAACTGGAAATTATGTATAATTGTAGGTTCAATTATGAATTATGTATAATTGTTCGATCAAACTGGAAATTATGTATAACTGCCAGTTCAATTATGAATTATTCCCAATTGTCAGTTCAAACTGGCAATTATGTGCTATTGTTAGTTCAAACTGGCCATTATGTATAATTGTCAGTTCAAACTGAAAATTCTGTAAAATTGCCAATTCAATTTCGAATTATGTATAATTCTGATTTCAAACTAGATATTATGTATAATTTACCAGTTCAAATTGACGATTATGTTTAATTGTCAGTTCAAACTGGAAATTACATATAATTGCCAATTCAATTATGAATTATGTATAATTGTTAATTCAAACTAGAAAAAATGGATAATTGTCAGTTCGATTATGAATTATTTATAATTGTAAGTTCGAACTGGAATTATGTTTTATTGTTAGTTCAAACTGATCATTATGTTTTATTGTTAGTTTTTTAGAAGATATTATGTAATATTCGAATAGACGCAGCTCGAGTTTAGTGAGACATTCAAAAAGCAGCGATATTGTCGCTTCTTGTGACGTCATAAGTCCTCAGTTCGGCATATTCCTGAGTTGCCAGTTCCACGAGTTTCCGCAGTGTACAAACAGGAATAATAATTTCTCGGGAATTTAATGAGTGAAAACTTCGGAAAAATTGATGAAGAATCTAACCACTTGTTTTTCCCTCCGTTCTGGAGGTTATGTTTGGTTTTCGGAAAATTAGTGACTGCCCCTCCAGTATCTTGAAAATTAAGCTTTTTGGATGTATATGTCCCTAATTTCTAAGGGATGAAAAAATTTTTCTGTTAACATGAGCGTGTGGGGTATCGTTGGATAAGTATTCAGAAATGATATCAAAATTGTGAGATCCTTTCTGTTAAGTCAATAGTTGGCGAGATACAAGATCCTAAAATTTTCGAAAATTTGTCCTTTTCCCTTCAACTTTCCCACTACTTCCTGGAAAATTATGAAGAAATCTGAAGTCTCTTGTTGCTCATCGAGATATTAACTTCCCTCCTCGACGCCCAACGTCGCATTCCGCACCACACCGGCCGCCGCATCGCCGAATCCCCAGGTGAGGGATCACCGCGCTGACGCCGCCGACCTCCTCCGCAAGAACAAGACCCACACTCGCCGCTCGCGACCCTTACCATCCACTTCCGTCCGATCGATGATCCTTCTTTTCCGCGAAGAGAGAGCGTGGCCGAAGGGTGCGGCTGCACGGAGCGGCGGAGGGTCCTTCGCCCGTTCCCTCCTCGACGACGCAGCAGTCGAAGATGGAACACAACAAGCGTGGTCGCGACGCTTCTGCAGTATTCCTGGGAACTCCACGGCACCAACATCTCTCCTCTCGGCCTGTGCGCCGCTCCGTTGTGACGTGCGACGAGTGTTGTTGTTGTTGTTGTTGTGCCATCCGGGAACAGAAGTGGACGCCAAAGGCGTCGCGAGAGAGGATAGCTGCTCCCCAGCCACCGGCCCAAAAGAGGTATGACTCTTCGTGTCTCGAGATTTTCCGGGCTCGTCATCGCGCGCCGTTGCCGGTTGCCGATGCGGAGAAAGATTAATTTGTTTAGGTTTCGCGGTGCGTTGACTTTGAATTTCGACGGGTGGCGGACTGAGCATGTCCGTCGACGCGGTTTTCCCGGTAATTGGATAGCGGGGACGTTTGAAAGCGTTTCCCGGGGAAAACCGCCCCTCGGGGGATTACGCGCTGGACCGATGCGGGGAGGACGTGGAATTTTCGGTGTGGCGGTCGAAACGGGGAATGTCCCGTTTATCGGCGTCCGCAAATAGCCCGGGAGCGTGCGGGAAATCATTTGATATTCCTGTCTACCTTACTTTAAAAGTTTTAAACCCTCAAATTTAGCAGAACGGTTCATAATTTTAGCATCACTTCGATTCGGTTTGGTATTTACGAAAAAAAATATTCAGTCCCTCGTGAGTTTCGAACCCGCACCGGCAATGTTACCGAATTGGTATTCGGAATGTCATATAACTCATGAATATTTTTCAATGGACTTTTTGAATAAAGGCATTGATTTTTAAGTGAATTTCTGGTGATGTTTCAAAATTCCTCTGTTCACAATTGAATAGAAGGCTCGACTGCACTTCAGATTATTTCTTAGGT
Source organism: Aphidecta obliterata (assembly GCA_963966015.1). Classification (NCBI taxonomy): domain Eukaryota; kingdom Metazoa; phylum Arthropoda; class Insecta; order Coleoptera; family Coccinellidae; genus Aphidecta; species Aphidecta obliterata. Next base: position 37,100,428 of record OZ014430.1, on the reverse strand, counting down.
ATAGGTTGGATAAAAAATCGTGAATTATCGTATAGTTCATTTAAGAATTATTGACATCGAAGCAGGCCATGAACGTCCAGTCGAGGCTTTATTTCTGGTTACAAAAAAGTAATTGTTTTCATCATAGAAATGAAACATAAATATAACCTAGAAAAGTGTTGAGTATACGAATTATCAGAATTATCGAATAATTAAGCCGGAATATATCGATTGCAGTTTCTACATGGTTCAGGTTTGAAAGCGGAAAAATATCGTGGAATGCTTTCATATGAAATTATCTCATATTAAAGTCAACCATGGAAAATTGAAGATCATTCAAATAAATATTTATTTTCACTCAGGACCATGCAATATTTATTGGTATTGGAAATCTTGCAAAATTCTAACCATATAACTATAAGAGTACCATTTTATGTCAGGATTCAAGAAGGATAATTAATGGAATTCTAGCAGGTAACTAGTGGTGCAACAGAAAAAAATTTTTGGATACTTCGCAAGCACAGGGCCAAAAGAATGGATTGGAAAAAACGTTATAATGTATTAAGAAATAGGAGAGAAACAAAAATTAAGAATTTATGTAGTACATGAAGAATTTTGACATGAAATTTGTACCGAACTATCAATATATGAACCGATTTGTGAATTATTTATTGCTCGGTGTTGAATACTTCAAGAAAGTCAATTTTTATTTTCATTCGTTAAAACTGTCCATGAATTATTGAGAATATTATAATTGATGAGCAATTTTACAATTATTCAGTATACTTTTGAATTGGGAACAATATAGCATGTGTATTAGCAGAGGGAATGTGAACAGGGTACTACTATACAGTATAAGTATAAGAAATAAACTTTAAATATCTATGAATGATACAAGAGCAAAGATAAAAATATTGAAAACTTTGTTTCCACGTAGTGTAGTGATTTGGATGTGTTTATTGAATAAGCTGACATAATCCTATTGATGAGCATCCTTTTGCAGGGAAGGTTTCAATATTTCAATAACCCATTTATGAAATAATTCACCATTCATGGTAATCCTTATCATTAATACCACTGTCAAGAATCGGATCACATCCAGGTAAAAATCCATCAATTGTTCCAGCATTCAAAATAGTGCACCTTCTGCCTTTACCCTTGAATATACTCGGCATACCTTTTGGATTATTTTCTAGTGTCCACTGACAAATTTGAATACCGTTTTTAAATATCCAAATTTCATCTAGATAAATAAATTTTACGTTTTGTTCCATGTATTCTCGGTATTTATCACAATATCGTAGTATTTTTATTATATTTTTCTGTTTATCAGTAAGAATTTTCCTTCGATCAACTTTTTTGTATTTGTATCCAATTTTGTTTATGATATAATATGATTTTGACTTCGATCAATTGAAATCTAGGTGCTCTTTGGCCAGTTCGAAAAGGATATCTAAACTGGTATATTCATTGTTTTTAATTCTAGCAAAAACAAAGTCATTCAATGTCTCTTTGAAGGAATAATCATATTGCACAGGTTTTCTTCCACTGCTAATTCCAGGCTAATATTCTACAGACAGGGCTTGGTGAAATCTGAAAATTTAAGAGACATTGATCAATCAGAATACACTTTGAGTAGGTGAATATCAGTTTACCTGAAACACTAGCGGAAATATATGCCAAATCTTTGAAAAACTCGAAGTAACACCGACAAACTGCCTGGCGTTCTCTTGTAAGGCGCGATGTACCCTGGTCAATTCCAGCCATTTTAATAGCATAAGACAAAAAATACTCAAATTCAGAGCAAATTTTTATAATTACATATTCACCAATATCTTCGATAAAATCATCAAAGCAAGATTTCTATGGGTAATGTTAGTGTTATTCCTATGCCAACCTGAATTCAGCAACCCAAAATATTACTGAATAGTCTATTACCAACTTAAATTCGATTTTTCACAGCCAACCGAGATGTCAATAACTCTTAAACGGAGTATAGGTGTTGAATTAGGGGAGGGTTAAATATAATTATTCTTAAAAAAAATAACGTTTATATTTACGTTGTTATAGTTCCATTTTTTCTGGTTATAATCATTGAATTTCAGGGTAAAATTGGCTATTCAGTTTCATGAAGAGCCGTGATAGTAAAGAGAAGAAGAAAGAAATGTGTAAACTATTCGAATATTCTGTGGAAGTAAGGTTATAAGTTTGTCAAATTTACGATGAGTCTATTATTGATAGATCACGCTTCCATGTGGAAATAAAATTGAGTTTTTCTGATATATTTACTGGATTTAGGTACTTCGATTGAGTGGACTGTATAATTATTTTAATCTTGCACTGGTTGATTGAAAAAAAATGACGAAAAGCACTGCCGTGAAGTCAGGAGCTTTTGAGCGCTCGTACATCCACCTTGTAGGAAGATTCGCATTTTCCAGTTTTAGAAATCAGATGAAGGGATTTTTGACAGCTGTCAAAAAAATTCTAAATCTTTTGCACGTAGTTTGAATACATTATTCCTCAGCTAGGTGCAAAATTTCATTCCAATCCAATCAGTAGTTTCGAAATTATCAGGAAAAAAATATTTTGAACGGCCATATTTACGGAACCCCTGGTCTAATTCTGCTCATTGATGAACGTGACCGCGATATTCGCGATCCAAACCCACCCTGAAAATTTCAAGTTCCTAGGCCTTTCCGTTCGAAAGATACAATTTTCTATGGTTTCTATGGTTCTGGTCATGCGATCTGGACAAAATTTCTCATGTAGCTTGAACACCTCATTCTCCATTTGAGTGCAAAATTTCATCTCGATCGAATCTGTAGTTTTCAAGTATTCTGGGGAACAAAACTTTGAACGGCCATATTTACGGAACCCCTGATGGAATTTGGCCCATTAACGAACTTAACCGAGGCATTCGGGAACTGAACCCACTCTGAGAATTTCAAGTCTCTAGGTTGTTCCGTTCGAGAGTTATCGTGCTTACGGACGGCCGGACGGACAGACTCGAATGGTGATTCCATTTATTGCAGTTCATAAAAATGAAATGACAGTATTCGTCACACTGACGATGAAATCATATTGGTGCATAGAAAGAAAATTAGTTTCTCTTATATATTCAATATATTTCGGTGATTTCATCTATTGAATTTTATAAAAATAAAATGACAGTATTTTTCATATTGAAGGTTGTTTTGGTACACTGAAAAAAAAACGAGTTTTCTGATATATTCAATATAATTCAGCGCTTCCATCTTTTGAAGTTTATGACAATAAAATGACAGTATTTGTCATATTGAAGCCTGTTTTGGAACATAGAAAGAAAATGGAGTTTTTCAGATATAGTAAATATAATTGATTCCATCTTTTGAAGTTTGTAGAAATAAAATGATAGTATTTGTCATGTTGACAATGAACACTGAAGTCTTATTTGGTGCACAGAAAAATGAACCAAGTTTTCTGATATATTCGATATAATTCGGTGATTCCATCTTTTGAAGTTTATAAAAATAAAATGACATTATTTGTCATTTTGAAAGTTGTTTTGGAATATTGAAAAAAAATGAAGTTTTTCAGATATGGTGAATACAATTCGGTGATTCCATCTTTTGAAGTTTATAAAAATAAAATGACAGTATTTGTCATATTGAAGTTGTTTTGGAACATAGAAAAAAAATGGAGTTTTTCAGAAAATTCGGTGATTCCATCTTTTGAAGTTTATAGAAATAAAATGACAGTATTTGTCACACTTACGATGAACATTAATAACATCCCAAATATGAATATGTTCCTTGTTTATTCATTAATCTTATGCTTCAATAAATTATGTGAATTTCTATTCATTACTGAGTTATAGTTTGGGAGTAACGTTATCAATTGAGAACTGATTAGAAGACAATTTGTTTCATGTAAGAGGAATCCAAAATATATTTAGTCATCATATTATTATTGTTTTCGATTCCAGAGGCGTACCACCTACTTACCGGATGGATTTTCATTCGATTTGAATAATATTTTCATTCCTTATCTTAATTGATATGAATGTTATCGAGAGACACGTAGAACTAGGAAAATATACTCAGTCACGTTAAAAGTGTTACATCCAGAAGGAATAATAACGAAAACATCCGCAATGTAATCCGAAAAAAAAATTGGTGGTGATGTCTGCTTGTGGCACCTCACCTTTCCTCAAACGGAGGTACAAACGAAGAGAGGATGTTTTTTTAAAAGATATCAATAATAAAAGCTTGAAAAACATGGGTTCGCAAATGATTCGTTTTTGAGATACAGGGTGTTGAATTGTTTCGAAGTTTTTTCCTCGTAGCATCCACATTTCTAAAGGTATTCATTTGAAATTTGGCGAAGTTATTACACTTTTGAGGTTTACATCGTATGACATATCAACTGCTTGTGAAAATATACAAGGTGATATTTTTTTGTTGGCAGTGATCCCTTTTTCCGTCCAGAACTTTTTTTTGGTGTGCCACAGGTAGTTTAGGGAATATGAAGAAGGGTCTTCGTTTCATTCTGAAACTTTTTAATTTCTTGTAATTTTTTCGTTTCGGGTACTGTTTTCGAAGAAAAAATTGGGAAAATCGAAACTTTCAGGAAAATTCTGTAGGCTCTGGCATATTTGGGTAATTTCACTCGAAAATGGTGGCTGATTCGAAAAAAGGTGGAAGAAATAAAAAAATGGAACAAACCTTTTTTCCATATTTTTCCAACTTCCAGTGGCGCACTATAAAAAAGTTCTGGTGGTAAAAACAGGGTTTGACACAGTAAAAAGAACACCCTGTAGATTTTCACAGTCAATTGACAGTCATATGGGTAATATCATCGCCAAATTACAGATGAAAATCTTGAGAAATGTAGATGCTATGAGGAAAAAACTTTGGAAAAATTAAAACTTTAACACCCTATATATCGAAAACAGAGCGTTTTCTAACCCATGTTTATAAGGCTTTTATTCTTGATATCATCCAAGTAATCACCCCTCTTCGTTTGTATCTCCAATTCAGGAACACCCTGTATAGCCATCCTGTGGCTCAAAAAATCAAATTGAAGAAATTATTCCTTCTGAATATAAAAGTTCCTTTCCTTATCCAAAGGTACATCGTTCAAAATTTGAAGCATTAGATAGATATATCATATCCTAAAGATTGTTCATTTTTTACACTTGTTTACTCTGTAATTTGTTCTTTTCGAATCTTGATGTATTTTCCAAGTATTTGCATCTAATACCCGATCCACACTCATGCCGCGAATAACGGCAAGAATTCTTGCCGCGAATCTTGGCGTGAACTTCACGTGTAAATAAGCCAGGAATATTCGCAGTTTGGTTCGCGCGATCCCATCCACACTCGCGTTTCGCGGGTTCGCGGACGTTCACGGCATGAGTGTGGATCGGGCTTTAATCTGCTCCGATCTGATAGAGTTATCACGACTGGAATTCCCAGATGATTTCTGCTTTTTCTCGAGTATTTTAATCACATTACCGTCGATTTTCATCTTTGATTTCCCTCCAGAACAAAGACAAAAAACTCGGGTTCGAGTCCCGTCGACGTTAACGCGCAGCCTCCACGCAACGAGGTCGCAGAAGATCTTTTTCGAGGCCGTTAAAGAATCCAACAGTTGCGACCCGCGGAATTCATCCATTTGAATCGATGCCAATTTTAATTCCGTTCCCATCCGTTTATTAGATAAGAACGTTGTGTCGACCGTTCGGAATTACGGAACAGCTGTCGCGCGCGCGGAGAAGGAGGGCTGCTGCGTCTTCGCGAACAAAGCCAACCCTCGGACAAATCAGATAAATTCGGGATTCCCGCCAAATTCTCGAGCCCGGTTTGTGTTTTGGATCTATGTCCGTACATCTGTCACTGTGGAGGGAAAACCGGGTCGTGTCTAATTTTGTTGAGCTGATGACGTACCGATAATTTGGCTAGCGAAGATGTTCGATTGACGTTCGTCGTCTACATTTGAAAAAATTATAATGTTTAACCGACTCTCCCTGATCCGGCGCAGCTCCATCTTCCCGACGCGTTTGACCTTGGCCCGACCAATGGCGATCGAGAACCACCTCCGCCAGACCGTCCGAACGTAGGTTCTGACGTGAGCCAGTGGTGCTGCATCCAAATTTGCCCGTGTCCTTTCGAGAACTTTCCGAGGAGGCGCAACAGCAAAAAAAGTCTGTGCTAGTCAGTTCTGGGTGTGACCTGTCTAATGTCGCAGAGTATATTTCTTACATGACAGCAGGTTTTCCTGATAGATCTTAAAACCAACCCATAATCCCATTCGTTCGAAGCACGTGCGTTCGAACAAAAGACTGATGATCACGTCCCATCTCATGCCGCGGAGAATTTTCACGTGAGTTGAACCGTCCCAATCAAGATCGGTGATACAGCCACGTTTTAGACAGTTCAATCGTTGCATGTGAAACTTGCGGAAGCTTCAAGCTTGAAGAAGGAGACGTAACTGGACTAATCTCCGCTTAAACGGGGACATCTTCGAGTTATGTACTCTCATAGTTTACTTTAGTGCCCACCTCTGATTCTCATAAATTTTTTTTTGTGAAGAAACTTTTTCATACTTGATCGAATGGTATCAGTCTTAATCTCAGGAAATGTATGTTTTAGGAGATATGATGCTCGGAAAATTATGCAACTTTGACATTTCAGTGTCACTTTGATTGAGAATTGACAGTCTACTTCGGAACTACCAATATAAAACCGTGAAAGATTCGTATATTTCATAAAAATTCTTCTTCTTCTTTTGAGGCTCAACTTGAATTTTTTCTCGAAATTTTCAACTTGAACTGTTCTAATCCTAACCATAAAATAAGATCTTTTAGTCCCTTGTATTGGTAACACTGCTTTATATATTGGCAAAACTGACTGTCATGTGTCATAGAAAAACTAAATTCGCGATCATAAATAATATAAACTGTTATTTCCGGACGGAAATTATAGCTATTTATCGATATGAGATGCATTTATTCCACGGTTACGAAACGAGAGTTTAAGTGAAGATTTTTTCAACGATAATTTGCAACAGTTGGAGAAAAATACGGGGGAAACACTCCGCTCAAGACATTCTTGATTTCGCAATCATTAGAGTGTAAATTATGATGATTACTCCGATTATTAAAAGATAATATTTGTGCGATTACTCAGTTCAGAAGTTGGCAGTTTATACGATCTGCATTACTGATTTCGTCTGGAATCGAACTGGTATAATTTTATATACGAAAACATTTCAAAACAATACGATTTGGGGGGAAAAAAATTATTATTAATTGAATATATCAGAAGAACTCAATTTTCTGTGTAGCAAAATGGCCTTCAGTTTTAAGTATGACAAGTACTGTCAATTTATTTCTATAAACGTCAAAAGATGGAATCGCCGAATTAAATTGAATATACCAGAAAACTCAATTTTTTTCTGTGTGCCAGAAGGGACGTCTGTGTTCATTGTCAGTATGATAAGCACTGTCATTTTATTTTTATGAACTTCAGAAGATGGAATCACAGAATTATATTGAAAATATCAGAAATACTCACTTTTTTCTGTGTACCAAAACGGACGACTGTGTTCATTGTCAGTATGACAATCACTGTCATTTTATTTTTATGAACTTCAGAAGATGGAATCACAGAATTATATTGAAAATATCAGAAACACTCAATTTTTTTTCTGTGTACCAAAACGGACGTCTGTGTTCATTGTCAGTATAACAAGCACTCTCATTTTATTTTTATGAACTTCAGAAGATGGAATCACAGAATTATATTGAAAATATCAGAAACACTCAATTTTTTTTTCTGTGTACCAAAACGGAAGTCTGTATTCATTGTCAGTATGACAAATACTGTCATTTCATTTTAATGAACTTCAGAAGATGGAATCACAGAATTATATTGAAAATATCAGAAACACTCAATTTTTTTTCTGTGTACCAAAACGGACGTCTGTGTTCATTGTCAGTATAACAAGCACTGTCATTTTATTTTAATGAACTTCAGAAGATGGAATCACAGAATTATATTGAAAATATCAGAAACACTCAATTTTTTTTCTGTGTACCAAAACGGACGTCTGTATTCATTGTCAGTATGACAAATACTGTCATTTCATTTTATGAACTTCAGAAGATGGAATCACAGAATTATATTGAGAATATCAGAAACACTCAATTTCTCAATTTTTTTTCTGTGTACCAAAACGGACGTCTGTGTTCATTGTCAGTATGACAAGCACTGTCATTTTATTTTCATGAACTTCAGGAGATGGAATCACAGAATTATATTGAAAATATCAGAAATACTCAATTTTTATTCTGTGTTCCAAAATTGCCTTCAGTGTTCAGTATGACGAGTACTGTCAATTTATTTTTATGAATCAAAAGATGGAATCGCCGAATTATATTGAATATACCAGAAACACTAAATTTTTTTTCTGTGTACCAAAACGGACGTCTGTGTTCATTGTCAGTATGACACATACTATCATTTTATTTTTACAAACTTCAAAAGATATAACCACCGAATTATATCGAATATATCAGAAAAACTCAATTTTCTTTTCACATGGATCAGCTAGAAAGTCGAACTATGAAAATGTAACATTTCAATAACCGATTCATCGGAAATTATCACTTTGTGACAAAATTATAACCATTCTTCCACAGAATATTAGGAATTGCATATAGTATTTTTTTACAATCGGAGAATTATGGAATAATGATAAAAATATAGATGAACGTTGTCTATTCACGGCTTGAAGAAGGTATCACCTTCTATGATTGATCAAAATACAGCAACAGTTTCTATGACCATAGAAATATATAGAAACGTCAAAATTCGTGAGTTTCTGATGATAATCGATGAAATAGGAACTCAGAGGAAAAATCAGTTTATTATAGATCAGCTAGTACAATATTTACATGTCATACGCTATTGATGTACATAATTGATAAACGAGATGTCTATGTATTATATTCTTATATTTTTTCGCTCTGAATATTCCCGAATCGCATAAACATGTTCTATGGTTTGAAGAACTTGAATCCTCTTTCACACATGGCATTTAATTTTTTATACCATTGAATATTCCTTTCCGCATTTTTTTCAGATTCGAGAGTTTTCGAGATAGACAGGACTGACTCGAGAATTGCATATAGTATTTTTCTACAAACGGAGAATTATGGAATAATGATAAAAATATAGATGAACGTTGTCTATTCACGACTTGAAGAAGATATCACCTTCTATGATTCATCAAAATACACCAACAGTTTATATGACCATAGAAATATATAGAAACGTCAAAATTCGTGAGTTTCTGATGATAATCGATGAAATAGGAACTCAGAGGAAAAATCAGTTTATCATAGATCAGCAAGTACAATATTAACATGTCATACGGTATTCATGTATATAATTGATCAACGAGATGTCAATGTATTATATTCTTATATTTTTTCGCTCTGAATATTCCCGAATCGCATAAACATTTTCTATGGTTTGAAGAGCTTGAACCGTGTTTCACATATGCACTTAATTTTTTATACCGTTGAATATGTCATTCCGCATTTTTTCAAATTCCAGTCTTTGTGAGATAGACAGTACTGACTCGAGAATTGCATATAGTATTTTTCTACGAACGGAGAATTATTAAATAATTATAAAAATATAGATGAACGTTGTCTTTTAACGACTTGAAAATGGTATCACTTTCTATGATTGATCAAAATACACCAATAGTTTCTATGACCATAGAAAGTAATAGAAACGTCAAAATTCGTGAGTTTCTAATAATAATCGATTAAATGTGAATTCTGAGGAAAAATTGGAGTAATTGATGGCACGAATCTATTTCTAAGAGCTGCCCAACGAATTGTTTGCAGAACTCCCGAGGAAGGTTCACTAAATGAAGTACCCACTGTTCTATTTCGGTTGAAGACGGTAAACAAGCTTGGAGTTATCGTGGAAATGGTCCAAATAACGTTCGATCCGAGATCCTCGAAACCAAGAAATCTTCAATAACTCTGACCTATCTGAAACTAGGCTACGCGTTAAAGACGTAGAACAGTCTATAAATTGACACGACGATACGAGGTCAAGTCTTCTTCAGTCTAACCTGTTGAAATCGATTCCGTCGTCACGAATACATTAGGACTTTTATTGTTGACTTTTGGTGATTGAATCCGACAGAGGTCAGCTGGTTCGAATACATTAGCAATTATTTCAATGGTGACACGGGGGATCATATCGACTGCACGGCCTTTCGAGGAACAATCCGACGACGTAGTCGAAGGAATAATTAGATTCTTATTCGTGGACTGTTCGAATAAGAGCAATTAATAGTCTTTACGTCAATAACCATTTGGTGTTTGATTGAGTATATTCAGTGGCGTAACTTCGACTTCGATCGTTTGCATAAATGGATCTGTCCAGACATTCTTGCGACTTTCTTGATAGCCCGCAATGCGCGCCAATGACCCGAGTGCGCGATCCAAATACATATTTCATCTCGCCAAGCGTGTCGCGAAGTCCCGCGTCCCGCATTAATAGGTCTTAGGCTGGGGTTCGCCTTTTGGCGACCTCCGCGATTAGACGATAGCTAAAAATGTTACGCCGTAGGCGTGAAAGAATCTTCGTGTGTGCGCGCGATCGAGACGTCGTTCCGAGTTTCGAAACAACGGAGAAGATGAGTTTGCAACTCGGCGCTATTGCACAATAATTTTAAACGCTCTCCCGAGTAAAAACGACGAGGATGGGTCTTTCCGTTTCTGTGAAATTTGCACTTGTTGTTCTCGTTTCCGGAGGTCGGTTCGTTTGAGGATTCGGATTACGAAGTTATTGTCTATCGATGCCTCGGATCGGATTTTGTCGAACTAGGGGAACAGGGTCGTATTTAAATGTTTTCGTTCACACGAATGACGCTTATGTCTATCGATGGTTTGGATATTTTCTATGTTCACAATCGAGTTGAAAGCTCGACTACACTTCAGATTATTTCTTAGATGTAGGTTAGGAAGAAAAATCTCAATCTTAGAAAACGTTTACTTCAGGAGATATGAAAATTGGAAATTAGCATGAGAATTGTCGTATATCTGATAGTTGACAGCTAGGTGTACTATAAATACTAAATACTACTATAATACTATAAATTGCCAACATATAGCGTTGAATGACACTATTTTTCACTATGTTTTTGAAATGCAAACGTTCAAAAACTATTTGAGGCTCATATTTGTCGAAAGTTGGAAGCGCTATTATACTAGCTAATGAATTAATTCTTCCTCTGAATTCCCATTTCAACGATTTTCACTTGAAACTCACGAATTTTGACATTTCTATATCTTTCTATGGTCATAGAAACTGTTGGTGTATTTTGATCAACATAGAAAGTGATACCATTTTCCAGCCATGAATAGGTGACGTTCATCCATATTTTTACTATTATTCCATAATTCTCTATTCGTAGAAAAATACACTAGATAATTCTCAATCAGTCCTGTCTATCTCATAATCACTCGAATTTGAAGAAATGCGGAATGCCATATTCAACGGTATAAAAATTGAGATGTGAATTGTGAAAGACGTTGATGACGGCGACGTTGCAAACACTTCAACCATAGAAAATGTTTATGCAATTCGGGAATATCCAATGCGAAAAATTAAAAGAATATAATACATAAACATCTCGTTGATCAATTACTTCAATAGCGTCTGACATGTTGATATTGTAGTAGCTAATGAACTAATATTTCCTCTGAATTCCCATTTCAACGATTTTTTATATGAAACTCACGAATTTTGACATTTCTATATCTTTCTATGGTCATAGAAACTGTTGGTGTATTTTGACCAACATAGAAGGTGATACAATTTTCCAGGCGTGAATAGGTAACGTTCATCTATATTTTTACCATTATTCCATAATTCTCTATTCGTAGAAAAATACACTAGATAATTCTCAATCAGTCCTGTCTATCTCATAATCACTCGAATTCGAAAAAATGCGGAATGACATATTCAACGGTATAAAAATCAAGACGTGAAAGACGTTGATGAAGGCGACGTTCCAAACACTTCAAGCATAGAATATTTTTATGTGGTTTGGAAATATCCAAAGCGAAAAATTTAAAAAATATAATACATAAAGATCTCGTTGATCAATTACTTCAATAGCGTCTGACATGTTCATTTTACTAGCTAATGAACTAATTTTTTCTCTGAATTCTCATTTCAACGTTTTTTACTTGAAACTCACGAATTTTGACATTTCTATATCTTTCTATGGTCATATATACTGTTGGTGTATTTCGATAAATCATAGAAGGTGATACCATTTTCCAGGCGTGAATAGGTAACGTTCATCTATATTTTTACCATTATTCCATAATTCTCTATCCGTAGAAAAATACACTTGATAATTCTCAATCAGTCCTGTCTGTCTCATAATCACTCGAATTCGAAAAAATGCGGAATGACATATTCAACGGTATAAAAATCAAGACGTGAAAGACGTTGATGAAGGCGACGTTGCAAACACTTCAACCATAGAATATTTTTATGTGGTTTGGAAATATCCAAAGCGAAAAATTAAAAAAATATAATACATAAAGATCTCGTTGATCAATCACTTCAATAGCGTCTGACATGTTCATTTTACTAGCTAATGAACTACTTTTTTCTCTGAATTCTCATTTCAACGTTTTTTACTTGAAACTCACGAATTTTGACATTTCTATATCTTTCTATGGTCATAGATACTGTTGGTGTATTTCGATCAATCATAAAAGGTGATACCATTTTCCAGGCGTGAATAGGTAACGTTGATCTATATTTTCACTATTATTCCATAATTCTCTATTCGTAGAAAAATACACTAGATAATTCTCATTGAGTCCTGTCTATCTCATGATCACTCGAATTCGAAAAAATGCGGAATGACATATTCAACGGTATAAAAATCAAGACGTGAAAGACGTTGATGAAGGCGACGTTGCAAACACTTCAACCATAGAATATTTTTATGTGGTTTGGAAATATCCAAATCGAAAAATTAAAAAAATAATACATGAAGATCTCATTGATCAATTACTTCAATAGCGTCTGACATGTTCATTTTACTAGCTAATGAACTACTTTTTTCTCTGAATTCTCATTTCAACGTTTTCTACTTGAAACTCACGAATTTTGACATTTCTATATCTTTCTATAGTCATAGATACTGTTGGTGTATTTCGATAAATTATAGAAGGTGATACCATTTTCCAGGCGTGATTAGGTAACGTTCATCTATATTTTTACCATTATTCCATAAGTCTCTATTCGTAGAAAAATACTCTAGGCAATTCTGACGAATTTTGACGTTTCCATATATCTTCCTATTGTCATAGAAACTTTTGGTGTATTTTGATCAATCATAGAAGGATTGACATAAATTCAACGGTATAAAAACTGAGCACCACTATATGCGAAAGACGTCTATGAAGGTGACATTTCAACCACTTCAACTATAGAATACGAACACTCTTGAATCGTGCTGAAGGAACGGGTTTAGATGGAAACAAAGACCACATACATAGACGGAAATACGATCTGTTATTTCCTCCATTGCGTAATTACCTCATACCTCGTGATTCATCCAAGCTCCGCTCTTCGTTCCCGTTCCTCCGAATGGGCAAAATATGCCCGCGAAGATAATCCGCTGCGTCGATCGAAAATTCACAACTTATTTCAGTCGTCATCGATGAATAGCTTCTTTATTCTGTGGTCATTCAAGGTGACACAAATGTCGAACAAAAGAACAAAGGAATAAGTTGACAGAACCGAGGGAAAGTCATGTGTCAAAAATGACATAAATAATTTTTCCGATCTTTCCAGTAAGGAATTGCTAAATATATGCAAAGTACTTAACGAGAATAATACCGAGTCGAATCATGAGCTCCAACAATTGAATCCAATAAGAAGCATCCATAAACCGTACGTGCCGTATCAACAACCGCAAAAAACCATTTTCTCCCAGAATAAACGAGTTGAAATCTCTTTAATTCTTTCAAAACACGCTCATAGAAACAAAAGATGTTTTCTTCGGGCGAGAACAATGTCTCAAATTATTCGTATACACGAGCAGGTACGTCATGCAGTGTACATACATATTTTTATTTATTACTTTATTATATAGGCTAAGCCAGCTTCCAAGGTCATGTAAATAATTGGAGGTATGTATAACCAACTCTTCGCGAATGTATAATTAGCGTCTACATTGTTAGCGACATTCATCTCCTGAATATTTACACGGTAATTAGTTATGATATTGTGGAAAATATGACCTGTGGTGGACGGAATATTAATGTTTTTTGGAGGATATATCTTCGATGTCATCCACTATCTCTATAACCGACATTACAGTTTTCTATTAAAAACCGCGAAGAACTAGAACTCTTCCTTAACTGAGTTCTTTTTAAGTGAAAATATTACTCTAGATAATCTTTGGAGCAGATGTCAGATTTGTACATCCAGATTGAGAATGACACAATTCATATTCATGAACGCTCCACTCTGTGGTTTGACACTTCAAGGTTATAACTCTATCGAACAGAACTTCGAATCTGTGGTTGGAGGGAAATAGGATTCCCGGTTCTACTATGAGCCAAGTTATCCACCAGTGAATCATCCTAGATGACTGTAGGGCGCGAGACGGGTCTTCCCTCATCGAAATCGTTCGAATGTCGACCTAATAAATGCATGACTCACGCGATGTTCAGTAGGGTTCTTCCAGTTCTTCCCCTCCTTCCATTCGATGGTCGTTGAAGGGTAATGTCACCAATGAGTTGGCAACGTCGTATCTCCTTCCGACCTTTATTCGGTTTAAAGTCTCTTCGTAATTTGACATTGAAAATGCAAATAATAATGATGCAAAGAACTCTATTAACACCTCGTAACGTATCTTCCTCGCCACTTATTCTAATTGGTTAATTGTGTCATGAGGTAAACCCGTTTATGGCGATATGAAAACGAAAACATCGATCCTCCGTTACAATTTCACTTTCGTAGGAATCCTCAGTGGCCCACTTCTTGATGAACTCTCGTTTTCGATCCATAGACGTTCGTTCGTAATTTATTCATGCAGAGGATGACGTTTCTCGAATTTATGTTTCCACGCACGGCCTGCTCCTACTTAACCCGATGACCTCTAAAACCAAGAATGTCATTCGGTTGCATAACTCTGAATGAACGCGGCTTGACAAACGCGAAGGACGTTCTTCAGTAGGTTTTGTTAGATGATTTAGATGTTGATGGTTGTTGGCGATTGAAGAATTCAAGGAAGGATGTCTTTGAAAGGTAACGATAATGTTGGATTGTTCTTTCAGCGTGGGATGGAGACGGATTGATTTATTGGTTTGGTGAGGACCTTTGACGTGTCTCTGACGTTTACCAAAAACTTCATCCGATTCATTTAATTTTCGGATTTTTTTCTTCTGGAAGCGACGAAAGACCGTTATCTTCAATTGTAATCAGCGGAAATTATTCGAACGAGTGGAAAGGGGAGGTAACTTTTATCATTAACATCTAGCCGTTTTATACGAATCGAAAATAGAGAAGATGGGTCTCAAAATTTATCCCAGTTCTTCAATATTTCTTAACCGAAATTATTTTGTAATGTCTGTCTATATGTATCATTCCTTGCCTTTAAATTTTAATATCAATAATTGAAGACCTCGCTTATCTACCCTGGGTTTCTTTTTTTTGCAACATACAGGGTGGCCTCTAGAGGTGCGTGCAAGCTAAATTTTTTTTTCATATCCTAGCTATAGACTTGGATCATTTTTCGAACAATTGGGCCGATAATGTGGCACATAATAAAAATATTTTTTTTCTGTATACAGGTGTCCCGGAATAATCCATACAAACCATTTTTTTTCTCAACCCACTTCCTCCGGTTTCATTAATATAAGTGTATTTGACGCTAAATTGTGTTTCTGAGATTTATCATCGATATTTATCGACAATTCATGTTTCGAAATAACGTCACAGAAAAATTCATAACTCCAGGACCATTCAACATAACTCAATAATTTTTTTTTCAGTCGGTTCTTCAAGCTTTAGCGCATTTTCTGAGATGCACGCCAATTCGAACGCGATGGACCATCGCCTACTACGTTTTTTCCGAAAATTAGAAACATTCTATGGATTTTAATTGTAGATATTCGCCTCTTTCATTTTGAAATTTAATCGAACTGAAAAAAATTGAAAGGAAAGTCACACTCATTTTGCATAAGAACCAGATAATATCCGGCATTGATCCTCCTCAATCGATCCATAAATTTCGAAGGTGAAAAATCTGCGATGAAATGAAAAATGCGGCAAATTCGAAATGTATCATTGTACAGGGTGTCCCAATAGTGAATTCAACGAAATTTTTTATATGAACCTGGTAATATCCGGCATTGATCCTCCCAACCCGATCCATAAATTTCGAAGGCAAAAAATCTGCTATCAAATGAAAAAAATACGGCAAATTCGAAATGTATCATTGTATAGGGTGTCCCAATAGTGAATTCAACGAAATTTTTTATATGAACCTGATAATATTCTGATTGATCCTCCTAACTCGATTTATAATTTTCAAAGGCAAAAAATCTGCGATCAAATAAAAAAAATGCGGCAAATTCGAAATGTATAGGTGTCCTAGAAGTGAATTCAACGAAATTTTTCATATGAACCTGGCAATATCCGGCATTGATCCTCTCAACTCGATCCATAAATTTCAATGGCAAAAAATCTGCAATCAAATGAAAAAAAATATTGAACCGTGAAATTCGAAATGTACCATTGTACAGAGTGTCTCAATAGTGAATTCAACTAAATTTTTTAAATGAACCAGATAATATCCGACATTGATTATCTCCAATCGATCCATAAATTTCAAAGGCAAAAAATCTGCGATCTAATAAAGAAAAATTTTGAACTATAAAATTCGAAATGTACTATTGTCCCAATAGTGAATTCGACGATATTTTTATATGAACCAAATGAAATCCAGCATTGATTATCCTCAATCGATCCATAAATTTCGAAGGCAAAAAATCTGCGATAAAAAAAAAAAAATTTTGAACCATAAAATTTGAAATGTATCATTGTACAGAGTGTCCCAATAGTGAACTCAACTAAAGTTTTCGTATGAACCAGATAATATCCGGCATTGATCCTCCTCAATTGATCCATAAATTTCAAAGGCAAAAAATCTGCGATCAAATAAAAAAAAATTTGAACCATAAAATTTGAAATGTACCATTGTACAGAGTGTCCCAATAGTGAATTCAACTAAATTTTTTAAATGAACCAGATAATATCCGACATTTATTATCTCCAATCTATCCATAAATTTCAAAGGCAAAAAATCTGCGATCAAATAAAAAAAATGCGGCAAATTCGAAATGTATAGGTGTCCTAGAAGTGAATTCAACGAAATTTTTCATATGAACCTGGCAATATCCGGCATTGATCCTCTCAACTCGATCCATAAATTTCAATGGCAAAAAATCTGCAATCAAATGAAAAAAAATATTGAACCGTGAAATTCGAAATGTACCATTGTACAGAGTGTCTCAATAGTGAATTCAACTAAATT
Organism: Aphidecta obliterata; assembly: GCA_963966015.1. NCBI lineage: Eukaryota > Metazoa > Arthropoda > Insecta > Coleoptera > Coccinellidae > Aphidecta > Aphidecta obliterata. Next base: position 37,082,806 of record OZ014430.1, on the reverse strand, counting down.
TTTTAAATGAACCAGATAATATCCGACATTGATTATCTCCAATCGATCCATAAATTTCAAAGGCAAAAAATCTGCGATCTAATAAAGAAAAATTTTGAACTATAAAATTCGAAATGTACTATTGTCCCAATAGTGAATTCGACGATATTTTTATATGAACCAAATGAAATCCAGCATTGATTATCCTCAATCGATCCATAAATTTCGAAGGCAAAAAATCTGCGATAAAAAAAAAAAAATTTTGAACCATAAAATTTGAAATGTATCATTGTACAGAGTGTCCCAATAGTGAACTCAACTAAAGTTTTCGTATGAACCAGATAATATCCGGCATTGATCCTCCTCAATTGATCCATAAATTTCAAAGGCAAAAAATCTGCGATCAAATAAAAAAAAATTTGAACCATAAAATTTGAAATGTACCATTGTACAGAGTGTCCCAATAGTGAATTCAACTAAATTTTTTAAATGAACCAGATAATATCCGACATTGATTATCTCCAATCTATCCATAAATTTCAAAGGCAAAAAATCTGCGATCGAATAAAGAAAAATTTTGAACCATAAAATTCTAAATGTATCATTGTACAGCGTGTCCAAATAGTGAATTCAACGATATTTTTTATATGAACCAAATGAAATCCGGCATTGATTATCCTCAATCGATCCATACATTTCAAAGGCAAAAAATCTGCGATCAAATAAAAAAAATTTTGAACCATAAAATTCGAAATGTATCATTGTACAGCGTGTCCCAATAGTGAATTCAACTAAAGTTTTCGTATGAACCAGATAATATCCGGCATTGATCCTCCCAACTCGAACCATAAATTTCAAAGGGAAAAAATCGAGTGTATTTTGCTCATTGATTAACGTGATCGCGAATTTCGAGATCCACACCTATCCTGAAAACTTCAAGTCCCTAGGACTTTCCGTTCGAAACCATTTTCTATGGTTTCTATGGTTCTGGTCATGCGATCTGGGCAAAATTTCGCATGTTTTGAACACGTCATGCTCCATCTAAGTGCAAAATTTAATTTCGATTGAATCAGTAGTTTCGAAGTAATCAGGAAAACAAAATTTCGAAGGCCCTATTTACGGAACCCCTGATCAAATTTTGCCCAATAACGAACTCAACGGCGGCATTCGAGATTCGAACCTTCCCTGAAAATTTCAAAATTTTGGGTTGATCCGTTCGAAAGTTATCGTGCTTACGGCCGGACGGACAGACTCAAATTTTTCGACGTATTCGTCATCAGTGAGTCGAATAAGACCATTTTCGGCTCAAAATTCGAGAAATTCCGTGACGAAATTATATAGTCCTCATGTGAGTAGAACGAGCGCTCAGAAAAATTAATGTCAAATTTTAATTTACATACATATATTTATGTGTTTGGTTAGTATTCGCTAATTAACTTATTCTACGATTTTCACTAATTGAGAGTTCGATGAAGCCATGGTATGGCGAAACACGTGTAGTGGTTTTGTAAACTTTCAATCAGTGAAAATCGTAGACTAAGTTAACTAGTGAATAATAAGTTAATATGGATTTTCCTCAAGTATATGTGTTTGTACAAGGTGTCCCAAAATTGATGTTATTTCTCCAAATTCCAGATTTCGGAAACTGTATGTATTGACTATAAAATGATCAATTTACCCAATTGAAGTTCATTGAATTTAATGAATAAAAATTCGAGAGCTTTTTCGGGCTTGTTTGAATCCATCGCCACAGCGGTCACCCATCCAGGAACCGAACCCGCCCAGCGCTGCTTGGCTTCGAGTCTTATCAAACTCAACGAAGTTTTTTTAGACGCGCATCCAAAATAGAAACTAGTCTGTGTCAACTGTTGAGGCAACGCCGCTTCGTGATACGAAGGAAACGAAAGCAACAGATAATAAGAACCCGGGCGTCGTATGTAAATCGCGGATAAAATATTCTCGGAGAACAACCGCAGGAAGCGGCCCGAAGGGCAAATGTCAGACGGAGCCGTCGTCCATCCTTATTCGTCGCCAAGAAGCGAATTATCACACAATCAGGATGATGACCGGCGTTTTCGAGAAGGTTCACGTGAAGAAGGTGTCCATGTGCCAACGGGCCCGACGTCCGCGGTTATAATTGGACATCGGCGGGCCGCGCAGAGAGCTACACGCGTTAGGTATCGATTCCGCCGGTCCTTAGTTACCCACCGCTTCCTTAACCTGGCTCACCCATTCTTCGAGTTGGTAGTCCACCACCGTGCCAGACACTTCTTGGTTTATTCTCCCGAGTTGGATCCTCATTTTATGCTTTGGTTGCAGATTCTCGGCCTAGCATGTCCGTGCCTTCGATGGTACATCGATCTGGAGACACACTCATAGTGCGCAGCGTTGTCAGCGGTAACGAGCTCTACGCCGAGAACCCGGAGAAGGCCAGGTCGCCGCCGCGGTTCAGTGAGAAGGAACTGCCCGACCTGCCGGACTGCAAGGTGAAGAGGAACTACTCCTGCGCGACCTGCGAGTACTTCACGCAGAACCCCAGACATTATCTCTACCATTTGCGCGATGTGCACAACGAGAAAGTGAGAATTTACGAGTGCCCGAACTGTCTATACGCGTCCAAGCACTTCCAGAAGCTGCTGCGACACTCCAGGATGGTCCACGGCAGCACCAAGACCTCGGAGATCGAGACCAAGGCGAAAAAACCGCCCCAGCCTCCGGTCACGGCGGAAGAAGACGACACAAGCGAGGTCAGCGAGAACGAAGACTCGGAACCGGCGAAGCCGGCAGTCTTCAAATGCTCCGTCTGCGCCTTCACGGCCAAAACCCGGGTCCTCCTGACCAAGCACGAGAAAGAAGAACACATCAAGACCAAGTTCTTCAGGTGCACCAAGTGCACCTACGTGACCCACATGAAGGCGCGCTTCACGAAGCACGTCAAGTACCACTCGATGCCGATGATCAAGTGCGACACGTGCGATTTTCGCACCCCCTACAAGTGGAACCTGGACAGGCACTGCAAGAACCACAACGGCAAGGGGGCCTTCCGTTGTTCGGCCTGCAACTTCACGGCGGACATCAAGCAGAGCCTGACCGTCCACGAGATGAACCACCACGTGCCTCCGGTCGGCCAGGCGGCCGGTTTCGGCATAGGCAGGCGGAGGAATAAGGTCGGCGCCAGCGACACGGCGGCAGCGGAGGAGGCCGCCCTGATGGAGCAGAACGCTGCGTCGCAGGTGAGATTTTTCAACAATTTTTTTAACTTTTTTAAGAGATTTTGGGATACTTATAGTTAGGGCGATAATTATTCGGTATAACATAACCTAATTGTCAGATTTGAGACAACTCCTGATTATCACCTGAAGTAGAAGTTTCCTGAAGATTTTTTGATAACAAAAAATTTTAACAATGAATCTGAAGTTTGGGGCCAAAAAATTGAATAAAAAAATCTGTCTGTCCGCCGTCGTGTTCTTTTCGCGGAAAATATGAGAGCTAATTCGACGAAATTTTGGGTGAGAACCAGGTAATATCCGGCGTTGATCCAAGTTCGAAGGCAAAAAAACGAGTGATCAAATAAAAAAAAAATTAATAGCTATCAAATTTGAAACCATGAGTATTTATACAGGGTGTCCTAAAATTGACGATACTTTTCGAGGGAAAAATCCTAGAGAAACTGTTTATTTCGACCGTACACCACAACATGGAAAATTATCCCAATTTTCACACCTCAAACTCATTGATTTTAACGAATAAAAATTGCGAAACAATCGATTTTTCACTGAAATTTTTATTTCTTCAAATGAATTACCATTTTTCTTTATAATCAACAAAAAAACAAATTATGTCCATGAATATCCTGGTGACGTAAACAATGAACATTCTTGTTTATTATAATTATATATCCGTCCAGGTTTTCCAATTTGCAGTTGAGACATTTCTTCTTCATTCCCTTTCTGATCTTTTCCTCTCTGTCGAAATACTCATTTTTCCTTCCTTCCTATCAAACTCATGAAAACAGTCAGAAATTGAGGTTATGAGCCTATCAGTAGTTTGGATGTATCACATCTGTCATATTCGTCCAATGTTGCCAGATATGAGAAACCCGTAGAAATTTTTTGTGTGTAACAAACCTAATAAAATGAAAATGATCAATTTCTCTCTCATTTTTTTTTTACAATTCCTTATCCATCGAGGTTTATCAATTTTCGGTTGAGACAGTTCTTCTTCCTTCCCTTTCTGATCTTTTCCTCTCTGTCGAAATACTCATTTTTCCTTCCTTCCTATCAAACTCATGAAAACAATCAGGAATTGAGGTTGTGAGCCTATTAGTAGTTCAAATGTATCACATCTGTCATATTCGTCCAATGTTGCCAGATATGAGAAACCCGTAGGAATTTTTTGTGTGTAACAAACCTAATAAAATTAAAATGATCAATTTCTCTCTCATTCTTTTCTTTTTCAATTCTATATCCATCGAGGTTTTTCAATTTGCAGGCGAGATAGTTTTTCTTCCTTCCCTTTCTGATCTTTTCCTCTTTGTCGAAGTACTCATTTTTCTCTTCTTCCTATCAAACTCATGAAAACAGCCAGGAATTGAGGTTATGAGCCTATCAGTAGTTCAAATGTATCACATCTGTCATATTCGTTCAATGTTGCCAGATATAAGAAACCCGTAGTAATTTTTTGTGTGTCACAGGCCCAATGAAATGAAAATGATCACTTTCTCTCTCATTCTCTTTTTTTTCAATTCTATATCCATCGAGGTTTTTCAATTTTAGGGCGAGATAGTTTTTCTTCCTTCCCTTTCTGATCTTTTCCTCTCTGTCGAAATACTCATTTTTCCTTCCTTCCCATCAAACTCATGAAAACAGCCAGGAATTGAGGTTATGAGCCTATCAGTAGTTTAAATGTATCACATCTGTCATATTCGTCCAATGTTTCCAGATATGAGAAAACCCGTAGAAATTTCTTGTGTGTCACAAGCCTAATGAAATGAAAATGATCAATTTCTCTCTCATTTTTTTTTTTACAATTCTATATCCATCCAGGATTTCCAATTTTCGGTTGAGACAGTTCTTCTTCCTTCCCTTTCTGATCTTTTCCTCTCTGTCGAAATACTCATTTTTCCTTCCTTCCCATCAATCTCATGAAAACAGTCAGAAGTTGAGGTTATGAGCCTTTCAGTAGTTCAAATGTATCACATCTGTCATATTCGTCCAATGTTGCCAGATATGAGAAACCCTCGAAGAAACCCGTAGTAATTTTTTGTGTCACAAACCTAATTAAATGAAAATTATCGATTTCTCTCTCATTCTTTTTTTTTAATTTTATATCCATCCAGGATTTTTCAATTTTCGGTTGAGATAGTTCTTCTTCCTTCCCTTTCTGATCTTCTCCTCTCTGTCGAAATACTCATTTTTCCTTCCTTCCTATCAAACTCATGAAAACAGTCAGGAATTGAGGTTATGAGCCTATTAGTAGTTCAAATGTATCACATCTGTCATATTCGTTCAATGTTGCCAGATATGAGAAACCCGTATTAATTTTTTGTGTCACAAACCTAATAAAATGAAAATTATCGATTTCTCTCTCATTATTTTTTTTTAATTTTATATCCATGGAGGTTTTTTCAATTTTCGGTTGAAATGGTTCTTCTTCCTTCCCTTTCTGATCTTTTCCTCTCTGTCGAAATACTCATTTTTCCTTCCTTCCTATCAAACTCATGAAAACAATCAGGAATTGAGGTTGTGAGCCTATTAGTAGTTCAAATGTATCACATCTGTCATATTCGTCCAATGTTGCCAGATATGAGAAACCCGTAGAAATTTTTTGTGTGTAACAAACCTAATAAAATTAAAATGATCAATTTCTCTCTCATTCTTTTCTTTTTCAATTCTATATCCATCGAGGTTTTTCAATTTTCGGGCGAGATAGTTTTTCTTCCTTCCCTTTCTGATCTTTTCCTCTTTGTCGAAGTACTCATTTTTCTCTTCTTCCTATCAAACTCATGAAAACAGCCAGGAATTGAGGTTATGAGCCTATCAGTAGTTCAAATGTATCAAATCTGTCATATTCGTTCAATGTTGCCAGATATAAGAAACCCGTAGTAATTTTTTGTGTGTCACAGGCCCAATGAAATGAAAATGATCACTTTCTCTCTCATTCTCTTTTTTTTCAATTCTATATCCATCGAGGTTTTTCAATTTTAGGGCGAGATAGTTTTTCTTCCTTCCCTTTCTGATCTTTTCCTCTCTTTCGAAATACTCATTTTACCTTCCTTCCTATCAAACTCATGAAAACAGTCAGGAATTGAGGTTGTGAGCTTATCAGTAGTTCAAATGTATCACATCTGTCATATTCGTCCAATGTTGCCAGATATGAGAAACCCGTAGAAATTTTTTGTGTGTCAAAGGCCAAATGAAATGAAAATCAATTTCTCTCTCATTCTTTTTTTTTACAATTCTATATCCATCCAGGTTTTTCAATTTTCGGTTGAGACAGTTCTTCTTCCTTTCCTTTCTGATCTTTTCTTGTCTGTCGAAATACTCATTTTTCCTTCCTTCCTATCAAACTCATGAAAACAGTCAGAAATTGAGGTTATGAGCCTATCAGTAGTTCAAATGTATCACATCTGTCATATTCGTTTAAAGTTGCCAGATATAAGAAACCCGTAGTAATTTTGTGTGTGTCACAAACATGATGAAATAAGAATTATCAATTTCTCTCTCATTCCTTTTTATTACCATTCTATATCCATCGAGGTTTTTCAATTTTCGGGCGAGATAGTTTTTCTTCCTTCCCTTTCTGATCTTTTCCTCTCTGTCAAAATACTCATTTTACCTTCCTTTCTATCAAACTGGTGAAAACAGTCAGAAATTGAGGTTATGAGCCTATCAGTAGTTCAAATGTATCACATCTGTAATATTCGTCCAATGTTTCCAGATATAAGGAACCCGTAGTGATTCTTTGTGTGTCACAAACCTAATGAAATGAAAATTATCAATTTCTCTCTCATTCTTTTTTTTTTCAATTCTATATCCATCGAGGTTTTTCAATTTTCGGTTGAGACAGTTCTTCTTCCTTCCCTTTCTGATCTTTTCCTCTCTGTCGAAATATTCATTTTTCCTTCCTTCCTCTCAAATACATGAAAACATTTGGAAATTGAGGTTCTGAGCCTATCAGTAGTTCAAATGTATCACATCTGTCATATTCGTCAAATGTTGCCAGATATAAGAAACCCGTAGTAATTTCTTGTGTCACAAACCTAATAAAATGAAAATTATCGATTTCTCTCTCATTCTTTTTTTTTACAATTCTATATCCATCGAGGTTTTTCAATTTTCGGTTGAGACAGTTCTTCTTTCTTTCCTTTCTGATCTTTTCCTTTCCGTCGAAATACTCATTTTTCCTCCCTTCCTATCAAACTCATGAAAACCTTCAGAAATTGAGGTTATGAGCCTATCGGTATTTCAAATGTATCACGTCGATCATATTCGTCCAATGTTGCCAGATGTAAGAAACCCGTAGTAATTCTTTGTGTGTCACAAACCTAATGAAATGAAAATTATCAATTTCTCTCTCATTCTTTTTTTTTTTCAATTCTATATCCATCGAGGTTTTTCAATTTTCGGTTGAGACAGTTCTTCTTCCTTCCCTTTCTGATCTTTTCCTCCCTGTCGAAATATTCATTTTTTCTTCCTTCCTATCAAACTCATGAAAACATTCGGAAATTGAGGTTATGAGCCTATCGGTAGTTCAAATGTATCACGTCGGTCATATTCGTCCAATGTTGCCAGATGTAAGAAACCCGTAGTAATTCTTCGTGTGTCACAAACCTAATGAAATGAAAATTATCAATTTCTCTCTCATTCTTTTTTTTTTTCAATTCTATATCCATCGAGGTTTTTCAATTTTCGGTTGAGACAGTTCTTCTTTCTTCCCTTTCTGATCTTTTTCTCTCTGTCGAAATATTCATTTTGTCTTCCTACCTATCAATTTCATGAAAACATTCGGAAATTGAGGTTATGAGCCTATCAGTAGTTCAAATGTATCACATCTGTCATATTCGTCCAATGTTGCCAGATATAAGAAACCCGTAGTAATTTTTTGTGTCACAAACCTAATAAAATGAAAATTATCGATTTCTCTATCATTCTTTTTCTTTACAATTTTATATCCATCGAGGTTTTCAAATTTGATTTTGGGGCAGTTGTTCTTTCTTCCCTTTCTGATTCTTTCCTCTCTGTCATCTTTAATTCCTTTCTATCGAACTCATGAAAACCGTCAGAAATTGAGGTTATGAGCCTATCAGTAGGTCAGGTCAAATGTATCACATCTAGCATATTCGCCAGATAAAAGTACCCCGTAGTAATTTTTTGTGTCACAACCCTAATAAAATGAAAATGATCAATTTCTCTCTTTTTTTTCAATTCTATATCCATTGAGGTTTTTCAATTTGCGTTTGAGACAGTTCATCTTCCTTCCCTTTCCGATATTTTGCCCTCTGTCGAATTACTCTTCTTTCCCTTGGGAAGCAAAACAGTATCAAACTCATTATAACCGTCATAAATTGAGGTTATGAGCGTATCTGTAGCTCAAATGTATCACATCTGTCATATTTGGGTGACGTTGCCAGATTTACGTCACTGGTGGAAACGAAAAGATTTTTAAGTTGAACCTCATGTACATCCTAGTTAGAGGGAATTTCAGATATGAATGAAGCGGTGAACCTCAGATAGGATATTCGGGCGTAAGTAGGTTTTTTCCTCTCCCCGAAGTCGTACCTGTCGTGAATAAATGTCCGTCGCTCGACGTTATCTATCTGAACAGCAACGAACGTACATATTCCCCGTCGGATAGAGCGCGACAAACGCGTTATTCCCTCCGCGTGTGTTTGTGTAGTTAGAACAGTCAGACAAACGCGTCGTTCCGTCAGTGTTCATTCAAACGCGAGCGTACCTGCGAGCGCGTCACTGGCTCCTCCTCGTCGAATCCACTATTCCCGATTCCGAGATACATCGCGAATTTCGAGGACGGCAGACGCTCTAGCAATAGCTTATTTATAACGTCGAACAATTTCCCACCGCGTGCCACGTATCTAAGTCGTGTGTGTGTTTTGATATTGCAGGTGACTCAAGGCGACGAGGACAGGTCCAAGCCGAAAAACAAGGCGAGAGTCAACACAACCTGCGTCAAGAGGCCGAAGACGTCCAAGAACCTGTCCGATTTCAACCAGGCCCCCAGTCCCTTCGGCTCAGACTTCATCAATCCGGACGACATAATACACCATGCGAACGGCAACGTCTACTTCAAGAACAAGTGCAAGTTGTGCAACTTCAAGTCGGCGTGGGACAGCGAGATGACCAAGCACGAGGCGAAGGTCCACAACATAATCAAGGAACAGGCGGTTAAAGTGAAGAAGACCCAGCGTCCAGTGCCCAACCTCATCCCAATAAACATGCACAAAATCCACCGACCTACAGAGAACCCTGAACCGGTGATGAGCCAGAAGGACTTCAACGAGATCTGCGCCAAGTCCACCAACAGCGCCCTAAAAGACTTCGCGTCCCTGATGGACGGCGAGAACATCTTCAACTTCAACAGTTCGACGTCGTCCAGGGTCCCGGACCTCATCCCCGCCTCCTCCCTGAAGAACCCGGCCACCAACACCAGTTTCAAGCGGAAAAACGCGTCGTTCTTCGACCAGCTGAAGGAGAAGCTGAGCACGGGTTGCAGTGACGTTAATTTGAACTGTAAATATTGCGGACACCAGAGCAAGTGTTTGTCGGAACAAGTGAAACATCAGAGGTCGTGTGGGACGGAGACGAGCCAGGTGATCAGTCATCTCAACGTCTTCACCAGGTCGTCGAGGTGCCAGTATTGCAGGCAGAGGTGCAAGTCGAGCGTGGACTTATACAACCACCTCCAGACGTGCCTGGAGGCGCAGAAGACGTTGAATAAGTTGGCTTGCCAGGACGAGTACAGTGAGGAATACGGGGTTAAGGTGGAGCCCAGCGATTTCAAGATAAAGGAAGAGGATGTTAACGATGATGACTACGAATCCAAGAGGCATCCGATGGAGCATAGGGTGTTCGTCTGGAATAACATCGAAGTCCCGATGGACATAGACGTCGACGACTCTATCTACGAGTACACCGACGACAGGGGAAGCGACAACATGTACATCCACGAGGATAAAGTCGAGGACAACATGTCCTTGGATCTTTCGATCAGGACACACTCCCCGGTTACCAGTGAAAGCAGTTACAACGTGGAAACCGAAGCCGCAGCGGTCCACCAACACCAGTCAGCCTCCACCTCAGTCCCAGAAAAAATCCCGACCCATGGTACAGACATAAGTGTCGCCCAACATAAAAGAGTGTTCCAGTGTCCACACTGTACCTTCTGGGCCTCCACCGCCTCCAGATTCCACGTCCACATCGTCGGCCACCTCAACAAGAAGCCCTTCGAGTGTTCCCTGTGCTCCTACCGGTCCAACTGGCGATGGGACATAACCAAACACATAAAGCTGAAATCCGTCAGGGACCCCGCCCATGAATCCGCGAAGGTCCTGATGACGGACGAGACCGGCAGACGAAACTACACCAAATACAACAAGTACCTTACTGAAATCCACGTGAGCGTGGACCAATCCTTGGACACCAGCGGGGGCTCCGGGACCCGACCAAAGGGCCAAGGGGTGCCCAGGAACGAGACCCCGAAACCCGCGAAGATGCCCCCGATAACCGCGGATTTCAACAGCGTCCTCCAGCAAAACACGTCCAACGGAAACGTGTTGGTGAAAACGCCCGAGAAGAAGAGGTCCAGCAACGAGAACAAGAGGACCCTGTTCAAATGCAAAAAGTGCAATTTCAGGTGAGTCTCTTCTGCAATTATTTGCGATGTTACGACACCCGGTGAATCACGATTTGGAATGAGCAATCGTTTTGATTTTTTTTAATGAGGCGCTTTTGAATCATGCAAAATCGTTCTGGAATTCTCAGAATATAACTCAAACGAATTTCCTCCTTCAAAAAGGAAAAGAATCCCTATATTATTAATATAAACTCAAGCGAAGAAGTTAATCTAAGAGAATGTTTTCTAGAAATTCTACTGGGTTTTGCATAAGCAATCGTTTGGATTTTTTTAATGAGACGCCTTTCAATCAAGCAAAATCGTTCTGGAATTCTCAGAATATAACTCAAACGAATTTCCTCCTTCAAAAGGAAAATAATCCCCTTATTAATATAAACTCAAGCGAAGAAGTTAATCCAAGAGAATGTTTTCTAGAAATTCTACTGGGTTTTGCAGAAGCAATCGTTTGGATTTTTTTAATGAGACGCCTTTCAATCATGCAAAATCGTTCTGGAAATCTCAGAATATAACTCAAACGAATTTCCTCCTTCAAAAAGGAAAAGAATCCCTATATTATTAATATAAACTCAAGCGAAGAAGTTAATCTAAGAGAATGTTTTCTAGAAATTCTACTGGGTTTTGCATAAGCAATCGTTTGGATTTTTTTAATGAGACGCCTTTCAATCAAGCAAAATCGTTCTGGAATTCTCAGAATATAACTCAAACGAATTTCTTCCTTCAAAAGGAAAAGAATCCCCTTATTAATATAAACTCAAGCGAAGAAGTTAATCCAAGAGAATGTTTTTTAGAAATTCTACTGGGTTTTGCAGAAGCAATCGTTTAGATTTTTTTAATGAGACGCCTTTCAATCATGCAAAATCGTTCTGGAAATCTCAGAATATAACTCAAACGAATTTCCTCCTTCAAAAAGGAAAAGAATCCCTATATTATTAATATAAACTCAAGCGAAGAAGTTAATCTCAGAGAATGTTTTCTAGAAATTCTACTGGGTTTTGCATAAGCAATCGTTTGGATTTTTTTAATGAGACGCCTTTCAATCAAGCAAAATCGTTCTGGAATTCTCAGAATATAACTCAAACGAATTTCCTCCTTCAAAAAGGAAAAGAATCCCTGTATTATTAATATAAACTCAAGCGAAGAAGTTAATCTAAGAGAATGTTTTCTAGAAATTCTACTGAGTTTTGCATAAGCAATCGTTTGTATTTTTTTAATGAGACGCCTTTCAATCAAGCAAAATCGTTCTGGAATTCTCAGAATATAACTCAAACGAATTTCCTCCTTCAAAAGGAAAAGAATCCCCTTATTAATATAAACTCAAGCGAAGAAGTTAATCCAAGAGAATGTTTTCTAGAAATTCTACTGGGTTTTGCAGAAACAATCGTTTGGATTTTTTCAATGAGACGCCTTTGAATCATGCAAAATCGTCCTGGAATTCTCAGAATATAACTCAAACGAATTTCCTCCTTCAAAAAGGAAAAAAATCCCTATATTATTAATATAAACTCAAGCGAAGAAGTTAATCCTAGAGAATGTTTTCTAGAAATTCTGCTAGGTTTTGCAGAAAAAAACAATTCTCTGTACAATCCCTCCAAAAAATGTATATTTCAAGCCGAAACTAATTATGCAATATCATCCTTGACCGTTTGAAACATTATGCAATAATGAGAGAAAGATAGAACGAGAAAGAGGTACTATATGACGCATTATGCGTTCCTAAAAGGAAATTAAAAGTTGTTTGGGAAATTATAAATAATTACGATGGAAATAAACTTGCATGGATCACAAACATCCACTGAAAGGAAACATTGATACGTTTCTTGGTTCTTCCTTGGGAAAAGAAGACGTTGAAATTATCTCGTCTATTTTCTAAATTTAGCCTGAGTGACGGAAACTAAGTCATTTATCTGATATCTATACAAAAACTCGAGTCGATATTTCAAAATTTTTTCCTTGAAATACGCTAGGAATTATCAACTTATGTGAAGGGGAATATTATTTGTTTTCCTCTTCAAATTAATAACTAATATGGACCGAATTTCTTCAATTGCAAAAGGTATACCTGATAAAAATAAACTCTTATAACAATCAACACTAACATTTATTTTGAGAACCGATCGATCTTTGAATTTTATAATTTCCACACAGATTAAAAGATCACTTTATACACAAAACTGAACTTTTTCACGGGAGGTACTTTCTTCGATTTCAAAATGTATACCAAGAATAGATCAAATCACATTTTCGAGGGTTGGATCAACGGAATAACTTCATAACCTAAAAGTTTTACGGCGTTCATAGAGATGCAACACAGAAAAACACCTCATCATTTTTTTTACCGTGGAAAATACAATCGGAACACATGTTGATTCTACTACAACCCTCAATACAGACAAGAAACTTAGGGTTGCCTACCCAGTTCCCAAACATCCTTCATTTCCTACTTTTAATTTCTTCTTCCTTCAATAAAGGAATCAGGCGTTTCCATATAAAATTATGTAAATATATCGCTTTACTAACTCGTTAAATGTAGGATATAATGAGGATCGAAAATTTCAGGCAGACGTTGAGATTTACGTGACGACCTTGTCGAATTAATGTGATCGAAAATTAAAAATTTAATTGGTGTGTCCATGAAAATTCAATTCGTTTATGAGTATCCATTGTTGATACATATCTAGAATGATTTCAATGGAAAGTATTATTATGTATTATACTCAACATTAATGTTTGAAAAACTCCAACAATGAGAAAAAATTCATCATAAGAAAAGCCTAAAACTATCATTTTAAATATTCCAGTTGCGTTCTAGGGGAAATCATGAGAAATATTTCGATATTTATTTTCTTGCTTTCATCAATTACCAACGCAAAAATGTCATTCGAATAACTCAAAAGTGTTTTAGATTGGTAATATTGTTTCTTAGCTCAGAACATAGAATTCCAAATTTCTCAGATAAAACCTAACCTCAAATTTGTACTATGTAAATTGTAAATTTGTTGAACTTTCAGACATGCATCAAGGGATGAGAAATATTTCGATATTTATTTTCAATGAGAAACCATCTTTTCTTTCATCAATTACCAACGCAAAAATGTCACTTGAATAACTCGAAAGTGTTTTAGGTTGGTAAAATTGTTTCTAAGCTTAGAACATAGAATTTCCGAATTTCTAAGGTGAAACCTAACCTTAATTTTGTACCATGTAAGTTGTAAATTTGTGGAACTTTCAGTAATGCATTAAGGGAGAAGAAATATTTCGTATTTATTTTCAATGTGAAACCACCTTTGCTTTCATCGATTACCAACGCAAAATGTCATTTAAATAACTCAAAAGTGTTTTAGGTTGGTAATATTGTTTCTAAGCTTAGAACATAGAATTCCAAATTTCTAAGATAAAACCTAACCTCAATTTTGTACTATGTAAGTTGTAAATTTGTGGAATTTTCAGACATGCATCAAGGGACGTGTTGCTTCAACACGTGAAAGGACACTACACAGCCTCCAGTTCTGGTAATAGCAGTCTAGAAATAGGCTTGGGAAGGTCGGATGTTGGAAAAGATGAGGCAAGTGTCACTCATACTAACATGGTAAAAGGTACCACAGCAACTTTTCGTTGTTGGCATTGCAACCAGGTATCAAATTGGAAGCATGTCATTCAGGTATACTAACACAGCTTTTACTAACAATTCTTTCTTCTTCGGTTGCGACTGAGATATTTCGAATTATGATGATTAATCTTTGAACAAATTTTGAGAGGATTGGCACATCCACCATTTTCTATGGTTGTCGGAGATTTGATCGAACTGAGCACAGATTAGATCGAGATTAGTTATTATGTGAATATTTCAATTCAATTCACTCCGTATTATTACAATCTGATATACGTGCTGGAAAAATATTTTTTTTTTCTTACCGAGTTCACACAATGACATTGTAATGATTTTGTCAAGGTTTTCTAATTGTAGTCATATTCGTCATTATTACGTAATATGGTAATTGGATGAAATTGTTTCTTGTTTCAGAACGTTTCGTTTAGCAGTATTCGTAGAACAGATTCATAGATCTAATAAAATTTTTAAGTCTATGGTCTAAATTGCCAATGTCAGAAATTGTGATGACATGTTGGTTATACGTAATTGTTTTTTTATGAATATCATCTAGAAGGCCAATAAAAATATCTTTTGGACTGGCGCTGAGGTTTTTACGTAGGAAAAATATCGAATAACCCTCTGGTATAACGAGGGCTAGTGCAAGGCAGGCAAAATCAGGTATTTCAATCGAGTCATTCATGAAAATTATCAAGGCCACAGAATTCCAGATACGGTTTATCATTTTCGAGAAAAGGGTTCCCCGAGTTGGATGGCGTCAACGGCACTAAATAATCGAATTACTCCTCGGTTTACGTGTGGGCTAAAGCCAATTTCGAATAATTCGCGAACATTAAGTCCGCAAATGGCAATTGTATTGTTAATCTTTCAGGTCAATAAACAATAGATGGAAGTCAATGAAATTTGATTTTATGTCTAATATCGTTCGACTGCGAACTGTTTTCGATATCGAATCCAGGGGCGGATAATAAAGTTTTCCGACCTAATTCATACAAGCAGATAACATGACATAACTTTCAGATTTTAAAATGAATGGAAGTACATAACCTATTGCACAGTTTTAGCGCCACGACCGTGGAGTACTGCGGATTATTGCTGAACTAAAAAGTCAGAATATTCACTCTAAAGTCTAAACCATGAAGGCAATGTGAACATTTTTTTACTTGTGAATATTCATGAAAGGTGGGTTGATAAGGAAATCCAAGTGGTTAAAATTGAAATTCTCAGTTGCAATCGTTGAATGAAATGTGCATGTCTCATACTAAAAACTGATAACACTGTCTTTATCGTTTTTGAAAAAAATAACTCAAAATTCGTTCTAATGACTAGTAGGTACTAATTTTTGTTTCCTCTCAATAAATGTATCATTTAACAGTATATTAATCCACCTATGGGTCATCCGTACTAACATTAGTCGAATTTATATCTTCCCCTGTCCAACTAGTACTAAACTCTTCAATTTTATGTCTCGTCGTCGTTCTCGTAAACATCTTATCTTGCTAATCGTTCATTTACAGAAAACCGAGGCAAATGTTTACCGAGTCAAATGTAAATATGTCGTGGAAGATGGTTTAGTAATTCGACATCCATGAAGGAATCGTTTATAAATCTATTTAATACATCTAGGACGTTGATGAATAACGAATGCCTGCCACGAATAATGGCCCCCTTTCGTAATTCCAATTGAATTTCATGAGCGTTTTGAAATCAGATCATTATGTTAAATTTTTTTCAATCATTTACAGAAATATTCATAGAGTAACTGTCTCATAAGTTGGGTTAAGTTAGGTTATATCTCTAGAGACTTTCGATTTCAAATTCCTGATTAGGTACCTAAATTTATGTGAATGAATATTTTAGAAATTACCTTATGTTTTACTAGGTAGTCGTCTTATATTAACAAAGAAAAATTCTTTGCGGGTCAATTCTAGACAAATCAGATTGGTTAATGAATTGCCATCAAAATTTTGTAGGTTATTTAACCCTTCTTGACCTGAAATTATCTCGTCTATTTTCTAAATTTAGCCTGAGTGACGGAAACTAAGTCATTTATCTGATATCTATACAAAAACTAGATTCGATATTTTAAAATTTTTTCCTTGAAACCGCTAGGAATTATTAACTTGTGTGAAGGGGAATTTATCTGTTTTCCTCTTCAAATCTTCAATCGGTCCCTAATATGAACTGAATTGTCAGCCATTTTCAGAAATATTCCTAGAGTAACTGTCTCATAAGTTAGGTTATATCTCTAGATACTTTCGATTTCAAATTCCTGATTTAGGTACCTAAATTTAGGTAAATGAATATTTTAGAAATTACTCTATTTTTACTAGGTGGTCGTCTTATATTAACAAAGAAAAATTCTTTGCGGATTAATTCTAGACAAATCAGACTTGATAATGAAATGTCATCAAAATTTTGTAGGTTATTTAACTCTTCTTGAATAATTATTCGACCTGAAATTATCTCGTCTAATTTCTGAATTTAGCCTGAGTGACGGAAACTAAGTTATTTATCTGATATCTATACAAAAACTCGATTCGATATTTTGAAATTTTTTCCTTGAAATCCACTAGGAATTATGAACTTGTGTGTAGGGGAATTTATTTGTTTTCCTTTTCAAGTTGAGACTTCATTCGGTCCCTAATATGGACTGAATTGTTAATCATTTTCAGAAATATTCCTAGTGTAACTGTCTCATAAGTTAGGTTAAGTTAGGTTATATCTCTAGAGACTTTCGATTTTGAATTCCAGATTAGGTACCTAAATTTATGTAAATGAATATTTTAGAAATTACATTATTTTTTGCTAGGTAGTCGTCTTATATTAACAAAATCAAAATTTTGTAGGTTATTTAACTCTTCTTGAATAATTATTTGACTTGAGAGGTATTTTATTTTGAATGAAGAATGTGCATAATTCTGGAGAGACCGAAACGTGTCTCATTCAGGGATGTGATTCGAAACAGGCATTCTGTAATCGCGAAATTCTTGAGGAATCTGCCAACACTCTCATGATACATTTTTGTCGTGTTTCTCAAAATTCATCACGAAATATGTGTGTGCTGTTTTCCCACCAAACGATTCAGCTAAAGTCAGTTGCTTCTTTTACAGCGCCACTGCAGGCTGAAGCACGGCGGCGATATCCGCGTGGTGAGCAGCAAGAACGGCCAGGAGCGTCTCGTGATCGAGGAGCAGACCGACGAGCCGGACCATATCGACGTAGTCCAGACCGGCACCTTCAAGTGTAAATCTTGCCCCTTCTCCAACGACAACCACGCCGAGTTCGAGGAACACCTGGAGGGTCACATCTCCAAACCGGACAACACCAAATGCCACTATTGCAACTACTACGTGGCCAGGAAGGAGGACCTGGTCGGACATTTGGCGCTCCACGGGGTCTCGGACCCCGAGGACTTCCTCCAGAGGATGTCCGAGCATGAGGACGTGGGGAAGAGGTTCCGATGTTTGATTTGTCCCTACGTCACAAACTCCAAGTCCCAGTACACGTACCACAAACAGTTCCACAAGCCCAGAGGGGGGCAGTATTCTTGCACCCAGTGTTCTTACAACGTCAGCAAGCGCCATCTGCTGCACCAGCACCTAAAAGTGCACGGAATCAACGTGACGCCGCATAGACAGAACGGCGAAGCCCTCGACATGGACGAGGTGTCCGAAGAAATCGAAGAAGTGCCTTCCTGCAACTCCCCGATGGATTTGCAGAGTTTCCCCGATATACCCTTAGTTTGGGTGTCGAAAAACGGGAAATTCACGAAAATGTTCAAGTGTCGCTACTGTCCCCACGTCAATTTGAGAAAAGTCAATATCCAAGAGCACGAGAAAATGCACAGTGTGAGGGAGAAGAACCCCAACTCCAAAGGAAGCGCGGAGGTCGAACACCACTGCAGCGAGTGCAATTACGTTTGCAACAACGCGGGCGTCCTATCCTCCCACTCCAAAGTACATCAGGGTCTGTCTGGAACGGTCCACTGCCTTGTCGATCCCTCCAAAACCGACGAGGAGCAGATATCCGAATTGAGTCGCATCTTCAACAATCCCAACTTCGAGATCTCGACCGGAGACGATTTCGAAGGTGACGTGAATTTGTCGGTAGAAGAACCTTCGGATTCGCCTGAAATTACCCCGATACTTCATTTTTGCTCTGAGTGTCCTGCGAGGTTCCTCAAAGAGAACGAATACCTCATCCACACCAGGTTCCACGGAGTCAGATTGTTCTACAAATGCGAATATTGTTCGTATACGTCCAGACAAAAACCGCATTTGTTGGCGCACAACTTGATCCACTCGACCGAGTACCAAGAAAGAACCAAAGTGCTTCAGGAGCTTCACCCCACAAGTGCCAAAAACAAACAACCGCAAATATTTCAAGTTACCCCGAATAGAAGCGAACCAGTTTGGGTCGTTTTCAATAGAACCACCAAAGGAGAAGATTCGAAACCTACCACAGTTACCAGCAGTAAACCAAAAAGTGTCAATGTTCCCTTGTCGGGAACAGATTTGTTCCAGCAGAAGTTCGAAGCCGAGCAAAAGTGCTCAGCTGCGGAGATATCCGGGAAGAACGAGGAACCACAGCAACCGGTACAGAAATTCGACCCCCAATTCGGAATTCTGATGCACGGAAACCCGAATTTCATTTACCCTACAACCGTAAAGAACGGTAAAATGAAGGAGAAGAGGTACAAATGCCCAACATGTCCGAGTGCTTTCGAAAAACGCGATCAATACAAGATTCACTTGAGTTTGCACGGTTCTAAGCAGCGGTATAATTGTGATACTTGCGATTATTCGGTTAAATATTACGCCAATTATGTCCAGCATAAGAAGAAGCATACCCTGAACGAGAAAGCTCATGCGGACAAGAATGCTGAACACACCGATGAGGATGAAATAGAAGAAGCTGATATGCCTTATTACGAAGAACTCGACAATATTGAAGCTCTTAACGAAACGATAGAACCAATAGAAAACCAATCGTGCAGTACAATTAAGGAACATCTGGAAGAAGAGAAGCGAACATTTTATTGTCACCTTTGTCCTTATGCCGATGAGAAAAAAGAAGCTGTCGATGATCACTTGAAACGACACATAAGCCTTTCTGGAATAACAAACAATCATACATGTGAAATATGTGATTATTCGGTCCCTCAGACAAACATTCTGAAGGATCATCTTGAACTCCACGTTGTACCTGTAAAAACCGAAGAAATTCCTGGAGATCCTAAGGAAACACAATCTGTTAGTCCCAACGGTGATATCCCTGAAAGATTCAATAATAATGAGGGTGAAAAGGAGTACCTTAATTCCGAAGATGATAAGGATAATATATTTTCTAAAGTTGAAACGGAAAATTAGTCAAAGATTCTAGTGATAAATAGATGAAATAGCTATTACCTTAATAATTTATTTGAATAACTGAAATTAATGTAAATTATGAATGTGTGAAACCGATCGCCTTAGTCATAGAGTATTTTTACAGAGTATTTTCACAATTGAAGTGTAGGCATCATTAACTTGTCAATAAATAGTTCATATTTGTAAATATCTTGTATTTTCTTGAAATATTTGAAATGTTTTCTTGGGTTTAAATCGTAATGCCAAAGCATTTAATGCCAAAATTTGCCATATTATTGTTGTTTGTATATTATTGTTTACAGAGCAAATTATATCATTACTCAATAAATTGTTTTGATTCGCAATCATCAACCTTAATCTCATCGATTCTTGGGCTAGAAATTGCAAAAATCGAGGCAACTATTAGTTCCTCACGTGATAATTACTAATTACAGGACACTGTGCTTCAATATCCGGCGCGCCATCTATGGAGTAACTGCCAAACCAACTCTTAGTTCGTTTATCAGTACATAGATGGCGCTCTGTGTACTTATCCGAATTACAGGACCCTGTGCTACAATATCTGGCGCGCCATCTATGGAGTAATTGCCGAACCAACACTTGGTTCGTTTATCAGTACATAGATGGCGCTCTGTGTACTCATCCGAATTACAGGACCCTGTGCTTCAATATCTGGCGCGCCATCTATGGAGTAATTGCCGAACCAAGAGTTGGTTTGGCAATTACTCCAGAGATGGCGCGTCAGATATTGGAGCACAGTGTCCTGTAATTATCTCGTGAGGAACTAATAGTTGTCGTAACCGTTTCATACATCTCTTATGAGTTTTTCCAAAGATGAAATTTTTTATCTATTCAATGTAATATTTGTTAGTTAATAATAATATTGACATATTATAGAACTATACTTAGCACAGATATCGGATAAATAAAACAATTAGATTTAAAACATTTTATTGCAATGCATTCAGAAATAGTCTCCATGTAAAATTGAAAAAAATATCTACAAAATAAAACGGTCTTTAAAATTTGTTGAAAAAACTATCATCTTGTAAAATACTGGATATTAAAACTTTATCTTTCAGAGCATCTATAACCTCTGCTTGGTCCCACTCCAAAGTGATTTTATGTAATCTCGGTTCCTTCTTCCCGCCCACTCTTATTATACCTTTAGTCTCAATCAAAGAACATAAACTAACAAACTCCCCTTGATCTACCGAGAACAAATTACGCTTATTACAAATTTTTTTATACAAATCGTGAAGTTTCCCAACGGTGACATCTTTGCTCTTCCACCTCTGCAACATCAACAATAAAGAACAGATAACAATTTTTTGTTGTAACGGGAAATCACTATCACAGTCGTCCGATAAATTCTGAGTGGTTCCATAAACTTTATTTAAAACACCGACAACTTCCTTCAAATCCACTTTTTTCATGTCACTCTTAACTTCCTCACCATCAATATTTTCAATGGATTGTAACACATCGGCTTTTCCGTCTTTTTCAATGATATCCACAACCCGCCTTGAGATATCTAAAGCCCTTCTCACATCTCCAGATACTGCAGCGACTTTACCTGCGAGCATCTGTAATGCAGCTGGTGAAAATACTTTCAGCGCATCTGCTTCTTCTAATCTGGAAGTGATGATTTCCAAAATTTGTTGTTTGGAATAAGGAGCGAAGTGGAGAAGTTGAGGTTTGAGTTCGCATCGAGCTTGCAGCCTTGGCAATATCCGGTCTGTCAAATCCAAAGCGTTGGCAATCCCGATTAGAACAACATTATCCTTGAATCTGGCCGGCCATTCAAATATCGTGTATAAAACCGACTGGTTCTTGCTTTCCAACTGGTCCATCTCATCCAGTACTAGTAAACTGAAAATGAGAGTGTTTGTGAAAATACACGAGAAAAAAAAAGAAAAGGTTAAAGAACGGTTATTATAAATATTATTCATATTAAAACGCAAAGTTATTCCAGGCTCTGCGTACTCACTTCATTTTCTTGGATTTCGTGAAATGCTTTTCTATGAGGCTCAAATATTCCTTCTCGTTCCTGGCTGTACCTTTTACACCCAATTCTTTGATAATTCTAGAATAAATTGTTCCGGCCGATTTAATCGAGGTGCAGTTGACATATACTCTTTTAAATTCCCTGTCACTCTGAAAATATCGTTGAAAATTATACATGGAGATTCTAAATTCGATGCGAACCATGAAGGTTGTGTTAGTATGACTCATTTGCTATCCTTTGAGACATATTTATTGATATCCAAAAATCAACAGTTTACGAGTTATTTGGGTTTTTGTATTTTTTTTTGAAAAATTACTCACCTTACAGCATATTGTCGCTTTTTTCATACATATCATATCCTTCTCTGATGAAAATAATCCAAAATTATTGGATATCAATAAATATGGCTCAAAAGACAGCAAATGAGTCATACTAACACGTCCTTCAAGGTTCACGTCGAATTTGGAAACACCCTGTATTTATAAATATAAGCAAAAACTGAGCATTCACTTACATGAACTTTCTCCAAAATTAGGGTCAAAGAAGCAGTTTTTCCAGTGCCAGGTGGTCCACTTATGTACAGGCTCCCAGATCTCTTCTCTTCCAGATGCTCTTTTATAAAAAACTCCAGTTCTTCGAATTCCTTCTGTCTACCTGGTAAAGTGCTTGGTGTCGTGCTATGCAATGCTCTTTTAGCATCTTGATAAATATTCCCAGATGGCCATAAAGATTTTCGGCTGGAGCAATTACTTTCATCCAATTTATCACCTGTCGGACTGTTCAGAACTAATTTCGACATCAAAGAAGACGGAGTTTTCGGACTGAGTATTTTATTTTCCTCATCGTCATCATCGCTGAGTTTCCTTTGTTTGGGTGGAGTTGTGGGAATCTTATTTTCATGGTCTTTATAGAGTGACTTACGTTTTCCCGGAGAATTATAATAGGTGGTTTTAACAGTGGTGATAGACTCCTCGGTAGAACTACTATCTTCACTACTTGATCCATAACAGCTATCGGAAGTTCTCACTTCGATTTGTTCCTCTTCCTCTGGTTCAGTGACTAAGCGTTTGGTTTTTTTAACAATCCTCGAACTCCTCTTCAAGGGAGAATTTGACGATATTTCGTTAGGAATAAGGGGTTTGGCAGAGAGCCTACTTGATCTTCTAGACATTTTCACGACTGAAATGAACACTATTCAATATACCTTCTAAATGCTCGTGTTCGTATTATCGATATGCTGACTCAACAATCAGTAGAATTTCTAGTCATAATATCATGAATCCAAATAAATAACATCATTAGAAACTAATTAGGAAATTTATGAAATTTCTGCGTTTTCCCGCCTGACAGAGTTCACGGTATAAAAATTCATAGAACAATGTTAGTGACATAGAACACAAGAAGAGTTCGCGATTCCAACTACCGATGAAGGCGCTGCGAAATGTAAACAAACATGGAGGGAAACGAGTACCTTTTCGGAATTTATTGTCGTGAAATGGATTATTTTAGGTGTTTTTCAGGTTTTTCCTTCGCTTTTGTGGGGAATTATTGGTGAACGATTGCATCATTGATAGTTTTATGTCAAGTATATTGATTTAATGTGAACAAAATGGGTTTTTCCAATTTTAATTATATTGAAATTAATAATAATTCAACAGGAAAAATGGAGCACTATTTGAGTTTGACGTGTTCAATTATTTGGAAGCTTCACATAATAGTCGATCATTTGTGCTTTTCTTCGGTCCATTTTTTTCCACTATACCAAAGGCATTAGTGACACAAACTGCTGAGGCGTCTTTCTTATGAAATTTATGGAAATGTAAGCCCTGTTTTGATTTTTCTTCGAGGATTGAAGACATAACAATAACAATTGTAAACTGTTTTTTTTTTAGTACAAGAACTTTATTCACTCAATGTTATTTAATCCAATGTCCTAAAATTCATGTAGGTATATATATTTTTTAAACATCAAATGGTTCCATTCAGACTTCACCTCAAAGATCATTCTAATATCTTTCTTACAGAAAGATTGAGCCACAGTCATTTGAAATACGAAGATCAATTTCATAATAATCTTGTTGATAATTATTGAATTACCTTTTTAAATAACCACCCAAACTTGCCCCAAAAAATTTGACTCAAACTTGTAACCTAAAATTCAATAACTTTGTAAACGTATTTCAACTGAATAACACTGATATAAATACATGACCAACAATTTTTTTCAATACAAATTACTATGCTCAGAAAACGATTGAAATTTCCAAATAAACCTCACGAATACCTGGTTTCTTGATATAAAATAAAAATATCTAGCTAAGCACGTGAAATATTGAAAAGATACTCGTTTTCTAGGATCGGGATTCAGCCGGCAGGGGGCGTTTAGACGTTAAGAATCGCAAATAGAAATTTTTCTGATTTTTGCTCGACATTTTAACCAGTGTTAGAAAAAAGACTTTTTGTACCATAAATATATATTATTTTCATCTCTTCATATAAACATTTAGAAACTTCATTACTTTATTTTTAATATAAAATAACTTGAATATCTGACCTAGGATAAATATAATAACAAATCATCAAAATTAATAAACTTTATTCATTTATTTAATTATTTTAGACATTTTTATTGAAAAATGCAAATTTTTTTGCGAGTATTCTTTATTTCATCGTTTTCTTTTCAAGAAGGAACCTTTAGACCATTTATCCCAAATCTAGATGCTGTAAAAGAATATTCAAAAATAAGACTAAATTCAAAATAGTGATGAAATGAACGAAGATTGTAAAAAATATCAGAGTAACTATGACAAGCTATTCATTGTTCAATAAGTAGACTCAAAACAAATACCACAGAAAAGTGAACTCGCTAAGTTCAATCATCAGAATATAAATATGAACAATGTAATTTTATAAAACCTGTACAAATTCTTCGAAATCTCACCAAATAACGCAAGAAAAATTCTTCACAACACCAAACCATACTGCTTCTGATTAACCAACCCCAATGCACAGGAAGGAATAATTTCCATAATTTTTTCTCTTCAGTTACCTTAAAAATTCAAACCATTAGAAATTATATTCCCGACTCAATAATCTGAATTTTTGATGAGAAAATACTTCAGAA
Organism: Aphidecta obliterata; assembly: GCA_963966015.1. Lineage (NCBI taxonomy): Eukaryota > Metazoa > Arthropoda > Insecta > Coleoptera > Coccinellidae > Aphidecta > Aphidecta obliterata. The sequence continues at coordinate 37,057,844 of OZ014430.1, read as the reverse complement.
CGCTGTGGGATATTAGGTCTTCAGCACACACATCTGATACCATATCAATCATCATAATTATTATATTATCAACTACTCGAAAATTATTTCAATAGAAAAGTACCAAATAGATCAGAAATCAAAAGTGAAAACTAAAATTCAATCACTGGAAGATATGCTCACCTATTTCGATATAATCTTGGGAGAAGTCTACATGGCCTGAAATCCAACACATTTGAATTATGATTGATTCTTCAGAACAGGATAAGATGCAAAAATAAACTATATTAGTATCAGGCTATTTAAACTCACCAATTTTAGTTCTGCGAAGTAATATAGTTCGCTGTGGCAGATTTATCTCAGGTTATATCTGTATTCCCAGGCATTGTATAATCTTGATACAATTTCAAATTTTTGTTAAAACACGTGTTCTGTAATCGAACCATTCGAAGAAGAGAGGTTCCAGGAAAAGAAATTGAAATGAGGGAAATCAAGGAATCCAGAGAAATGGAAGAGATTAAGAGATATCCGTCAACTGTTCACCACAGAATATCTCACATGGAATTTTTCCTTCCGAATGATTCCAAAAAACTCTTCGGAAAAAATAAATATAATATTTCGCCCATTATCCATCACACGGTTATCGACAAACTTATAATATTATATTTATTCATATTTTGAGATGAGATTAATAATTGCTAACGTACATAATATTACAAGAAATATTACTGAGGCCAAAAAATCACTTCTTTCTTTTATGCTCTTCCCCCACCAAATCCAAAGTGGCAACCATTTTTTGTACAAGCTGTCTTTAGCTTTGCAGACTCGTTCAAATCACAAGTTGTTCAGACCATCATCTGAATAAACTCGTTGCAAAATGAGAGCCAAGGTAAGGTTTAATACAAGTATTATATTCAACCTAATATTTTCTAACTATATGATTTGTTTTTTGGTTTTATTTAATGAATACATTTTGCCACTTTCAATAACATTGTTCGGTATCGTTAACCTCGTGCTCATATAAACATGTTTCACAGTTTGATGTTGAATTCTGCATTACCCATATTTGCCTACGTTCTCTTCTTTGAATTGAATTGAATCTTATATACACCTAGGTATAACTCAAATTTTCCCTTTTTTTCAGTGGAGAAAGAAGCGTATGCGTAGGTTGAAGCGTAAGCGCAGGAAGATGCGTGCAAGGTCCAAGTAGATCTTTCGATGTAAGTAAAATTGTTACTATTTGTAGGAGTAGTTATCCCTATTCGAAAAGCTTTGTATAAATATTTATATGCATTGAACTTCTCGGGTAGGGTAAATTATTTCTGTAGTTCCACCTGCCCTTGACCCTCAATGCAAGGCGCAGTCTAAGATTGCAGTACATTTAACCTATAAAATAGATTGAACTTTCTGAAATGGCCAATTCCTGTAACCTCGTGGGTTTAGAGCCAGATTCAGTTAAGTTGGAAATGAGTTTGTGCAGTGAGAGTTGTTTATTGATTTAATAATTACCTCAAACCTTTTCAGTATATTTATTATTATTAAATGCCGTAATTCAAATCAAATCTACATCCTTTTGCCAATTCTCTTTTGTATTTCTCAAGAAAAACTATTTTGTGAAAAGATAATTCCAGTTTTATTTTTTTCGGCAACTGAAATGATGACGTGTTTCGCCAAGAAGTTATTCTTTCTACCCTTCATATAGATAGTGAGCTACTTATGGGCATATCTTTTCAATTTAATTCAGTTTCATTTCTTAAATCATTGATAATTCCTTGGTTCAGATTTATTAGCATTTTCAACTTCACTGATACAAACTCGTTCAGTTTATTCTCTCATCTGAGTAACTGAATTGAAAGTTTGACATGATGACACTTTTTCACCATTGAATGAAACTTTGTGATTATTCACAAAACATGCACTACCAACTGAAGTATCTGATAATCAATTGATATTCTGGTCGTAAATTCTTTTTGCCTTAACGTTTTTTCTTATTTTTTCAGGTCCAGATAAGACGTAGGACATCCACTAAACAGAAAAAGTTCAGTGATTTGCAGATGAAAATTTGTTGGATCATTGTAACAAACCAAAAAAATCATAAAATGTAAAGATTTTTATTGACTTGGTCAAGTACCTCTGTCCCCTTGTTAATAAACTATTCTTCAACGAAATTTATTTGTTTTTTATTGTGTAAATACCAATGGAATGAGATATCGAAAGTCAGTTTGCAATATTATGAAAAAACATGAATCAGAAATTTTTAAATTCGAAGGTCTCAACACAATAATCTGAATCGTCTAAAGTAGGAACTACTTACATCATAGATGAATAAAAGTACTCTACGACTTGTTAACACTTCCCAATCAACCTGATCAATTAATTTTTGGTAATTACTTTATTTACGTGTGGCAGTGCTTTTTTTCCCATATCGGCCTAATTGAACGACTGGTTGAAGGTTAAATAATATACGGATCAAATCCATGTTGTTTTTTTCCACCATGGTCAAATACCGAAAGAATTACTACTGATCCTAGGTTAGTTCCGAATGCCAAAATCAGTATTCGCGACTCCAAAAGTCCATACGCCCCTGCCGGCTGAATACCGAACCTAGAAAACGAGTATTGTTTTCATATTTCACGTGCTTTTAAGCCAGATATTTTTATTTTATATCCAGGAACCAGGTTTTTGGTGAGATATATTTCGAAATTTTTAATGTTTTCTGACCTGGGTAATTGGTATTGAAAAATAATAGTCTGTAAAGTATTTATATCAGTGTTATTCGGTTGAAAAAAGTTCGCGAAGTTATTGAATTTTAGGTTACCTGTTTAAGTCCAATTTTCTGGGGCCGGTTTGGGTGGTGATTTTGAAAGGTAATTCAATAATTATCAACAAGAGTGATATGAATGATCTTCGTATCTCATATGACTGTGAATTAATCTTTCTTTAAGAAAGAAATTAGAATCATCTTAAAGGTGAAGTCTGAATGAAACGATGTTATGTTTGAATAATATATGTTCATGAGCTTTAGGACATTGGATTATATAACAATGAGTGAACAAAGTTGTGGTACTGGAAAAACAACAGTTTACAATTGTAATTGTTGTGTTTTCAATTGCTCCTCGAAGAAGAATCAAAACAGGGCTATTCATTTCCATGAATTCAATAAGAAAGATGCCTCAGCAGTTTGTGTCACTAATGTTTTTGGCAGAGTAAAAAAAATAGACCGAAGAAAAGCACAAATGATCGACTATCAGGTGTAGCTTCCAAATAATTGAACACTCAAATAGTGCTCCATTTTTCCTGTTGAATTATTATCAATTTCGATATAATTAAAATTGAAAAAAACAATTTGTTCACCTAAAATCAATAAACTTGACACTACACTATCAATAATTCAATCATTCACTGAAAACGCTTCACAAAAAACTCACAAAATCGAAGGAAAAACCTGAAAAACACCAAAAATAATCCGTTTCACCACAATAAATCCCGGAAAAGTACTCGTTTTCCTCCATATTTGTTTACATTTCGCAGCGCCCTCGTCGGTAGTTGGAATCAGGAATCTAATCAAAACCATAGAGGAATATTCCTTATTTCTTTTATCTATGCTCATAACCTTTTTGAATATGACCCAAATACGCATTTTAAGCGATTATTTAGCAAATGGAAATAATCCCGAGAAAATGACTGATAATAGCTTTTCAGTTTCCGAATTTATTGAAATCATTCTAAAAAAATCCTTCCTTACAGAATACGGTCAGGATGAATGCTCTGAAGAGGTGGCAATCGTAGCTAATAATCTGATAGAGGATTATATTATTTTATAGTAGGACTTTGTTTGATTGAACCAAAAAAATACTTCCCACGTTCAATTGATTTGAAATCTTGAATTTTATTAGTATTTTTTTGGATCCAATCGACAAACTAGAACCAATCGGTTCACTCACAAAAGGTAGATGTGATAAATTTATATTAAGTTTTTATTCTCAAAGTATTTTATGTGTTTTTGGGATATTAGTTTTAAAAAGTTATTTAATCTGTATTCCATTTTCACCGTTTTTACATTTGTAATTTTCATTTGACGTCTTCGAAATTTTAAACATTCAAATATTCAGCTTTAAAGATTTATGAGCTATAGACATTCTATGAATTAACTCTTCATTTTATTATTTTTAATAATTTTTATCAGTATTTTAAGTTGTAGATGTAAGATTTATCATTGTTGTTTTTCTGATCTCATGAAGTTGTTGTGTATCAACTTTCGTTTGTTGTAAACTTTTTATACATTTTTGATTAGAATGAACTCAAAAATATTTTCGATTTCACGATCGTGTTTGAATAAATTTTTATTGAAAACATTCTTTTGCTATTTTACTTGATTACATTCGCATGCCAGATTATTGAAATGCAGGATTACATTGGAATATTGCTGGAAAAGGGGAAACAAAATTAGACTAGGAGTTCCGTAAATATGGCTGTTCAAAGTATTTTTTTCCTGATAATTTCGAAACTACTGCTCTAATTGGAATGAAATTTTGCACATAGATGAAGAATAATGTATTCAAACTATGTGCGAAATTTTGTCCAGATCGTATTACCAAGAACATAGATAATTCTAGCGAATAATCGAAAAAAGTCTCAAGTCTGCAGTTTCGCCTTAGTTTGACATTTTTTTTTGACAGGTGTCAAAAATTTCTTCGATCGGTTTCTAAAACTGGAAAAGGCGAATCTTCCTACAAGGTGGATGAACGAGCGCTCAAAAGCTCCTGACTTCCGGCAGTTCTTTTTATAATTTCTGAAATGCAGGATTACAATGGAATATTTATAGAAAAGGGGAAACAAAGTTACTAAAAAAGGAGAAGTAAATTTATTTTCATAATAATTTCACAAGAATCAGAATAAAAACAAGATTTTTCTATTGAAATCCATTTTTGGTCTATTTTTAACAATTTTCTATTTCTCAAAAGAATAATATGAAAGTATAAAATTATAATTAATTTCGATGCGAGTGTCAAATAACCAAAATGTTAATATATTTCACAATTTTTATTCTGTTATTAAATAATTTCTTATGGATGAACGAATTTTAAAAGAGGAAGATATACATAACATATATTTACAAAACGAAATACTAATAGCATTGCTGATTTAAAATCCTATTACTTATAGTAAGTTGAAAATAAAACACTATATTCATATACAGTAAAACATTTAAATATGCATTAAAATTGGATAATTTTTCAATAATTATTAACATAGTTCTTAAATATAAAAACATTCGATAAATATAGAGAAGAGAAACAAAGTCTTTTGGAGTTATAATGATAATATGTATATTTCAATTCCTATAATTTCCAAACTAAGGTAGATTGCACATCATTCAGGGACATAAGGGAGTTCAAGATGATGATAATAAACACAGATATAAAATATTTTTTTCTAGCTGTTTTTAAGAATGTGAATGAAGAAATGAATATTTACGAATGATTTAATTGGCGTCACGAATCCTATTTTTACTCGAAGCAATCTTAACTTCCTTCACTTTGGCGGCGAACCTCAAGGCATTGATCGATTCGTTATAAGAATCATTGATCGGGGAAATATTAACGATCATCAAGCACTTACAATTTCCTCCTAGGGAAGACTGTAACAAAAATGTCAACTTCGAATCTCTGTACGGGATGTGGGTTTCTTTCTTATGCAACGCCATCATCACGTTCCCCAAACTGGATAAACTCTTGTTTATATTTTTAGTTTCGGCTAAACGTTCGTTGGACACCGACGATTTGGCACTTTCTGAACCGGCGAGATCTACCAAACTCACTGAACCCACATAAACATCATCCGAGTCTTGGTAGCGTGCTTCGATGTAAATTTTCGTGAGTGCGTGCGATCTGGAGCTGTGTTCGTTGAAGTTGGTTACTGCCGTTGACCTACAAAATAATACTTATTCAATATTCTAAATTGAATGAAATTTCGTTCAAAATTGTGTCGATTATAGGAAAAAATTCACTCACCTTCTTTGTTGAGCCTTATGCATGTAATGAATGAGTTCCTCGGTGGATGAAATCGGCGTGACCGTCAAATTAGAAACTGTTGTGCCTTTTCCCTTGTTATATCGGATATCCAAAGGCTTTCCACCTTTCATATTCAGAAGATCTCTCACATTCTCATTGTATATCTCGAGAAAACTGGTTTGGATTGTAAATGACCAACCCATTTTCTGCATTTCTTCCTTTCTCTTGAATATCAATTGCACTGATCTTGGTATCATACCTGTAAATATTCAGGGTGTTTTCAAAGGAGATTTTTTTTCAACAGAAGGTAGAACTTGTCAAAATATCATTTTTGTAAGGCCAAACACCTAAACTAGTCTCAGTATGATTTTCTTATAATTAATTCACTGTAAGATTCAGCTTATCATTGTGGCTCTTATATTTCAATAATCACGATTACTTTCCATCAGATAATTGGGGATGGTACCCGCAGATTGATTACGTTATCTCATACTGCACAAATGAGAAGATTCACATCCTAGTTGCTCAAAGTATTGAAAGTACAGCCTTGCAAGCAAATAACAATATTAGAGTTTCCCATGGCTTATGAAAAAGTAATCAGCAAATCCTTCTCACCGATAGGCTACAGATTGATGAATTTTGTTGTGATAAATGAACAAGATGTACAAAGAGATCTCAGTTTTCAAAGGAACAGCCTTTATCTCGGATGAAATGATATAATTTTCCGACTCAAATTTAAATATACACAACCAAAAATGTTCAAATTACCTAGTTTCTCTATTGGATCTGGTTCGCCCTGCATGGTATAAGTTTTGCCAGAACCAGTCTGTCCGTAAGCGAAAACACAAACGTGGTATCCGTCCATCGCAGACTGTATAAGCTGCGATAATTCCTCAAATACCTCTTCTTGAGATGCATCTTGATCGAATACTTTATCGAACGTAAACTCTTGTGGTTCGTTACTTTTAACGGTTCCTCCAGGTCCAATACTTCCCCTCATTCTAGATATTTCCATACAGTTGCCGTCAGCAAAACTAAAATTGCACTGATCTATTCTTTCAAGTTCAGTCAAAGCTGGTCTCAGCCGGCAAAATACTCTAATGTTTCCTGTAAATATCAAACCAACGTAAATTTATTACCATTATTACGAAAATTATCCTCACCTTTAAGTTCTTGAATGCAATTGTGCAATTTTCGTCTCAACTTCTCGCCATTAAAAACTTTGTTTAAAAGATGATCTCTTTCTTCAGAAAGATTTTGCGATTCTTGATAATAGTGTTCATATTTTTTCTGAATAACGCAATATTGATCTTTCAATTTCTCCAATTCTGTACATGTTGATTCATATTTGTGCATTAGATCTGCTTTGCATTTACTTATTTCATCATTCACTGCAGTCAATTTTCCTACCTGTTCCCTCAAATTTCTCACAGAGTTCTCCAAGTCAGAAAGTTTATTCTTGAAACCAGTTTTAGCTTCTGAAAAATTTTAATTTTGATATTTATTGTTCAATAAAAACTACTTTGATCAAATGTAAAATGAATATTACAACGTACCTTCAATTGAACTTTCTGCAATCTTATGCTCTTGATATAAACTATTATATTGCTCTTGTAGTAAACAAAACCTAGTTTTATAATCCCATTCAGGGACTTTCACTTTTTTCGCTACCTTATTCTTACTTTCTGCTTCAAAAGCTTCTCCATGTCTTTTAATTCCCGCTTTCAGTGCTATGTTTGGTCTTGCAATAGGTTTCGTAAAATTCGTTCTACTGGTTGAGCTTACAATTTTTGGTTTTGTTTCATTTGCTCCAACTTTCAGAAAAACATTATGTTTATTGGAATCAACTGTTGCAGAAAAATTAGAATTTTTAGGAGGATACCTTAAATCACTGAATGATTTCGATCGCCTGAGGTTAATTTTGGCTGGTCTTTTATTTATTATAGGCAGTTCTGGGACTTTACCTACCGTTTGAGTTTTACCAAATTTCAATTGGGTTGCTAATCTAGATTTTACATTAGTTGCATTTTTGACATTTGTATTATTGGCCAAAGGTTTTCTCGCAGAAGCAGAAGCACTAAAAGCTGATGACTGCATGGGTACATCTCTAAGGTTATCCTGAGATCTTGAACGCCTCAAAATAGGTCTATTCGTTTTCAGTATATTTGGTAATTCTGGAACTACATCTCTCCTCAATTTGCTTTCGGATTTGGGAATTCTCGACATGTTTCCCAAACGAAATCTCTACCTATAAAAACGTTGGAGTAAATAATCAAAAGTTGATAAATCTACATTTTGCAACAACAACTAGTTCCGATATGACCCACCTTATATTAAATACAATTATTGCTACTTAACATTTAAAACGATTATGAAAAACGGTTTATTCTAAATTGTTTGGAAAAAAATTCAATTTTTTTTCGATGTTGCCAGATGTTCCGCATCACAGATAATCTGTGGTTGTGCATCAAAAAACAACGAATTCATGTTAAGTACTTCGTAGTATGGAACAACGTACTGTTGGGAAGAACAGATGTATCACCAAAGAAAATGATATGGTTATTAGTTCTTTGTGTAATGTGTATCTCTATGGATAAGAGAGAGAAAATGGACAAAAATATACCTCTTGACTCTGTATGGTCTTCAACCTCAGAGTTTGAAACGTAAGTACGTCTATTGTATTCCTTCGAAGAGGACCACTCTTCAGATGAGGATATTCTACTTCTTCTCCCACGGCGCCGGTGATGACGACAAGATTTTTTTTATGCTTTTTAACTCTCTTTCCAGAGCTCGAATTCTCTCGTCATTACTGGTTTCTGAAGACTCGTACTTACGTTTTCTATTGCCCATTTTATTTAATTTTATTTTCAACCCAAGGAAACAAAAATTTCACTAAAATGAGCAAGTATGAAGAACACGTGTTGTATTGTATACACAGGAAATAAATAATGCCCGTCCTAGGCAGGGTTGCCAGTCCGATTTTTATGTCATCAGTAGATACCTTGTCAAAAATTCAGTAGATTTCAGTAGATTCCTCTTATGCTCTACAAATTTCAGGAATGGAGAATGAAATGAACCTATGACGCCAAAAAAGTATGTATTTCCATTTAAAAAAAAAACTAACCTATTTTCAACAAAATAGAAACGAACATTTTTATAAAAAAAATAAACATATAACCTATTTTCAATTTGAAAATACTCATGAATATCTCAAATTGAAGTTAAAAAGGAACTTGTACTTAACAGATTCGACTAAATGAAAAACAGGAACAAATAGAAAAAAAAAACACAAATCCAAAAAATGAAACGGAACAAACTGTTATTGGAGAGGTATATGAAGATTTTAATTTAATCTGAATTACGTATCTTAATCTTATCTATAACCACCGATAACCGGTGATTCCCCGCGTGGTGATGTAGCTTTACGGTTTACCAACATATATATAAAGCGCTCAGACGCTGAGATGCATTCTATTCTATAATCAGTAGCGTCTGAAAATTTATTCAAACAGAATGTTCCGAAATATCACGCAAGATATTGTCAAAATAGGTAACTGTAATGATAAAAAAGTGTCATAATTTTTTTCAGTAGATTATGAAATATTTCAGTAGATCAGTAGATCAATATGCATATCAGTAGATCTACTGAAAAATCAGTAGACCTGGCAACCCTGGTCCTAGGCTAGGTTAGGTTAGGATGGTACCAGCCAGGGTTGCCAGTCCGATTTTTATGTCATCAGTAGATACCTTGTCAAAAATTCAGTAGATTTCAGTAGATTCCTCTTATGCTCTACAAATTTCAGGAATGGAGAATGAAATGAACCTATGACGCCAAAAAAGTATGTATTTCCATTTAAAAAAAAAACTAACCTATTTTCAACAAAATAGAAACGAACATTTTTATAAAAAAAATAAACATATAACCTATTTTCAATTTGAAAATACTCATGAATATCTCAAATTGAAGTTAAAAAGGAACTTGTACTTAACAGATTCGACTAAATGAAAAACAGGAACAAATAGAAAAAAAAAACACAAATCCAAAAAATGAAACGGAACAAACTGTTATTGGAGAGGTATATGAAGATTTTAATTTAATCTGAATTACGTATCTTAATCTTATCTATAACCACCGATAACCGGTGATTCCCCGCGTGGTGATGTAGCTTTACGGTTTACCAACATATATATAAAGCGCTCAGACGCTGAGATGCATTCTATTCTATAATCAGTAGCGTCTGAAAATTTATTCAAACAGAATGTTCCGAAATATCACGCAAGATATTGTCAAAATAGGTAACTGTAATGATAAAAAAGTGTCATAATTTTTTTCAGTAGATTATGAAATATTTCAGTAGATCAGTAGATCAATATGCATATCAGTAGATCTACTGAAAAATCAGTAGACCTGGCAACCCTGGTACCAGCAAAGAGGAATCTTTGCTGGTACCAATTTGGTACCAGCAAAGACTATTCGACTATTCCTCTTTGGTACCAGCGTGAGGAATATAGTCTGCGCGCAGAAGCTTTCTTCTTCTTTATGAGCAATGGTCATAAACTTTGAAAACTGTGTTGGATTCATACGGAAATGAATATACTACATCTATGATCTATTCGGACGAGACGCTTCATATAATTAAGATCAAACTTCACTTAGGTAAGTTCGTTTAATCTATTAATTAAGATCAACCTTAACTTAGGTAAGTTCGTTTAATCTCTTAATTAAGATCAAACTTCACTTAGGTAAGTTCGTTTGATCTCTTAATTAGTTTCAATTTAGATATAAATAAAATTGAAAAAACCAATTTATTCACCTGAAATCAATAAACTTGGCAATAATCGAATCATCCACTAAAAAGTCTTCATATTAAACTCACAATATCGAAGAAAAACCTGAAAAACACCTAAAATAACCCGTTCCACCTCAATAAATCCTGAGAAGGTACTCGTTCTGCTCCATGTTTGTTAACATTTCGCAGAGCCCATCGATAGTTGGAATCGCGAATTCTTTAAGATCTATGGTCACAACGGATTTTTAACAGGTTGTTGGAACTAACGTGTTTGTGACGTGTGAACGTCACCGAAATTTGACAGTTGTCATGAGCGGGCTGCTTTGTTTTTATCAGTAGAAAATGTTTTGATTATAGGTTGTAATTTTTATTGAGATCTAATCGAATACCCACCATGAAATCTCCGAAATTATCGTTTTTCGTCGTATTTACATTACTATTCTCATTCTGCAGTCCACACGGACACTCTCACGACGGTCATGATCATCACCATCACGCCGAAGAACCTGCCTCATTCCGATATTCACGTGAGGCCAACGAAAAATATAATGAGCCGAAACATCACTCTAATTCCAAAAAGGCAGAACCTACTCTTGAGCTGAAAGACCTATGGTTACATGCTATGGGATCAACTCTATTGATAAGTGCAGCACCCTTTTTGATTTTATTTCTAGTGCCATTGAATGATACAGAAAAACAGCAGCCGCTTTTGAAAGTTTTGCTCGCATTTGCTGCTGGAGGATTGTTGGGAGATGCGTTTTTACATTTAATCCCACACGCGACCGGTGATCATGACCATGCTCACAGCCATGACCACCATTCCCACGAAAATGACGAACACGTTCATGTTCATGATTTATCGGTGGGTTTATGGGTTCTCTCTGGCATCGTCACCTTTCTAATCATAGAAAAATTCATGAGGATACTCAAAGGAGGTCATGGTCACTCACATTCAAACCAAACAGAAGCCAAAAATAAGAAAAAGGATGGTAAAAAAGAAACTGTTGCCCCGAAAAAGAATGGTGATACAAAACCAGAGAAAGACATTAAAGTTGCTGGATATCTGAACTTGGCGGCTGATTTCAGCCACAACTTCACCGATGGTTTAGCAATTGGCTCGTCATATCTGGCAGGAAACACAATTGGGATTGTAACAACCATAACGATTTTACTGCATGAAGTCCCCCACGAAATCGGAGACTTTGCTATCTTGCTTCAATCTGGAGTGTCGAGAAGGAACGCCATGTTACTCCAATTAATTACGGCCCTTGGGGCACTCTGTGGTACAGCTATATCGTTGTTCGCGCAAAATAGTCAAGGGGCGATGGCAGCTTCTTGGATTTTACCCTTCACCGCTGGAGGTTTCATTTATATCGCTCTCGTATCTGTGATTCCTGAACTTTTAGACGAGGAGAAACCTAGTTTTATACAGACTTTTTTGCAAGTTCTCGCGTTATTTGCCGGTATAGGATTAATGGTGATTATATCCATTTTTGAATGAAATTATGTTTATAAAATTCTACATATGGAAATAACTAATGAAAAATAAGATTCATTTGTTACTTATTTTTTATATTCCATTTCAGTTGTACTTAGTCCTAATTTTTGGCGAAGATAATATATAAGGTAATTTAATTGATATATCACATTATTTTAAGTCAAATTTGTTGAAGAATTTATAAATATCTACATAGACGATTCCTCATTTACTTCTTCTCCAAGATAATTTTTATCTGCTCAAAACAATAGTTCGCTTGCTCTATGGTCTCACTATTCTTATTCTTTTTGCCTGAAAAAAATCTTAAAATAATAATTGTTGAGAAAAACATCGAATTTTGCTGTACCTAATTTCCACGCTTCCTTACAAAATTTCTCTGCTTCCTTTACTATCCCTTTATGCAATAATACAAGCCCTAGATTTGCATGTAATACACCCACATGTGTTTGATCATCAACTTTATGACCAATATTAATACCTTCATTCAAGAAATTCTCAGCATTTACCATATCCCCAGCTCTAAAGCTGGTTATACCTAGATCGTTCAAGAGAAGCATCGATTTTTCATTATATGCACCCATAGTTTTCTCGCATATTTTATACGCTTCTTTGAGATGCATTAACGCTTTCTCCTCTTCCCCCTTATCGAGGAGAAACTGAGCGTACCAGTCTTGAATAACACCACAAAGTATCTTCGCATCGTCATTTTTTTGGTTTTCGATTTTTTCAAGGCACCATTGGTAACCTAGCTCGGCCTTTTCTAACTCGGCTTTAAACTGAGCTATTCTGGCCAATTTCAGACTGATATGTATTACCTACAAATTTCCAGGATCAATTATACTTCATTTTCATCATATAAACATACTTTTAGATCATCTTGTTTCGTTCCTTTACTCAGCAAAATTTGTAAAACTGAGAGAAATAACTTTTCTGCCTTATCGAAAATTTGTTGATCAAACGCTAAGTTTGCCATCAGGTCGAAACAATAGACAATTCCTTGTTCATTTTGCTGTTCCTGGGCAATTTTTAAAGCAATATGTAATAACTGTTCGGCTGTGTTATATTGTTCTCTTTTCATGCAAAGTACCGCTCTTTTCAATGTCATTATCAATTCAGATTCATTTTCTTCGTCTCCAGAAGTGAATCCAAGCCATGTTAAAATACTCAAACCCCAAATTCCAAAGAATACCGGTTGACTTCCATGGTATGATTTCGCCGTCTTTTTCAAGGGAACGGGTAGATGCCACGGTAATATTTTCGGAATGCTTGAATATGCAGCTTCGCAATTACGAATATAGTTATATTTAGGAGTGGCTGTAATCAATCTTTGAACATATCGAAACATTTTTATGATGTCAAGTCAGATACAACTTGTTGATTTAGTTAGGAGAATATGAGGTTATACCCGAGATAACAGGTAATCCTTGGTTTTAAGTCGATAAAAATATTGCTTTCTCATTTCACATAAAAAACTTGTGTTTTCATAACTCGTTTCGTCATAAAAATAACAATGTTTGTTGATTTTGTTTAAACCTTGGCGATTTGACTCTTTGTTCTTTAGTCTTTGGGCAACATTGGGGGCAAGCAGGGACTTTTTACGAAACATTAAATAGGGAATTTCTAATATAAAAGGTTAGGAACACTAAAACCAGGATATAAAACATTTCTATGGGAACTAGTCATTTTTTCGCGCGACGATTTTTCAGAAATATTTCGTCCGTTTTGAAATATGTATTCGTATTCTCGCGAGGATCGAACTGGTGACGTCACGCACCAAATGGCAGTCCGATTTGAAAACAAAATTTGGGTTTGGGATGGGTCGAACTGCGAATTTGAATTCGCGATTCCAACTACCGATGAGGGCGCTGCGAAATGTAAACAAATAAGGAGGCAAACGAGTACCTTTTCGGGATTTATTGTGGTGAAACAGATTATTTTAAGTGTTTTTTCTTTCGATTTTGTGAAGACTTTTCAGTGAATGATTGATAATGTTCATTGATTTTAGGTGAACAAATTGTTTTCTTCAATTTTAATTATATCGAAATTGATAATAATTCAACAGGAAAAATGGAGCACTATTTGAGTTTGACGACAGGATTCAATTATTTGGAAGCTACAACTAATAGTCGATCATTTGTGCTTTTCTTCGGTTCATTTTTTCCACTAAGCCAAAGGCATTAGTGGCACAGTGCTGAGGCATCTTTCTTTTGAAATTTAAGGAAATGTATAGCCCTATTTTGATTTTTCTTCAAGGAGCAATTGAAGGAAACAATTACAATTGTAAACTGTTCTTTTTTTCTAGTACAAGAACTTTGTTCACTCATTGTAATATAATCCAATGGCCTAAAATTCATGTACATAATTATATATTATTTGAATATAAAATAGTTTCATTCAGACTTCACCTTAGAAATGATCCAAATTTCTTTCTTACAGATGTTATATGAAATACTAAGATCAATTTCATAACACTCTTGTTAATAATTATTGAATTACCTTTCTAAATCACCACTCAAACCTGCCCCAGAAAATTGGATTCAAACTTGTTACCTAAAATTCAATAACTTCATGGACGTATTTCAACTGAATAACACTGATATAAATACCTTACTGACAATTTTTTTTCAATACCAATTACTCTGCTCAGGAAACGCTCAAAATTCCTAAATATACCTCACGAATACCTGGATATAAAATATGAATATTTGGCTTAAAAGCACGTGAAATATGAGAACAATTCTCGTTTTCTAGGTTTGGGATTCAGCCGATAGGGGGCGTTTAGACTTTTGGAATCGCGAATAGTATACATTGACATTTCTATGATGACGTCACCGTTTTGAAATTATGGCATTTTCTCATTTTAACTGGGATCCACGCGAAAAAATGACTCAACTTTCGATTCATTCGATACCCAATAACGAATTGATTTTTCTCCAGAAAGAAACAAAGATTAACATAAAACTTTGCTATATTCATTCCGATTTTCCCAGACAACATATCTTTAAACATTTCGTTCGAAACGAAAAACATCAATTTCCTATCACAAAAACAATTAGAAGAAAATCGATCTACTGAGTGGCACATTGAATTCCCGGCCCATGTGCTCCATCTTCATCGTCACTGGCGTAAGCGTCTCTCCTAGATCCGTCAGATTTATCCTTCGGGTCGAAATCATGCAATCCAACATGTTCGACATTATCACCTGTAGGCATCACGAATTCGGGACGGGGTGGAAAGATGCTTTCTAGCAATTTAAGATTACTTTCGGTGGTGAAGTGACTGTCGGGAAATTTAATACCGAAACTAATATGCAGATTTCCCTTTTCGAAAGGATCTTTGTAACGAGGCATTCCCTCACTCGCAACCGTTTTGATGTCTCCTGGTTTAATCACTTCACCTGCCGGATGCCTGATCACCAAATCTCTACCATCCAAATGATGCAAGACGAAAGTGAAACCGCAAAGTGCTTCTGTAAGGGTGATTGTATGATTCACTTGTAAATTGTCACCGTTACGTTGAAATTTTTCATGTGGTTTCTGTTGCAATATTATAACAACATCTCCCGGTTCAACATCCGGCGTTTGATCTCCTTCTCCTCTGAATAGTATTTTTTGATTTTCTCTCATGCCTTGAATTAGAAATGATGAAAATAAACGAAGCAGTATCGGCAAACCTTACCTTTTTCCACGTGAACTTCTAAAACTTTACTTTCATTACAAACTTTCTTTCCTTTGCAACCTCCACATCGATCGTTTTCATTTATGAATTCTCCAGTTCCTTTACAATCGTAACAAGGTGAAATTGCAGATCCTATTTCGTGGTACGTTCTCTTCATTCCCATGCCGTCACAAGTTCGACATTTTTCAAACTCACCACTTTTACTGCCCTTTCCATTACATGCTGCGCATATAACATTCTTGCTCAGTTGTAATTTGGCGGTTTTTCCATTATATAAATCTTCTAAGGTTACTTTTAAAGGATGTACGGTATCTTCTCCTTTGTTTCTTCGCCGAGAGCCAAACGGACCAAATCCACCGAATAACCCACCGCCGAAGAGGTGCGACATTAGATCCTCACCCCCAAAACCATCCGCTGCACCTTCTTGCATCCCCTTAAGACCGACCTGATCATAAGTAGCTCTTTTTTTGGGGTCGGAAAGAATTTCGTAAGCGTAGGATATTTCCTTGAATTTATCACCTGCTTCTGGGTTTTTGTCTGGATGGTACTCTTTGGCAAGACGTCGATATTGCTGTAAAATTTAGATATAACGCATTCTCACTGAAGATATCCTATCACAACATAAACGAGTTGCGAGTTTAATGCAGTTCATTTTGTATTCTCACCTTCTTTAGCTCATTTTCAGAGGCATTTCTATCTACTCCTAAGATATCATACAATTTATTATCTGCCATATCTGTTAGAAAAATGGTCTAATTAGCCGAGATTTTCCTATATTTTTTATTACACTATGGCCCTCTTCGACAAGAGAAACAGGTTGACAGAAAAGTTTCGCGCATTCGCCATTTAAAATAGCAGTGTTCCCAAATTTTCACAAGACGATCATAGATAAAGGAATATTCACGATTCCAACTACCGATGAGGGCGCTGCGAAATATAAACAAACATGGAGGAAAACGAGTACCTTTTCGGGATATATTGTGGTGAAACGGATTATTTTAGGTGATTTTGCGAGTTTTATGTGAATGATTGGATTATTGATAGTGTAGTATCAAGTTTATTGATTTTAGGCAAACCATTTGGTTTTTTCAATTTTATTTATATCGAAATTGCTAATAATTCAACAGGAAAGTGGAGCACTAGTTGAGTTTGACGAGAGGGTTCAATTTTTTGGAAGCTACACTTAATAGTCGATCATTTTTTCCACTATGCCAAAGGCATTAGTGGCACAAACTACTGAGGCATCTTTCTTATGAAACTTATCGAAATGTATAGACCTGTTTTGATATTTATTCGAGGAGCAATTGAAGACACAATTACAATACAATTGTAAACTGTTTTTTCTTTCTAGTACTAGAACTTTGTTCACTCATTGTTATATAATCCAATGTACTAAAAAATCGTTTCATTCAGACTTCACCTTAAAGACGATTCTCATTTATTTTTTGCAGAAAGATTTTGTCAAAGTCATTTGAAATACGAAGATCAATTTCATAACACTCTTGTTGATAATTATTGATTTACATTTCTAAATCACCACTCAAACCTGCCCCAGAAAATTGGACCCAAACTTGTAACCTAAAATTCAATAACTTTGTGAACATATTTCAACTGAATAACACTGATATAAATACCTTACCGACTATTTTTTTCAATATCTGGCTTAAATGCACGTGAAAACAATACTCGTTTTCTAGGTTCGGGATTTAGCCGGCAGGGGGCGTTTAGACCTTTGGAATCGCGAATTATTTCAAACTATTTGGTGCGTGACGTCACCAGTTCGACGCGAAAATACGAATATTTCAAGAGTTTTGAGAATTCTTGAAAAAATGACTCAAGTCTGTGCACATATACAGAGTGTTCCTGAATTGAAAATACAAACGAAGAGGGGAGATTCCTTGAGTAAAAAAGTCTCATAAACATGGGACCACAAACCTTTCGTTTTCGAGATACAGAGTGTTGAAGTTTGAATTTTTTAAAGTTTTTTTCTCATAGTATCTACTCTCCACAAGATATTCAACTGAAAAAGTTTAATTTAACGAGGATTTCTAGAGAATCGTTCAGAATTTTTGTCTTGAAAATGGTAGAAGATACGACAAAACTACAAGAGACCATAAAGATTAGTTTTACAACAAAGCTACTTTTTACATTTTTTCATATGAACAGTGGCTCACCAAAAAAAAGTGCTGGAGGAAAACAGGGCTCATTGTTTCGGAAAAACTATCACTGTGTAGATTTGCTACCAAAATCTAAGCCAAATTTCAGTTGAATATCTTGAAAAGTGTAGATGCTATGAGGAAAAAACTTGGAAAAAATTTTAACTTTAACACCCTGTATCCCAAAAACGAACCATTTGTGATACCATGTTTAGGGGACTTTTTTCTTAAAATTACTTGAGGAATCTCCCCTCTTCGTTTGTACCTCCAATTTAGGAACACCCCTGTATATTAGATCAATCAAAATTTTTAATTTTGACATTTTCACTCCAAATAAATTTTTTTTGCTATTAGTAGAAAAATTGAGGCTGCATTGAAAATGTTTGTGTGGAAACATCCCTAAATAATTTTATATTTATGATATTCAAGAATAGTTTGATTCTACAAGTCAGAATACAAAAATGTAGTGAAAAACAATAAAATTCTACAAATTTCAAGAATATCTAAAATACTCAACATATAAAATACGCCGGTTCAAAATGAGCTGAAATTGGAGGAATCAATAAAGATTTTGAATACATACTTAATTTTACTTTATTAAAAAAGAAACATTTGAAGAATCCTTATACCCTATATTAAATTATTTCTTAGCTTTCTTTTTCTCTGCTTCTTCCTCTTTCTCCTTTTCAATTTCAGTTACATATTGTTCAATGGTATTTCCATCCAACATTTGGATAGGCTCGCCATGCTTCATAACAGCAATTTCTAGATTTTTCTGGCCCGATTGAACGACCTCCAACAAGGCACGAATAGCTAATTTCACAGTCCCCTTTTCTGAAGAGACTTCTTCTTGTGTGTAATATTTTTCGAGAAATTCCCGAACAGTTTTAGCCGATCTGCCTGTTGCGTTAGCTTTCCATTCGTAGTAAATTCCTGAAGGTTCAGTCTGATATAAATGTGGAGTACCATCGAAATCAAATCCACCTATAAATAATCAATTGAGTTATTCCTCGAAAGAGTACTGAATAAAGTTTCATACCTATTAAACATGATATACCGAAGGGACGTCTTCCGTTACTTTGGGTATATTTTTGTTTGAGACCAGCGATGTACCTCGTTATATATTCCAATGTAACAGGATCTTCAACGGTAAGTTTATGGGACTGACATTCAATCTGCGCCCTATTAATTAAAATTCTTGCATCGGCAGTCAAGCCAGCAAAGGCCATAACTACATGATCATCCAAGGAACATATTTTCCTTACAGTCCTCTCTTCTTGAAGTTTAGCAACTGATTTTTTTTCTACTCCAAGAACAACAGCGTTTGCACCTCGAACGCCGACCTAAAGGAAAAATTTCAATGTTTTATTTCGTAAATGTCCAGTCATAGTTCAATTAAGGTTAGCTAACTCACAGCGGTAGAACCTTTGCGAACTGCTTCCTGAGCATATTCAACTTGAAGCAAATGGCCATCTGGCGAAAATACGGTGATTGCTCTATCATACCTTGCAGACATTATTTTAATTTAAAGTAGAAATTTTCTATCAACAAAACCCAAACTCACGAATTACTTGCAGTTTTTCTGTTAGGAGAATTGTTGACTGACAGGAGTGACGGGTGACAGGCGCGCAAAGACGCAAGCGCGAACGCCAGAAGACAGACTAATGACAGTTTTCTTTATTGTTAATTACAAATAAAAATATCAGATTTACAATATTTACATTTAATTTGATATAATTGAACAGAATAGTAAATGAAAACTCTGTGTAGATCATTCCTTTCTTCAAATGCTTAGTGATAATCCCAGCCATTTATTTCCATTATTCACAGAAGTGGATGACGTAATTAATCAGGGTTGCCAGGTCTACTGATTTTTCAGTAGATCTACTGATTTGCATGTTGATCTACTGATCTACTGAAACATTTCATAATCTACTGAAAAAAATTTGAACACTTATTTATTATTATTACCTTTTATTATTAATATCTTTCGTGATATTTCAGCACGTTCTGTTTGAAAAAAATTTCGGGCGCAACTGATTATGAAATAGAATGCATCTAAGCGCTGGATATGTTGGTAATGTCACATCACCACGCGGGGAATCCGGGGAATCACCGGTTATCGGCGGTTATAAGGATAAGACGATAAGATACGTAATTCAGATTAAATTAAATTCTTCATATACCTCTCCAATAACCGTTTGTTCCGTTTCATTTTTTGGATTTGTTGTTTTTTTTTCTACTTGTTCCTCTTTTTTATTTAGTCGAATCTGTTAAGTACAAGTTCCTATTCAACTTCATTTTGTGATATTCATGATTTGAAATTGAGAATAGGTTATATTTTTATTTTTTTTTATAAAAACGTTCGTTTTTCATTTTTTTGAAAATAGGTAACTTTTTTTTTCAATGAAAATACATAATTTGTTGGCGTCATAGGTTCATTTCATTATCCATTCCTGAAATTTGAAGAGCATAAAATGAATCTACTGAAATCTACTGAATTTTTGACAAGGTATCTACTGATGACATAAAAATCGGACTGGCAACCCTGTAATTAATTATTGTTTCGGTGACCCGTACCACAAATTTTAGTGTGAAATGGCGGACGCAATTATTTAAGAAAAGGGTTTTTGTGAATCTATTTTTTCTAATTCCCAATAGATTTGTTTGAGTATCGATGAATTAGATTGAACACAATCGAATCCACTGGAATCGTGCGGTTCCGGATGTTCGGGGACAGTTAACATGGGATGAAATAAATCAACTTGCTTCAGTCTTTGTTGGTATTTCTTACAAGATTTAAAGTACCCAGTATTGTTTACCAGTTTCGTTATGGAAATAGACGTCACGGATGAAGCGAATACTGAGAAGATCGAGAACGCTGCGAGTCAAAGTGAAACTGAAATTTCAACAAAAATAACAACTGTCAACAATACGACTATAGTATCGAATACTGGTAACAAAGAACATGAAAATAATAACATACTGAATAGGAAAGGGGCCAAGCATGCATTACGACAACAAGCTAAGAGAAGGAAGAAAAATACCACTATTGCATCTGGTAATGCTTCAACTGTACCTAGGATAATCGTAAAACCCCTTCCTCCTCAGACTACCGAAGAAGTACCTGTCAATACAAATATAAATTTCCAATCAGCACCGCAGGCTAAAACCATGAGGGAAGTTCTAGCTTCAATACCGGGATTCAATATGAAACATCGCAAAAGAACTAATAAGAAGTTATCGACAGCGGCACAACTTGAACAAACCAAGGAAGGTCACATCGACTTAGAAACTCCCGATTCTATATTAGTGAACACGAACCTTCGACTTCTATTAAATAAAGCAACATTTTCCGCATTACCTATGTTATACCAACATAAGCTTATACAGTTACTACCCAGTGTCGACAGGCACATGATAACGAGTTCTACAGATCCAAACTCGCTCGAACTAAGCAATTCCGGATTGAACAACGAGTTTTTCGCTAGAGCTTGTCTGGAATGGCAAGACCGACTGGCCGAAGGGGAATTCACACCCGAGAACCAACAAAAATTGAAGTTGGAAGCGGATAAAGAACGGAGTAAATTAGACCCTTGGAAACTGAAACATTTCGAACCTATATGGGGCGATCGAGGTCATTCTTGCGGATCCGAATCGTCGACTCCTACGACCCAACATACAGCGCGACCATCTCTGAAAACAACAATTAAACTCAGGCACTCGACGACAGTGAATAGTTCGAGGAGTAAGTCGACGAACCCACCTCCGATAAAAAGATTGAGGACGGTGGGTGCGATGACGAGATCCTGTTTGAAAGAACTGGAGAATAGGACGGAACCGGCAGCTACGGTTGAAACGACGAAATGTGACATACCGGATTTGTTGCCGATAAAATCCCTAAAAGAAGACTCAATTAGTGTAGTAGAGACCGCTCAAGTTACTGGAGAGTCGAAAAATAGTGATAATTTTAGTATAGAAAAGGACAATTGTATAATTAATATAAGTGATACTATATTGCAGAATAATGAGGAGACGATCATTGTATGTCGAACGAGCGATGAGAGGAAACGTAGAAGATCGGAGAGTTTAGAAGAACGTAGTCATAAACGTTTAACGCCCAGTCCTCTCCATGTGGATATAGTCGAGGATTCTGTATATGCCGCGGAAAATCTTTGCAACGATGCTATGGACGATAGTATGGACGAACAAGATCATAAATTATCTGAAAATTCCGACCCCATTTCCGATCCTATTGAATTGGACGAAATGGACGAGAATAAAACCATCACCGAATACGAAGATAGTAACAGCAATAGTTCGAATGCTCAGGACGTTATATACCGGCAAAACACTGAAACTGGGAACGTGAATGAAACTGTTGATTTATCAGAGTTGAACTGTGATTTGAAGGATGATAACTGTTACACCGACGATTCTACTACGACAGACGATAAAACTGAGGAAGAAATCGAAAACAGTCCTTTCGGCGATATTTCTGATGCCATCACACCTAACGAATCTCAAAACGATTGTACGGATCCGGTTGATCCTTTGCTCCTGACGAAAGGGGAGGAAAGCTGCGAAAAACCAGACGACGTAGATGATGGTTCTTCGCAAGACATTCCCGATACTTTTCAGATATTACCGAATACTCTCATTCTTCAACAAGAATCCATACATATAGAAAAGGAAATTTGCGAATCTGTAGTAGAATCGGCTGAGAAATTAGAGGCGAGCGTCGAAGAATCCGACCTTGTCATAGCTCAGCTCACCCAAACAACTTTCAACGCTTCCACCAGTATAGCAGACGAGGATGCCAACGAAGATCGGTTTATTGACGCTGAGAATTACGTTTTGGAATCGGGACAGATCACTGTGACCGAAAAGACGGATAAACCTGAAACGGAGGTGGACATACAGGCTACGCTCTTTGGGAACAATATTATTGCAGGTAGGTTTTCTCTATTTTATTCAAAAAATTGTTGCGGATATTACAAGCTTTCCCACCTTTCAAACTATTCTTGTATATTCTACATAAAGTGTGTTCTATCATTTTTCTTTCTGAATTGAAAACCTCAATAATAATAATAAATTGGGATAATAATAAATAGAAAATTCTAAAGCAATAACTTGTCATATTATATGGTTTCAGATTCAACAGAAATCCATATAGTTTCCTCTTGAATCCTTTGATATCCTCTGTTACTTTTATGCTTTCAGGCAATGAATTGAAAATCTTCAGGCATCTGTATTCTACTTGTCGTTGGTTTGTTGTTAGATTGAACTTGGGATATATATGATCTACACCTCTGGTCTTATGGAATACTTTCTTATTATCATATTTTTGAAACAGTTGATTGTTCCTCTTCATAAATAGTAAACATTCCTGTATATATAGAGCATTTATGGTCAGTATTCCATTTTTCTTGGAGAAACTTCTGCCAGATTGGTTATACTCGTGATTCTTATTGCTTTCTTTTGTAATATAAATAGACTCTCCAAATTGGATGTTCCGTAGAAAACAATTCCAAACCTAAACTCTGATTCCACTGTTGCATGATACAAAACCTTCATAGCCTCATTACCAGTGTATCGTGTTATTATTCTGAGACCGTAAACACTTGCTGTAATCTTTTCACTCAAATGATTAACATGTTCATTCCATTTGAGATTTTTATCTATATATATATATTCCTAACAGCTTGGTGCATTCATCCAAATCATCACATACGGTTGAAGAGAAAAGAGAACCATTCTTTTTTCCTTGTTTAAGATGAGATTGTTTGATTCAAACCATTTTTGACCTTGAGCTCAAAATCTTGAGTTCTGAAAGAATTCTATGGATAATCAATAAATTCGTGTCATATACATAATTTGCCGTAACTATCACACTTTCATCTTCCCCAAGACATGTATCGAAATCGTTAACGTACACTATGAAAAAGAGAGGGCCGGCAATACTTCCCTGCGGAACTCCCAAAATCACCTCCTCTAGGTCAGATTTGAAGACTTCTCCCTTTAATTCCACTTCCACCATTTGTTTTCTTGCTGCAAAATATGATCTTACCCACATCAAAGCTGGTCCTCTTATGCCATATTTCTCCAATTTTTTTTATCAATTCATTCACATCCAAGTCAGATCTACAAAAATTCCCATTGCTACTTCTTTGTTTTTGAAAGCCTCCACAATTTTTGTCACAAATATCTATAACAGTAGATGAAACAGTTATAAATGTTCTTATGAGAATAATATACGGCTGGTTATCTGAATTTATCTAATTCAGGAATGAAAATTGAAAAATTGTACTAGATAAACTGATAAGCAAGCCAACAAAACAATTCATGTATCCCAGATACCAACGAATCCATCATTTGCAGTCATAGACCGGTTTCGATATGGATCGAAACCGGTTCTACGACTGCAAATGATGAATTCGTTGGTATATGGGATATATTTTCTATTTCTATTTTCTACTTGTTGGCTTGCTTATTAGTTTATCTAGTATAATTTTTCAATTTTCATTCCTGAATTCGAATTGTTCTTATGTTTTAGTTTTTGTATATTCTACATAAAGTGTGTTCTATCATTTTACTTACTGATGTTTCATATTAATTGAAAACCTTAAATGTTATGCTAATTATTCGAGAACACTTATAAGGTTTCAAGCTTAATAAAATTTACAGTGAGTTAACCATTATTTCTTGGTTAGTTAATATTGAAAAACCTCACTTTTATCTCGAACCTTAAGTGATCCCTAAAATTGATTAAAATAACGTGCTTTCCATACGATTTCTGAGACTTCCTTATTCTTTCTATAATCTAAATCACTCACATTCAATTCATCCAACTGGAAATGTTTTGATAAGAACTGGGACAATCTCAGCAGTTGGCAAAACGTAAACTCGCCAATTTATTCACAGGCATATCTAATCTCTTTGATGCTCACTTATTGTAGAGAATTCTAGAGTAAATTCATCGAGCATTGTTATTTTAAATGGTGTCGTACTCGTTGAAATTGTTTTGTTAACAGTCACACCTTAGGTACTTGAAGATATTGAATTTCAAAACAATTTTTTTTAGCCTATTTATGATTCATTTCAGATACCAGGGATTGTTGTTGGGGCCTTGTCGATTCGAGCAGTGAGAAATTGTTGGAAGTGCCTCTGCAAGCGTTGGACACTCAAGTCGTGCCATCTAGTATAATTCCTCAGGAAGCCGCCGATGTGACGGAAAACGTGGAAGTTATCCCCATGAAGGAAGAGTTGGAGGTGAGATTAGAACAAGGGAATTTCCCGGTTCCGAGCGACTGGCATTACGATGTCAAAATGGATTCTGAAACTGTGGCTGCCGCTCTTGAAATAACTCAAGATAAGACCCCTCAAGAAAAACCGAGGAATAACTTCCCGGATTATTCGGGGAGTAGAAACCAGGTCAAGTTAGAGTTGGAGGTGACGTTAACTCCGGAAATCGTGAGTTCCGACAATTTGATCACGAGTACGGTGAATAATAGCTCAAGTAGTGGAAATTCGACGGTTACACCGGCTGTGAGTAAAACCGTAACAACAGTCATTCCCCCGACCACGATAGTTTGTTTGCCGTCTGTGGTCAGTTCAGCTTCGGTCATGAATTCCGAGATGGTCCACAGCTCTCCTTTGCCGAGATCTGGGATGGTGCAGAGCTCCAGCGCCCTGCCGTTCCTAGCGCTCAGTTCGTCGCAACCCATTCGCGCAGTACCGACCCATAGTAAGTCGAAACCGAAAATGTCCTCCGGTGGAAACCGTAACAGAAGCAATAACAAACCTCCTCCGGGAGCGGTCAACCTGGAGAGAAGCTATCAGATATGCCAGGCGGTGATACAGAACAGTCCGAATCGGGACCAGTTGAGGTGTCAGTTGAAACCGCCGCCTTCGCTTCTCGCGACCGCCACGACCAACAACGCCAAGAAGGTGGAGAACAACAAGCAAACGCAATACAGTTCGATCACATCGTCTAGGACGAACAAGACGTTCACCCCGCCTCTGGGATCTTCGGGGAGTTATCAGATGGTTCCCGGGAGCAATGGCGTATCGGGAATTGGACAGAAGTCGAGGGTTATGCCTTTTCAACAGAGACAACCCAGTCCTCCGGTTGTGGTGCGACATGTTTTTACTTCCGGGCAAAGGATCCCTGTGACGATGGCGGTTTTACCGCAAACCTCTAATCTGAGTCCTGAAGTAAGTGAGTATAATGGGTATTCGTATGTACCTGTTATTTCATTATTATTTTCCAAGTATTGTACTTTTGGCCTTTTTTAACACTGGGTCTTTATAAATGTGGGCACTGGGCTTGGACAAATTCCTGTTTTGCCATTTTTCTTGTTCGCGGCTCGGAGATATAGTAGTAGTTTTTGTTTATTACAGGTGGTGTCTTTTTCAGTTCTCCTTATACTGACACAAAGCAATAGACAACTTCTTATTCATTATGCTGTTTCTGGGCAATTTTTAAAGCAATATGTAATAATTCTTCAGCTGTATTATATTGTTCTCTTTCGTGCAAAGTATCACTCTTTTTAATGTCATTATCAATTCAGATTTATGTTCTTTATCTCCAGAAGTGTATCCAAGCCATATGTATTCCCCCAAATTCCAAAGAATACCAATTGACTTCCATTCTTTTTTATAAATGATTGTAACATCGCAGTGGGCTCGGACAAATTCCTGTTTTTCCATTTTTCTTGTTCACGGCTCGGAGATATAGTAGTAGTTTTTGTCTATTACAGGTGGTGTCTTTTTCAGTTCTCCTTATACTGACACAAAGCAATAGGCAACTTCTTATTCATTATGCTGTTTCTGGGCAATTTTTGAGGCAATATGTAATAATTGTTCAGGTGTATCATATTGTTCCCTTTTCGTGCAAAGTATCGCTCTTCTTAATGTCATTATCAATTCAGATTTATGTTTTTTGTCTCCAGAAGTGAATCCAATCCATACTTATTCCCCCAAATTCCAAAGAATACCGGTTGACTTCCATTGTCTTTATAAATGATTGTAACATCGCAGTGGGCTCGGACAAATTCCTGTTTTTCCATTTTTCTTGTTAACGGCTTGGAGATATAGTAGTAATTTTTGTTTATTACAGGTGGTGTCTTTTTCAGTGCTCGTTATACTCACACAAAGCAATAGACAACTCCTTATTCATTAGGCTGTTCCTAGGCAATTTTTAAAGCAATATGTAATAATTGTTCAGCTGTATTATATTGTTCTCTTTTCGTGCAAAGTATCACTCTTCTAAATGTCATTATCAATTGAGATTTATGTTCTTTGTCTCCAGAATTGAATCCAATCCATACTCATTCCCCCAAATTCCAAAGAATACTGGTTGACTTCCATAGTCTTCATAAATGATTGTAACATCTCAGTGGGCTTGGACAAATTCCTGTTTTGCCATTTTTCTTGTTCACGGCTCGGAGATATAGTAGTAGTTTTTGTTTATTACAGGTGGTGTCTTTTTCAGTTCTCCTTATACTGACACAAAGCAATAGACAACTTCTTATTCATTATGCTGTTTCTGGGCAATTTTTGAAGCAATATGTAATAATTGTTCAGCTGTATTATATTGTTCTCTTTTCGTGCAAAGTATCACTCTTTTTAATGTCATTATCAATTCAGATTTATGTTCTTTGTCTCCAGAAGTGAATCCAATCCATACTTATTCCCCCAAATTCCAAAGAATACCGGTTGACTTCCATAGTCTTTATAAATGATTGTAACATCGCAGTGGGCTTAGACAAATTCCTGTTTTGCCATTTTTCTTGTTAACGGCTCGGAGATATAGTAGTAGTTTTTGTTTATTACAGGTGGTGTCTTTTTCAGTGCTCGTTATACTCACACAAAGCAATAGACAACTCCTTATTCATTAGGCTGTTCCTAGGCAATTTTTAAAGCAATATGTAATAATTGTTCAGCTGTATTATATTGTTCTCTTTTCGTGCAAAGTATCACTCTTTTTAATGTCATTATCAATTCAGATTTATGTTCTTCGTCTCCGGAAATGAATCCAATCCATACGTATTCCCCCAAATTCCAAAGAATACCGGTTGACTTCCATAGTCTTTATAAATGATTGTAATATCGCAGTGGGCTTGGACAAATTCCTGTTTTGCCATTTTTCTTGTTAACGGCTCGGAGATATAGTAGTAATTTTTGTTTATTACAGGTGGTGTCTTTTTCAGTGCTCGTTATTCTCACACAAAGCAATAGACAACTCCTTATTCATTAGGCTGTTCCTAGGCAATTTTAAAAGCAATATGTAATAATTGTTCAGCTGTATTATATTGTTCTCTTTTCGTGCAAAGTATCACTCTTTTTAATGTCATTATCAATTCAGATTTATGTTCTTCGTCTCCAGAAATGAATCCAAGCCATACGTATTCCCCCAAATTCCAAAGAAAACCGGTTGACTTCCATAGTCTTTATAAATGATTGTAACATTGCAGTGGGCTTGGACAAAATCCTGTTTTGCCATTTTTCTTGTTCACGGCTCAGAGATATACTGTGCAACCTCGATATAACGAAACTGAAGGGAATTTGTAAAATATTCGTTGGACTGAGGTTCGTTATATAGAGGTTAGATTGGTCTCAGATTCGTTTTAACGAGGTGAGAAAATTTTTTTACTCATCTCAATGGTGAACGATTTAAACAAAAATAAAACACTGTATTTACTCACATGATTCCAATCTTCAACTACAACTACAATCTTCTGCTGTTTAATGGCAGCCGGCCACTCACATTCTTCGGGAAATTTATCTTAAAATTTCAAAATTGTGGCTAATGTAGGTACTCGCAGGAATATTGAACTCTTTAGCGATGTCTCTTTTTTTTTGGGAGGATTCTTGTCCACAAATTCAATAATTTTTCTGTTTTTCTGTGATGGTTGGAGAACATTTTCGTTTTTCAGCTATCGTTATTTCTAAATTGTTTATAGCGACAAACACCAGTGTTTTCATCAGTTTTACGTCTTAACCTGCCGAAACATGCATTCTTGTTGTTATTGTCCAATAATTGTGTGCTTTTGATTGGAAGAATTCGTTATTTAGAGGTTGTGAGTTGATAAATTCGTTAAATGGAGGTAAATTAGACTTTCTATATAATATGTTTCGATGATTGGAAATTCGTTGTAAAGAGGTCATTAACAGAAAGTATTCGTAATGTAGATGTATATTTTACATCAACTCTTACGGGCAGTTCTAGGGGATTTCGAAATATTCGTTATATTGAGGGTCGTTATATCAAGGTTACACTGTAGTAGTAGTTTTTGTTTATTACAGGTGGTGTCTTTTTTAGTGCTCGTTATACTCGCACAAAGCAATAGACAACTTCTTATTCATTATGCTGTTTCTGGGCAATTTTTAAAGCAATATGTAATAATTCTTCAGCTGTATTATATTGTTCTCTTTCGTGCAAAGTATCACTCTTTTTAATGTCATTATCAATTCAGATTTATGTTCTTTGTCTCCAGAAGTGAATCCAATCCATACTTATTCCCCCAAATTCCAAAGAATACCGGTTGACTTCCATTTTTTTTTATAAATGATTGTAACATCGCAGTGGGCTTGGACAAATTCCTGTTTTTCCATTTTTCTTGTTCACGGCTCGGAGATATAGTAGTAGTTTTTGTTTATTACAGGTGGTGTCTTTTTCAGTTCTCCTTATACTGACACAAAGCAATAGACAACTTCTTATTCATTATGCTGTTTCTGGGCAATTTTTGAAGCAATATGTAATAATTGTTCAGCTGTATTATATTGTTCTCTTTTCGTGCAAAGTATCACTCTTTTTAATGTCATTATCAATTCAGATTTATGTTCTTTGTCTCCAGAAGTGAATCCAATCCATACTTATTCCCCCAAATTCCAAAGAATACCGGTTGACTTCCATTTTTTTTTATAAATGATTGTAACATCGCAGTGGGCTTGGACAAATTCCTGTTTTTCCATTTTTCTTGTTCACGGCTCGGAGATATAGTAGTAGTTTTTGTTTATTACAGGTGGTGTCTTTTTCAGTTCTCCTTATACTGACACAAAGCAATAGACAACTTCTTATTCATTATGCTGTTTCTGGGCAATTTTTGAAGCAATATGTAATAATTGTTCAGCTGTATTATATTGTTCTCTTTTCGTGCAAAGTATCGCTCTTCTTAATGTCATTATCAATTGAGATTTATGTTCTTTGTCTCCAGAAGTGAATCCAATCCATACTTATTCCCCCAAATTCCAAAGAATACCGGTTGACTTCCATTTTTTTTTATAAATGATTGTAACATCGCAGTGGGCTTGGACAAATTCCTGTTTTTCCATTTTTCTTGTTCACGGCTCGGAGATATAGTAGTAGTTTTTGTTTATTACAGGTGGTGTCTTTTTCAGTTCTCCTTATACTGACACAAAGCAATATACAACTTCTTATTCATTATGCTGTTTCTGGGCAATTTTTGAAGCAATATGTAATAATTGTTCAGCTGTATTATATTGTTCTCTTTTCGTGCAAAGTATCGCTCTTCTTAATGTCATTATCAATTCAGATTTATGTTCTTTGTCTCCAGAAGTGAATCCAATCCATACTTATTCCCCCAAATTCCAAAGAATACCGGTTTACTTCCATAGTCTTTATAAATGATTGTAACATCGCAGTGGGCTTGGACAAAATCCTGTTTTGCCATTTTTCTTGTTTATGGCTCAGAGATATACTGTGCAACCTCGATATAACGAAACTGAAGGGAATTTGTAAAATATTCGTTGGACCGAGGTTCGTTATATAGAGGTTAGATTGGTCTCAGATTCGTTTTAACGAGGTGAGAAAATTTTTTTACTAATCTTAATGGTGAACGATTTAAACAAAAATAAAACACTGTATTTACTCACATGATTCCAATCTTCAACTACAACTACAATCTTCTGCTGTTTAATGGCAGCCGGCCACTCACATTCTTCAGGAAATTTATCTTAAAATTTCAAAATTGTGGCTAATGTAGGTACTCGCAGGAATATTGAACTCTTTAGCGATGTCTCTTTTTTTTTTTTGGGAGGATTCAATAATTTTTCTATTTTTCTGTGATGGTTGGAGAACACTTTCGTTTTTCAGCTATCGTTATTTCTAAATTGTTTATAGCGACAAACACCAGTGTTTTCATCAAACAGTTTTACGTCTTAACCTGCCGAAACATGCATTCTTGTTGTTATTGTCCAATAATTGTGTGCTTTTGATTGGAAGAATTCGTTATTTAGAGGTTGTGAGTTGATAAATTCGTTAAATGGAGGTAAATTAGACTTTCTATATAATATGTTTCGATGATTGGAAATTCGTTGTAAAGAGGTCATTAACAGAAAGTATTCGTAATGTAGATGTATTTTTTACATCAACTCTTACGGGCAGTTCTAGGGGATTTCGAAATGTTCGTTAAATCGAGAATTTCGTTATATTGAGGGTCGTTATATCAAGGTTACACTGTAGTAGTAGTTTTTGTTTATTACAGGTGATGTCTTTTTTAATGCTCGTTATACTCACACAAATAGACAACTCCTTATTCATTATGCTGTTCCTGGGCAATTTTCCAAGCAATATGTAATAATTGTTCAGCTATATTATATTGTTCTCTTTTCGTCCAAAGTACCACTCTTTTCAATATCATTATCAATTCATATTTATTTCCTTCGTTTCCAGAAGTGGATCCAAGCCATACTTATTCCCTAGAACTCCAAACAATACCAGTCGACTTCCAATAGTATTTATAAATGATTGTAATATCGCAGTGGGCTTGGACAAATTCCTGTTTTGCCACTTTTCTCGATCACAGATCCGAGATATAGTAGTACTTTTTGTTCATTACAGGTGGTTGATACTCAAAACCATATGGGCAACGTTGGTCAATACATCCTCGTTCAGAGAGCCAGCATAAACGACCATCACGTCCCGCGTTCCTCGAGCGCGCCACCCTCTCACCCCCAGATCGGGAACGCGATAAACACGTCGAACAGCATCCAGCAGATCGTGTCGATGAGCTCGAGGGGGCGGCCCGGCAGCGTGGACACGGAACATTCCCTCCAGACGCAGCCGTCGAACGACTGCATAGTGCAGAGCCCGAACCCGGGGACGCAGGCGGTCACCCGGAGGCACAGGCTGCCCCCCGGCGTGGCGTACGGGGACGTGAGCCTGGACAATCCGCTGCACAACTACACGATCGTGGGGGACAACGTGTTGGCGGACCACCCGGCCGCGGCGATGCAGTCGCAGAAGACGAGGTCCAACGATAGTTCTTGTGCGTGCAGTCTCAAGGCTATGGTCGTGTGTAAGAAATGCGGGGCGTTTTGTCACGACGATTGTATAGGACCTAACAAGCTGTGCCGTACTTGCTTTATTCGGTAGGTAGGTGTGTACCGAGCATGTCATATTTCGTAACTTTATTTTATTTGTTGGTTGTAACGGGTGGGCATTATGGGAATGTATATTATTATGTTGAACATTTGTCGGTGCTGAATGGGAATTCTTTCGAATTGAATGCGTGGATTTTTATATGAGCATAGGAACGATAATCAAACTTGTAAATAGCTCTTTTCCAAAATAAGTCATTTAATGGCAGCTCAATAAATATATTCTATAGATTCACTGGTTCGTCTCCATTTCATTCTACAAGTGCGAAAGTTTCCATCTAAACCACCAAATTCAAAGTCTACGGATCTCCAATCAAATTACTTACAGTGAATCTATATATGTTTCTTAAATTGAGATTAGTGATGATGAATTTTCTCGAGAGTGTAAATGAAAATATTTTTCTATATTTGAAGTCTTGGAGGGTGGATTTTGTTCGAATACGTTACAGCGATGAATTATCACCAACAAATAAAATTCTGCTACCAAAATCACTGTGTTATTATTTAGAAGAAACAAAGAAGACTTGGTAAAAGTGATCACTTAAGGGATTATTTTTTACATTTATTTGTAGTATACATCAATACTCTCTAGTACACTAGATGTTAGCACAAATTATTTATTTATTTTTTAAAATTTTTTCCATTACATATCATGTTTGTTTATGA
This sequence comes from Aphidecta obliterata, assembly GCA_963966015.1. Classification (NCBI taxonomy): domain Eukaryota; kingdom Metazoa; phylum Arthropoda; class Insecta; order Coleoptera; family Coccinellidae; genus Aphidecta; species Aphidecta obliterata. Next base: position 37,024,657 of record OZ014430.1, on the reverse strand, counting down.
AATATCATTCTACTTTCATGAGAGGTATCGAAATCTCTAATTCCGTTATTGAATACTGTGGAACCAGCCTTTTTCAAGAATGAAACGAAGGAGAGGCATGAATACTTTATTTTCTCAAGCATAGTTATAAATTTTTTTCTGTGATATTATTTTGACCTAGTTGTTAGAAATCCAAATTTGGGTAGTTAACAAATACTTCAAAAGAAGTTGATATGATATCTATAATTTCATTGCTTTCAAAATCAATATAGCTATCACTTTTCTATTATCTCTGTACTATATTTTTAACCAGTGTTATGTGTTATATTTTATTTCTTTAAAGTTTTCTTTATGTTTAATGTAAAGTGCCAAATATTTTGATGGGGGCTATTAGATGAAAGATTTGGAAGAAACGAAATTTGTGTCACGAATAAAAGTAAAATGTTGTTTCATGAAAGTTTTTGGCGAATTTATTATTTTGAAACGTCTTCCAAAAATTCGATGAAATTCAACCTTGGCAGAAGGTTATCATCTTCTCGCCTCTAAAATTTTCAATAAATACTACCTCAGATGTTTTGATGTAATATTACTTTTCGTCAGATTTTTGGTATATTCGGTGCAATATCTCTTGAAACTTTTGTAAAGACAGAATTTCTGAAAAATGTTTGTCTTAGGAATACACTTAAGGTTCTATCCACGATTTGCTTAAAATGCTTTTCTTAGATATTTTTAGGTATTTAGAATAAAATGTGTATAATGATTATTTTCATAAATCTTATATAGTTTAAGATCTAATTTTATGTACAGTATCTTTTTACTTCTTGTGTCACAAAACACGATAATTTCAAATGAATGTATATACATATATACTGTCCTTTTCTGCTGATTTAAAATACATTACATTGTTTATTTACTTACTTTACTTGGCGATGCAACCTTTCTTGATCAATGTTGTAAATATTTGGTTTGAATTTGAAATAATATCTATTTTGGCAACGCCATCTCCCGGACGAGCGCAGAGTCGCCATCATAGATAAAGGAAATTATTTCTTTACGTATGGTCGCTACACTGATATTTATGCCAAATCCGTAGTTTCATCAGTCGCTGGTTTTTTTTTTAATCACGATGCATTCATTTTAATGGTAATCGTAGATAAAAGATTATTCACGATTCCAAAAGTCTAAACGCACCCTGCCGGCTAAATCCCGAACCTAGAAAACGAGTATTGTTTTCATATTTCACGTGCTTTTATTATTTTTATATATTAATTTTGTTCACTAAAATCAATATACTTGACACTACACTATCAATAAGTATCTTCACCTAAAACTCACAAAAGCGGAGGAAACACATGAAATAATCCGTTTCACCACAATAAATCCCGAAAAGGTACTCGTTTTCCTTCATGTTTGTTTACATTTCGCAGCGCCCTATACGACAGTTGGAGTCGCGAATTGACTCTTCGATATTTGTTTTCTATGCAGACACCACCGTGTAAAAACTTTCAAACGTCAATGTCAATTGTTGTCAAAATTTGTTTTTTTATCATGAATTCTTGATTAGTTTTGTTTGCATACGAAAATCTCTTCATCTAAATGTTATTCATTCGTCAATGCTTCAAATGAATGATAAATAAATATTTTCATGGTAAACATGTGAAGGTTTCGCTGAAATATGCACAATTTCTTGAATTTTGGTTGTGTTAAATTTTGCAGCCGGTTCGAAGCTTAAATTGAAGTGGGTGTGCTGTATATCGGTGTCTATTTTATGGCTCTTATATGTTATTTATACCATCAATTACATATACGCAAACAGAAAAGTGAGATAAAGTATGCCTGTGAGTCTATATACTGATTAAATTTTATATACCCCCATAATGAATTCAAAGTTGATCGCGTCAACAATTTAGGATGGGGAATAAAACGAGTTGTTGTTCTTATACGAGTCCTCAGGCAAGTCACAGGGTAATCATTCCGATAGATCACACTTTAACGGAAGGAGAAAACAGTGTTTCAAATTTACAACATATAAGTGAACGTGAAGGTGACGATGGAGACGCAGATGATCCTTCTCAAGATCCTACAGCAAAAACGATTTTCATGGAACGTTCCAAAACTGCAATAGAAAATGGAATGATTAGGAGAAAAAGCCAACACCAAATTGCCGATTTAAGACCCCTTAAGAAGAGTAGTTCATGTTCCACGATATATCTAGATGACAGCACAGTTTCTCAGCCAAATTTGAAAAACACAGTCAAATGCGTGGCATTTGCTATTTATTATCATATTAAAAATAGAGATTCAGATCGAACAATAGATATATTCGATGAAAAACTGCATCCATTGACCAGAGACGGAGTTAGTGATGATTTTGATAGGCATAATCCCGAACATCGTCAGATATACAAGTTTGTTCGTGTTTTATTCAATGCAGCTCAGCTTACTGCCGAATGTGCCATTATAACGTTGGTTTACTTAGAGAGACTATTAACTTATGCCGAACTCGATATACAACCGTCTAATTGGAAGAGAATTGTTTTAGGTAAGATCTTCTTTTCTCATTAGTTAGAATATTTTCGTTATGTTCTTGTAGTAGATGAATGTTGGTGGTGTCCAAGTCGATAACATTTTATTTTTGCATTTGAAAATTGGATAATATGACATACGATTCGACGAGGAGGGCGCCACTTCGAATATTTCTGTTCATTTACGTCATCCAGATCATAGATTACGTGTTTTATTGAAAGAACCGTCAGGTAACCAAGAATTTCGGTGGGTGCAGATTTAGGTTAGAAGCGCTGTTGCCGTATCTACATAAAATCCTTGAGAGCAAAGAGAATGTTGAATTGTGTCTATTTTCTAAAATAATTGTGTACAGAAAATTTCATACCCGATATATTCACCAATACTTATCGATTTTTTCAGGTGCAATTCTATTAGCTTCCAAAGTGTGGGACGATCAAGCGGTTTGGAACGTAGATTACTGCCAAATCTTGAAAGAGATAACGGTGGAGGATATGAATGAATTAGAACGTCAATTTTTAGAGCTCTTACAGTTTAATATTAACGTACCGTCTAGTGTCTATGCCAAATATTATTTCGATCTTCGTACGTTGGCCGAAGCGAACGACCTCACATTCCCAAGTGAACCTTTGAGCAAGGACCGCGCTCAAAAGCTGGAGGCGATGTCGAGAGTAATGGAGGATAAGTACACGGCTGAAGCTTTGAAGAACGGCTTGAAGAAATGGTCCAGTTTGGATAATATATCTAACGGAGGTAATCCGTCGAGAAGAAGTGTTGCTATTCTCTCATGATCTAAGAACATCAGTAAATTTAGTTGTGCTAATTGGCAATATAGGTTTTCTTACTTTCGTAGGTTAAGTATAACTCTATGACTTTGGTGGACCTAAACAAATTTATATAATTTTTAATAAAATAATGAAAAAGAAATGAACAAAGTACTTTGTTACTTTCGAAAGTCAATAATTTTTATAAGTGTTTTCTAAAACGGTCGAAAAAAATAGAGGTCGATACCTTGACATTCGGAATCTATATTGTGGAACACTTTTCAGGTGATGGAACATAGAATGTTATATAATGGAAACTAAGACCTAAGTCATTTTTTCGTGTGGCTTCCGGTTCAAAACTATTTCGAAAACGGTGACGTCATCATAGAAATGTCAATGTTGTCAATTCAATTTCGCAGTTCGAACTATCCCAAAACTTGTTTGCAAACCGGACTAAATTATTTCAAACTATTTGGTGCGTGACATCACCAGTTCGACGCGAAAATACGAATATTTCAAAACGGACGAAATAGTTTTGAAAAATCGTCGCGCGAAAAAATGACTACTCTGGAAGGTTCATAGAACTCTTGACCTCGTTTTTATTTGAACAGTTCTTTTTGTGCATAGAATATTGCAAAATTTCACCGAAACAGAAGAAATAAAAAATTTTAAGCATTATTTTCATCGATATCTTCTTAATACCACATAAAAATGAATAATCTCAAAATTATAATTCGAGTAATAATCATTTCTTATACATTTTCTTCGTTATTAAAAACATTTCTGTTTTTCCATGAATAAGTTGTGCAATATTCTATTTTATTTTTGTTAAGGTTGTAATAAATACTAGTCATAACTTTTTTTTTTCGAGAGATGAAAACGAGATGATTTCTCACCATAATTGCTTCTTTTTTTTCAAATCATCATTCCCTTTCATATCGCTATGTCTTAGTCTATTCCAGTTAATAATTTTTTTAGTATCACAGATGTTATTTTTATCATCAATAATATTGTACCTTCAGTTAGATTTTGTATGTTTTTGATTATTTGAATCGTCCTATTTATTTCAAACTTCCATTTCCTCTAACAGACCAATCTCATTGATTCCGATTAATATTTATTGTGTGATGAGAAATGTACTGTGCTTATTGATTTTATTTTTTGTATTTTTACTAAAGGGTATTATAAGACACTGGTTAACAGACATGCATTAGTTTTCAGAGAATATTAGAATATGGCAATACATCAATTTTTAAATAGTATTTTTTAGATATTCATTATTAATTAGAGCATTAGAAATTTTCATTTTTATATATTATGAAAAGGCATAGTTGTATATATCTATATTCATTTTTAAATTTTATATAAGTGATATCATTCCAAAAATATGATTTTTGAGCTTTTGCAATAAAATTTAAAAGAATTAATATTTCCATTTCCCAAATCCCGAAAGAATTTCTAGTTGGAATAATGCATGAAAAAGTAAGATTATTCGAGTGCGAATGCCCCTCTCCAACCAATTTAAAATTGTTACGCCACTGCTATTGTGCGATCACGGTTCAAAAAAAAATGATATTAGTTCGCCGTCCCATCGGAGATCAGAGAATATTGGAATCGAACAAATTTCTATGACTCAATAATTCATTGTCCGTCCGATTTAATTGGGGTAGATATTTTTCCTATTCTCTTTGGTGATCAATATTGGGGTTCTGACCCTTATTTACCTTAGTTTGAGGATAGATAAATTTACGAAAATCCTTCAGGATACCACCTCTAACATCTTATGGCTGTCTGAGCGATTTATTCGATATACGACTCTCCCACTAGATATCAATTGTCAAAGTGCCGTGTTGTTGATTTCTCAATACTGAATATTATTTGGTAAGAATACTTGTGCTGTTTTCATGAGAGATGTCTTGAATGTGTTAATAATGATTTATTTTGAACTTGTAACAGTAAGAATGATCATTAAACATCACGTCAAACGAAGTACACATGAGAAGGATGCGTATTTCGTTGACTTTCATTGTTTCTAAGAATTCGCTCGACATTTCACGTACAGGTCTAATGATTTCCAATAATTTCTAGTATTCCATCATGTCGGGAGGCCCTTACAATTATTCCTACATTTTCAAATATATAATTATTGGAGACATGGGTGTTGGAAAATCATGTCTTCTCCACCAGTTCACTGAGAAGAAATGTGAGTAGAATGAGAATTCCATGGTTGATTTAAAGCTTCAACATTCATCTTTCAGTCATGGCTGATTGTCCTCATACAATTGGGGTCGAGTTTGGAACCCGAATCATCGACGTTTGCGGACAAAAGATCAAATTGCAAATCTGGGACACGGCAGGTCAAGAACGATTCAGAGCCGTTACTAGGTCGTATTACAGAGGAGCAGCTGGAGCGTTGATGGTTTATGATATAACCAGACGTTCTACGTACAATCATTTGAGCAGCTGGCTCACCGATACTCGTAATTTGACCAATCCCAGTACTGTGATCTTTCTCATCGGTAACAAATGTGATTTAGAAGCGCAAAGAGATGTGACGTATGAAGAAGCCAGTAAATTCGCCGAGGAGAATGGTTTGATGTTTGTTGAAGCCAGTGCCAAAACGTGAGTTAAAGTTTCAACTTGATAATATTTACTGAAAGTAAAAATTTTTAGAGGGGACAATGTTGAAGAGGCCTTTTTGGAGACGGCAAAAAAGATTTACCAAAGTATCCAAGACGGAAGATTGGACTTGAATGCTGCCGAATCGGGTGTTCAGCATAAACCGTCGACGCCTGGTAGAAACAATTTATCGAACGATAGTCAGGGTAGTAAAGATAATTGCTCCTGCTAGTTATTCAACTAAACTTTCCTGTTTTGCCTATTTGGTTATAATATTGATTATTTTATTGTTTTATATAGTTGAATATCATGAACGAGTTTTGTATTAAGATAATATTCAAACAAGTATTTCCCGTCAACCTCAAATATTCTGGGAATAGAAATCTCATCGATTCATTAAAAAGTGTTACTTTCTTGGATTTAATGTGTTTAAACAATCCACAAATATGAAATATTTTATGTATTTTAACCACGCTTGAGAGGGAGTTTTGAATTGAATGAACCTAGTCTTATATTTTATTACTTAAAAAAAGTTACAAAATTGAAAAGTACACTTAATCGTTCAGTATTCAAATATATTCCTATAATTTTATTTTATTCCAATTCTTATATCTTTTGATATGTAATTAAAACTGAATATTTTATTTTGAATTAATTTTCTTCATATTGCAAAAAATTTCAATAGCAGGTTTTTGAAAGCTTTTTCATTCAAATAGGAATCTGATATTTTTATAAATAGAGAGAAATTAGACACTATTGGTTTTATATCCGCAATGAAACAAATTTATTGTACTTGCAATGTTCTTGATATAATTTGTGTTAACAAATAATGTTCAATCAGGTGAAAAATGTGAAATGAAAATTGAAACTTCGTATTATAGCGAACAGTTCATATAAATGTATGGATGTAAATTCTAGTTTTAAATTGTGGGTATTTTGAATTGATTTCGTTTAGTTAATAGAGCTCTCTGCAGTTTTAAACAATGGTAAATAATTTTCCAAAGATGGGTTTCGAAAAAGAATTTTCATTGACCCATTTCAATGAAATTTTTTTTTCTTGTAAATATTCTGATCACATGGTGCTTCGTTTGGTGAAATTGTATCTCGTTCATTTATGAAAGTTACTTTAGTATCTTGGAAAATCTCACAAGTAACAGCTTGAGGAAAATTCTTTTGTAGAAGAGATTAATGTTATTTTTGTAAATTATATAATTAACGGAATAGTGGCTTTTTTAAACTATCAATTGAAGCATTTTAATATCATCAATATAATGTAGTATTTAAGGAAATTTAAAAATTATTTCTACACATTTTGGTTCTATATGTGATGTATTTGTTATTGAATCAAATATAAAATAGCGTTAAGATGTTGTTCTTTGATTTTTCCTTGCTCAATCATTGAAAAACTTCATGAATTATCCAAGTTCAATACAAAAAAACTAATAAAATTTAAAAAATTGAAAACTCACACTGAAACAGAAGAAAACAAAATAGAGCAAATTACCTATAAGTTATAGTAAATACATCCGACTATGTTTAAAACGCAAATGAGATATAGATACGATAATATGTGGAATACGTAATCTGAAAGAAATGACCTATTCTGAACTTGCTCAAGTCTGTCACAGTCAAGGTCATCATTATCATTCCTTATAAAAATATTTTGTACACTCTTATTGATAATTATCGAATTACCTCTCTAAATCAGCACTCAAACCTGCCCCAGCAAATTGTGACTTTGTGAACGTATTTCAACTGAATAACACTGATATAAATACCTTACCGGCTATTTTTTTCAATACCAATTACTCTGCTCAGAAAACGATGAAAATTTCTAAATATACCTCACGAATATCTGGTTCCTGGATATAAAATAAGAATATCTGGATTGAAGCACGTGAAATATGAAAACAATACTCGTTTTCTAGGTTCGGGATTTAGTCGGCAGAGGGCGTTTGGACTTTTGGAATGACCAAATTGATGATTGGATCATAGATAAAGGATGACGAATTTATTCCTTCATCTTTGGATTTGATTTAAATGTTGACAGAGGCGTAAAGATTTTGTGCATGAAATTCGATGAAAATTAAAATGTTCTTCGAACACCCAGTACCTATGCCATTATGATAATTCGAAGATCAAGTGTAGAATCCAAATTGATCGCAATTATACCGCACAAGGCTGATCGGTATCATCAATTCACTTCGCAAGGATGGCAAACAACGATTATTTTACGAGTTTATGCTTAATTCGACTTAATTTTCGCATAATGACAGAGCACGCAACCTTCTTAATTTCACCTACATATGTCCGTCCATTTACGTGACCCAATTTCGTCCAGGCGTAGGGAAAGGAAATTGCCATCTTTGCTTCAAGGGAAACGTTCAAAAAAATATAAGGATGCAATGTTTCATAAGCGATTTTGAGAGTTTTATGTGAAGACTTTTTAGTGAATGATTGGATTATTGATAGTGTAGTGTCGAGTGTATTGATTTTAGGTGAACAAACCTGAAGATTTTCAAAACAAAGGGGCTTCAAGAAAACTTAGTTCCGCAATAATCCGCCGCAGTGTTCAAGGGTCGTGGCGCTATTAACACATGAAAAAGGTTGTTATATTTTTTTCCGAGTAAAGCTGAGTTAACAGTTTCTTCCATGTCCATGCTCCTATAACTGAATATAGTGTATTCTTTGAACTGAATCTTTCTAACAATTGAATAGAAATCATGAAGTATAGAAACATTTATGGTATTTGAAGTTATGGAATAATAAAGCGACCCCTGTCGGAAAATCGATTTTCATTGAATTATTGAAGAGAAAACATCAAAATTGAATATGATGAACAGAATCGATTATTCACGAGGAAAAACTCCGAGCAAGACTCCAAAGTGAAGGTGAAATGCCATCATCTGATTAAAAGTAGCGAAACCTCAATTTAACTCGGGGCAAGGTGAGAGATAATGTCACAAGATACTTCTTCGAAAAATAAATGTATAAAAAACAAAATGAGGAAGACTCTACGGGTGTTAATATAGATAATTATCGCATATCAGACCGGTTATAAAATTCACGAATTGATTGAAGGGTAATTACATATAATTTAAAAAAGGAAGTGAATAAGATTGTGACAATTAAACATCATCTTTATATCTATCAAGAAGAAGAGTTCAAATTTTGTGTAAAGATGCAATATTCTGTACACAAAATTTTCTCTATGTTTTATCAGATGATATACAAATCAGGTTACCTTACCATTTCGTAGGGTCTGGTAATTCAAAAAAAATATTATAATACTAGGATATTCGAAATAATTTGGGTTTTGTGCTTTCCAGTAAAAAAGAAAATTAGGCTTTATTCCTGGATAGTTTCATCAAACAACATCTTGAAGTAAAGGTTGATAACCTTCGGATGTAGGAACTAAAAACTCTTGTTACTTGGTTCTAACCATTTTGTTTTAATTCCCTAGACTCCCCCAAGATTTTCCCTAGTGAGACGAGAAGATTCTGTGGTTTCTACGAAACATAGGGTTCTTCCTGGATTGATCACTGCGCTGGCCAAAAATAGTTCAGATTAGTTTGCGATCCCGCGTGTTCGTATATTGTAAGTGTTTTGAGCTCTCGTTCAGATAAAATAGTCGGTATTTAAAACTGCAGAACGTAACAATGTGAAGCTGATTCATTATCATTGGATACATAATAGTTTTCAAGGATCATTTCGGTTTCTATGTATTCGAAACAGTTTTTACATTGGAATTCCAAAAAGTTGGTTAATACTTTCGTCTTGTCGATTTGCATATTCCACTGAATCGGTGATGCAATGCATGGCGTCAATTTTAATCAGATGAAGGTGTCAACATTTCTCAAGTAGGTGTTTCCATAATAGAATTATTTCGTTGTTTATTTATTTATGAATTAGGTTATTTCAGATTTCGTTTAATGAAGTAGAGATTCGAAAATATTCATTCCATTGTTGGCGTCACTGGTATAATTATGGATACCTCTTATTTGCTTCATAAATAATTTTGAATGTAGCGAATTGTTTCTATTCACTGGAAGCTGAGCCATATGGAATATTATTACCTCGATAAAGCAATATTATCTTGAAGCAACAATAATTTCGAAACATTGAAAAATGTTGATCTTTCACGGAACATAAAATCGAATCATCCAAACGTCTCATATTTGGAAACAGGGATAATTAAAACAAATATACTCCTATAAGTTACTCTCAAGTTATGTATCTGTAATTATATAAGGAATTAAGAGTCAATTATATTTCTCTGTGTTTACCTCGATGACTTCATCTATGTATGAAATTGGAACATCCATAAATCCGTCTCGGATAATTATTACTCTTATGGACGAATCTGCAAAACATTAATTTTTCTCATAGTTATCGAATTACATAAATTGCTGTTTGTAATCATAACAATTTTCCAGATATCGTATCTTCTCCCTCATGATTCCAACTGCCAGATGTATTGTTCTTCACCAGGTTCTCCCCATTCATTTTTTCATTTCAATGGTCTTGTAGATACTGTGTAGGGTGCTCGAAATAACGCCTATCCGATATTGAAGAAGAAGACACTGACAGTGACAAATTTTGAATCCGAAACGTCAAATTTTCGTCACAGCTCAAACGATTGACAATAACAAAAAACATAGAATAACATCAAAGTAAGGTTTAGTCTAATTAAATTATTTGTTCCCATATCTTGAAATAATTGAAAAGTAACGTATTTGTTTGCATTATTGATTCCTTTCAGGATAATTCTTCAAATTTCCTTCGATATCTGTAGAACGAAGAGGAATTCACTTACCTATAGGACTCTTTAAGTCGAACATAATGTGTGCTCGACCAGCACATCCACGATCGCCCGATGTGCATTGAACTTTAGCGAATTTGAAATGCTGGGGCACGATTTAAAAATGATTATTTATGTCTTATAATGGTAGCACAAAACGTGGGTTGCAAGCGTATATAATGACGGTGTTACAAGCGGGATACTCACGAGATTCGTAAAAACGAAGAAGGCCAAATCTCTTGTAGTCTTCTGTTATCTAGTACTATGACCCACTTCGGACCTTACGTAACACCTATGCTGCATCTCCATTCTTGATTGTTTGTAGCGATCCGAAGATTCACGTTGGAATAATCGCAATAAATGAAATGATGAATGGGGCTGATGAATTTGAGGTTAACAAACGAATGTCAAATTGTCTTTGACATATTATAAAGGGGTTTAAAGAGAAGGTTGAGGATGTTATATTCGGAATTACCATTTCAATGTCGTTTAAATCAATCCAGATTTGAGATAAGGAAGGTGAATAGTTACTGATTCGCAATTATCTTTCTGTGTCACATCCAAGGCGTTTTTATGGGTGAAAACATTGAATGGAAAAATTAAAAGGATTGAACTCATTGCGAGCTGTCTTGTTATGGGACTCCTGAGGTCGTTCACCAGCCAATTCAATCCTAACAATAGCATGTAATTTTGCGCATAAAAATATCTGCAGATATCTTTCAGGTGAATTGAAACCTCGCTTGCTCCAATGGAACACTGAAATAATTGGTTTATTGTTGAAAAAAAGGCAAGGTCAAAAGTTCTATGGACTTACCTTTATTGACGCAACAAATGGTAATGTAGGTCTGGCAACGTCGGCTAAATTTGACAGATGTGATATATTAGATCTACTGTGTGACAGCGATGTGGAAAATATAACACTCATAACCTCAATTTTGGGAACATTGGGAAGTTGTCGATCAAATTAAATTTGATGACCTTGATCATCATTGACATTACTTATAATACATTTGCTATTCATTTCAGGTGAAAACTATAACAATTTTAATTTTTCGATAATACTATTCTCAAGTTTTGAAGATTTATTGGTTGTATTCACGACAACCATCAAGAAATGTCATCAAGTGACAGTCAAATCCACCTCGGCTCAGAATTGTTCTAGGTGACATTTAACCTGAAAAAAGTGACAGTTACAACAAAAACGAACAGGAATTAATAAAATTTAAAATTCAAATCGAATCAGGAGCTGAATCCTTGATCGTGTATCTATTTTTGTACTTCACTCCATTAAACTGAACGATGCCCACTCGACACGATTTCCATTTAACTTATTTACAATTAGTGCAGTGGCTTTTACCATAATGATGAAATCCTGAGAGATTCGAAATGAGCGTGGTAAGAATAACGTGATTTGAGAATGGAAAACGTTCTTCACTTCAAACATTTTTGAAATATAATGTATAGGTTATTAATAAGTGATTTTCTTTCCTTTGCAGGAATGTTAGACCTAATGATATCCTGCACGGAATATACAAAAAAGTTGGGAAGAAAGAAAATCAACATGATCGACGCAACGAACTGATTTGATGCAATTAGGGTCTTTTACTTTTACAAAAATTGTTGTTCTTATGTGAAACGAATAAAAAGTGCAGCATAATCAAGACGAGCCGCGTTGTTTCAACACGAAACACAATAAAAATACGTGTGTTGAATTTTTATGGGATAATTCAGAAACTTGTCTTCATGAATACTCTATTATCTGACTGTCTAATCCGAAAAACGAGGAATCCCTCTTCAAATGATATCAAAAGAACAACTTTCTGAATTACAATTCTTCAACAAATTGCAACTGTAGAAAAAGGATGTTCCTCACTAATGAAATATCAATTTACACACTCAATCTGCGAATTGGAAAAATAAAGATCGTATTGACTGTTGAGTTGAGCGCTAGCACGATCCTATCCAACAGGATATCAATTATGGAAGGAACAGCGAGGTGCAATTATCTAAACATCTGTTAACGCGGATCGAAGCGGGCATTGAGATAAAACGGAATCGCTCGGAATGAATGGCGCACTCTCAAGGATAATTGAATTTACTCGCACTCATCTCTAATTTGGGTAAGGTCCGCTATCATAGAACACGATCTTGAACGGGACGCAGCCTGAATAGTAATCGAGAGGAGGATTACTTTTACCTGTTCTGAGAAGCGGTGATTTTCGAAAATGGAATTTTTCCAAGCCTAACCCATGTTCAAAGAAGTTCTCTTTGGGCTCTGTGATCAAGTTTCGAGTAGATGTCAGAAATATTCGATGGTTTATTCAATAATAAAAACAGAATCAAACTCATAAAAACAGTCGGAAATTGAGGTTATGAGCGTAATATTTCAGACATTCCTGTCATACAGTAGATCTAATGTACCTCATCTGTCATATTTGGCCGACGTTGCCGGATATAAATAACCCTTAGGTAAGTTTTCGTGAACTGAAAGAGAACCCAAGCTGTGTCACAAATCTGAAAGAATGAAAATAATTTATTTCTCTATTTTTTTTTATTTCTATATCGATCAATGCAGTTCTTCCTACTTCACTTTCTGATATTCTGTTCTCTGTCATTGAAGCAAAGGATTCTTTCTAAATTACTCAACTTCAAAAATCAAGAACTATTTTCGACATTCCTGTCACATTGTAGATCCAATGTATCACATCTGTCATATTGGATCGACGTTGTCAGATGTGAGTTAACCTCAATCAGGTTGAAGTGGTGCAAACGAAAATATTTTTAATATCTTAAGGGACACTCTGTATGAATAATTTGTGGGTAAGTAGGTAGAACTGTGCAAGGTCGTTTTATCCGAAATAATGATTTTTTTTAGAAGCTTTCTTATGTCCCGTTTCACATGAATGGTATCCTTCATCGAAACACATAAAATCGTTTTCTTATATGTGATTATTGTATACCTAGTTTGGTTTGTCACGGTTTTTTCATTCAAACGTTAATACCATTTTCGAACTTTTTTCAGGTTCGAGAGGTTATCACCAATGTTTCCTCGAATTGAATAGGCTACCATTATATTAAGATTCTTTGAGGTATCATTAAATAAAACCTTGAAGAAGAAAATTCCAATGAGAAATTCAATTATAATTTTGTGATTTCATCCCTTATCGATTTTATTAAACGACATAAATTGTCACACTGATGGCCGATTTGGTCCCATCTGTGGTTCGTTTTATTATCTGTGGTATGAAGATTCCCCTCATGTCAAATCAAAATGATCATTGATTACTTAATTTTTCACCCAGATCTTGAACACGATTTAATCAGTTTCATCAGCCAAGCAGCGTTGTGCTGATTCAGTACGTGGATGGGTGACCACTGTGACGATCGATTCAAACAAGCGCGTAAAATATTCAATTTTTTTTTATTTCCTCCTCACCACAGACTTATTTTATCATTACAGGTTAATAGAGTGTCTAAAAAAAGAACAAATGGTACTTCGAGCTTCATTAACTCGGTCACAACTCAATGGATTTCGGTTAAAGCTTTTTGTCGGCGATTATCGGAAAAATAAATCGATATTCTGTACATGGTCATTGAACATCCTTATAGTGGGATGTAAGACCTATCCCACCATATATGCTTAGACGCTTGCCTCAATATATAGCTCTTGGAGTAGGTACAGAGAAAGATTTGATGTTCAACAGTGATAGCTAGTGTGAGTGGGTTTTGTTATTCTTTACCTCTACACTTACCGGATATATTGAAGGTTAGTTTGGATAAACTTGATGGTGATGACATATTTTCGTTCGGCTTTTCGGGAACAATCAAGAACAAAATTCGGAAATTTATAATTAATTTCTAGAATAGTATTTTTTTCTTATTTTTTCTCACAAAAGTTTTGAATGTTTCTCTTCGTATTAATTTTTTTCACTTAAATTCAAATAGATTGGTGAAGTAAACGATGAACATTACGAGTGATGTTATTTTTTCGACGACCACAGATAATGTACAATCCCAAAAAAATTACATGTTTTTTTTTTCCTTAGATCGACAATTTTACGGGAGTTCTAGTTCATTCCAACAGTTCGCCCCTGGAATCGGTAGATTTTTTCGAAAATCAACGCTCTTCAGACCCCGTCAGACGTCGAAGTAATTTTCCGCGATAAACGTCAGTCGAAGTCTGTGATCCAAAGTGACATTTGTCATTCTCGAATAAATCAACTAGAATATATGCTATTTGTCATCGTCTGTGATCCCATTTTTCATCATTTCAGAGTGATAATTCACTTTTCAATTCTATGGTGATATTATTAACAACATTGAATCATCGACAAAAAGAGTTGTTGAGAATTATAGAAATAAAATGTTGAGCAAATTAACGACCATGAATCATGACAAACTCAATTATGAATACCACAGAATGAGATATTATGTTAAAATATAGGATTCCAATAATATTGAACCTCAAAAGGTCATTTTTTTCGTAATATTTCACCGGAATGTGCAGAAACTCGAAAATTCTTCAATATCACCGAATTATCTAAGCCAATCAAATCTTTCCATAATTATTTCTTGGACCACAGAACTCTTTCACATAGAGTCTGATGAATGTATTTCAACAGCGACAGAAAAATATTCACGAAAAAATTCAAATCTTCTTCACTTGGGACTCGCTGTTTATCCGTGAAAAATCCGAGTTTGGCGATTGTCTTCAAGGTAGAAGCGAACTTCCCACCAAAGTCGATGATCGACTCATATATAGCTTGGTTGAGTTTCTTTCTTGAGATTTCGTGTTTACCTGTGATAGCTTCGAGATTCCATCTTTCGTGTGCATGTGGGTGTGTTTACGCTTTCTACTTCATTCATAGGACTCGTTAAATGTAAGTGGTGCCAAGTGCACAACGTTATATAAGTGTTTCTCTGATCTATATATCGTCTTATTCGTTCTTATTAATATCACATATACGAGGATTATTCTTGTATGATGATAGATAGGTAAATAATTTTCTTCTATGATAATTGATAATTTCAAAGAAATTCGAACCATAGTTTACAAAATATCAAACGCACTTGTTGTGAAAAATAGTTTGATACTTTTCTATGAGTGATATGTCATATTATGGGCTCGAAATTATTGACCCCAATATTCGCAACTTTGCTTGATGTAGAATATTCAACAACATATGGAAAAATATCATAATTTCGTTTCGAAATTTCATTTTTCAGTGTTGAACTTCAAATGTATCCAAAAAAATTGATTTTTTTCTATGAAAATCAGTTAGAATAACAAATTTGTCAAGGAATAACTAGAACTACTAACTTTCTATAACAAATGTTATCCCGTACCTAGTGCATTCGCCATTTCGTAACCAAGTTGTAATATTTAATGAAAACTCACCTCTCAGCGCCAACAAACATTCATATATTACATTACTAGTTTGGAAAGTAAACCATTTCACAGTGGAAAAATTTTGTCAATCCGTCTAGTGTAAATTGACATATTCCACAGAAGAAATGTACGCTATTAATTCGATGACCACAGATTAATGCAAAATGTCAAAAAAAATACGTGTTCTTTGATAACTTTAATTTATGACTTTCACGAGGGAAACTGATGGTTGAATATTGAAAAACTTGAAATTACTTAGAATTAAGATTAAAAATGATTTTATCGAAATTACAATATTACAGCCGTGTAACCTCAACATCGTGTAAGAATTTCGTTCATAACTGTCTGAAAAGGATCGAAAACCTCTAAAAGTGGTGTGGAAAAGTTGAAACAGGGTCTATTCAATCAAATTCAGACCTCGGTCTATTCTTCAATTATTGAGCTTATGTTTTGAGGGGTTTCAGCTGCCAAATTTTGACGAATTTCTAAATTATCTTGTAAACCGCTGAAAATCTACGAAAAAATTATTATTAGGAATGGGTTTCGTTAAACATCACCACTCGCATCTATTTCTTACTCAAATTCGCAAGTTCTGGAGCATCCTCCGACCCCGGCCAAACTTCGAATTAATTTGCCACGATAAACGTCAGACGAAGTCTGTGGTCTAGTGATATTTGTCACATTCGAAAAAATTGAATGGCATCTATGCCATCTGTCATAATTTCTTAAATGCATGACACAATCTTTGAGCAACGACTAAAAATAAATTAAACACACATTTTCATCCATCAAATTTACCTCAATAAAATTAAGAAAACGAGATTAACTGACGCAAAAGCCAAGTACCAATTACATCTTTAAGAGGATACTTACAGCACCCATTTCGAATAACCGACGCTGTACAATAAGATAAATCTGAGAAAAGTATTCACAAACGAGTACTTCAATTCGCTTTCATTAACCTTTCGAGGTACAATAACTACCGATTATTGCACAGTTTCTAACGCAACACGTTGCGAAATGGGACAGGATTATCCTCATTATCACCCTCTCGATTCGATGATTGATTGACGAGGACTTCACGATAATTCACAAGCTCGAAACTGTTCGATTTTCTTCTTCCATCTCGATAATAATGCTGATTGAAGAAAATAAGAAATGTTAACTCTTCGAAGACGGATGTGGATGGCCAAAAAATATCTGTGATGATATGTATGCGAGTGTAAAAAATTACCATTGTTCGAGGTCGTCGTCAAGGTGAGGAATTATAAATGCAAATTGATATAGCAGTGAATTCAATAGACGTAAAAATTATTACATAAATAACGCTTGGATAAAAAATAATCCCAATCCTTTTTGAGGTTGACGAAATCCTTGGGACGTTCATCGAAAAAGATCCGAAATTAATGACGATAAATAGAAGCATAGTGGAACATATCCCTTATCAATTAGGATTTTTATATTCTATGATCTAACCTCACCATGCCATAAAATGTAAACAAACACTATGATAATCGTGTGAGCTTCATTGAAAAACCAGTGTTTATTGTTGAATTCAAAGAAGAACCTTAAACATTACTATTTTGGATTATTATTCGCAATAATAAACCTTTGAAATCGTTCGAAGAAAGAATTCTGACCATGTATCGTTCAATTCAGGTTTTCATATGATAGATATTATAATGGTTTTTAGTTTGAGTAACATCGATAATCTAACCGAAAAAATTATAATTACAGTTGTCATTCTCGATAATGGTTGGTTTAGTAATATCTGGAACGATCAAAGATTTATCTATATTGGACTGATTAATTCGAAACTCGATCTGGGTTATTATTACTTTGCCAACGTGTATATTTTCCTGAACACCTGTGCAAATATTTGTATCCTTTGAATAGACAAATTTAAATTAAATTCTGTGTATTTTTCTTTTCTTTCATCAAATTGTTTCAAAATTAGTTGTTGTTGAAGTCCAGAAGCCTGCAAATACCTAACAATAAACATACCTTAAACGATGAAATTTTTGATGGCGAGAAAGTATCTTCGGTTCGTCTAAACTGGTCGACAATGACCTGCAGCATTCAAGACTTTCATGGTTCCTCAACAAAAACGCCAGTATTTTCGCCAACAAACACACGTGGATGCGTTTAAAATTTAAGATTGCAAAAGCTTATCATGAATCCCCTCATCAATATTAATGATCCTCCGCAGCATCCTGATCAGAGGCGAGGATTCACCTCCGTCCGATCTTCATAAGAATTTGATAAATTATAAATTGAAGAAGCCGGTATTGAAACCAAGGTCAACTTCATCCTCATATGAATTCTTTTCGAATATAGTTACGAGGCGGATCTTCTTCTTTGGACTTCAGACTGACAGTTTTAGTTCACCCATTTGGGGGCGAAGCTTTGAATAAAGAACCACAGGAAGGAGCATTAGGCCTTAAAAAAGTAGTACCAAAAGGGTTGTTGCATATGGCCGACTCGTATTTCCGGATTGCAGTGGCGTAGAGTATTTTAGCAGGGTAGAAACTAGAAAACTTCAATTCATTTTCGTTGTTATTAGTGCTTTCAAACATTGATCAAAGAATATTTCTTAAAGCTTTTTCTGTGAGCTCTCTCGCAAATCAATAAAACTTCACGCGAAAGCCAGATGAATTGAACTATTATTTAATTTTCATTTGCAAGGATGTAATAGACAGTTTCAAACATGAAATAAAATGGAAAACAAAGGAGGAGGATGAAACAAAGAATAGGAACATATATGAAAATCCATTTATTGCCCTCTAAATAAAAATAATTTTGTATAGGTACATATTTCTGATATTTTTACCTCCTATTGCATTCTCACAAATTAAAACATAATTGGTTCTCGTTGGGAGGTATGCCATACTGACACATTTAATCAACAATTTCCGCGTATACTTTATTAGCTAGCTGCTTTATCAGTTGAGACCATTCCCAGCTCATAATTTACGAAATACGATTTATAATAATTATATGATGAAAACTGAGAAATAACAAACCCAATCTCAACCTTATCCATGTTACACCCTTGAGTGTTTGTTTACGATTTTGGTGGAGAAACGCCCCACTGATGAGTCATAAGTAGCCGTTCGATATGGCTGTTTCCGTCTCGCTTTTATACGAAGAAAAGTAGTCGAATGCTCCTTTTTGTGGTTCTTTATTCAAAGGGCGAAGCATCTGCATTCTGCATCATCGTCAAATTTCTAACCTAATTATATGAACAGGGTTACCAACACACCTTCTTCCAGGATTCAAATGTTTCTAAATTGGTGGTACAAACGAAGAGGTTTGATATAACGAATAAAAGTCAAGGCTCTTGTTATTTTAATTCGATTTGAGTCATTGCCTTTCATTTAAATGAAGTGTTGATTTGTTGGTCATCTAATTTTCAACTCTACTTACCTCAGTTGTTATGAATTCTATCCCCACAAAAGTTACTAGGTATTCTTGTGGTCAGACGGTAAAATTAATGACCCATTTCGAAGATTTTCAAACAATGGATTAATTTCAGTTGCCTTGACTTTATTTCTAGGATCATTTATGGCTATTTGTGGTTGATGAATTACCTATACGTTTGTTTACATCTGAAAGTTGCAGTTATGCAAGAAGGCACTCGTTATAGTTACCTAGGTTAGTATTTGATTGTACTCATTCATTTCTATAACATTTTTGAAATGTAGTCACATTAGAAGTGTTGAACTTGAAGGGATAATTTATTCAACTTTATTTGTTTACATCAAAAATGATACGTTAACATTCACAGAAACAATAAACGTCAGACAAAGTCTGTGATCCAGAGAAATAATTGCTTTTTTGTCATCGTCTGTGATCCTTTATTTCATAACACTTCAGGGTGATATTTCAGTGTTCAATTCTATGTTGATATCGTCTCTTCCCCATCAAATATTCTATGGCACTTAAATCCGGCCAACTGGGTGGCCGCAGTAAAACACCAACGCCTCTTTCTGATGCAAAACGAAAACATGTCTCATATTTCAACTGAATACAATAATTCTCTGCGTTGGGATCGCGAAATCCTCAACTATCAGCCGGTGTTGCAACGAATCGTTTCTAATCCGCCGGCTCGGGTGGGTTTTCGCAACGGAAGCCTCGAGCAATCAGCCCCATTTGATCCGATGATCGATGGGTTGCACTAATGCACCAATTACACAACAAAAGATATAATTGGATATGCGAGGAGTTCAGTTTCTGATCGGACCCTCCGGACCCGAAAGATCGCATTCCTCGAATCGCCACCAGATAAACAATGTAATTACAAAATTCATTTCTTCATTAGCGCCGCCAAGAAATCGCGACGCGGGGAGAAAGTTGCGCCGATTGAATAATTCGTGGGCCAGAATTGGAACGAAGAAAAATCCGGATTCCTTGCCCGAAATTGTGTCGGCGGTTTCGCAAAAATCGCGGCGGAATTGCAGATTCTCCTTCTCGCCGGCGGTGGCAGGGCTACGTCACTGCGCGTTACGCCTTTTGAAAAATCTATCTTTTCTATCTTTCTGAAAATTTACATATAGACTAACTCGAGTACGCTGATCAAGAATATGAAGTCTGTTTTTCATTATATTTTTTCCTATTTGTCATAAATTTTTTCCCTTGAGATTCTCCACTAAGGTCTCAAGAATTTATGCTGAATAAAAACTCCTTCGTGAAATGTTTTTTTATAACAGTAAAATCATTATTTAATACATTCATGATTATTTCACAGTTTCATCGTGAAATGATCATTAAACGCTCCTGAAGATCAAGAAGGTAAATTTAATTATACTTAATTCCAATGCGATGAGTCATTATTTTTAATACTTCTGGAATTATAACATCAACATTTTTGTATATCTACAGGGTGAGCTATGAAGTGTTAAAACACAAATACAGTACTTAGATGAAACATCAACTAAATAGCGGATACCATGAAGATTCAATTTATTATCTGAGTTCACTTTCTCGTATACTTTCGCCAAGAGCAATCACTTCAACGTCGTACTAATAAACCACAAAGAAAACCTTGTTTTCTAATGAACGCGTCATTCAATAGCTTTGCACCTAATTAATGTCCTAACACACCATCTTCGAAGACAATATCCAATTTGCGGTTGAACAAATTTCTCGGTTCATAAACGACGATTCAATATAAAAATTAATTATTTTCATGAAAGTTCTATATTTAGCTTTGGTGGGACATTTCGTATTCCTGCGTTGGCATCCCTGAGTCATTTAATTCATATAGGGAAAAAATCACGTACCGCTAGATGGCGCTGAAAATCACAAGATGTCGGGCCGAATGGTGGTCAAAATTATTCTGTCATTTCTGTCTTTCATAACAAGTTAATCGAATATTTTTCATAAGATTGCGGAATTAATAATAATGCCTGTGAAAGTCGAGATAACCACTTCGGACATTTTTGATTATGTGGGTGAACGTGAATGTGATAGCAAATGACCACTATATAATAGAAAATTATTGAACTTACGATAAAAAAATCATCTTTCAGGAAGTGCTTGCTGCAAAGTAACAACTTCTTTAAGATACGTTTCCCAATCTTCAAGATTGTCTGTCAATTTATGCAAAGAAATTTCAGAAGAACTATGTGTTGAGCATTGAGGAACAGAGCACATTTTTCGTGATCTTATTACCACATTACCTCTTACAATCCACTGCATTTTCAGCTCGTATACAGTTTATTTGAAACAATTGTCTATTAATTATCATCTAAATAAATCACTTTCGATACATAAACGACTCAAAATCATACAAATATTTCACACTTTTCTCATATAAACACACACACGTTAGTTTGTTGTTCACCATTCGGGTAGTTCAAACGGTTAAAAGTAGATGTCGCCCACTCCATGATTTTTCCCTAGTAAATTTCTCCATTAACACTCAGTGTCCCCAACCTGGAAAAAAAATACTCACATCCCGAGAAAAAAGTTCTCTTACTCCCCTGATGTGCCTCGTACTTATTTAAAAGAATCACGAAAATCATTCGTATACATACCGCGGAGATTTCATGAAGAACTAACTTTCATTTATTCAAATCCGTGTTCATTGTTATTGTTCTTTTTCCAGATGAAAGTGGCCCTCATCGTGCTGGCTGCTTGTGCAGCCGCCGCAATGGCAGAGCCGGCGATCAGCCAAGCCAGGCCGGTTTCCAACAGACCCGGAAGATTCTTATCGCTGCCGAAAGCAGAAAAATGTGCCAACCGTAAGTGAATTTTCACCGCGTACGCCATAAAAATAATGTTCAGAGAAATATCTGACAGGTGAATCAGAGAAGAGCAGATACATAGATGGTTAATTTTCAAACACCTGAACCCAGTAGGTCATCATACAAAAATAGATAAACGATTACTTCATACGCTCATTGTCACAGCATTCTATGTTCCTTGTAAGTAGCGCCGCTAAATAAAAACTAACGATTCATTGTTCCACCGAAGCCGTCTTCTAATTTCGTATGGCCAGCGAAACACGTCGGCAATTTATTCCGAAATAAAACCATGTAATCATATGCAACGAGACAGGTCTGCTCTTAGAACTCTTACGAACGAAGAAACTTGCGCAAGAATGAATAAGTAGGTAATCGACTGATTATAAGTTCATTTGAATGTCCCACTAATATAACGACTATTCACTTATCTTTGTGGTATGTATATTCAGGGATGGATTTCGACGAGTCTAATCTGAAGACGAAGATGAAACTTGCATGCGAGCCGATAAAAACAACGAACTTTTCATTTAACGACTGTTGAAACAGAATAGAAAGCTGATGTAGTCATTACAACATTGAGATACATAAAAGGGTACCTACCTCAAACTAATGATCCTCAATCTACTCGATACGCTCCTGCATATTCACAACATAAGAGGCAAGAACGTATAATTGGGGAGAATTAGGTAGAAAGTAAATCTGGTATACTCAACAACTCTTCGAGCTATAAATCATCATTAATGCAGTTTGATATTCCGAATGACGAATGGAGTTTCCTTATTTTGATACTTAACGAGGAAAGATGACACTAACATAGAATCACTAAAATACTCATTTAAGTTGGTGAAATAGATTGAAAATATAATAAAAAATATGTAATTTCTTGTTTTATTAAGAAGATTAAGCTGATTATTCCTGCAATAAAAAAACAAAACCGGCGAACCGCTGTCACATGTCAAAACTAACTTCAGAACATAGAATAAATCCCGATTATAATTTAACAGAAAACAGCTATGCAATTCTTACATCTCTGACATGTACTTGGAACAGGATATCTCTCTTACTTAACCTAACCTAACCTAACTTCAGAACATAGAATAATTCCCGATTTGAATTTAACAGAAAACAGGTACGCAATTCTTGCATCTCTGACATGTACTTGAAACAGAATATCTCACATAATTTCACCTGTTTACCTTTATTCATTCCTTCGGCATCTAATGTCTTTATTTTCTCTCAGTATGTCGCAAGTATACCTATAATTTTATTTATCTGATGTATTGTCACTATTGCATTAACCATAGAGATGGTTTTGAATTGACGACTTCACATAATGCATTTGCAATATTTGAAATCCACTCGTGCAGGTCGCTCTTACTACATATTATAATGAGATTTTGATTGGGAAATCGACCTGATCGATCCACCAGAGAAGATTTGTAATTCGCGCAGAGAAACTATCAATGAATATTTCATTTATTTCGAATGTCATTCCAGGACCAAAACAGTTCTTCTTCAGAGGTCACAACTATTTCTTCAGTGGCCACGTTCCCGAACTCGCTGGTAGAAAAGTAGACTGGTTAGACGGAAGAAATATCTGCAGGGAATACTGCATGGACCTTGTTTCTCTAGAAACCCAAGAAGAAAACAATATGATCTTCAGACTGATCCAACAAAGTGAGTTTAAAACTATGAAGGGTGCGCCATCTATTGTTTTCTATTTGACCCAGCAACTTGAAAGAGAAAGCGACAGAGGGCGATCCCAATACCAACAGCGCAAAATTAAATTCCACTGTTTATTTTTTTCAGACGATGTGCCCTACATCTGGACGTCAGGTCGTCTGTGCGACTTCAAAGGTTGCGAGAATCGTCCAGACCTCGAGCCCAAGAGGGTTTTGGGTTGGTTTTGGTCCGCAAACAGGGAGAAGATGGCGCCAACCAACAGGACCCCTAACGGTTTCAGCTACAACCCTTGGTCCCAGACGGGCCACAAGAAACAACCCCAACCTGACAACGCGGAATTCGACATCAACGGTACCAGCGAATCGTGTCTTTCAATCCTTAACAACGTCTACAATGATGGTATTGCATGGCACGATGTGGCTTGCTACCATGAAAAACCAGTAGTTTGTGAAGATTCCGATGAATTGTTGAATTATGTCGCTTCAACAAATAGGGGCATCCGTTTGTAAATAAAGAACAAATTTTCAGCATCCCTCCTCTGTAGTAGATACTTATTTCTATGAGTAGATTTCATTATTGTAAATGTATATTTATTTTTTGATAAGTTTAATTTTTTAAGATCTGTACAAAATGTGAGCGATTATTGAAACTTAAATGATTTGAACTTGGTAATGTAAGAAATTTGTACAAATCCCTCAATTTGCCAGTTTTCACCGAGAATTATGTGAAAACAAATAAAATTTATTGAAAAGTTTCGCATTTTTTATGTTAGACCCAAAAGATTTATTCCTTTCTTGTCTGTAGCGTCACTGTAACCGAAACTTAATATATCTGCATACCAAATGTCAAAATTCTGACAAATTCTTCTATTTATTCGCGATTTCAAAAGTCTAAGCGCCCCCTGACGGCTAAATCCCGAACCTAGAAAACGAGTATTGTTTCCATATTTAACGTGCTTTTAAGCCAGATATCTTTATTTCATATCCAGGATACAGTTATTCGAGAGGTATATTTAGGAATTTTCATCTTTTTCTGAGCAGAGTAATTGGTATTAAAAGGAGGTAAGGCATTTATATCAGTGTTATTCAGTTGAAATACGTTCACGAAGTTATTGAATTTTAGGTTACAAGTTTGAGTCCGATTTTCTGGGGCAGGTTTGAGTGGTGATTTAGAAAGATAATTCGATAATTATCAACAAGAGTGTTGTGAAATTGATCTTCGTATTTCCTATGACTTAATCTTTCTGAAAGATAGAAATTAGGGCCATCTATAAGGTGAAGTCTGAATGAAAGGATTTTATGTTTAAATAACATATGTACATGAATTTTGGGACATTGGATAATATAACAATGAGTGAACAAAGTTCTTGTACTAGAAAAAAAAAACAGTTTATAATTGTAGTTTTTGTGTCTTCAATTGCTCCTCGAAGAAAAATCAGAACAGGGCTTTACATTTTCATAAATTTAATAAGAAAGATGCCTCAGCAGTTTGTGTCACTAATGCCTTTGGAATAGTGGAAAAAATGGAGCGAAGAAAAGCACAAATGATCAACTATTAAGTGTAGCTTCCAAATAACTGAACACTGTCGACGAACTCAAATAGTGCTTCTTTTTTCCTGTTGAATTATTATCAATTTCGATATATTTAAAATTGAAAAAACCAATTCGTATATTTAAAATTGAAAAAACCAATTTGTTCACATAAAATCAATAAACTTGAAACTACATTAATCCAATCATTCACTCAAAACTCACAATATCGAAGGAAAAACCCTAAAAACACCTAAAATAATCCGTTTCACCACAATAGATCCCGAAAAGGTACTCGTTTTTCTCCATATTTGTTTACATTTCGCAGCGCCCTCATCGGCAGTTGGAATCGCGAATAATAATAATTTGTTTCAACCAATAAAAGTCTACTTTCTACGCCTATGGTTATGAACTTTCGGGGTCCATAGTTGTTTACAAATTAAGAAAAGAAAACAAAATTTAATCTATAAACTTACTTAATCAAAGGCTATATGCATCCACTATCTCACAAAACTTGTATTTTGAGATAAATCTAATTATTATAAATTTTCCATGTCGGAGTTTCATCAAACAACTGTCATACACCCTCCTGCCACAGATAACAATACTTTTTAATCTGTGCTCGCAGCTGATCAGCTGACTTTTCTTTGGTATGTCATGTAATGTCATTACAAACAAATAAACAGTGATAAGATTCTTAATTTCTGTTTTGAGATGAAAACTATAACAATGAAAGGTGTTATTAAACATTGCGTTTTTACAGTGTAATGCTCAACTTGAAACTCTCTTAAATGTGTATCGCCAGACGAGATATGGATTGTGTCTATGAGGCTTATTTCGAGTCCAACAATCACGAACCTGAAGACATCCCTAGGGTTTCAATTCCTCTTTGGTTATTCGGAAAAAAGTACAATGCCCTAGATGGTGAGTTGTCTTTCCCCTCGAGAATATATAAAAGCGTACTTCCTTGTAGATTTAGAGAAAATACGTCAGGATATAACGTCCAAACTTTGGTTCACCTATCGAAAAAATTTCGTACCCATTGGCGGCGATAATGGGTATATTTCTGATAAAGGATGGGGGTGTATGCTTAGGTGTGGTCAAATGGTGTTGGGTCAAGCCCTTTTATTTTCACATCTGGGCAGGGATTGGTTCTGGGAGCCGGGAACGAAAGACTCTGTTTACTTGAAAATAGTGAAAAGATTCGAGGATTCCAGACAAGCACCTTTTTCGATTCATCAAATAGCCCTCATGGGTATTTCGGAGGGAAAACCTGTGGGGCATTGGTTTGGACCAAACACAGTCGCTCAAGTACTGAAGTAAGTATTTTCGGAATTGCCTGAATAATGATAAAAATTTGGTTTTTTCAGGAGATTAGTTGAGTATGATGAATGGAGTTCACTAGTGCTCCATGTAGCTTTAGACAATACAATTGTAATTAATGATATAAGTATGTATATATTGTTGGTTTATTTGAATTGTGACTGAGTTTTACTTTTAGAGGAGTTGTGTCGAAGGAACGACACAAGTACAAAGTTACTGAAAGTAAGTTGGATGCCATTATTATTAGTAGTGCCTTTACGATTAGGATTAAATGAGATCAATCCAATATATATTTCAGGACTTAAGGTAAGATATAAATAATAAAAAAAAAATTATAAGCAGTTCTGGGAAACATTTTTTTTTTCAGAAATGTTTTCAATTCAAACAGAGTCTGGGTGTTATAGGAGGAAAGCCAAATCTGGCGTTATATTTCATCGGGTGTGTAGGAAGCGAGGTGATTTATCTTGATCCCCACACAACGCAGAGGGTTGGACTTGTGAATAATAAAGAAAACGAGAGCGAAATCGAAATGGATCTCACTTACCACTGTAAATATGCATCTAGGATGAATATGAACAGTATGGATCCTTCTATTGCTGTTGTAAGAGAAGAAGATACTTTTACAACCATTATTTCAAATTTATTTGGCTTTCAGTGCTTCCTGTGCAAAACTGAAGCGGAATTCAACGACTTATGCCAACAAATTCAGGACAATTTGATAACGCCGGAAAAGCAACCCCTTTTCGAAATAACGGTCGAGCGACCGACACAATGGGTGTCCACGCAATTATCGGATCCCGAGGACGAAGCAGCAGCTTCAGGTAAAATTTCTGTTTCTTTCGAATGGAGCATTAACGATTGATAAATTTTCTAGGTGTTCCTAGTGCTGTGAAACTAGACTCGGATAGTGATTTCGAAATTGTATAAACGCAGCTCGATGAGAATGTGACTGATGGAAATCGATAATTTTTTTCATTCTAATTGTATTAGTGTACAGTTTTGTAAGAATTTATTGGAAAATATTAAATTTATACTTGGAATTATTTCGGTAATTTCAATTTTTTCTCAAAAAGAAGTGACAGTTTTTATTATACTGCGATGAACACTGAAGTCGGTTTTGGTACAAAGAAAATAATTGAGTTGATATGTTCAAGAAAATTTGGTGATTCCATCTTTTGAAGTTCATAGAAAAAATGACAGTACTTGTCATACTGACAATGAACACTGAAGTACGTTTTGTACACAGAAAAAAAATTAAGTTGATATATTCAATAAAATTCGCTGATTCCATCTTTTGAAGTTCATAGAAAAAATGACAGTGCTTGTCATACTGACAATGAACACTGGAGATCGTTTGGGTACGCAAAAAAAAAATTTCTGATTTATTCATTATAATTCTGTGATTCCATCTTTTTGAGTTCATAGAAAAATGACAGTACTTGTCATACTGACAATGAACACTCCGTTTGGGAACACAGAAAAAAAAAGATTCATTCAATAATATTCGGTGATTCCATCTTTTCAAGTTCATAGAAAAAATGACATTGACATACTGACAATGAACACTGCAATTCGTTTGAGAACACAGAAAAAAAAGGTGTATTCAATAATATTCGGTGATTCCATGTTTTGAAGTTCATAAAAATGGCAGAGTAGTTATAAATTTTTTTTCAATCCAAGGTACAAACTCTTGAATCAATACAATCCGCCTCTTACAGATGATCATGTTTTTGAAGAAATTCTTTATCACGTTTTCGCATAACTGGTTGATGCCATGAAAGTGGATGCCTACATTTCCAGCAGGATGGCGCAACTTGTCACACTTCTCGTGAAAAGTTCCCTGAACGCGTGATTTTACGAAAGGAGACATCAATTGGCCGTCGGGATTGTGAGATTTAACACCATTAGATATTGCCCAATCGCTAAAGACCACATAAGAGATGTTATTCGCGAAATAAAGCCACAAATATGCACTGACGTGCTGAAAATGGTATTCTTAGAACATTTTTCGCATTCAATCAACGGATGTGCAGTTTAATCATTTTGATTGAGAAGGGAAGATAGTATTATATTAGTATTTTGTTGCTGGTTCTAAAACATACAAAACAAAGAACTCATTGCTCATTCAGCACCAGTCGACTTCGGCACTTATCTACTTACAAATAAATCATATGAGGTGACCTCATCAAATTTTGTATCAGTAGGTAACCGACGTCTGAAGTTCGTACGTATAAAAAATTATTAGAACTGAAAGCAAAGAAGCTGTGTGAGATTTTTTCAAAGATTATAGAATGGTTGGAAAATGGGAATAATCAACTGCACAGTAAGTTTACTTTTTTTTTATTTTGACATACTCCATAGATGAAAGAAGAGGAATATGGAATTTATTCTTTTATCTATGGACATACTTCAATATGAGAAAGTTTTTATGCGAAGATAATTTTATTGTTCAATTTTGCTTGTATTTGTTCTGAAAGCATTTTGATCCAATGAAAATGGCACTGTTACATAAAATAACAAATTTTTAAGCCGAGGAAATCTCTATTCAAATGTCATCTGATGAAATATAACCCACAAAAAATTCACGATATTTCGAGGAGCCAAACGAAAAATTAAGCTTTTTACAGTTTCTACTCAAAATGATAAGATCACAAAATGGTATTATAAGAAATGATGATGATGGCCTTGACAGTCCTGAGCTCTTGGAAGAAAAACATCAAAACAGTCGGAAATTGAGGTCATAAACGTAGTAGATCAAATGTATCACATCTGTCATATTTGGCCGACGTTGTTAGTTAACCCTAGTCTAGTCGAACTTATGGAAAATATTGTGAAAGATGTTTTCTTTTTATCGATTCCAGTCAATTCTTTTCGAAGTTATATAACTAGTTTCGAAATTGCCCCATATAGGTACCTGAATATCTGAGCTAGTCTCGTGCTTTTTAAGCGCTCGTTCTAGTTTCACGAGGGTTATATCATTTCGTCACGATGTCTGTATTTTTCTAATTTTGAGCCGAAAATGGTCTCAATCGACAAGGTTCGACTCACTGATTACGAATCTGGCGAAATATTCTAGTCTGTGCCTTCGGTCGTATACACGATAATTCTCGAACGACCTAAAAACTTAAAATTTTCAGGGTAGGTCCGAATCTCGAATGCCTAGGTTACGTCATAGCCTCCTTAATCTAACGTAATATTAAGGAGGCTATGGTAACGTTCGTTATTGGGCAAAATTCGACCAGGGGTTCTGTAAATATGGCCTTGATTACTTCGAAACTATTGACTCGATCGAGATGATATTTGCACTCAGATGGAGAATGACGTGTTCAAGCTACATGCAAAATTTGTCCAGATCGCATGACCAGAACCATAGAAAATTATAACTTTCGAACGGAACGACCTAGAGACTTGAAAGAGGTTCCGTTAAAATGGTTGTTAAAATTTTTTTTTCTGATAATTTCGAAACTACTGATTGGATTGGAATGAAATTTTGCACATAGATGAAGAATAATGTATTCAAACTACGTGCGAAATTTTGTCCAGATCGCATTGCCAAGACCATAGAAAATTATAGCGAATTATCGAAAAAAATTGGGCACCTCTGGAGTATCGCCTTAGTTTGAAATTTTTTTGAGTTGTCAAAAATTTCTTCAAATGGTTCCTAAATCTGGAAAATGCGAATCTACCTACAAGGTGGATGAACGAGCGCTCAAAAGCTCCCGACTTAACAGCAGTGCTTTTATAATTTATATTTCAAAGAATTTGCGAAAATGATTCGTTAGAGGCTTGGAATATACCAAGTGAAAAAATCATCAAAAAGCTGCCTTCGATTACCAAACAACAAAACCTAAGAAATAAATACAAGAACCTTGAAAGTTTTCGCAGGGAAAAATAAAACCATGAATTGGCATTCTTTCTTTATTTTCGCAACAAATCTTATCTAAACAAACTTTGGCACAACTTCATATAAACTTTTTTGATTTTAAAACAATCATGAAACAAAAACGTCAACTACAACAAAATAAAAGAGGTAGAGAAATAGATGAGTCTAGATAAAAAGGGATATTCCAATGAAATGCATAATATAATAATAAAAAATACTGTAGAAGAACATTTAAACAGATTTTTCAGATTAGAATAAAGCTTCATTGGGATTTTATAATTACAAATATCAAAAAATTAGTGATGTTCAACTTTCATAACCAGGTGAAGAAAGATCGAGTGAAGAATTATCTTTGGCTTATTCGGAATAGAATGTTAGGGAAGCAAGTGATACCAGTTTTTAATACATAAAGATCTGCCATCGATATGACAAAATTTATTATCCGATTTGTTCTATTCAATCTAGAAAGTCAATAATCTCAAACCCTAAATTCGTTTAATAACCAACATCCTTCTCTTTAAAATTGATGATAATAACCGTGATATTATCCAAAGAACCTCTGTGGTAAGACTGCAAAGTCAAACTCTTGGCTCCGAAATCAGGTTCGTGCAGCCTTTCTTTGATGAAGGAAACAGCCTCGTCGTTCGTGAACGTATCCCACAACCCATCCGATGCCAAGATCACAAACATCGGTTTATGATCTTTCAATTCGAACGTTAAAATATCCGGATCAGCTATAACGAATTTCTTATCTTTCAACGGATAATCCCCGAGAGCTCTCGAAGTAGCCAAGATGCCTGCCACCCTCCAAACCCCGTTAAAAGTAACGAACCCACCGGCTTCCTTGATTCTCTTCCGTTCCCTCATCTGCTGCGGCTTGTGATCGAACGATAACGGTATTGCGTTTCCTCGTCCATCGCACATCACACCTCTCGAATCGCCTACGTTCCCCACAATCAATTTGGTGTTTTCCAAAACGGCTATTAGAGCTGTCGTTCCAGCCACGTCGAAGTTTTTCTTAGCTGCCTCGAGTAAGGAATGGTCAGCTGCTAAAACTTCATCGTTTATCAGTTTTCCGTAGTTTACCGTACCGGTCTTATCGAAATAGTCGGTAGTTTCGCTTTTCTTCAAGGCGGAAGCTTTTGCGGTTTTGACTTCCCTGGTTATGGGTCTACTGATGTTACTGAGTTTATTTAGGAGCTCCGGGTCGGTTATTTCTTTCCCGGTTGATTTATCACATTCGTCGGTTGTGGAATTTGTCTTTTTGAAACTTTTCCTGCGTTCTACCAACGTTGGTGTTTTCGGCTTATCGTTCTCTTGTTCGTCTTCTTTAACTTCCTGTTTCTTAACTTGCTTTTTTCCAGATATTAAATCCTTTATTTCGACAACCTTATCGTAAAGACTTTGTACAAGTTTCTCTTTGGCGTAATTAGCTGCGAATTCTCCGCCATGACCGTCGAATACCGCGAATAATCCCACTCCGGTATTATTGATATTATCGTTGATCACAAATCTATCCTCCATTTTTGGTCTTCGTCCTTGGATTGCGTAGGCAGCAATATGTCCTATCTTCATTTGCCAACTCTTTTCGGCGTCTGCGCTGCCGAAGAAACGGAGCTTATCGGCTTTGTTCCTTCCATTTTGATTGATAGTGTACTGCAATCTCCCTAATAAATTTCGACTCCATATATCTACAGCTTGCATGTAAAGAAAAATTAACAATATTACAGCGCCACAAACGATTATTTCGGGTTTGAGCATATAAATTCTGAGCATCCGCCATACGTTGTTTGAGTATGTGGCCGGAGAGAAATTCAAAGGGAAACCCCATATAATTTTCGACATAATTTTCATGTGCGATACATATGTCTGGTACAGAATTTTATCTTCTAATTCATCTTCCATCGTGAATCAATTTAATTTAAACTTTTCGTGCTATTCATTTTTCAACGTCTCCCTGATATTATTATAGTGATTAAATGAGTAGTTTGTCATCCAGTTATCGTTCGTTTCGGCAATCGAGTGAGAAATTCATTCGCTTCAATTCCAAAACTCTACGGTTTCCTAAAATAGTCCAAAAAATTATTCTAGTCGTGGTTCAAAACAAACAAATTACCTTTCAAGGAGAACCAAATCCAAAAATATCATGAATTGTTAAATTTCTCTATATTATACGGTATATTTTGTTTGTTTTTTTTTCGTTCATGGATATAAACGGTTATGACATGAGCGCTAGATTACCCAACTTTCCCACCCCCATTTGACAATAAACTGACAATTCGAATGACGTAAATGTCAGTGTATGACAAACTGACAAATTAGAATATCTGACATTTCGTGTAGTAGCAGTTGTGCCTCCTAAAATTCTGTGAAAAAGTAGTAAACATACTTGTAATAAAAGTTGAAGCTCTAATTTGAATAAAAACGGATGCAAAAACTAGTTTTCCCCAATCGTTGGGAGCTGTTGGAACAAGGGTTAACACAATTCTAGTCTGATAGTTTGTAGTCGTGAATGAAATGAACATTTTCCACAGGAGATTTCGTTATGTGAAAAAGTCGTGAATTAAAATATGAGTGAACGTAGGTTTGCCAGGGGTTTAAATAAACCAGGAACAGCTGCTCAACTTAGAGAAACCGTGTCTCAGGTCGTCAGGGAAAGCACAGTGCAGGTATGTCTGAACTAATGAATATGAATGAGATTCCTAGTTATTTTCACTAGTTACCTACATACATTTAAAACTGATACAAGCCATTATTCCAATTTTTGTAATTCATCCAAATTATTTTGGATAAACAATGAACTCCTACGTTTTTTGTATGTACAAGTGCGCCTTTGGGGCGACTGTCATTTCGTAATTTTAAATCCGGAAATAGACGACTATTTATAAATTTCCAATTGAAGGCACTATTTCAATGGAGTATTATGCGTTCATACGCTTGAAATAGTCCTAATTGCATCCAACATCCCATGCTAAATTGACTACAAAGGTCTAATTAGAACCCCATTTCTATCTCCCTATATTCAGATAATTATTGAAAACAAGTATATATCCGAGCACTAAGCATAATTCAACATAAATTCAAAACTTTTTATAAGGTTGCAAAAAATATGAATAAAATCTGTTGAGAATATCGAAGTATTGATCATAGAATTGGGGGACTCATTGAGAATTTCGCATGGAATTATGGTTTTTCTTCTCAAAGACGATCTTGAATAGTTTTCTCATTTTCAAAAAAGGGTTTTGAAGGTTTAATCTTGGAAATATAAAATCGAAAACAATCCAAACGTAATGTAATTGATCTTTATGAATCTGATATGTAATTAGAGAAGGTGAGACATGGTCAAGGTCGTATTACATGAATTTCCGTTCTCGATTTGCTTGGAAATCAAGATATAATAGATTATCAGACGGATTGAATTATTCAGATATGGTCTGTTGCTTTTGGGCCAATCAAAGTAAACGATTTCTCCTAAAATGCGATCGAATCTAACTAGGGAATTTTTGATATCTTCGTTGCAAGTTGTATTCAACCATAGAGTTCTTATCCAATTTTAATAAGTCCATGCACTTAACTGTGAAAGTCTTTTGACGTTTTGCTATGATTGCCAATTATATTGTGGTATATTTAACTCAATCATCCGCAGGAAATATATAGAAAATACCATCAGTGTTATTCTATTATTGCAAAAACCAATTTGAAAGTGATAACATTTGCAGTAAAGTTCATTTGCGTATGTAAATTTGATTCGCATAGGTGGTCTGTATGAAGTACTGACGTGAACAATGAACAATATTCTATGGATCATAGTTGAGATGTTGAATGGAATAGTCAAGGGCGGATCCAAGGGTTGGCACAGGGGCACGTGCCCCTCCCAGACGGTATTTTGTGTACTATAGAGATTCCATCACAGTACAGAGTGATTGTTTATATTTTACTCAATAGCTATCGCATTAAATATTAGTCCTATAAAAAGTTTAAATGGGCAAATATGAAGTATTTTTTATGGGCATTCAGAATTGAGTACTAGAAAATGCAAAAAACATCGTTAACCTAAAAATTTTATGTAAGTTGATATTTTTCAAATGGAACACCTTGTATTTTATCTTCCATTTATACGTTTTTGTAGGACCAATATTTACTGAGATAGCTATTGAGTAAAATATAAACAATCACCCTGTACATACTTAGAAGATTATTTTGCTCCTCCGAAAAAATCCTGTGTCCCCCCAGAAAAAAATCCTGGATCCTTCCTTGGGAATAGTTATTGAAAGAATTTGAAGTATTGAAGAATAAATTATGGTTATACCTTCCCAGCGTTTTCCAATTTTATAATTAAATATTTCTGAGAATTGGTTATTTAGCGAGTAAACAAATCGCAGTCCTTGAAAAAATAAACACGCCGGTTGGTTAATTGCGAGCGTTAGAACAAGTGTTTCTTTCTGAAACGAATATCGTGAAAATTCCTCAATATGTGATGAATGTATCGGTCAACACAGGGTTAGTAGGTAAGGTGCGGCTCGATTTGTGTGAATCTACGTCATTGATACTCACTCTCGACCAAATTGTTTACTTTGAAACCGTGATCTCATCCTCAATATTTATTAATTGATTGGGTATTTCTCGGAGAACGTATCGTTTAGTGGAGGGATTAACGTACGTTCACCTGAATAAATCGATCCATTACTCGAATCCGATCTGCCTGGTATTTGAAGTGATTCACTAGCCAGTGGCTGATACTCAAAAATAATTATTGTAGCAGGCCTATCATAATTGATGAAAGAAGATCCGACAAATGTTAATTTTAGAATCTTTTCGCCTTCGCTTGAATGAACTGTAGCCGACATAAAGTCACAGAAGTAAAATATTTTCGAATATCCTTCTGTGTTTTATTTCTGTGACTTTTGGAAAGAGGTTGGTAGCACTTTGACACTGAACCAAAAGAGAAAAATCACGGAGTGGGCGACATCTACTTTTAATCGTTTGAACTACCCGAGTGATGAACAACAAACTAACGTGTGTGTGTTTATAATATGGGAAAAGTGTGAAATATTCATATGATTTTGGGTCATTTATGTACAGAAAGTGATATATTTAGATGATAATTTATGGACAATTGTTTCAAATAGACTGTATACGACTTGAAAATGCAGCGGATTGTAAGAGGTAATGTGGGAATAAGATCACGAAAAATGTGCTCTGTACCTCAATGTTCATCACATAGTTCTTCTTAAATTTCTTTGCATAAATTCCCGTTGAATCCCAAGTCAGTTAAAAAATGGAAGACAATCTTGAAGATTGGGAAACGTATCTCAAAGAAGTTGTTACTTTGCAGCAAGCACTTCCTGAAGGAAGATTTTTGTTATCGTAAGTTCAATAATTTTCTTTTATTTAGTGGTCATTTGCTATCACATTCACGTTTACCCACATAATCAAAAATGTCCGAAGTGGTTATCTCGACTTTCACAGGCATTATTATTGATTCCCCAATCTCATAAAAAATATTTGATTTACTTGTTATGGAAGAAAGAAATGACAGAATAATTTTGACCACCATTCGGCCTGTCATCTTGTGATTTTCAGCGCCATCTAGCGGTACGTGATTTTTCCCTATTAACCTCACATAATATGTCAAAGTAGTCGGGTAAATGATTAAATTGATCTGACCGCGCTTTCCCTTATCCCTTGGGGCTATTAGATTAGTAAAATTGGCAAAAACGGGAATTATTCTACTGAAAACAGAATCGATCTGTCCAAGAATTTTCTTATATAAGTATGAATACAATTATCACCTAAAACCTCCATGTCAAGTTTTGGTGGTCCCCTGTATTACTTCACATTTGGCGAATTTACATTGCACGATCGCACTGACCTACGAAATAATGAAATATGCTTATGCGGTACTTTCAGACGAATAACGTCCAATTGATCGGGACTCGAGCCGCAATATCTTTATTGATATGATTCTTTCCTTGACACTTTTAATCATCGTCGATATTATTTTATCGCTCTCAGTGTCGACTTATTTCCGGCAAGGCCCGTGATTCAGTACGCCCAGTTTTCCACGCGTACGAGATAAGTATTTCGTCGTGAAAAATCCGCCTCGATGGTTCATAGTTCGAAGACGAGGGGAGGAATATCGAGAGGATGGTCCGGTTCAAATTGGTGCGAATCATACTGGAGAAGGTGGAGGAGAATGAGGAAAACGAGGTGTGCGTGTTTTTAGAAAGATGTGAAGGTGTTTCGTTTGGAGTTTCTGGGTGTTCTTATCGAAATTTTCGTGTTATTTGCGCACTAGTATAATTACAGCCCTGGAGCGATATTCATAGAAACAATATTGTTGAAACTCTTTTCAAAGTTGTTTTTCTGTGGGTACTGTTGAGGGTGGAGAATCTGTTGGGTTTTTATCTTGGTAGTACTGCTTTACATATTGGTATACCTGTCATGTGTCTGACTTATAGTTGCAAATGTCAATATTTACGTATTTCAATGGAACTTTCAAAAAATCATATCTCCTAAACGAAACGTTTCCTGAGATTGAGACTAATACCATTCGAAGTTTTATAAAAAAGTTCGTCCACAAAGAAAAAATCATCCGAATCAGAGGTCGTCAGTATAGTAAACACGAACCTGGGTTTCATGTGGTTTTAGTAATAAGACAGTGCTACGTGTCATACATCAGAAGAAATTGACAGGAAGAATTTTCCCATGATTCAACTTCATTGAAACTGCCGTTAACTGAATGTGGCAACTTAAACTTGAATTTCTTATATTGATACTTTTTTTTCCAGATCAAGCCACAGTTGGTGGAACCTTTAGATTTCGAGAATTTCCTCCTGAAAAACAAAACTGTTCTACAGAATGACCCACAGCGAGAACTGCTCATATATCCTTCCGATGACATATCGGTGAGTATTTTTCGGTACTGTGGATTCCTTTTCGAGGTGAATTGAAAAGCCCTGACGTGAAGTCTGGAGCTTTTTCGCGCATATTTCTGTGTACAAAAACGGCCTTCAGTGTTCATTGTCAGTTTGACAAGTATTGCCAATTTATTTTTATGAACTTCAAAAGGTTAAATCACCGAATTATATTGTATATATCAGAAAAACTCAATTTTTTTTCTGTGTATCAAAACGGCCTTCAGTGTTCATTGTCAGTTTGACAAGTATTGCCAATTTATTTTTATGAACTTTAAAAGGTTAAATCACCGAATTATATTGTATATATGTATCAGAAAAACTTAATTTTTTTTCTGTGTACCAAAACGGCCTTCAGTGTTAATTGTCATTGTGACAAGTACT
Organism: Aphidecta obliterata; assembly: GCA_963966015.1. Taxonomy (NCBI): domain Eukaryota; kingdom Metazoa; phylum Arthropoda; class Insecta; order Coleoptera; family Coccinellidae; genus Aphidecta; species Aphidecta obliterata. The sequence goes on along the minus strand of OZ014430.1, from coordinate 36,986,615 downwards.
ACTGTCATTTTTTTTTCATAAACGTGGAACCACAACTTCAAAAAATGGAATCACCGAATTATATTGAATATATCAGAAAATCTCTATTTTGTTTTTGTTAACCAAAACGGACCTTGTTGGTCAGTAAGACAAATACTTTTATTTTATTTTCATAAACTTCAAAAGATGGAATCACCAAATTATATTGAATTTATCAGAAAAACTCTTTTTTGTTTTCCAAAATGGCCTTCAGTGTTTATTGTCATTGACAAGTACTGTTAATTTATTTTAATGAACTTCGAAAGATGAAACCACCTAATTATATTGTATATCAGAAAAACTCAATTTCTTTTCTATGTACCAAAACGGCCTTAAGAGTTAATTGTCAGTGTGACAAGAACTACAGTCATTATTTTTCCAATAAACATGAAGCCAAAACTTCAAAAAATGGAATCACTGAATTATCTTGAATATATCAGAAAAACTCAATTTTGTTTTGTGTCTTGCTTGTTACTTGTAAGACAAATACTTTCATTTTATTTTCATAAACTTCAAGAGATAGAATAACCGAATTATATTGAATTTATCAGAACAACTCGTTTTTCCGTTTTCTAAAATGGCCTTCAGTATTCATTGTCAGTTTGACAAGTACTGTCAATTTATTTGTATGACCTTCAAAAGGTGAAACCACCGAATTATATTGTAGATATCAGCAAAACCCAATTTTTTTTTCTGTGTACCAAAACGGCCTTCAGTGCTAATTGTCAGTGTGACAAGTACTACTCTAATTTTCTTTCATAAACGTGAAACCACAACTTCAAAAAATGGAATCATCGAATTTTATTGAATACTAGATGACCCGGCAAACGTTGTTTTGCCATATCTCTCCCTTTTTTCGCAATTTCAAAATTGCTCGAGGCCTTCGGCCTCTCGTTGTTCTGGCTATTAAAAAATAAGGGTTGATCGTAGAAGGGTGAAAATTGGGGATTGTATGTATTTTTGTATGTTGTATCATAAAAAAATAGAAATTAGAAATTTTGTCTAAAAAATAAAAAAAAAAATTTAGGGGTGGACTACCCCTAACATTTAGGGGGATGAAAAATAGATGTTGGCCGATTCTGATAGATACCGGATAAGCACAAAAAATTTCATCAAAATCGGTCAAGCCGTTTCGGAGGAGTATGGCAACGAACACTGTGGACACGAGAATTTTATATATTAGATATCAGAAAAACTCAATTTTGTTTTGTGTCTTGCTTGTTACCTGTCAGTAAGACAAATATTTTCATTTTATTTTTATAAACTTCAAGAGATGGAATCACCAAATTATATTGAATTGATCAGGAAAAACTCGTTTTTCTGTGTTCCAAAATGGCCTTCAGTGTTCATTGTCAGTTTGACAAGTACTGCCATTTTATTTTTATAAACTTCAGAAAATGGAATCACCGAATTATATTGAATATATCAGAAAAATTCAATTTTGTTTTGTGTCTTGCTTGTTAACTGTCAGTAAGACAAATTCTTTCATTTTATTTTTATAAACTTCAAGAGATGGAATCACCGAATTATATTGAATTGATCAGGAAAAACTCGTTTTTCTGTGTTCCAAAATGGCCTTCAGTGTTTATTGTCAGTTTGACAAGTACTGTCAATTTATTTTTATGAACTTCAAAACTCAATTTTTTTTTCTGTGTACCAAAACGGCTTTCAGTGTTAATTGTCAGTGTGACAAGTCATTTTTTTTATAAACGTGAAACCACAACTTCAAAAAAATGGAATCACCGAATTATATTGAATTATATCAGGAAAACTCAATTTTGTTTCTGTTTATCCAAACGGTCTTGCTTGAACATCTTGCTTGTAAGAAAAATACATACATGTTATTTTCATAAATTTCAAGAGATGGAATCTTTCAGAAAAACTCGTTTTTCTGTGTTCCAAAATGGCCTTCAGAGTTCATTGTCAGTTTGACAAAAACTTTCATTAAATTTTTATAAACTTCAGAATATGGAATCAGCTTATTATATCGAATGAATCAGGAAAACTGAATCAGAGAATCTTATATTTTTTCAATGGGTTCCCCAGTTTATCATTCAATTAATACCATGGCAACATCAACAACTCGAGAAACTCAAAGTCTTGATGATAATTTTCTTATTATTGATCCGAAAGGAGTACCTTGTTATGTCAAATAAAATATTCAGAAATCTTTGAAAATCTTCACTTTCTACGATTTTTAAGATCCCTATTTTTCTTTCAAATCCGTTCCACTGGTCAGAATGAATTCGTAACCTATATGGTATCGGGGTAGAAGTTTTGGTTGTAGAAACAGAAAATTAAAAAACTAGTAGTGTCTGACCAAAAATGGAATTGTAACTCCTACGAAGTTTATTCACATTGTTGGCAGTATCTGTAATTTTCCTTTCTTTTAGCAAGTTGTTTTGCCTCGACGTTACCGAACCCTCACGTCTAGCATCCCATCGAAAGGCGAGGTTGAAAACTGCAACCTCTTCACCAGAGACTGCGTCAGCACCTACCTATCCAACTGGAACCTGGTCCATTATAAATACAACGCATACTCGGGGAAGTACATAGATCTTCCCAAACTGCCGAACAACAAACTGAAGGACGAGCAATATGAAGTAGATATAGACACTGATGCCGTTGACTCCGAGAAGCACTTGGACAGCGTCACCAAGGAGGGTTATCTGATGAAGGGTCCCGAGATAGGTGAAGAAATTGAATATTTAAACACTTCCTGGAGAAACTAACGAAAAATCTTGCAGGATCCGAGAAACACTTTGTTAACTTAGGCTCGAAGAGTTTCAAACGAAGATATTGTTATCTGAAGCAGGAAATAGACGGTACCTACATTTTAGTGTTGTACAAAGACGAGAGGAAAGTAGACGCTAAAATTACAATAGTGATGGATTTTTGTACAGATGTGATAAAAGTAAAAAACTAATCTCTTGTGTGAAAATATCTACAATCTCCTTGTTCCAGAACTCGAAGAGAGGTAGATACTGTTTCGAATTGAGGATGACTTCGGGACATAAGTCGTATTTGTTGGCTGCGGAATCCGAGGAGGATTTCAAGGACTGGCTTAGTAAACTGAGCTCTATTTTACATCATAATAAATTGCAGGATGAAAAAAGGGCGGCGTCGTTAGAGAGAGGTGAGATTCTGAAATTATAACATAAATTTTAATTTAATCGAATTATATTTCAGACCGTAAGTCACCACCCTCCTCCCCCCAAATTCCCATATTCGGCACGTTGAAGGGATTGGAACAGAGCATGAACCCCCAGCTCATCAAGTACGCAAGAGAAACAGACATGAGCATAGCGACTGCTCGAAGGGAAAACAGGGAAAAACTATTCCCACTCTACCCCCAGTTGGCGATCAACTTGAGACAGCCGAATTCTAGTCAAAACCCCATCGAACCGTACAAGGAGATCTTCGGGCACAGGGTTCTCTTGAAGTGCGAGAACATAAAGTTCAAACTCCAAGCGGTCGACGAGAAGAACAGTTTGAATCAGGTGGAACCGTATCATACGTTCTTGTGCTTGTTCGATGCCAGGAGCGGCAGGAAGTTGACGGAGAATTTCCACTTCGACGTTAATAGTGGAACTATAAGGAGTATGATGATGAGGGGGAGGTCGGAGGACGATTCGAAACTGATGCCCAACGAGGTTTCGTTCGAGTGGATCGCCCATCCGCAGCAGGCGTTGCTGAGCGTTACGAACCCCCATCCCGATATCTTCCTGGTTGTGAGGATCGAGAAAGTTTTACAGGGGGGTATTTACCAGAGCTCGGAGCCGTATGTTAAAGCGAGCAAGGATCCAAAAATTAGTCTTAAGACGTATAAGAATATTGCGGCTTCTTGTCAGAGGTTGGGGAACTATAGGATGCCGTTCGCTTGGACTGCTAGGCCATTATTTAGGTGAGTACAGTGATCTCCTATTTTAGATTTTATGGAAAAACTGCTGAAACTAAATTTTTCGAATATCGATATTGTTCTGGCAAAAATTGAAGAATTGGCCTTTCACAGTTTTCAATGGAATTTCAGAGTTTTTCCTCTAAAAATAAAAGTAGATTAGTTAACATTGTCTTATAAAGGTTCAATTCGGGTCTATGTGTTTGCTATCTGTCATATTTGTCCTAACCTAACTTAACCTAATACTCGTTATTGAATGAGGGATTTTCTTGCATTTTTATATTTTATGAAGAAACTGGTGAAACTAAATTTTTCGAATATCGATATTGTTCTGGCAAAAATTGAAGAATTGGCCTTTTACAGTTTTCAATGGAATTTCAGAGTTTTTCCTCTAAAAATAAAAGTAGATTAGTTAACATTGTCTTATAAAGGTTCAATTCGGGTCTATGTGTTTGCTATCTGTCATATTTCTCCTAACCTAACTTAACCTAATACTCGTTATTGAATGAGGGATTTTCTTGCATTTTTATATTTTATGAAGAAACTGGTGAAACTAAATTTTTCGAATATCGATATTGTTCTGGCAATAATTGAAGAATTGGCCTTTTACAGTTTTCGATGGAATTTCAGAGTTTTTCCTCTAAAAATAAAAGTAGATTAGTTAACATTGTCTTATAAAGGTTCAATTCGGGTCTATGTGTTTGCTATCTGTCATATTTGTCCTAACCTAACTTAACCTAATACTCGTTATTGAATGAGGGATTTTCTTGCATTTTTATATTTTATGAAGAAACTGGTGAAACTAAATTTTTCGAATATCGATATTGTTCTGGCAAAAATTGAAGAATTGGCCTTTTACAGTTTTCAATGGAATTTCAGAGTTTTTCCTCTAAAAATAAAAGTAGATTAGTTAACATTGTCTTATAAAGGTTCAATTCGGGTCTATGTGTTTGCTATCTGTCATATTTCTCCTAACCTAACTTAACCTAATACTCGTTATTGAATGAGGGATTTTCTTGCATTTTTATATTTTATGAAGAAACTGGTGAAACTATATTTCGAATATCGATATTGTTCTGGCAAAAATTGAAGAATTGGCCTTTTACAGTTTTCAATGGAATTTCAGAGTTTTTCCCTCTAAAAATAAAAGTAGATTAGTTAACATTGTCTTATAAAGGTTCAATTCGGGTCTATGTGTTTGCTATCTGTCATATTTCTCCTAACCTAACTTAACCTAATACTCGTTATTGAATGAGGGATTTTCTTGCATTTTTATATTTTATGAAGAAACTGGTGAAACTAAATTTTTCGAATATCGATATTGTTCTGGCAAAAATTGAAGAATTGGCCTTTTACAGTTTTCAATGGAATTTCAGAGTTTTTCCCTCTAAAAATAAAAGTAGATTAGTTAACATTGTCTTATAAAGGTTCAAAGCAGGTCTGTGTTTGCTATCTGTCATATTTGTCCTAACCTAACTTAACCTAATACTCGTTATTGAATGAGGGATTTTCTTGCATTTTTATATTTTATGAAGAAACTGGTGAAACTAAATTTTTCGAATATCGATATTGTTCTGGCAAAAATTGAAGAATTGGCCTTTTCAGTTTTCAATGGAATTTCAGAGTTTTTTCTCTAAAAATAAGAGTAGATTAGTTAACATTGTCTTATGAAGGTTCAATTCGGGTCTATGTGTTTGCTATCTGTCATATTTGTCCTAACCTAACTTGACCTAATACTCGTTATTGAATGAGGGATTTTCTTGCATTTTTATATTTTATGAAGAAACTGGTGAAACTAAATTTTTCGAATATCGATATTGATCTGGCAAAAATTGAAGAATTGGCCTTTTACAGTTTTCAATGGAATTTCAGAGTTTTTCCTCTAAAAATAAAAGTAGATTAGTTAACATTGTCTTATAAAGGTTTAATTCGGGTCTATGTGTTTGCTATATGTCATATTTGTCCTAACCTAACTTAACCTAATAGTTGTTATTGAATGAGGGATTTTCTTGCATTTTTATATTTTATGAAGAAACTGGTGAAACTAAATTTTTCGAATATCGATATTGTTCTGGCAAAAATTGAAGAATTGGCCTTTTACAGTTTTCAATGGAATTTCAGAGTTTTTCCTCTAAAAATAAAAGTAGATTAGTTAACATTGTCTTATGAAGGTTCAATGCGGGTCTATGTGTTTGCTATCTGTCATATTTGTCCTAACCTAACTTAACCTAATACTCGTTATTGAATGAGGGATTTTCTTGCATTTTTATATTTTATGAAGAAACTGGTATAACTGAATTTTTCGAATATCGATATTGTTCTGGCAAAAATTGAAGAATTGGCCTTTTACAGTTTTCAATGGAATTTCAGAGTTTTTCCTCTAAAAATAAAAGTAGATTAGTTAACATTGTCTTATAAAGGTTCAATTCGGGTCTATGTGTTTGCTATCTGTCATATTTGTCCTAACCTAACTTAACCTAATACTCGTTATTGAATGAGGGATTTCCTTGCATTTTTATATTTTATGGAGAAACTGGTGAAACTAAATTTTTCGTATATCGATATTGTTCTGGCAAAAATTGAAGAATTGCCCTTTTACAGTTTTCAATGGAATTTCAGAGTTTTTCCTCTAAAAATAAAAGTAGATTAGTTAACATTGTCTTATAAAGGTTCAAAGCGGGTCTATGTGTTTGTTATCTGTCTTATTTGTCCTAACCTGTCTTAACCTAATACTCGTTATTGAATGAGGGATTTCCTTGCATTTTTATATTTTATGAAGAAACTGGTGAAACTAAATTTTTCGAATATCGATATTTTTCTGGCAAAAATTGAGGAATTGGCCTATTATAGTTTCCAAAGGAATTTCAGAGTTTTCCTCTAAAAATAAAAGTAGATTAGTCAATATTGTCTTATAAAGGTTCTATGTGTTTGCTTTCTGTCATATTTGTCCCAACCTAACTTAACCTAATACTCGTTATTAAATAAGGAATTTTCTTGCCTTTCAGGTTGTATAGTAACGAATTAGACACTACGTCAGACTTTCACGCCATATACCGCCAAGAACCAAATAAACTGCACGATGAAGAGTTACTAAAAATTTTAATGGAATATAGAAAACCAGATAAGTTAAATAAATTCACTGTGATACCCGGAAGTCTGCAGATTTCAATTTCAGCAGTAACGGAACAGCCACAAAGTAAGAAAAGCCTAAATTCTCTAGTAATTTTTTCTCTTGACCCTATACCTGTTTGTTGTTTCTTCCAGATTCTCTGACAACCTCTTTATCACCTCTAAAACCGTTTCCAATACCACCCGTGTCCGAACCCGTGATCGAAGTGACAGAGTTTGGAGGTACTTCCGAAAAAGAGGTCCACCCTTATTCCTCCTTTATAAATCATTTATACGTGTACCCGATAACTTTGAATTTCGATACTCAGAAGACTTTTACCAGAGCACGAAATATTGCATGCGTAGTTGAGTTACGAGACTCAGACAGCGAAACTTCCACAGGACTTAAGGTGAGAATCGTATCTGATAAATTTTAGTTACAAATCTTGAACTTTTGTTTGCAGTGCATATACGGACGTCCAGGACAATCCCTTCTGGTGTCTTCGGCTTCTTGTTCGGTCATTCATCACAATACGACGCCGTTTTGGTACGAAGAAGTTAAGATTCGGTTGCCGATCAAAGTGCTTCCTTCCCATCACTTGTTATTCACGTTTTACCACGTTTCCTGTGATATCGCCAAGAAGAGGGAGAACGGTATCGAACATTGTATTGGATACGCATGGATTCCCATCTTGAATAAAGGAAAGATAAGTGTCGATCTGCAAAATTTACCGGTTGCCTCACAATTACCTCCCGGTTATTTGTCGATTCACCCGTTTGGTTTGGGGAAAGGGGTAAGTATTCGAATCACTAATACGAATCAATCAATTTATTCCGCTTCTTTCAGAATGCCGGTCCGGATATCAACTGGGTGGACGGTCAAAAACCGATATTCTCCGTCAGTTTGAGTTTGATATCGACGGTCATCACCAAAGATCAACATCTCTTCAACTTCTTCGCTTTGGCGGAGAAACTGATAGATCTGAAACCTTCAGCGATACCGTCCGACAACGAGACCACCAAAATCCTGAAAGCTCTACACGCCATTCAACTTTCTACCCTGATCGCATTCTTCCCGACTATACTCAACCAATTATTTTATTTGTTGGTTTATACGGGGAACGAAGAGATCAGTTTGAACATCATAAGAGTGTTGATCAACTTGGTGCACATGATTTACGAGGCGAAGAGGACGGATATACTCAATATTTATGTGAAGTACGTGTTTGTTAATCCGGTGCTGAGTAAAAACGGGAATATTCACGAGGAGTTGTGTAAACATCTTCCGGTTGTTTTGGATCCGGGCAATCCGGACTTTTTGGTTGTGAACAAGTTTATGCATCATTCGAGTTTCTTCTTCGATATTATTATCAAGGGGATGGCGCAACATCTGCTGACGTCCGGGAGGATCAAGGTAAAATAAAATTCGAAAAGCACTGCCGTGAAGTTTGGAGCTTTTGAGCGCTCGTTCATCCACCTTGTAGGTAGATTCGCATTTTTCAGTTTTGGAAACCAATTGAAGAAATTTTTGACAGCTGTCAAAAAAAAATTCAAATTAATCCAGACTTCACGTCAGTGCTTTAAGTGACCAATTTATTTTTCGATGATTTGCTAGAATTTTCTTCGGTATCTATGGTCTTGGTTATTTTAGTGCATTTGTACAAAAGCTTATCTTTGAATATTTTTTTTTTGGAATTTTTATATCAACAATTTGAGATTTGTCTCAAAAATTTTTGAACGTTTAAATTTCAAAAATATAGTGGAATATGGTCAAAACACTGCATTCATTAGAGAAAAATATTATTTTCTTTCATGAAAATTTGAATGAAAAACACAGCAAATTTTGCTTTCTATCCTAGTTGCCAGAATTCATATCGTTCCCCCAAAAAAAAGATCAATAAAAAAAGAACTAAAAAGTATAGAATAAGAATTATAAAAGAAATATTTTTAAAGACAAGCTTTTATATAAATGCACCGAAAAGAAAAAAAATTATTTCTTTTGTTACTTGATCTTGGAGCAATAAAAGAAACTATTTTGTACTTTTTGGTGCATTTGTACAATAGCTTATCTTTGAATATTTTTTTTCATAATTTCTATTTTGAAATTTATATTTTTTTCAATATTATCCGTTCCTTTTATATCAACAACTAAACGAGGTTTGTCTCAAAAATTTTTGAACGTTTAAATTTCAAAAATATAGTGAAATATGGCCAAAACACTGCATTCAGAAGATAAGAAAAAAATATTTTTCTTTCATGAAAATTTGAATAAAAAACACGGTAAATTTTGCTTTCTTTCCCAGTCGCCAAAAATCATATCGTTCCCTCCAAAAAAAAAAGGCAATAAAACGAGCGCTCAAAAAGAACTAAAAGTTTAGAATAAGAATTATAAAAGAAATATTTTTAAAGATAAGTTTGTATACAAATGCAACGGAAAGAAAAAAATATTTCTTTTGGTACTTGATCTTGGAGCAATAAAAGGAACTATTTTGTACTTTTTAGTGCATTTGTACATTAGCTTATCTCTGAATATTTTTTTTCATAATTTTTATTTTGAACTTTATGTTTTATTTTCAATATCTTCCATTCTTTTTATATCAACAACTAAACGAGATTTGTCTCAGAAATTTTTGAACGTTTAAATTTCAAAAATATAGTGGAATATGGTCAAAACACTGCATTCATTAGAGAAAAATATTTTTTTCTTTCATGAAAATTTGAATGAAAAACACAGCAAATTTTGCTTTCTATCCTAGTCGCCAGAATTCATATCGTTCCCCCAAAAAAAAGATCAATAAAAAAAGAACTAAAAAGTATAGAATAAGAATTATAAAAGAAATATTTTTAAAGACAAGCTTTTATATAAATGCACCGAAAAGAAAAAAAATTATTTCTTTTGTTACTTGATCTTGGAGCAATAAAAGAAACTATTTTGTACTTTTTGGTGCATTTGTACAATAGCTTATCTTTGAATATTTTTTTTCATAATTTCTATTTTGAAATTTATATTTTTTTCAATATTATCCGTTCCTTTTATATCAACAACTAAACGAGGTTTGTCTCAAAAAATTTTTGAACGTTTAAATTTCAAAAATATAGTGGAATGTGGCCAAAACACTGCATTCAGAAGATAAGAAAAAAATATTTTTCTTTCATGAAAATTTGAATAAAGAACACGGTAAATTTTGCTTTCTTTCCCAGTCGCCAAAATTCATATCGTTACCCCCAAAAAAAAGTCAATAAAACGAGCGCTCAAAAAGAACTAAAAGTTTAAAATAAGAATTATAAAAGAAATATTTTTAAACATAAGTTTGTATACAAATGCAACGGAAAGAAAAAAAATATTTCTTTTGGTACTTGATCTTGGAGCAATAAAAGGAACTATTTTGTACTTTTTAGTGCATTTGTACATTAGCTTATCTCTGAATATTTTTTTTCATAATTTTTATTTTGAACTTTATGTTTTATTTTCAATATCTTCCGTTCTTTTCATATCAACAACTAAACGGGATTTGTCTCAGAAATTTTTGAACGTTTAAATTTCAAAAATATAGTGGAATATGGCCAAAACACTGCATTCATTAGAGAAAAATATTTTTTTCTTGAATGGAAATTTGAATAAAAACACTGCAAATTTTGCTTTCTTTCCCAGTCGCCTAGATTCATATCGTTCTCCAAAAAAAAGACCAATAAAAAAAGAACTAAAAAGTATAGAATAAGAATTATAAAAGAAATATTTTTAAAGACAAGCTGTTATACAAATGCACCGAAAAGAAAAAAAATTATTTCTTTGTTACTTGATCTTGGAGCAATAAAAGAAACTATTTTGAACTTTTTTGTGCATTTGTACAATAGCTTATCTTGGAATATTTTTTTTCATAATTTCTATTTTGAAATTTATATTTTTTTCAATATTATCCGTTCCTTTTATATCAACAACTAAACGAGGTTTGTCTCAAAAAATTTTTGAACGTTTAAATTTCAAAAATATAGTGGAATATGGCCAAAACACTGCATTCAGAAGATAAGCAAAAAATATTTTTCTTTCATGAAAATTTGAATAAAAAACACGGTAAATTTTGCTTTCTTTCCCAGTCGCCAAAATTCATATCGTTCCCTCCAAAAAAAATGTCAATAAAACGAGCGCTCAAAAAGACCTAAAAGTTTAGAATAAGAATTATAAAAGAAATATTTTTAAACATAAGTTTGTAACGGAAAGAAAAAAAAAAATTTCTTTTGGTACTTGATCTTGGAGCAATAAAAGGAACAATTTTGTACTTTTTAGTGCATTTGTACATTAGCTTATCTCTGAATATTTTTTTTCGTAATTTTTATTTTGAACTTTATGTTTTATTTTCAATATCTTCCGTTCTTTTCATATCAACAACTAAACGAGATTTGTCTCAGAAATTTTTGAACGTTTAGATTTCAAAAATATAGTGGAATATGGCCAAAACACTGCATTCATTAGAGAAAAATATTTTTTTCTTTCATGAAAATTTGAATGAAAAACACAGCAAATTTTGCTTTCTATCCTAGTCGCCAGCATTCATATCGTTCCCCCAAAAAAAAGATCAATAAAAAAAAGATCTTAAAAGTATAGAATAAGAATTATAAAAGAAATATTTTTAAAGACAAGCTTTTATACAAATGCACCGAAAAGAAAAAAAATTATTTCTTTTGTTACTTGATCTTGGAGCAATAAAAGAAACTATTTTGTACTTTTTGGTGCATTTCTACAATAGCTTATCTTTGAATATTTTTTTTCATAATTTCTATTTTGAAATTTATATTTTTTTCAATATTATCCGTTCCTTTTATATCAACAACTAAACGAGGTTTATCTCAAAAAATTTTTAAATTTCAAAAATATAGTGAAATATGGCCAAAACACTGCATTCAGAAGATAAGAAAAAAATATTTTTCTTTCATGAAAATTTGAATAAAAAACACGGTAAATTTTGCTTTCTATATATATATAGTGAAATATGGCCAAAACACTGCATTCAGAAGATAAGAAAAAAATATTTTTCTTTCATGAAAATTTGAATAAAAAACACGGTAAATTTTGCTTTCTTTCCCAGTCGCCAAAATTCATATCGTTCCCTCCAAAAAAAAAGGCAATAAAACGAGCGCTCAAAAAGAACTAAAAGTTTAGAATAAGAGCTTATCTCTGAATATTTTTTTTCATAATTTTTATTTTGAACTTTATGTTTTATTTTCAATATCTTCCGTTCTTTTTATATCAACAACTAAACGAGATTTGTCTCAGAAATTTTTGAACGTTTAAATTTCAAAAATATAGTGGAATATGGCCAAAACAAGAGAAAAATATTTTTTTCTTTCATGAAAATTTGAATGAAAAACACAGCAAATTTTGCTTTCTATCCTAGTCGCCAGAATTCATATCGTTCCCCCAAAAAAAAGATCAATAAAAAAAAGAACTAAAAAGTATAGAATAAGAATTATTAAAGAAATATTTTTAAAGACAAGCTGTTATACAAATGCACCGAAAAGAAAAAAAATTATTTCTTTTGTTACTTGATCTTGGAGCAATAAAAGAAACTATTTTGAACTTTTTGGTGCATTTGTACAATAGCTTATCTTTGAATATTTTTTTTCATAATTTCTATTTTGAAATTTATATTTTTTTCAATATTATCCGTTCCTTTTATATCAACAACTATACGAGGTTTATCTCAAAAAATTTTTGAACGTTTAAATTTCAAAAATATAGTGGAATATGGCCAAAACACTGCATTCAGAAGATAAGCAAAAAATATTTTTCTTTCATGAAAATTTGAATAAAAAACACGGTAAATTTTGCTTTCTTTCCCAGTCGCCAAAATTCATATCGTTCCCCCCAAAAAAAATGTCAATAAAACGAGCGCTCAAAAAGACCTAAAAGTTTAGAATAAGAATTATAAAAGAAATATTTTTAAACATAAGTTTGTATACAAATGCAACGGAAAGAAAAAAAATATTTCTTTTGGTACTTGATCTTGGAGCAATAAAAGGAACTATTTTGTACTTTTTAGTGCATTTGTACATTAGCTTACCTCTGAATATTTTTTTTCATAATTTTTATTTTGAACTTTATGTTTTATTTTCAATATCTTCCGTTCTTTTCATATCAACAACTAAACTAGATTTGTCTCAGAAATTTTTGAACGTTTAAATTTCAAAAATATAGTGGAATATGGCCAAAACACTGCATTCATTAGAGAAAAATATTTTTTTCTTTCATGAAAATTTGAATGAAAAACACAGCAAATTTTGCTTTCTATCCTAGTCGCCAGAATTCATATCGTTCTCCCAAAAAAAAATGTCAATAAAAAGAGAACTAAAAAGTTTAGAATAAAAATTATAAAAGAAATATTTTTAAAGGCAAGTTTTTATACAAATGCACCGGACAAATTTCAACAATATAGTGGAATATGGCCAAGACACTATGCATTCAGAAAATAGGAAAAGAATATCTTTCTTGAATGGAAATTTGGCAAATTTTGCTTTGTTTTCCAGTTTGTTCCCCTGAAAAAAGATCAATTAAAAAAAATCTAAAAAGCATAGAATAAGAATTATAAAAGAAATATTTTTAAAGAAAAGCTTTTATACAAATGCACATATCTGTATTACCTGGTCTATAACGTCATCATTTCAATATAATTATTTTGATTCCAACAATTTTTTTTAGATGCATCGACATGAACGATTCTCATCCGAATATTTACAAAGAGTCGAAGCCTTGGTGAATGTGGTGATACCTTACATCCTTTGTAACTACAAAGAGAAAGAAGTCGAAACAAGGGAATTGAACAAGAGCTTGGCCAACTTTTTGAAGGTATTCGCTTCGATCTTTTCGATTTGTTTTCTTCAATACGTCCATTTTCCAGAGATGCATCTCACTGATAGATCGCGGCTTTGTCTTCAAGTTGATCAACATGTACATGGACAAATACAACCCCGGCGATCCCAGGATCCTCCAAGAGTTCAAATTTAGCTTTTTGGAGATAATCTGCAGTCACGAGCACTACGTGGCCTTCAATTTACCGATTCAACACACGAAACTAAGTCCGAAAAACGGACGTTCGCCGTCCCTCCTACAAGAATACACCTTATCGGAAGAATTCTGCAAACACCACTTCATAGTCGGTCTTCTACTCCAGGAAATAAAGACTTCGCTGAACGAAATGATATACATCCGCAAAATAGCCTTGGCCACTCTGAGAGACCTCCTGGCCAAGCACGAAATAGACGATAGGTTCGAGAGCAGGGGACAGATGAACAGGATCGCCCTCATTTACGCCCCCTGGTTGAGTATCGTCCTCGAGAACCTCCCTCGGGTCGATACGACCGAGAAGAACGAAGATGGGAACGTCAGCGTCGCCAATAGAATGTCTTCCAGCGGCTCGTTTCTGTTCGCGAAAAGCTCGGTTGCGAGCGAATGCACTCCTAAAAGCCGCCATAGGTTCACTCTGCACGTCGACAGGGACAGTCCGATGCACTTCAGGAATTCCGCTTTCTACGATGCCATCGCCGGACAAAGTGAGTATTTGCTTCCTCAAGGACTTACTGCTTGTTTATGTGTACAGGGTGATTCCAAATTCGACGTGAACCTTGGAGGACGTGTTAGTATGACTCATTTGCTGTCTTTTGGGCCATATTTATTGATCGAATTCAAGAATGAAAATTGAAAAATTTCACTAGATAAATTAATAAGCAAGCCAACATGACAATTCATGTATCCCAGATACCAACGAAATTTATCATTTGCAATAGTAGACCGGTTTCGATCCATGTCAGATCTCATCAGTACGACTATGCAATATGATAAACTCGATGAATGAAACAAAAGATCTTAAAACATAAGGTAACGTGGTACTGAGAAAATTTCCCAAATCACGCCACCTGTCTGTTCCAAAGTCAACCGTCTCAAATATCTGTAGATCATAAAATGTCTTATCGGCTTTCCAAAAACGAAATACGTTACCTTATGTTTTAAGATCTTTTGTTTCATTCATCGAGTTTATCATATTGCATAATCGTACTGATGAGATCTGACATGGATCGAAACCAGTCTACGATTGCAAATGATAAATTTCGTTGGTATCTGGGATACATGAATTGTCTTGTTGGCTTGCTTATTAGTTTATCTAGTGAAAATTTTCAATTTTCTTTCTTGAATTCGATCAATTCAGATAAACAGCCATTATTATTCCATATTTATTGATATCCAAAAATCAACAGTTTACGAGTTATTTGAGTTTTTGTGTGAGAGTGCAGGCACTAGTTTTGTTACAACAGATTTTGATTTGAAAGAGGATATAAGCGAAGAAAGAAAAGTAACGAATTAAATATTTTTTTATTGCAATTCAACTTAGTAAGTAAGTAATCTTCTTTATTTCAGATTTCACATGAAGTTATACATAAAAAATGAAATGACGTCAATATTACAGAATAATTACAAAATAAACTAGCAAATCAAGACAAATCCTCAGAATCCAAATAATCCCCCAAAGAATACGGTTCCAATTGAATTAACAAATTTTTAATCAATTTCTTAAATCTAACCAATTCATTTCAACTTTTCAAATGAAGAGGCAACTTATTATAGAATCTAATACATCAATATCAAATCAATGTTATTTGTTGGTTGTTTTGTTAGTTCTCTTCAATAATATAGTTTTGAAATCGTTTGAGGAAAATATAGTTGCTAGACAGGTGGTATTCATTTGCGATTGATTCACTTCATATTTCATTTTAATCAGTGTCTTTTATGTTTTATAATTTCGAAATTTGGCCGAAAATACTAGAAAGGTACAAAAATATAGAATGTGCTCTAACCTGTTCTCTTTTTCAAACAACTATTTTTGTCCATTTCAACAATTTGGATCTTCTAAGCTTCTCCAAAAATCTTTTTTTGTCTTATTAATTGGTTGTTTTGTTAATTTTCTCCAATAATATACTTTTGAAATCATTTGAGCAAACTAAAATTCCTAGACAGGTGGTATTGTTCATTTGCAATTGATTTTCTTTATATTTCATTTTAATCAGTGTCTTGTATGTTTTATAATCTCAAAATTTAGCCAAATATATTAGAAAGGTACAAAAATATAAAATGTTTTTAATGGGAGTACTTTTACCTGTTCTCTTTGTCAAACAACTGTTTTTGCCCATTTTAACAATTTGGATCTTCCGAGCTTTTCTACAAATCTTTTTTTGTCTTATTAATTGGTTGTTTTGTTCATTTTCTCCAATAATATACTTTTGAAATCATTTGAGGAAACTAAAATTTCTAGACAGGTGGTAGTTCATTTGCAATTGATTTTCTTCATATTTCATTTTAATCAGAGTCTAATGTTTTATAATTTCGGAATTTGGTCAAAAATCCTAAAAAGGTACAAAAATGTACAATGTTTTTATTGAAAGTACTTTTACCTATTCTCTTTTTCGAACTCCACAATTTATGTATGACAAAAGTATTTTGAAAACTTGCCAAATTCCTTCTTTATTTCCTTTGTGAGAATGCAGGCACTAGTTTCGTTACAGCAGATTTTGATTTGAAGGAGAATATAAGCGAAGAAAGAAAAGTAACGAATTAAATATTTTTTTATTGCAATTTAACTTAGTAAGTAAGTAAGTAATCTTCTTTATTTCAGATTTCACATAAAGTTATACATAAAAAATGAAATGACGTCAATATTACGGATAATTACAAAATAAACCAGCAAATCAAGACAAATCCTCAGAATCCAAATAATCCCCCAAAGAATACGGTTCCAATTGAATTAACAAATTTTTAATCAATTTCTTAAATCTAACCAATTCATCACAACTTTTCAAATGAAGAGGCAACTTATTATAGAATCTAATACACATATAATATGGACCTTTTTCATCATTGTTAAACCTATGTTGAGGAAATATCAAATCAATGTTATTTGTTGGTTGTTTTGTTCGTTCTCTTCAATAATATAGTTTTGAAATCGTTTGAGGAAAATATAGTTGCTAGACAGGTGGTATTCATTTGCGATTGATTCACTTCATATTTCATTTTAATCAGTGTCTTTTATGTTTTATAATTTCGAAATTTGGCCGAAAATACTAGAAAGGTACAAAAATATAGAATGTGCTCTAACCTGTTCTCTTTTTCAAACAACTATTTTTGTCCATTTCAACAATTCGGATCTTCTAAGCTTCTCCAAAAATCTTTTTTTGTCTTATTAATTGGTTGTTTTGTTAATTTTCTCCAATAATATACTTTTGAAATCATTTGAGCAAACTAAAATTCCTAGAGAGGTGGTATTGTTCATTTGCAATTGATTTTCTTTATATTTCATTTTAATCAGTGTCTTGTATGTTTTATAATCTCAAAATTTAGCCAAATATATTAGAAAGGTACAAAAATATAAAATGTTTTTGATGGGAGTACTTTTACCTGTTCTCTTTGTCAAACAACTGTTTTTGCCTATTTTAACAATTTGGATCTTCCGAGCTTTTCTACAAATCTTTTTTTTGTCTTATTAATTGGTTGTTTTGTTCATTTTCTCCAATAATATACTTTTGAAATCATTTGAGGAAACTAAAATTTTTAGACAGGTGGTAGTTCATTTGCAATTGATTTTCTTCATTTTTCATTTTAATCAGAGCCTAATGTTTTATAATTTCGGAATTTGGTCAAAAATCCTAAAAAGATACAAAAATGTACAATGTTTTTACTGAAAGTACTTTTACCTGTTCTCTTTTTCGAACTCCACAATTTATGTATGACAAAAGTATTTTGAAAACTTGCCAAATTCCTTCTTTATTTCCTTCGTGAGAGTGCAGGCACTAGTTTTGTTACAACAGATTTTGATTTGAAAGAGGATATAAGCGAAGAAAGAAAAGTAATGAATTAACTATTTTTTTATTGCAATTTAACTTAGTAAGTAAGTAATCTTCTTTATTTCAGATTTCACATGAAGTTATACATAAAAAATGAAATGACGTTAATATTACAGAATAATTACAAAATAAACCAGCAAATCAAGACAAATCCTCAGAATCCAAATAATCCCCCAAAGAATACGGTTCCAATTGAATTAACAAATTTTTAATCAATTTCTTAAATCTAGCCAATTCATCACAACTTTTCAAATGAAGAGGCGACTTATTATAGAATCTAATACACATATAATATGTACCTTTTTCATCATTGTTAAACCTATGTTGAGGAAATATCAAATCAATGTTATTTGTTGGTTGTTTTGTTCGTTCTCTTCAATAATATAGTTTTGAAATCGTTTGAGGAAAATATAGTTGCTAGACAGGTGGTATTCATTTGCGATTGATTCACTTCATATTTCATTTTAATCAGTGTCTTTTATGTTTTATAATTTCGAATTTTGGCCGAAAATACTAGAAAGGTACAAAAATATAGAATGTACTCTAACCTGTTCTCTTTTTCAAACAACTATTTTCGTCCATTTCAACAATTTGGATCTTCTGAGCTTCTCCAAAAATCTTTTTTTGTCTTATTAATTGGTTGTTTTGTTAATTTTCTCCAATAATATACTTTTGAAATCATTTGAGCAAACTAAAATTCCTAGACAGGTGGTATTGTTCATTTGCAATTGATTTTCTTTATATTTCATTTTAATCAGTGTCTTGTATGTTTTATAATCTCAAAATTTAGCCAAATATATTAGAAAGGTACAAAAATATAAAATGTTTTTAATGGGAGTACTTTTACCTGTTCTCTTTGTCAAACAACTGTTTTTGCCCATTTTAACAATTTGGATCTTCCGAGCTTTTCTACAAATCTTTTTTTGTCTTATTAATTGGTTGTTTTGTTCATTTTCTCCAATAATATACTTTTGAAATCATTTGAGGAAACTAAAATTTCTAGACAGGTGGTAGTTCATTTGCAATTGATTTTCTTCATATTTCATTTTAATCAGAGTCTAATGTTTTATAATTTCGGAATTTGGTCAAAAATCCTAAAAAGGTACAAAAATGTACAATGTTTTTATTGAAAGTACTTTTACCTGTTCTCTTTTTCGAACTCCACAATTTATGTATGACAAAAGTATTTTGAAAACTTGCCAAATTCCTTCTTTATTTCCTTCGTGAGAATGCAGGCACTAGTTTCTTTACAGCAGATTTTGATTTGAAAGAGGATATAAGCGAAGAAAGAAAAGTAACGAATTAAATATTTTTTTATTGCAATTTAACTTAGTAAGTAAGTAAGTAATCTTCTTTATTTCAGATTTCACATGAAGTTATACATAAAAAATGAAATGACGTCAATATTACGGATAATCACAAAATAAACCAGCAAATCAAGACAAATCCTCAGAATCCAAATAATCCCCCAAAGAATACGGTTCCAATTGAATTAACAAATTTTTAATCAGTTTCTTAAATCTAACCAATTCATCACAACTTTTCATCACAACTTATTACAGAATCTAATACACATATAATATGGACCTTTTTTATCGTCGTTAAACCTATGTTGAGGAAATATCAAATCAAGTGTTCTTGTGTTATAATTATGATTACCACTGGCAATAAAATTATTCTTATTCTTGAACATGAATAACTTAAAATTTCATTGAGAAATTTATCCACAAATTATGTTCGAAATGTGCTCCACCATTCCTTATACAATCACGTGGCCAGCGAGAAGTCCGGATCTAACACCGTTAGATTTTCATGTTTGGGGCAGTTTAAAAGGAATAGTATATGAAAGGGAAATACATGCACGTGCACAACTTGTGGAGAGAATAGACGGAGCAGTGAGAAGATTGAGAGTAAATTAGAAAGAGGGCACGTGCTTCTATAAGGAATGGTGGTGGACATTTCAAACATAATTTATGAATAAATTTCTTAATGAAATTTTGAGTTAAATTGAAATAAAAAATATTTAAATCGTTACTTTTCTTTTTTGGCTTATATCCCCTTTCAAATCAAAATCTGCTGAAACGAAACCAGTGCCTGCATTTTCACGAAAACTTGTTCAGTTCAAACCACTCTTGTCATACATAAATTGTGGACTTTGAAAGTTGCAGGCGAATTGATTTCAGAAATAGACTATTCTTTTCTTCATATACCAACTTTCAAATCATACGAATTCTTTTTCAACATCTATTACAGCATTTTTTCGCTTTTTTCATACATATCATCTCTGATGAAAATAATCCGAAATTATAATCAAACTTGCTCAACGTAGAAAAAATTGACGAAAAATGGAGTAAAGAGCAATTTTTCAAAAAACCCAAAAACTCAAATAACTGTTGATTATTGGATGTCAATGAAAATGGCTCAAGTGAGTCATACTAACACGTCCTTCAAGGTTCACGTCGAATTTGGAATCACCCTTTATATCGACACCTAACCTAATATAACCTAAACAAAATAAATTATTCTTTGATGTTTCAGCTCTGATTAACGGTCATTCGTTAAGCATTGATTCAGATATATCGACAATGTCGGATTCCCCGTCTGCAGTGTCTCAAGAGACTACGATTGTGAACGAAAGCGCGAGAAACGGAGAGGCGAAATCCCACATAAGGTCGACGTCGATGCACGTCCACAGGTACGACAAACTGCAGGCGACGGAAGTGAAAGATCTCCTCCTGATGTTCCTCTTTGTGGTGAAGTATTTGAGCGAGGAACAACTCATCGCTTGGTGGCAACAGTCCACGGACGGGGAAGTTGTGAGTTTCTTCAAAACGTTGGAGATGAGCTTGAATTTCTTCAAGTACGTGGGGAAGAGGAATATCACGGTGGTTAAGTCTCAGTCAATGGATAACGTCAAGAGCAAGGCGGCAAAGGCTCATACCCTCCCCGCCAGGATGAATCCTTCTGAGATGAACCACGAAAATACTGGTACTCTGGTTATTCACACCGTGAATAGGGAAAATCTGACGAACTCAGGTAATTCATAAACCGGTTAAGTAAAACGCACTAATTCCCGAATTCCTTCAGAAGATGAGGTTCTTAAACAACAGCAAGCAGTCCTAGAGCAACATTTAGCTACGGAAGTCGGTATGGTAACCCTGGATTGTATGGGATTGTACTCGATGAATTTCAAGAAGAACTTAATGGATTCCGGTGGAGATAACGAACTAATGAGAAAATTTTTCGATATATACTTGACGTTTTTGCAACTCGGACAGAGCGAAAATTTATTCAAACATGTTTTCGCCGCGTTGAGAGCGTTCATCAACAACTATTCTAGTGTTTTATTTCAAGGTGAGATAAATACATTGTTATTGTGCTGAATATTAATGAAAAAATCTATAGGGAATGCAACTGTGTGCGGGAGACTATGCTATGAGCTCTTGAAGTGTTGCAACAGCAGACTTGCTTGTATTCGCCAAGAGTCTTGTGCAATTTTGTATCTGCTGATGAGGAGTAATTTCGAGTTTACCGGCAGGAAGGGGCTGACAAGGGTCCATTTGCAGTTGATAATTTCCGTGTCGCAAATGTTGGGAAACATTATCGGCCTGAACAATGCGAGATTTCAGGAAAGCTTGTCTTTGATAAACAGCTACGCTACCAGTGACAAGGCCATGAAAGGAACAGGTAGGTTTTTTTTGTCTTATTTGTTGGTTGTTTTGTTTTTTTTCTTCAAAAATATAGTTTTGAAATCGTTTGAGGAAAATATAGTTGCTAGACAGGTGGTATTGTTCATTTGCGATTGATTTACTTCATATTTCATTTTAATCAGTGTCTTATATGTTTTATAATTTCGAAATTTGGCCGAAAATACTAGAAAGGTACAAAAATATAGAATGAACTCTAACCTGTTCTCTTTGTCAAACAACTATTTTTGCCCATTTCAACAATTTGGATCTTCCGAGCTTTTCTACAAATCTTTTTTTGTCTTATTAATTGGTTGTTTTGTTCATTTTCTCCTACAATATACTTTTGAAATCACTTAAGCGAACTAAATTTGCTAGACTGGTGATATTGTTCATTTGCAATTGATTTTCTTTATATTTCATTTTAATCAGAGTCTCATATGTTTTATAATTTCGAAATTTAGACAAAAATACTAGCAAGGTACAAAAATATAAAATGTTTAATGAAAGTACATTCACCTGTTCTCTTTTAAAACAACTATTTTTGTCCATATCAACAATTTGGATCTTCTGATCTTTCCTACAAATCTTTTTTGTCTTATTAATTGATTGTTTTTTCATTTTCTCCAATAATATACTTTTGAAATCATTTCAGGAAACTAAAATTTCTAGACAGGTGATATTGTTCATTTGCAATTGATTTCCTTCATATTTCATTTCAATCAGAGTCTTATATTTTTTATAATTTCGAAATTTGAACAATACTACTGAAAAGTTACTAAAATATAAAATGTTTTAATTGGAAGTAATTTTACCTGTTCTCTTTGTCAAACAACTATTTTTGCCCATTTTAACAATTTGGATCTTCCGAGCTTTTCTACAAATCTTTTTTTGTCTTATTAATTGGTTGTTTTGTTCATTTTCTCCTACAATATACTTTTGAAATCACTTAAGCGAACTAAATTTGCTAGACTGGTGATATTGTTCATTTGCAATTGATTTTCTTTATATTTCATTTTAATCAGAGTCTCATATGTTTTATAATTTCGAAATTTAGACAAAAATACTAGCAAGGTACAAAAATATAAAATGTTTAATGAAAGTACATTCACCTGTTCTCTTTTAAAACAACTATTTTTGTCCATATCAACAATTTGGATCTTCTGATCTTTCCTACAAATCTTTTTTGTCTTATTAATTGATTGTTTTTTCATTTTCTCCAATAATATACTTTTGAAATCATTTCAGGAAACTAAAATTTCTAGACAGGTGATATTGTTCATTTGCAATTGATTTCCTTCATATTTCATTTCAATCAGAGTCTTATATTTTTTATAATTTCGAAATTTGAACAATACTACTGAAAAGTTACTAAAATATAAAATGTTTTAATTGGAAGTAATTTTACCTGTTCTCTTTGTCAAACAACTATTTTTGCCCATTTTAACAATTTGGATCTTCCGAGCTTTTCTACAAATCTTTTTTTGTCTTATTAATTGGTTGTTTTGTTCATTTTCTCCTACAATATACTTTTGAAATCACTTAAGCGAACTAAATTTGCTAGACTGGTGATATTGTTCATTTGCAATTGATTTTCTTTATATTTCATTTTAATCAGAGTCTCATATGTTTTATAATTTCGAAATTTAGACAAAAATACTAGCAAGGTACAAAAATATAAAATGTTTAATGAAAGTACATTCACCTGTTCTCTTTTAAAACAACTATTTTTGTCCATATCAACAATTTGGATCTTCTGATCTTTCCTACAAATCTTTTTTGTCTTATTAATTGATTGTTTTTTCATTTTCTCCAATAATATACTTTTGAAATCATTTCAGGAAACTAAAATTTCTAGACAGGTGATATTGTTCATTTGCAATTGATTTCCTTCATATTTCATTTCAATCAGAGTCTTATATTTTTTATAATTTCGAAATTTGAACAATACTACTGAAAAGTTACTAAAATATAAAATGTTTTAATTGGAAGTAATTTTACCTGTTCTCTTTGTCAAACAACTATTTTTGCCCATTTTAACAATTTGGATCTTCCGAGCTTTTCTACAAATCTTTTTTTGTCTTATTAATTGGTTGTTTTGTTCATTTTCTCCTACAATATACTTTTGAAATCACTTAAGCGAACTAAATTTGCTAGACTGGTGATATTGTTCATTTGCAATTGATTTTCTTTATATTTCATTTTAATCAGAGTCTCATATGTTTTATAATTTCGAAATTTAGACAAAAATACTAGCAAGGTACAAAAATATAAAATGTTTAATGAAAGTACATTCACCTGTTCTCTTTTAAAACAACTATTTTTGTCCATATTAACAATTTGGATCTTCTGATCTTTCCTACAAATCTTTTTTGTCTTATTAATTGATTGTTTTTTCATTTTCTCCAATAATATACTTTTGAAATCATTTCAGGAAACTAAAATTTCTAGACAGGTGGTATTGTTCATTTGCAATTGATTTCCTTCATATTTCATTTCAATCAGAGTCTTATATTTTTTATAATTTCGAAATTTGGCCAATACTACTGAAAAGTTACTAAAATATAAAATGTTTTAATTGGAAGTAATTTTACCTGTTCTCTTTTTCAAACAACTATTTTTGTCCATTTCAACAATTTGGATCTTCTCAGCTTTTCCACAAATCTTTTTTGTCGTATCAATTGGTTGTTTTGTTCATTTTCTCCAATAAAATACTTTTGAAATCATTTGAGGAAACTAAAATTTCTAGACAGGTGGTATTGTTCAATTGCAAATGATTTTCTTCATATTTCATTTCAATCAGTGTCTTGTATACTTTATAATTTCGAAATCTACCCAAAAATACTAGAAAGGTACAAAAATATAAAATGTTTTTAATAGAAGTACTTTTACCTGTTCTCTTTGTCAAACAACTATTTTTGTCCATTTTAACAATTTGGATCTTCCGACCTTTTCTACAAATCTTTTTTTGTCTTATTAATTGGTTGTTTTGTTCATTTTCTCCAATAATTTACTTTTGAAATCATTTAAGCAAACTAAATTTGCTAGACTGGTGATATTGTTCATTTGCAATCGATTTTCTTCATATTTCATTTTAATCAGAGTCTTATATGTTTTATAATTTCGAAATTTAGACAAAAATACTAGAAAGGTACAAAAATATAAAATGTTTAATGAAAGTACACTCACCTGTTCTCTTTTCAAACAACTATTTTGTCCATATTAACAAATTGGATCTTCTGAGCTTTCCTACAAATCTTTTTTTGTCTTATTAATTGGTTGTTTTTTCATTTTCTCCAATAATATACTTTTGAAATCATTTGAGGAAACTAAAATTTCTAGACAGGTGGTATTGTTCATTTGCAATTGATTTCCTTCATATTTCATTTCAATCAGAGTCTTATATTTTTTATAATTTCGAAATTTGGCCAATAATACTAAAAAGGTACAAAATATAAAATGTTTTAATTGGAAGTAATTCTACCTGTTCTATTTTTCAAACAACTATTTTTGTCCATTTCAACAATTTGGATCTTCTGAGCTTTTCCACAAATCTTTTTTGTCGTATCAATAGGTTGTTTTGTTCATTTTCTCCAATAAAATACTTCTGAAATCATTTGAGGAAACTAAAATTTCTAGACAGGTGGTATTGTTCAGTTGCAAATGATTTTCTTCATATTTAATTTCAATCAGTGGCTTGTATGTTTTATAATTTCGAAATTTACCCAAAAATACTAGAAAGGTACAAAAATATAAAATGTTTTTAATAGAAGTACTTTTACCTGTTCTCTTTGTCAAACAACTATTTTTGTCCATTTTAACAATTTGGATCTTCCGACCTTTTCTACAAATCTTTTTTTGTCTTATTAATTGGTTGTTTTGTTCATTTTCTCCAATAATATACTTTTGAAATCATTTAAGCGAACTAAATTTGCTAGACTGGTGATATTGTTCATTTGCAATCGATTTTCTTCATATTTCATTTTAATCAGAGTCTTATATGTTTTATAATTTCGAAATTTAGACAAAAATACTAGAAAGGTACAAAAATATAAAATGTTTAATGAAAGTACACTCACCTGTTCTCTTTTCAAACAACTATTTTTGTCCATATTAACAAATTGGATCTTCTGAGCTTTCCTACAAATCTTTTTTTGTCTTATTAATTGGTTGTTTTGTTCAATTTCTCCAATAATATACTTTTGAAATCATTTCAGGAAACTAAAATTTCTAGACAGGTGGTATTGTTTATTTGCAATTGATTTCCTTCATATTTCATTTCAATCAGAGTCTTATATTTTTTATAATTTCGAAATTTGGCCAATACTACTGAAAAGTTACAAAAATATAAAATGTTTTAATTGGAAGTAATTCTAGCTGTTCTCTTTTTCAAACAACTATTTGTTTCCATTTCATCAATTTGGATCTTCTCAGCTTTTCCACAAATCTTTTTTGTCGTATCAATTGGTTGTTTTGTTCATTTTCTCCAATAAAATACTTTTGAAATCATTTGAGGAAACTAAAATTTCTAGACAGGTGGTATTGTTCAATTGCAAATGATTTTCTTCATATTTAATTTCAATCAGTATCTTGTATGTTTTATAATTTCGAAATTCACCCAAAAATACTAGAAAGGTACAAAAATATAAAATGTTTTTAATAGAAGTACTTTTACCTGTTCTCTTTGTCAAACAACTATTTTTGTCCATTTTAACAATTTGGATCTTCCGACCTTTTCTACAAATTTTTTTTTGTCTTATTAATTGGTTGTTTTGTTCATTTTCTCCAATAATATACTTTTGAAATCATTTAAGCGAACTAAATTTGCTAGACTGGTGATATTGTTCATTTGCAATTGATTTTCTTCATATTTCATTTTAATCACCGTCTTATATGTTTTATAATTTCGAAATATAGACAAAAATACTAGAAAGGTACAAAAATATAAAATGTTTAATGAAAGTACATTCACCTGTTCTCTTTTCAAACAACTATTTTTGTCCATATTAACAATTTGGATCTTCCGATCTTTCCTACAAATCTTTTTTTGTCTTATTAATTGGTTTTTTTGTTCGTTTTCTTCAATAATATCCTTTTGAAATCATTTGAGGAAAATAAAATTGCTAGACAGGAGGTATTGTTCATTTGCAATTGATTCACATCATTTTCATTTCAATCAGTGTCTTATATGTTTCATAAGTTCAAAATTTACTCAAAAATACTAGAAAGGTATTGAAATATAAAATGTTTCCAAGGAACTACTCTCACCAGGTTTCTTTGTCAAGCAACTAGTTTTGTCCAAATTTTCTTAAAATTCCTTTGTTGGTAATGATGTACCTACTCTTTAACTGGGATTTTTGGGTTGGGACTTCCAGGAATTGGCAATACCTTCTATTGTGATAGTTGAGTGAGAAAGATCTTATCCCAAGGGTTGATTTGTTTGAATTATAACATTTCTAATCCAGTAAGTTGAATTTCATTTTTAAATCGGCATTTCAAATTGTATTTGAAAAAAAAAATTAATGAACATCTATTTTTTCTAATTTTCACCTACTTAAATCTGAAGGTTTTCTCCAATGCATCATTTCAAAGCAGGAACAATAACAATAATTAGCGATTATCCTAAAGCAATTTCTGCTCAAATGTTAGTCATTGCTCCTCTGATAATGACCTCCAAACATTAAACACAGATAACCGATTACTCAGAGGAAGTCACTGCTTTCCGGTTATGGTTTTATTGACAAATTGGTTCCACTCTACTTCAGAAAGTAATGGGAAGTATTTTCTAGGATTCCCAGGTGAAGTTAAAGATTTGACCAAACGTATAAGAACAGTTCTGATGGCTACGGTGCAGATGAAAGATCTACACCACGATCCGGAAATGCTCGTCGACTTACAGCACAGTTTGGCCAACTCGTATGCCTCCACTCCGGAATTGAGACACACTTGGCTGGATAACATGATAAAAAATCATGTCAGAGATGGAAACTTCTCGGAGGTTATTATTCGGTAGAAAAATCTTTAACTTTGTTTTTATACTTCTTATATTTTAGGCTGCATGTTGTCAGTTGCACATCGCAGCGTTGATGGCTGAGTATTTGAAACTGAAAAAGATACAAACGTGGGGAGCTGAAGCCTTCAAGAAAATATCCAGTAACATCTCCAAGGATGAAAAAGGTTTAAAGTTGGACGCAGGTGTTCAAGATATTCAATACACCGAGTTTATATTGTTAGACCAATTGGAGGCATGCGTAGAGTACATCAATAAGGCGGAGAGATATGAAATAATGGGTAGGTTATATGAACTTAAAATTGACTGAATGAACTAATATGTAGAATTGTAGGTGAACTTTACAAACTGATCTTGCCAATGTACGAGAAGCGTAGAAACTACGAACTGTTGAAAAACGCTCATACCACCCTCGCTCAGAACTACGAGAAGATAATGGAGATCAACAGGTCCTGTAAACGATTACTTGGAAGGTATTATAGGGTCGTATTCTACGGTCAGGATTTCTTCGAAGACGACAGTTCGAGGGAGTTTATATACAAAGAGCCCAAGGTGACCTCACTGAGCGAGATTTCGGAACGTCTGCAAAAACAGTTCTCCGACAAGTTCGGCAGCGAGAACGTGA
Source organism: Aphidecta obliterata (assembly GCA_963966015.1). NCBI lineage: Eukaryota > Metazoa > Arthropoda > Insecta > Coleoptera > Coccinellidae > Aphidecta > Aphidecta obliterata. The sequence continues at coordinate 36,958,386 of OZ014430.1, read as the reverse complement.
AAATGATACAGGACTCTGCACCGGTATGACTTCCTCTTTTCGGAGAAGTTCGATGTATTAATTTTCTAATTTCAGGTGAATCAAGACGAGTTAGATCCGAAACTGGCGTACATCCAAGTGACACACGTCACGCCGTATTTCGAGAAGGAACAGTTGGAAGAACGACAAACTGAATTCGAGCAAAACCATGACATTAATTGTTTTATGTTCGAGACACCGTTCACGAAAGATGGCAAAGCGAGGGGAACTCCGGAGGAGCAATGGAAAAGGAGGACGATATTGGAAAGTGAGTGAGCGTTGGAGGAAACTTGCTAAGTTTTCATTGAACTTTTTTCAGCCGAGTATTCCTTTCCTTACGTAAAGAAGAGGATAAGGGCAAATTCGAAAAGATTCGTCGAGTTGAGTCCTATAGAGGTTGCGATAGACGAGATGCAAACCAGAGTGGCAGAGCTTGAAGAAGTGGTTTTTACACGTCCAACCGACGCAAAAAAACTGCAGTTACGTTTACAGGGAAGTGTGAGCGTTCAAGTTAACGCAGGACCTTTGGCTTACGCGTCGGTATTTCTGAGTACAAATTCATCCATGTATCCGGAAGAAAAGGTTGAAGAACTTAAGGATGTCTATCGGTAAGAGAAATTGTTGTGAATTGTTACTCGATTGTTCTTACAACTTTTTCTTCAGGGAATTCCTGAAAATTTGCTACTCGGCGCTGCAAATCAACAGCAAACTCATCACAGCGGAGCAGCATAGCTACCAAGACCTCTTACGGGATAATTACAAACAATTATGTTCCTCTCTTTCGGATCTTTTCAACGAACATCTTTGGCCCCACGAAGATACAGGTAGTTTTAAGAGGAACAGTATGGCACTTTTCAGTGCCATAAGTGGCGCTTCCCAAAATTGTAGTACAGCATGAGAAGGCGGTCGGGAGGTTGAAAAAAATTAGAAAGTGTCTTGCCATAAGTAGCAGTCTGAAAGTATTGTCCATTTTTTTTTAGTCGAAATTTTTTATGTGGGGACCCAACCAAAGAATGTCTGGATGCAATATTTTATTTTACTGCGAGAACTAATGAATTTTATATAAATCAAGTCAAACAGCTGTTCATAATCTTTTTTGTGTGAAGCATTCAGGACATAATTTTATTGATTTTTTATCGACTAGGGTTAGAAATATTAATGAAAACTGACTAGGTAGAGAAAAAGTGTTTGTTGTGGTCTAGAATGTATTTATTCAAACGTCAGATGATATTTTATGTTTTGGAATACTACCTATTTCCTAAATTAGTTTTCATTTAGTTAAATCACGCCATTTCATGAATTATGTATTATATATGTTCAAATTTTATTATTGTTAAACGTATGTATATAGGTATATCGAAATATTGAGTCAATAATAATATGTGTCGGTAAACATCACTTCTGAATAATATTCATAAGAAAAACTAGTAGAAGTTAGTATTTGATACGATATTTCTACTTTTATATGAATCTATTAATTTTATATTTGCTCTAATAAAAATGAAACTCTTCCGATTGAATTAGTTCCAAATCAAACATTAAATATTCCGAAAGGCATTACCCAAATCTTGAGTTGAACTATCGATCCCTTTCAGTTATTACAAAATGACTAGAACGAATGTAGTTAACGTTCCGAGGAACAATTTGTTGTGTAATTTTAAATGTATATCTGTGTCTACATCTACTTCCTATAAGCCATATTGCTAACCCGATAAGAAACTATGTGACATTTTATAGTGGTGAAAAACTGTATTTTTATATTTTATTTTACATTTTCTTTTTGAATTTATTCGAAATCATTCATGACATTCGAAATGTGTATTTTTATTTTAGTCAGAATGTATGTTTAATTGTTGGCATTCCAGTGGAAAAAAATCCTTTTCAAGTTGATTTGCTCGTTATTTCAACTGAATTCTCTTCATTCCTCTTCTATTGCTACGTGATTTCAATTATCTTCTTTTTTACTGTTAATTCTAAAACGATATTATGTGCATTATTGTTGAAATAAATGTTTTTTGAGTGGGCTGTGAGAATAAAAATGTTACATGTCAGAATTGGTCCAGTTGACTTTTTCCTTCTTATTCAGCGTTTTCCTGGAAGTTTGTGAGAGTGTTTTCCCGGTTATAATTTTAATATTTGAACCAGATTTCCAAAATATTTTTAAGATTGAAATGAATATTATAAGGTTGTAAGTTATGAGCCAAACATTGATGTGAAAAATAATTTCATTCTATATTCATCAACTTCAAGAGATGCAATCCTCAAATACCCTATAAATTTAAAAATACTAGGCCTTTTTCAAAAGTTCAGTCTATAAAAACACATTTTGTTATTAAATTAAGGATAGTCTGAGTAAATTCCTGAAAAGTGATTCAAAAGGTAATATTTCTGGAGGGTTAAAAGATAAGCAAACGAAATTAATGATAAAAGTCAAACTTTATTCATCATTACTTCGATTTTTTAGACTTAATTTTCTTAATATAGAATTCAAGTTCTTTGCCTTCCAAGACATAACCGTCAGCCCGTCCACATTGTCCAGGTCTAGATGCTAGACAAGCTGAAAAATAAATTTCAAAATGAGTAACAAATAAATAACGTACCAAAAATTCACTACAATTTTTTTAAATCAGAGTAACTATGACAGCTAATCATCGTTCAATTTGTAGATTCAAAACAAATACCACAAAAAAACTGAACTCGCTAAATTTTATCATCATAAAATAATAATTGAATTAACTAGGTACAGTATAAAGCTTTATCGTAAAAAACGTACCTAATAATCTACCAGTTAAGAATTGTTCCTCAATAGCTGGTTCCGTTTTAGCAGTCTTCTTTCTAATTTCATATTTCTTCTCTATCTTTTTCGACATCTTCTTGCTGAACACTGCTTCTTCTTCAGGCGTCTAAAACGATAAAATAACTCAATGATATTCAAAAACCAGGGAACGGAGGTTGGGGAACTTCACATCTCAGAATGAATAAATCAATTGTTACATCAACGAAAGATCAGTTGACACGCTTGCACATCATCGTAACACAAATATGATAAAAACAAACATAAAATTACTTACCAATTTGGCTCCCTTCTTGCGTCCCAAGGGTAGCATGTAGTGACTTTCATAGTATTGCCGGAAAGGAGTCGCGTCAATGACAACAATGGCATTTTTCACTAAGGTCTTAGTACGGACCAATTCGTTGTTACTGGCATTGTATACAACATCAATGATCCTGGTTTTACGCGCACATCCTTCGCTGCCCCATGCGAAATTTCCTGTGTCCAACCTTAGAGCACGGTATTTCAAGTTACCACCTCTGGTGCGTACATAACGGATTCTTCTGGACCCTAACTTGGTCTGAGCTGCTGGTCTACCTAACTCGAACTTCCTCTTCTTGCGGAGGGGCTTCCTTTTGCCACCAGTGGCCCTCCTTTTATGCCAATGATCACGGCTGATACCTAAAAAAAAAACACGAACACGTTTCAGTATAACATTTTCTAGACTAAACCAAATTGGAAAGATGAGAAAATTACTTCAGAACGCTGTGGGATATTTTGTCTTCAGCACACACATCGGACTATCTTTGATATCATCATGTCAGAAAAGAGGTTACACGAAATGTTTAACGAAGATTCGAAAAATATTACTATCAACTAGTGGAAAAAAGCCACAATGATAAAAACTAAAGCATGATTGCAAGTTTAGAAACTCTATTTTCGTTATTTATTCAGATTATAAATCAACATGAAAATCTTAACTCACCCATTTTGTTTCTTTAACTTAAAGGACTGAATACATCACAAACTGAAATGGGGAAGAATCGAGATGACAATTGACGTTGCCGAAACGAACTACGAACCACTGAGATGTATTAGCGTTTTAGATATTCAATTGGTCTTCTTGATATTTTATCGGTTGGTTAAATTAGAGTGATATTTTTATTATTAAATTAATTCATTATCGGAATATGTTCGATTTGACGGAATATATTTCATTCTTTGAATCAAAGCAAGACTCTAATTGGGCAAATTATTCGATATTCGCGATTGTAACTACCGATGGCGCTGTGAAATGTAAACAAACATGGAGGAAAACGAGTATCTTTTCGGGATTTATCGTGGTGAAACGGATTATTTTAGGTGTTTTTCCTTCGAATTTGTGAGTTTTATGTGGAGACTTTTTAGTGAATGATTGGATAGGTGAATAAATTGTTTTTTTCAATTCTTATTATATCGAAATTGATAATAATTCAACAGGAAAAATGGAGGACTATTTGAGTTTGAAGCAGTGCTCAATAATTTGGAGGCTACACCTAATAGTCGATCATTTTTGCTTTTCTTCGGTCTATTTCTTCCACTATGCCAAGGGCATTAGTGACAAACCGCTGAGGCATTTTCCTTATGAAATTTATGGAAATGTATAGCCCTGTTTTGATTTTTATTCGAGGAGCAATTGATAACACAACAACTACAATTGAGAACGGTTTTTTTTTTCTAGTACTAGAACTTTGTTCACTCATTGTCCTAAAATTCATGTACATATATAACTCATTCAGACTTCACCTTAAAGATGATTCTAATTTCTTTCTCACAGAAAAATTAAGTCACATTTGAAATACGAAGATCAATTTCACAACACTCGTGTTGATAATTGTTGAATTACCTTTCTAAATCACCACTCAAACCTGCCCCAGCAAATTGGACTCAAACTTGTAACCTAAAATTCAATAACTTCGTGAATGTATTTCAACTGAATTACACTGTTATAAATACCTTACCGACTTTTTTTTTGAGCGCTCGTACAACTTACACGAGGGCTATATCATTTCGTCACGATGTCTGTATTTTTCGAATTTTGAGCCGAAAATGGTCTCAATCGACTATGTTCGACTCACTGATGACGAATCCGTCGAAAAATTCGAGTCTGTCCGTCCGTCCGTCCGTCCGTCCGTCCGGCCGTATACACGATAACTCTCGAACGGAATGTCCTAGAAACTTGAAATTTTCAGGGTAGGTTCAGTTCCCGAATGGCTCGGTTAAGTTCGTTAATGGGCCAAATTCCACCAGGGGTTCCGTAAATATGGCCGTTCAAAGTTTTGTTTCCCTGATTACTTGAAAACTACAGATTTGATCGAGATGAAATTTTGCACTCAAATGGAAAATGAGGTGTTCAAGCTACATGTGAAATTTTGTCCAGATCGCATGACCAGAACCATAGAAACCATAGAAAATTGTAACTTTTGAACGGAAAGGCCTAGGGACTTGAAATTTTCAGGGTGGGTTTGGATCGCAAATTTCACGGTCATGTTCATCAATGAGCAAAATTGGACTAGAGGTTCCGTAAATATGGCCGTTCAAAATATTTTTTTCGTGATAGTTTCGAAACTACCGATCGGATTGGAATGAAATTTTGCACCTAGCTCAGGAATAATGTATTCAAACTACGTGCAAAATTTTGTCCAGATCGCATCACCAAGACCATAGATACCGTGGAAAATTCTAGCGAATTATCGGAAAAAAATTGATCAGCTGAAGCACTGACATGAAGTCTGGAGTTTCGCCTAAGTTTCAGAATTTTTTTGACAGCAGTCAAAAATTCCTTCAATTGATTTCTAAAACTGGAAAATGTGAATCTACCTACAAGGTGCATGTACGAGCGCTCAAAAGCTCCTGCCTTCACGGCAGTGCTTTCTGTAATTTTTTCAATACCAATTACTTAGCTCAGAAAATGATAAAAATTTCTGAATATACCTCACGAATTTTCCTGGATATAAAATAAAAATATCTGGCTTAAAAGCACGTCAAATATGAAAACAATACTCGTTTTCTAGGTTCGGGATTTATCAAGAGACCTAACCTCTAAAGTAAGAGCAAAGAGGAAGAATAGTCTTTGGTAAGAGATGTTGAAATTAACAAATTTTAAAGAAAAATACAGATTGGTAGCAGGTCTGTGGTTATTCTGTGCTCTGTGGGTACTCTATGAAGAAAATCCGCTTAGAATTTTCAATATTTTCATAATAATCATAATTACTCTGTGAAAATCCCGCTCAGAATTTTCATAATTGCTCAGGCTCAGTGTTCTGTGACCGCTAGTCTGTAGCAGTCGCGATGTCTGACGAGGTGGAAAATGATGATAGTTGGCTTTATGGTGAAAACAATGATAATGTTTTGAAAGAAGCTGAAAAAGAGCCAACTCGTAATGAAGAACCACCTTCTGAAGAAGAGATAGTTGCACCTGTAGCATTGGTAAGAATCTATTATCTATATTATGTTTGCAACTTAACCTATTCCACAATCTTGTTATTTTAGCCGCCTATTGGCGATGGCCCCCCAGGTGTTGATAATGAAATCGAGAATGACACACAAAATGAAGAAAAAGAGGAAGGCGAGGTAGAAAACAAACTGAACGATGAAGACAGCGATAAAGAAGATTTAGATGAAGATAGCGATGACGATGTAAATGTCGTCATCGGAGATATCAAATCAACACCCTCTTACACCGCCTTAAACATTAAAAGAAGCACACTCATCAATTCTGCAGCCGTCGACAAAACTAAACAAGCAGCCGGCAAATTTACAGTAGAGGAATTCGACCAAGCCGGTATGATCAATGGCGTACCGGCAATCGATTACAACTTAGACTCTTTGGAAGACAAGCCTTGGAGAAAACCCGGTGCTGACATAACCGATTATTTCAATTACGGCTTCAATGAAGATACTTGGAAAGCTTATTGCGAAAGGCAGAAAAGAATTCGTGTATCCGAGTCCGGGATAGGACTTCAACCTCTAAACGCTATAGGTCTACCTCGTGGACCTGTTCCTATATCTAATGATAATAGTAAATACGCCAATAACTTCACCGGTATTAGGAAAGCTGGACCGCCACCTGGTAGGAGGATGACGGGGTCGATAGACGTTCTCGGTGGTGAACAACCCAAGGAAAACGTTATTCAGGTAAGAAAAGTCTTTTTTTTTTGTTTGTGTGGTACCTAATTTGTATTTGAATAATGTTATAGGTGATGACTGCGGATCGAAGAGAATATAGCAGAAAACCACCTGGATTTCCGGATATGTCTGTGCCTCCGCCAGCGGCAACTTTCGAAACGTTTCAACCCGAATACGGATTTAATCCCGAACCTGACCCATATTTTGGTGGGTACGAACCAACGCAAGATTGCCAATGGGGTAAGTTTCGTTTTATCCCATATTAATAGAATATACAGGGTGATTCCAGATTTGACATTAACCTTGAAGGACGTGTTAGTATGACACATTTGCTGTCGTTTGAACCATATTTCTTGATTTTCAAAAATCAACAGTTTACAAGTTATTTGATTATATGTGTTTTTTGAAAAATTACTCACCTTACTTCATTTTTCGTCAATTTTTTTCTACGTTGAGCAAGTTTGATTATAATTTTGGATTATTTTCATCAGAGAAGGACATAATATGTATGAAAAAAGCGAAAATATGCTGTAATAGATGTTGAATAAGAATAAGTATGATTTGAAAGTTGGTATATGAAGAAAAGAATAGTAAATTTCTAATATCAATTTGCCTGCAACTTTTGAACTCCACAATTTATGTATGACAAAAGTATTTTAAAAACTTGACAAATTCCTTCTTTATTTCCTACAAATTTCTCGTTGAAATGCAGGCACTAGTTTTGTTACAGCAGATTTTGATTTGAAAGAGGATATAAGCAAAGAAAGAAAAGTAACGAATTAAATATTTTTTTATTGCAATTTGACTCGAAATTTCATTAAGAAATTTTAAAATTCATGAAAACCACTAACAATATTCAAAGAATTTTGTTTTTAATTGTATATTTTTATTTTTCCGGAAACTCTATTTCAATGAGGGTTCTAAAGGTGAAAAAGTAATAATTTCAATACAATTTTTTTTTTTTAAACAATTCACACTCAAATAAACTAATTCTAACAAAATGCAAAATTCTTAATTAATAAATCCTTTTGAATTATGTATTTATAAATGCACACACTCACAGAGAACAGTCCAAATAAAGTTCCTTCAATTTTCCCTGAATTGAACAAATTCTTAAATATTATGATGATTTTCCATCCTACGATGTTTCTAAATACACATTACGTATCATCATGCTGTTTTCTTCGAAAAAATTCTCCAAATATAATGTTGCTCTTTTGTGGATTTATGATAATACGATAGGTACGTTAATATTTATGTTTTCATTCGTTAATTTGAATCCTCATTCTTTCAAGTCCCATGTAATTCTATTTGACCAGATTTTATAACAATATTTCGATGTTTTTTCGTTTTCCAATCTCATTTTAAACAACCCTTTTGATAGATCAATTTCGACGACGTTTCTCTCAATTGTCAACTGGCCTGCTTTTTTCCTTCCAAATTATTTCATATCGCATTTCCTAGGTATTCCAACATTCCTAATAGATTCTTTCCACTTCTTCATTTCATATACATCATTATTTTGATATATATACTATTTTTCTTATTTTCAAATAATCTGAACCCTCTTTGAAAATATAATATTACAATAATTTATAAATTGATCGAATTCACTGAATTGACTAAGATGTTCGAAGGTTCTTGAATTTATTTTATTTTAATTTCTTGAAACGTTGAGAAATATTAGAAGGAATTTGGCAAGTTTTTAAAATGCTTTTGTCATACATAAATTGTGGAGTTCGAAAGTTGTAGGCAAATTGATATTAGAAATTCACTATTCTTTTCTTCATATACCAACCTTCAAATCATACGAATTCTTTTTCAATATCTATTACAGCATAGTTTCGCTTCTTTCATACATATCATATCCTTCTCTGATAAAAATAATCGGAGATTATAATCAAACTTGCTTGACGAAAAATGGAGTAAGGTGAGTAATTTTTCAAAAAACACAAAAACTCAAATAACTCGTAAACTGTTGATTTTTGGATATCAATAACTATGGCTCAAATGACAGCAAATGATCCCTTCAAGGTTCACATCGAATTTGGAATCACCCTGTTGAAAAGTAGGAGACGCCACATAGTTATTTGAGACCTCACGTCCGTCGAGCTGGAATGAATGTGAATCTAATTTTGAATGATTCCAATTTCAGGTACAGTGAATCCACCTACGTGGGCGCCTTCAGAAATCAAATCTCTCACACCAGGTCCGCCCTCTATTCCTCATAATTTACCGATGGGTCCTCCAGTCGGAATGTCGGGGCCGCCATTATCAAGTAGAGATAGGGATAGAGATCGAAGTCCTTCCCACCACAGGGAAGAAAGAGATCACGATCGGGAAAGGGACCGAGAGAGTAAGGTTAGAGAAAGGTCGGAAAAGCCTAGAGATCGGGAGAGGGAAAGGTCTCATAGGAGGGAGAGGTCGAGGAGTAGATCTAGACGTCATAAGTCCAGGTCGAGGAGTCCAAGTCATAGATCTCACAGGAAAAAGAAGTCGAGAAGGCACGAAGAGAGGGACAGTGAATGAATTTAATATTTAAGCTTCTTTTATTCAGATTTATTCGGCTATGTTAAGTTCTAATCGAATTCAGTTTTATTTATGTAAATTATCGAATTTTATCATTGGATTCACGTTCAAATCAAATAAAGTCAAACTTTATCAACAATTTCCTTTTATTTGAGGACAATTTGTCAAATTTGGAACGGAAAATAAGATAAACGAATACACTTCATTAAATATATTTTCAATACATACATTTTGTTTATTCGAGTATACAAAGGAAATATAAATTCTTGAGGAATTCCACAACTGGAAGTACTCTACATTTTCGTCAATAAATAATTTCTCTTCATTCTATAAATGGGTATTAAAATTATTTGTCCACACGAATAATTTAATTATCACAAAGTATGTCAGTGAAATGTTGGCGAGTTACTCAGGTCCTTTTAGAAGATTACAACAAAAAAATTAATATCTCAATACCCTGTACTAATGAGGACATTACAATTTATTAATAACGGTGTAGAAAACTTTGAGATGTTGGAAAAATAAGGACATCACTGTAATTCCCAATTCATCTCACTGACATTATCGTTTTCTATAAAAGTAAGTTCCAATTACTAGAAAACACTTAGAATGTACAAACTTATTTTATTCATTGTTGAATTGGAACAAGCCCTTTAATTGAGCGAAATACATCTGTAAGAACTGAATTTCTCTCGATTTTTAAATATTTCGACTAGACAACAGACATGGTCACTTTGTGTGCATTGAGCGCTGGTTGCAATCTTATGGTGTGCCTCAGGGACGCCGCCGAGCCGGATCTTCTACTGGAGTGCGAGATCGAGGTGGTTACGGTGCCACTGGATTCCCCGTTCCTATAGCCGAGACAGTGCCCTTGTCGGATGCCGGGGAAACACATGGAGATGCAGTTTGCGATCCAGTTTATCGGCGGATACTTCCTACATGGATCCAATTTTAAATGTTTTAGTAATGAACAGCATCTATAGAGAAAAATTGACGGTTTTCAAGGTGGGTGAAAGCTTGTTGATTTCCAAGCTACCCTAAGCCTAAGTGATACTTCAAGCCTTTACTCATCTACCTCTCTCACTTTACAGGGTGATTCATCAGTTTCTTTTTGTAATTTCCAAATTCGCAGTAAGAATATTCGTCAAGTTAACTTTGGTGCCCACCTCTGATTTCGATGATTTTTTTTTAATAAAGGCACCTTTTCATGACCGTATAGTACCAGTCTCAATCTCAGGAATCTTATAGTTTTGGAGATAAGATTTTTCAAAAATTGCTTGGAAATTGATCAAATTTTGACGTTTCAGACTAAAATTATTGAAAAATGACAGCTTCATCAGACCTACCAACATTATTCTGGAAATATTGGAATATTTCTTTTTCACCTCTGTGTTTGGAAATTCGATTCAAAAGAAAAATAATGAATAACCCCAATCTATGAATTCCTCAACTAGGTTAATTTCTTGAAGTAGACCTGTATTCTGTGTTTCTTTGTATGGTGGAAGTAATTTCATAGTTGTTGAGTTCATAGTAGTATATAACTGAACGCATTTCTTGAAAATTAAGGAAAATGTTTTTCAAAAATTCGAAGCCATAAAATTAGCATAATAATGCACTAGCTAAATGTTCCACGGTGAACAATTTTTTTAAGCTCGAATATCCTATAATACAACGGAAATGAAGCTTTTATATTCTAATAAACCTACAAAGCATAAGTACCGTCAAACCTTTATAAGTAGTGCATCGCTGCAATTGTTTTTCCGCCGGTACTCCAATCGGTCTATATTGAAATATCAAATATTGGAATGAGACCAGTATTTCGAGAAACAAGTGTTCATCATAAGTTCTATGCAAACTCACCTTAGATTCTTACATAGATGCGTAGAAAAAAGACAATATATTACAGGATTCGCCGCCGAGTTGAGCGGCGCGAGGCTCTGTATGAACGTCGCGACGGCTATATTATGTTGCGTCTTTGGAATGTAGCCGTATACTTGAAGAATATCGAAAACTATGTATGGACTCCAACATAAAACGAACACTGAAAAAAAGTAATGTCAATGAAAGAGTCACAGAAATCAAGAAACTCACCGAAAACGATCACGAAAGTCATCTTTACTGTTTTAATTTTTGCCCTCGGTATCAGCCCCCTTGAGCTTGCTCGTCTGGATTCCTGATCGTCTCTGTATTGACGTAGATGTCTATCTCTGCGATCACCTACGACAAAAATGCATTTTACTCATTTTAGGAAAGAAAAGATGAATTTCAATGAAATTAATTGGGCTTAATACGATCCTGTTCTATGTAATTGCTCCAAGATGACGCGATTCATTATAATGTATCGGTTTGAATTAATTCAAAGTTGATAATTTCATTAATTCAAAAGGAATAATTCGGGTTCTTTGATAGTTTTAATATTGAATACTCTACTACTAGTTGGTTACACATTTAAACAACTGGCTCGTTGGTCTAGGGGTATGGTTAGAGCGCCCGTCGGTAGAGCATTGCTGAACAGGTAACATCCCTTAGTGAGCGCTCCGTAAAAGAGAAACTTCTCAAGTTGTGATCGTCGTTCCGGCTTTTGCCGGCAAAATTTGTAAAAGTGTAAAAGACATTGACTTTAAAAACAAAAACAGTGAATAGTTCGTTAGAAAAGTGAAGTGATATCCTCTTAGAGGAATCACAAAAATTACCAAAATGGAGTCGATGTCGATGGATATTCCCGACTTTACCAGCGATGAGGAAGGAAACTCCACAGCACGGCCAAAAAGATCAAGGATCACTAGAGTGAACGCTAGAATTAGTGATACTGAAGACCCGACAGTCACGCATCCGGTTTCGAAAGCGCAAACAAAAAGAAAATCACCGCACGCGGTAACGATGAGAAATAGTTTTGGGATATTAAACCCGAACGAAAAGGAAAAAGCTACAGCAGGCCCCAGCACGATACCCCAAAAAACTGCAAGAACAAAGAAGCCGCCACCAATTGTCATAAAAGGCATTTTTGACAGCCACTACAAGATAATTAACGAAATAAGATCCCTTATTACGGGCAAATTCCATATCAAATATGGGAACGATAACTCAAATATTTATTGTGAGAAGGCCGATGACCACAAAAAATTAGTGGACCACTTTAAAGAATGTGGCCAAGAGTTCCATACTTACACCCCCAGGCAGGAAAAAACCCACGCATTCACACTGCGGGGTCTAGAATCTGACCCAAAGGTGGACGAAATTAAAGAAGAACTTATGCAAGTGAACAAAATTGGAGTGCAAGAAGTTTTCAGAATGAAGGGCACGAAGTCCCCAGTATTTCTGGTCACAACCGATAACACTGTAACCTTGAAAAATCTAATGATTAAGGCAAGAATTGTCAATTTCACCGCAGTAAGGTGGAATAGATACACAAATAAAAAAGAAATCATACAGTGCCATCGCTGTCAGCTTTGGGGCCACGCCACCTCCAATTGTCACAGAGCTTTGATATGCTTGAAATGTGCAGGAAAACACATAACAAGAGAATGCCCAAAACCCAGGACAACACCTGCAAAATGCGCTAACTGCCAAGGGGACCATACCGCGAATAGCACTGCATGTCCAACATACATAACCCTATTGAATAAGAAGACATCCCAGAAGATAACCTACACGCCAGCAGCCGCCAAGAGGTATAGCGAAGCCCCGATTCCCAAGGAAAATGTCTGGGAAATGAGGAAACAAGCTGTGGAAGCTAAAAGGAAACCGGAAAAGCGCAGCGAAGCGCAGGTGAGTAGCGGTGTTCCCACCCAATCCCAACAAAACTATACTAATAATCCATTCGCTGACATCAATAATGAATTTGAAAAGTTGAATAGACATATTAATATTAACAAATTTTTGGACTCTTTGAGGAACCTCAATAATAAAATGAGCATGGCCACAAACCAAGCCGAAAAGTTCCACATATTCTTTGAATTTTTCCAAACCGCCAATGAATACTAGGCTCAATATCGCGACATGGAATGCTAACGGTGTTTCTAGAAGACACCTGGAAATTTCAAATTTTTTAAAAAACAATGACATAGACATATTGACCTTGAACGAGACGAGACTTAAAGACACAGACACCTTTTTCATAAACGGATACAATGTAATCAGACAAGACAGACCGGCAAACAATGGTTACGGAGGAATTGCTGTCCTATTAAAAAACAACTTAGTGTTTAGTCAAATCCCAAAAATCCCTAACTGCACAATAGAACATTTAGGTATTCGTATCGGTAAGCTTTTTTCTTTAATTGCAGTATACAATAGACCGCTCAACAAATTTAGTATGAATTGCTTTAGGAATCTTTTTAATAACGGCAATAAAGTTCTAGTTCTAGGAGACCTGAACGCCAAACACGAACAATGGAACTGCAACGCCCGAAATACAAACGGTAATACCCTTTTTGATTACCTCGATTTGAATGACGATATCCTTCTCCACATCCCTAATAGCCCAACTCATTATCCCACAAACTTCACTACCCCTTCAACAATAGATCTGGTACTTTCGAAAAACATCCGAAATATAACGGAACCGGACTCTATTTGTCAATTAACGTCGGACCATAATCCGGTTGTAATCACCATAGGCTGCGGAAACATTGAGAAAGTACCTGAAAAAATCAGGTACGATTATTCGCAGACGGACTGGAGTATGTTCAGAAATTATCTAGACTCAAAAATTACCATCAATAATAACATACGAACCCCTTCACAGTTGGAGTGTGAGGTGGACAAATTTTCAAAAGCTCTCAAGTATGCCCGAGATAAAACCACCCCTAAAAAACGAATAAAAGACCCTATCGACAATATTCCCGCCGATATAATAAGGCAAATTAAATACCGGAATTCGATAAGGAAACGGTGGCAAACCTACAGGAGGAGAACTGATAAAGATCTCATGAATACCATCACTCGGGAAATCCAGTCAGAACTAACTAAATTCAAAAATGAAAAATGGGAAGAAAAACTTCTTTTAATGAACAACAAGAAATCATTATTTTGGAAAACATCTCAAAATTTTACGAAAAAACATTCTTCCATTCCCATTCTTGTTCAAAATTCCAAAGAATACTCCACAGATATGGAAAAGTCGGACATACTTGCAGAAAATTTTGAAAAAGCCCACCTCATACCAGACTCCACTACTGCTGAACATAATACGGTCGAACAAAGAGTCATGGACTTTCTTCTAAATTATAGAGAAACCCGACCAGATCTAAAGTTCCTTACCACTCCATCCGAAATCCTTCTCCACATCAAAAAACTCAAAAACAGCAAAGCCCCAGGTTCAGACGAAATTGACAACAGGCTGATTAAAAAGCTGTCAAAAAAAGCTTTGGTACAATTTAATTACATAATAAACGCTATTTTGAGTACGCAGCACTGGCCAAACTCGTGGAAAACGGCCATTGTTGTCCCAATACCAAAAACTGGGAAAAACAATGACTCGCCAGCAAATTATCGTCCAATCAGCCTGTTGTCCCATCTCAGCAAAATTGCTGAGAAAATTCTTCTGGACAAAATCAAAATGGTCATTCAAGAAGAGAAAATCAAAGATGAATACCAATTCGGGTTTAAGGAAAATCATAGCTCGACACAGCAAGTCTGCAGGATTGTAACAGACATTATTAATAACTTTAATATGAAAAATCATACGGTCATGTTATTACTAGACATCGAAAAAGCGTTCGATAAAGTCTGGATAACTGGCCTCATCTTCAAATTGATCCAACTAAATTTTCCTAAATTCATGATTAAAATCATTCATTCATATCTTTCGGATAGAAAATTCCAGGTCAGAGTTGGAGAAAAACTTTCCAAATTCAAAAACATTCCTGCGGGCATCGTACAAGGATCCGTCTTAGGACCAAGATTATTCAATATCTACGTCCAGGACATCCCCAAGTACGAACATACTAACATAGCACTCTACGCAGATGATACTGCCATATATGCACACTCAAGCTGCGCAGAACAAGCTAACAACGAGCTCAAAATCCATCTTCAAATGTTAGAAAAATACTTTGACAGATGGAAGATTAAACTTAACGAAAACAAAGCGGAGCAAATAGTGTTTAGCAGAAGGTTTAACGATAAAACGATCAGTAATCGTATGAGAGTAGGTAGTACCGAAATCATACCGAGAACCTGCACGAAATATCTTGGCGTAGAACTAGATCAAAGGTTGAATTTCCACCAACATATAAAAACAATGGTCAACAAAGCATACTCAGTTAAGAAAAAGCTCTACCCACTATTGTGCAGGAAAAGTAAAATTAATGAGGTAAACAAAAAATTATTGTATACCTCATACATAAGACCAATACTGTCATACGCCGCCCCGGCCTTCTGCCACCTCAGACCATTCCCGTTAAGGCCAATCCAGAATTTGCAAAACAAAGTACTGCGACTAGCGCTTAATAAAAGTTACTTCACGAGACTCTCTGAGCTCCATCAAATTTCTGGTATACCCCCAATCAGGGATTACTACAATAAAATCTCCAGCAATTTCTTCGAACACCATTGTAAAGCCACAAAAATAACAAAAAGCATTACGAAAACACGTCAGCATAACATGAAACCCAACAGCCCCCATCCCCTTCCCTACCAACACCTACCCATCTTCCTCCAAAATCCCCTCTCCTTTAATTAGAAAGCATCGCTACTTAACCTTCCAAAGGTCATCATAGTGTTACGATAATAAGCAAAGCAGCTGCAAAGCAAAAATTGGTAGAGTCTGATGAAAGCTGAGTCGTCATTGCGTACGGTGCTAGCCCAAGGCCCCCAGCCGAGAAGCCCAAACGTCCCAAGGGTACGAGACCCGCCAGAGGTACGATGCGGCCCTCGGACGAGGGCACTGGACGTACCTAGTAGATGGCGATTCAACTGAATCAGACGTATACCAATTAGCAGAACTGGAATCAAACTCCATACGTTTGACCCAATTGTATATATGTAAATAAATTATACTCATCCCCCAACCCTTCAATTAATTCAACCAGGTTTTTACTTTTAATTTTCCTGGATAATCCTTTTAAAAATTTCCCTTTTGTATATAATATCGTCCTAATAAGACAAATGTGAATAAATTACCTAAAGTTTAAAACATAATTCCCTTATATATCTCAAGGTAATACCTCAGGGTAGGAACTTGTAAATTTATTGTAAATATTATTATAAATGCATTGTAAGCATATATGTATGAGAAATTGAGAAATAAATGTTTTTGGTTTTTTGGTCTAGGGGTATGATTTCCGCTTAGGGTGCGGGAGGTCCCGGGTTCAAATCCCGGACGAGCCCAGAAATTTTTCTCTTTTTCCATAGTCATAATATATTTTCCACTTCTAACGAATATCCAGATAGAAGTATTTGGTATTTTAAGGGATTTGTGCTCAGTCATAAAAAAATTACCTTTATTATATATAACAATTCAACAAGAAAGTTAAATCCGCATTTTTTCCACACAGTTCTCGAACAATGTACAACTTACTTTGCCTGATTGGGGCATGTCCCATAGGAATTAAAAGTTTGCTCTTGGACCAAATAGTCCATACGATTACGGCATAACAAGTGCTGATGATTAGAGCAGGAATGACGAACAGCAGAATTGCAACGGAGGTCATGTAGATTTTCCATTGTGTCGGGTTCAGGTCTATCCAGCATTGGGGAATATCTGAAAAAACACGCAACGTTTTTTTGACTGATGAAAATATTCTAGACCATAGAATATAATTTTTCAGTGAATGACGTATTAATTTTCTATGACCCTTCTATGGCCATAGAGAAACTGAATTTACATTTTGTTCTAAAAAAATTTAGAAAAGCACTGCCGTGAAGGCAGGAGCTTTTGAGCGCTCGTACATGCACCTTGTAGGTAGATTCGCATTTTCCAGTTTTAGAAACCAATTGAAGGAATTTTTGACAGCTGTCAAAAAAATTCTGAAACTCAGGCGAAACTCCAGACTTCATGTCGCTGCTTCAGCTGATCAATTTTGTTTCGATAATTCGCTAGAATTTTCTACGGTATCTATGGTCTTGGTGATGCGGTCTGGACAACATTTTGCACGTATTTTGAATACATTATTCCTCAGCTAGATGCATAATTTCATTCCAATCCGATCAGTAGTTCCGAAACTATCTGGAAAAAAATATTTTGAACGGCCATATTTACGGAACCCCTAGTCTCATTTTGCGTGACCGCGATATTCGCGATCCAAACCCACCCTGAAAATTTCAAGTTCCTAGGCCTTTCCGTTCAAAAGTTACAATTTTCTATGGTTTCTATGGTTCTGGTCATGCGATCTGGACAAAATATTGCTTCAATATATCATTCTCGATTAAAATACAAAATTTCATCTCGATCGAATCCGAAGTTTCGAATTTATCGAGAAAACAAAATTTCAAACGACCGTATTTACGGAACCCCTTGTATAATGTTGCTCATAGATGAACGTGATCACGACATTCGAGATCCACACCTATCCTGAAAATTTCAAGTCCCTAGGCATTTCCGTTCAAAAGTTACAATTTTCTATGGTTTCTATGGTTCTGGTCATGCTATCTGGACAAAATTTCGCATGTAGCTAAAACACCTCATTTTCCATCTGAGTGCAAAATTTCATCTCGATCGAATCTGTAGTTTTCAAGTAATCAGGGAAACAAAACTTTGAACGGCCATATTTACGGAACCCCTGGTGGAATTTGGCCCATTAACGAACTTAGCCGAGGCATTCGGGATCTGAACCTACACTGAAAATTTCAAGTCTCTAGGTTGATCCGTTCGAGAGTTATCGTGCTTACGGCCGGACGGACGGCCGGACGGACGGACAGACTCGAATTTTCCGACGGATTCGTCATCAGTGAGTCGAACATAGTCGATTGAGACCATTTTCGGCTCAAAATTCGAAAAATACAGACATCGTGACGAAATGATATAGCCCTCGTGTAAGTAGTACGAGCGCTCAAAAATATATTCCTTACTTTTGTATTTTAAAATGAAATATCAACAAAGGATCGAATGTCAAAACATAAACTAATGTCATTGACATTTGACAGGCAATTATTTTTCTATGCTACTGTTTTTTTTAATGACCTTTTTGGTTGGTATAATTGCCACTTGTGAGTCGAATTCAAATGTAATTTTTGGGTGGAAAAATCTCATATCAACTCGGGCTTTCGTATCTTCCCCCGTATACGACTTCTAAAACAGCAAAACACTATCCGACGATATGGTGAGGCTCCCCTTGCTATGGGCGATATAAATGAGATCAACTGCTATAAAGGGGTTAACGAACATTCGAGTATCATCGACAAAGAGCTGAATGACCCTAGAAGATAACAAAAATTATAGCCTAATAGGGTACTTTTACGGAGGATACGTTCTATGGTCCGCAATTCCCATACAGAGTGCACTCTTTATTACTTCACAATATGCTTTATCTGACAATATCACGGGCAATAATTCCGGTTAATTCAATTCCCCTTCTTCAACTACGGAAAATGTGTTAACAATACGAGTCACAGAGCATTATATCTGACGTAAAGACGACGATTTCTTTGATCAAATTTGACAGCCTTCAGTGAATTCGTAAACACGCGATAAATCGTTATATTCGAATATTCGCGAAACCCACCTGAAATTGCAGGTCTCATTCGACTTTCAGAAGTAGCTACCTTATTTACATTGCACCGTTCATTGGACATGAATACTTCCTGGAGCCCTTTGTACTGTAACAGAACTCAGTTGTTGGTATGGAAATTCTTCGAATTGCAAGGACGAGTTGAATTTTATGTTATTTACCAATTCGTACAAAGGAAGGATTCGCGGAAAACTATCGTTTGAAAGGCGATACCGACCTTGTTTTCGTTCCTCGAAGACCTTATAATGCAAATTTCAGCTTGTTTTGAGTGTTTATTCCGCAGTTTGTTGAATACTTTCCGATAGATGAGATGAGGTGAAATTAATGAATGAATAATGTAGCAGTTCTTTTAACGATATGCAAACATCATCCAAACCTCGTAAAGGGGAACGTCACAATCAACATAACCTTATCTGTCAACACCTTAGAATATAGAATAAAGGAAGGAGCATTCTGTAACCCCCACTATAAAAAAATCGGGTCCAAATCGGCGATCTTGACCTTCTATTTGTGATTCATTATTTTGGTGGTTCCATGGCTGTTATGGTGAGAATTGCTAATGTTGGCCATAGGCGTAGCATGTGTAATTTTTTCAGGGAGAAATTAAAAGTTTGAAATATTTATAATAAGCTGTATAAATCCGTTCGAAGTGAAATTATAATTTAGTGAAATCAGATTAAATTCAATAATATGTTCACGAGATTAATTTCATTTCAAAAACAATAAAAATTGTTTGTTTTGAAAATATTTGTATTATTCCAATGCCTTTTTCTATTGAATGAGAGATGTTTACTATTTTCGTTCAGAAATCATGAAACATTTTGAATTAGGTATTGTTAGAAATTATATCAGGCAATGGAAATATATTTGCATACCGCTGCGTTCGAGATACGAACCCTGAAAATTTCGAGTTTATAGGTCTCTCCTTTTTACTATTCCTGGCTCAAAATTCGAAAAATATAGACATTGTGACGAAATGATATAGCGATCCTAGAACCCAACCTAGCCTACGCCACTGTTCAAAGTCGGCCATATTGGGCTTCTATTCCGGACCCTCTTATTTTAGCCCTATGCTCCCTCCTGTTATTTTATACTCTAAAGTGAGCCTTACACGGTCAATGATATTGAAGGCAATAATATTGGAACAAATAAAATATATTGCGTCAATAATATTGCTTCGATAATATTGACCGTGTAAGGCTCGCTTAAGGTCAACACCGAACTCCAATATAAATCTCAGGTTAGAACCATCGTTTTTCTTTTCTTTTTCTTGTCAATGACATCTCACTTATAAATCCCTCATGAAATGTCAAACATATCGAAAGTAAAAAAGGGGAATAGTCTTTACTCACCTTCTATTGGTTTTTCCTCGAAAAGAAATAGGGCTGGTAGTGAGAAGATCATACTCAAAGCCCATGCCAATAGTACCAAGACCTTAGCTCTTTTCCCTGGAAAATATCGAAATGGAAATTATGAAGAACATTAAATCGACCACTGTCATTACTGTCAGTTGTCATTAATTCGAAGTGTCTGTCATTAACTTTGTCAATTTGCTAAAAAGTGAACAACGTTTCATAAATAATCTCGAAGAATATTTTAAACTCGAAATTGAACGAATTCCGAACTTATTACAATGTGCCTGTTTGCAATTAATTGGGATACCGTTGCATCCGATCACAAGAAGTGTGCGATAAAGAATAGGCACAAAACATCAATACCCATCTGATTGTTAGACTTTCGACACTTTGATCTCTGGAACAATGAACGAGTCTCGGATCGTTACACGACGTTTAATGAATGTACCAATCGATACCAAACAGCGTCCCGACGATTCTACGTTTAAAATTAATTTCTGATCTGTTTTTTGACGGAGACAACCTGTTGAAAATCGAATTGAATTTCTTGATGGAATTGGGAAAGTCAGGCATGGATAATGCAGGAAAATCAATTCAAATTTTTCTGGTGAAAAATGCAACTTAGTTGTTCAACAATTTGAAGATTCGATTAACGGATATTTAAAGAGCAATTTATTGTCTATGGTCCGAATATTTCATCGATGGATAAAAAAGTCGGTCCATTGTTGACGTCACATGGATATTCATGGGCACTTCCCAAATACTTGATGAATAACCTGAAATGTGAAGGATTTATGATATAAATTCGACTATAATTTGATAACTAGAACATATTATAGTTTACTGTCGCTTCGCTTAGTTATCGCATGTTTTCGCTTCGAAAGCGAATTTTACAGGATTGTATCGCGTGATTTTCTACATACTTACAGCTACCGGAGAAGTTCATCGGATGCGTGATGGCATCGTATCTATCGATGGACAGGGCCACTAGGACGTAGGTGGAGGAGTAAGTGACGACAGCTTGGAGGAAGCGGATCAATTTACAGAGGATGTTGCCCGCGTACCACGCTATAGTGACTCGCCACGCAATATCCACTGAAACGTTTATCAGGCCAACGGCCAGGTCTGAAACAAAAAGAAGAATGATAACTTCTATGAAAAACCATATAACCTAAAAAACACGCCAAAGGTCGAACGTCATCGTGGCTCCTCCCATATTCTTTCTTTCTATGACCCAGGATTTCCTTTGACTTCCTTCTATGATTCTCGAATCGATGTCATTCCGATTAATTTATTGGATTTTCGTGGACCACATCTCATTGTCATTGGTGCGTTCCCAGGCTCCTTCATCCCGTCACGTCAAGGTCAGAGATCCGCGTTTCGCCGAACGGAAGGATGAATACAAAGTGTGCCATATCAGGAAAACATTCGTTTACGATGTCTTCTGGAACGTGATGTTCGAAAAGTTTCCAGAATTATTACGACCAAGTTTCGATATCTGCTTCATTCGATCCGGCCACTTTTTTATGATGTTATTTCCGACGGGGATGGTTCTCGCGAATTGAGCAGAGAATGATAGTAACTATTGAACAACATTTTTCTATGGTCATGCAAAATTCGTGAAAATTTGACAGTTACGTGGAACCCCTCGAAACTAACGTTCATAAATCGTAAAAAAGAATATTTCGGGGTCTGTAATCTGGAAATTAAATTGAATAGATCATTTCACAACTTCACCACAATGCTTTTGTAGGTTTGCGATGATTTTAAAAAAGTTCTGAGTGAAAACCTGCTCGATGTCAACCAGATCACTTAAAGATTTAATGAACGGAAACTTTCGTTCATATTTCGAAGAAAATACCATTTCAGGGTATAAATTGGGGTGAAAACGATTAAATACATTGTCTTTCAACTTTAACACCCCATTTTTAGGGGTTTCTAACAATCTGTGGAAGTTATGGAAGAAATTCTAAATCGATGTCATTGGAGGTTACCCAAATAGAGTGAATGGAAATTTAGGTCCAGAAATAGAAAAAAATAACATTTCCGGGTTTGAAAAGAGGTAATACATTCTCTTTTAACTTTACCACACCATTTTTGGGGATTTTCTAACAATTTCTGGAAGTGATGAACGAAATTCTACCTCGATGCCATTGGCGGTTACCCAAATAGAGTGAATGAAAATTTAGGTCCAGATATCGGAAAAAAGAGAGCATTTCAGGGTTTGAAAAGACGTAAAATCGATTAAATACATTGTCTTTCAATATTAACATCCCATTTTTGGGGATTTTCAAACAATTTGTGGAAGTTATGAACGAAAATCTACCTCGATGTCATTGGAGGTTACCCGAATAGAGTGAATGGAAATTTAGGTCCAGAAATTGGAAAAAAGAGCATTTCAGGGTTTGAAAAGAGGTAAAATAGATTAAATACATTGTCTTTCAACTTTAACATCCCATGGTTGAGGGTTTTCGATCAATTTTCTCAAGTTATGAACGAAATTCTACCTTGATGTCATTGGAGGTCACCCAAATAGAGTGAATGAAAATTTAGGTCCAGATATCGGAAAAAAGAGAGCATTTCAGGGTTTGAAAAGAGGTAAAATCAATTAAATACATTGCCTTTCAACATTAACATCCCATTTTTGGGGATTTTCTAACAATTTGTGGAGGTTATGAACGAAAATCTACCTCGATGTCATTGGAGGTTACCCGAGTTGAGTGAATGGAAATTTAGGTCCAGATATCGGAAAAAAGAGCATTTCAGGGTTTGAAAAGAGGTAAAATCGATTAAATACATTGTCTTTTAACTTTAACATCCCATGGTTGAGGGTTTTCGATCAATTTTTTCAAGTTATGAAGGAAATTCTACCTTGATGTCATTGGAGTAATTACCCAAATAGAGTGAATGAAAATTTAGGTCCAGATATCGGAAAAAAGAGAGCATTTCAGGGTTTGAAAAGAGGTAAAATCAATTAAATACATTGTCTTTCAACATTAACATCCCATTTTTGGGGATTTTCTAACAATTTGTGGAAGTTATGAACGAAATTCTACCTTGATGTCATTGGAGGTTACCCAAATAGAGTGAATGAAAATTTAGGTCCAGATATCGGAAAAAAGAGAGCATTTCAGGGTTTGAAAAGAGGTAAAATCGATTAAATACATTGTCTTTCAACATTAAGATCCCATTTTTGGGGATTTTCCAACAATTTGTGGAAGTTATGAATGAAAATCTACCTCGATGTCATTGGAGGTTACCCAAATAGAGTGAATGAAAATTTAGGTCCAGATATCGGAAAAAATAGAGCATTTCAGGGTTTGAAAAGTGGTAAAATCGATTAAATACATTGGCTTCCAACATTAACATCCCATTTTTGTGGATTTTCTAACAATTTGTGGAAGTTATGAACGAAATTCTACCAAAATGTCATTGGACGTGACCTGGCGAGAGTGGATGGAAAATCGAAGACACTACCCTTATAGGCTCTGAAATGAGAAAGAAACGATTGAATTTTTCCAAATTCACTACCCCCATTTGGTAGATTTTGACTATTTTCGAGTTATGAATGAAATTCGAAATCGAGAATCCTGGAATTGGCGTTTATGTAGGCCTATTTATTTTTTTCACGTCGAGGTTAGAAATTTTCTTAAATTAAACAAATATTTTCGTTTTTTCACGGCGTTTTGCCAACGGAGAAGAAGCACGTTGTATCAAAAAAATTATGATTCAGTAAGGTTCATGAAAAATTGCTAACTTCGGCCTGTTTCAACTCATGTGTATGCGAGATCATCGCATAAAATCACTTACCGGCGAAGGCAAGTTGTCTGATGAAGAAGTTCATCCTTGACTTTCGTGTTTTGCTCACGAGTAAAGCCACTAACACAGCCGAGTTGCCGACAACAATCATCGTGAAGAGCACCCAGAGGACGGCGAATTGCTCAGCCTGAAACAGATAATGAAAGATGCTCGTTTTAGATATTCATCTCGAGAGCGAGTTTAATGAATTTTTTTAATCCGCACCATTTCTGTATTTTACGGATTCTTTGTGTAGACAGATTGTCGTGGAAGATTGAATTGAGTTCTACTAGCCTGAATTTTTTCGGAATTTCGAGAAAGAGGGAGACAAAAGGTTGCATGAGAATTTCCTCATACGAAGAGTCTTCTGATCAAAAGGCGAGGACCATCTTCGAAGCATCAATACAACTTAACCATGTTCCTATGAATCTGAATACAGTCTTGTCGGAGTTAGTTCTGGAATGTTTGCATAATAGACCCAATAATTCAAACCAACAATGTTAATGAGAAACTGCAGAACTCATCTTGTATGGATGAAACGCATCTCGTTTCTTGCGAGAGAGCAATTTCGATCGGTATATTAATAACAGAAGTTGCCTCCTTATTACTCAAAGGATATAACTCAGGAGAGGCGAACGTTCGGTGGTTGGGATGCGAATCTGGATGCAAAATTAGATGAAGATTGTTAAAGAAATCCAAGAACTCTTCATCGGGGAGTAATGAGAATGAAAGATAATAATAAGAATTTGAAAAGCCCGGACTTTGAGTCTCCTAGGAGCTTATGCGCGCTCGTTTCTGTGCACCAAAACAATCTTCAGTGAACATAGTCAGCATGAAAAATGCTGTCATTTTATTTTTATAAACTTCAAAAGAAGGAATCATCGAGTTATATTGAATGATATCAGAAAAAATCAATTTTGTTCTGTGTACCAAAATGGCCTTCAGTGTTCATTGTCAGTATGACGAATACTGTCATTTCCTTTCTATAAACTTCAAAACAAAGAATCATCGATTTATATTGAATAATATCAGGAAGATTCATTTTATTTTCTGTGTACCATAACGGCCTTCAGTGTTCATCGTCAATATGACCAATTCTGTGTTTTAATTTTTATGAAAAATCAAGGGTTTCCGATATACATATTTAATATAATTCAGTGATTCCATATTTGAACATCATAGAAATAAAATAACAGTAATTGTCATTCTGGCATGAACATTGAATGTCGTTTTGGTAGACAGAAGAAAAATTGACGGTTTATGATATACATATTTAATATAATTCAGTGATTCCAACTCTTTGAGATCATAGAAATGAAATGACAGTAATTGTCACTATGTCATAAACACTGAATTTCGTTTTGTATTTTCGGTACACAGAAGAAAAATTTAGAAAAGCACTGCCGTGAAGGCAGGAGCTTTTGAGCGCTCGTACATGCACCTTGTAGGTAGATTCGCATTTTCCAGTTTCAGAAATCAATTGGAGGAATTTTCGACAGCTGTCAAAAAAATTCTGAAACTTGGGCGAAACTCCAGAATTCATGTCAGTGCTTCAGCTGGTCAATTTTTTTTCGATAATTCGCTAGAATTTTCTACAGTATCTATGGTCTTGGTGGTGCGATCTGGACAAAATTTTGCACGTAGTTTGAATACATTATTACTCAGCAAGGTGCAGAATTTCATCCCAATCCGCTCAGTATTCTCGGAACTATCAGCAAAAAAATATTTTGAACGGCCATATTTACTGAACCCCTAGTCTATTTTTGCTCATTGATGAACATGACCGCGTATTCGCGATCCAAACCCACCCTGAGAATTTCAAGTTCCTAGGCCTTTCCGTTCGAAAGTTACAATTTTCTATGGTTTCTATGGTTCTGGTCATGAGATCTGGACAAAATATTGTTTTAATATATCATTCTCGATTAAAATACAAAATTTCATCTCGATCGAATCCGTAGTTTCGAAATTATCGAGAAACCAAAATTTCAAACGACCGTATTTACGGAACCCCTAGTATAATTTTGCTCATAGATGAAAGTGATCACGACAACCGAGATCCAAACCTATCCTGAAAATTTCAAGTCCCTAGGCCTTTCCGTTCGAAAGTTATGATTTTCTATGGTTCGAGTCATGTGATCTGGAGAAATGTAGCTTGAATATATCATTCTCCATAAGAATACAAAATTTCGTCACGATCGAATCTGTAGTTTTGAAATTATCAAGAAAACTAAATTTCAAACTACCATATTTACGGAACACCTTGTATAATTTTGCTCATAGATGAACGTAATCACGGCATTCCAGATCCACACCTATCCTGAAAATTTCAAGTCCCTAGGGGTTTTCGTTCAAAAGTTACAATTTTCTATGGTTTCTATGGTTCTGGTCATGCGATCTGGACAAAATTTCACATGTAGCTTAAACACCTCATTCTCCATTCGAGTGCAAAGTTTAATCTCGATCGAATCTGTAGTTTCGAAGTAATCAGGAGAACAAAATTTTAAACGGCCATATTTACGGAACCCCTGGTGGAATTCTGCCCATTAACGAACTTGACCGCGGCATTTGGGATCTGAACCTACACTGAAAATTTCAAGTCTCTAGGTTGATCCGTTCGAGAGTTATCGTGCTGACGGACGGACGGACGGACGGACGGACAGACTCGAATTTTTTGACGGATTCGTCATCAGTGAGTCGAACATAGTCGATTGAGACCATTTTCGGCTCAAAATTCGAAAAATACAGACATCGTGACGAAATGATATAGCCCTCGTGTAAGTAGTACGAGCGCTCAAAAATTGAGGTTTCTGATATAAGTACATATTTAATTTAATTCAGTGATTCCATCTTTTGAAGATCAAAGAAATAAAAGGACAGTAATTGTCATTCTGGCATGAACACTGAATGTCGTTTTAGTTTTTTTTGTACAAAGAAGAAAAATGTAGGGTTTCTGATATACCTACATATTTAATATAATTAGTTGATTCCATCTTTTGAAGATCATAGAAATAAAATGACAGTAATTGTCATTCTGGCATGAACACTGAATGTCGTTTTGGTACACAGAAACGTCGATGCTTTTCAGATTTTTGTTCAGTTCATAACAATTTTTTTCAATTCGACGTGAATTACACCCTGACGTAGTCGGTAATATTGAAGATGATAAAGCAATTCGCTCTCATATGAATTCATAAGTGTTTTTAGGGTCTAAACAGGGCGTTATTAAAAAAACGTCAAACAAATTTTTTGCATCACCGTTAAGGAAGGGGGAACTCATCGAATGATTGCTTCCACAAAATTGAATATATAACGAGAGAAACTTCAGAGGGTGAATTGTCTCTAAATCGGTTATTTATGAACCAGTTCTCCCGTGTCGGAACGGCTTTTCCCTCCCCCTTCCTCAAACATTAATTCTTCGAAACATCAACTGCTGTTAGAATTAGCAATTTCTACGCTTTCCAATCTAAACGGCCTGTCATTCAACGCCAGCGTAAATCCCTGAACTAGGATTAGCGCAAATAGAACAATGTAACTCTGGGAGTAGGGGGATGTTACAATCAGTATTCGCCTCGATCAAAGTCGAGGGAAAATGATAATTGGAAAGCGAGGTCAACAAATGAACTGAGAATTCCCATTCAATTGAGGGTGGGTCGCATGTGGGTAAAAAGGTTCATTTGTATCCGGGGTTGGGAATGGACTAGGAATCTGATGAGGCGGAATTTGGGATAAGGTCCTATAAAGGACAATGAACGCCCACGATTCAGCATCAGTGGTGAGAAGACACGCTCCATTGGGATTTTTTGAGGGTTTCACCTGAAGGGTCATTCTGACAAGTGAAGGTTTGACATTTATAAAAGTTTGACGTGTAAGGAGAAATATATTTCTATGCTTTTTCGAGGTTAGGTCAGGATTTTTTGGGGGTTTCACCTGGAGGATCATTCTGACAGGTGAAGGTTTGACATTTATGAGAATTTGACGTGTACGAAAAAATATATTTCTATGCTTTTTCGAGCTTAGTTTAAGATTTTATGGGGATTTCACCTGGAGGGTCATTCTGACAGGTGAAGGTTTGATATTTATGAAAGTTTGACGTGTAAGGAAAACTATATTTCTATGCTTTTTCGAGCTTAGGTTAGGATTTTTTGGGGGTTTCACCTGGAGTACCATTTTGACAGGTGAAGGTTTGACATTTATGAAAGTTTGACGTGTAAGGAAAAATATATGCCTATGCTTTTTCGAGCTTAGGTTAGGATTTTATGGGGGTTTCACCTGGAGTACCATTCTGACAGGTGAAGGTTTGACATTTATGAGAATTTGACGTGTACGAAAAAATATAATTCTATGCCTTTTCGAGCTTAGATTAGGATTTTATGGGGGTTTCACCTGGAGTACCATTCTGACAGGTGAAGGTTTGACATTTATGAAAGTTTGACGTGTAAGGAAAAATATATTTCTATGCTTTTTTCGAGCTTAGGTTAGGATTTTTTGGGGGTTTCACCTGGAGGGTCATTCTGACAGGTGAAGGTTTGATATTTATGAAAGTTTGACGTGTAAGGAAAACTATATTTCTATGCTTTTTCGAGCTTAGGTTAGGATTTTTTGGGGGTTTCACCTGGAGTACCATTTTGACAGGTGAAGGTTTGACATTTATGAAAGTTTGACGTGTAAGGAAAAATATATGCCTATGCTTTTTCGAGCTTAGGTTAGGATTTTATGGGGGTTTCACCTGGAGTACCATTCTGACAGGTGAAGGTTTGACATTTATGAGAATTTGACGTGTACGAAAAAATATATTTCTATGCTTTTTCGAGCTTAGATTAGGATTTTATGGGGGTTTCACCTGGAGTACCATTCTGACAGGTGAAGGTTTGACATTTATGAAAGTTTGACGTGTAAGGAAAAATATATTTCTATGCTTTTTTCGAGCTTAGGTTAGGATTTTTTGGGGGTTTCACCTGGAGGGTCATTCTGACAGGTGAAGGTTTGATATTTATGAAAGTTTGACGTGTAAGGAGAAATATATTTCTATGCTTTTTCGAGCTTAGGTTAGGATTTTATGGGGGTTTCACCTGGAGTACCATTCTGACAGGTGAAGGTTTGACATTTATGAAAGTTTGACGTGTAAGGAAAAATATATTTCTATGCTTTTTCGAGCTTAGGTTAGGATTTTATGGGGGTTTCACCTGGAGTACCATTCTGACAGGTGAAGGTTTGACATTTATGAGAATTTGACGTGTAAGGAAAAATATATTTCTATGCTTTCTCGAGGTTAGGTTAGGATTTTTTGGGGGGTTTCTCCTGAAGGGTCCTTCTGACAGGTGAATGTTTGACATTTATGAAAGTTTGACGAATAAGGAAAAATATATTTCTATGCTTTTTCGAGGTTAGGTCCATTCACTCCAAAACCGCAAATCTCCGATTAATATATATACTTTGAAAGTCACAGTGGCGAATTATCGGGATGCTAACCAGTCTCCTGAAAAAAATTGCTCATCAGAGCTTCCGAGGCGGAGGCCATAAATTCCGGATTCAAAAAATCGTTTATTTATCATTTCCCGGAATGTTTCGGAAATATCTTGGCGAGGCGAGATATGAAAAGTTTCCACTCTAAGGTAGAGAGTGTTTTCGCTCTCGACCGAAATTTATACGGTCCAACAAAAAAAAAACAGCGAACGGAACGGATATATTTCATTCGCACACCGAATCTCTAGTAACATCAATATAATAAAGATGATAACCGGCAATAAAAATAAAATATGGCCTTTACGCCATTCGGATATTATTCGATGTATCATTCCATTATACAATAACGTTCACTTTGTGCCAGTTATATGAAATTCTGATGAAACGTTGCGTCGTCATTTCGACCAGAAAGTCTTATACAGCTGTTCCACGTGAAAAAGAATTTGAATTTATTTGATCTGGTGTTGAGAATGGGATTTTCCATATAATTCTGTGATCTCGGGAAATGTCGATTTTATAAAATGACATTATTTGTCATACTGACGGCCAGTTTGGTTCACAAAAACTGTGGTTCGTTTCATAATCTTTGGTTCGATAGTCCTTCTACAGTGTCACCGCATATCGAAACAAAATTATTTTAGATTAGTTAATTTTTCACCAAACCACATTTGAAAAACTCAAATTGATCGGATTGGTGGAAGGGAAATTGAGTATTTCTGATATATTCAATTTAATTCTGTGATTCCATCTCTTGAAATGTCGATTTTTTAAAATGAAATTATTTGTCACACTGAGCGCCAGTTTAGTTCAAAGAAACTGTGGTTCGTTTCATAATCTTTGGTTCTATAGTCTTCTACAGTGTCTCTGCATATCGAAACAAAATTATCATAGATTAGTTAATTTTTCGACAAACCACATTTGAAAAACTTAAATTGATTCGAGTTTTGGAAAGAAAATTGAGTTTTTCTGATATATTCAATTTAATTCTGTGATTCCATCAGTTCAAGTGTTGAGTTTTTCAAAATGACATTATTTGTCACACTGAAGGCCAGTTTGGTTCACAGAAACTGTGGTTCGTTTCATAATTCTCAGTTCGATAGTCCTTCTACAGTGTCACCGCATATTGAAACAAAATGATCATAGATAAGTTTATTTTTCACCAAACCACTCTTCCGATTTGTGGAAGAAAATTCGATATAATTCTGTGATTCCATATTTTGGAGTTTTAAAAAATAAAATGACAGTATTTGTTCAACTGACAATTAACACTGACTTTTTTTTTGGTGCAAAGAAAATAATTGAGTTTTTCTGATATATTCCATATAATTCTGTGATTCCATATTTTGAAGTTTCAAAAAATGAAATGACAGTATTTGTTCAACTGACAATTAACACTGACTTTCTTTTTGGTGCAAAGAAAATAATTGAGTTTTTCTGATATATTCCATATAATTCTGTGATTCCATATTTTGAAGTTTTAAAAAATGAAATGACAGTATTTGTTCAACTGACAATTAACACTGACTTTATTTTCGGTGCATAGAAAATAATTGAGTTTTTCTGATATATTCGATATAATTCTGTAATTCCATATTTTGAAGTTTTAAAAAATAAAATGACAGTATTTGTTCAACTGACAATAAACACTGACTTTCTTTTTGGTGCTTAGAAAAAAATTGAGTTTTTCTGATATATTCGATATAGTTCTGTGATTCCATATTTGGAGTTTTTAAAAATAAAATGACAGTGTTTGTTCAACTGACAATTAACACTGACTTTCTTTTTGGTGCATAGAAAATAATTGAGTTTTTCTGATATATTCCATATAATTCTGTGATTCCATATTTTGAAGTTTCAAAAAATGGAATGACAGTATTTATTCAACTGACAATTAACACTGACTTTCTTTTTGGTGCATAGAAAATAATTGAGTTTTTCTGATATATTCCATATAATTCTGTGATTCCATATTTTGGAGTTTTTGAAAATAAAATGACATTGTTTGTTCAACTGACAACTAACAATGACTTTCTTTTTGGTGCAAAGAAAATAATTGAGTTTTTCTGATATATACAATATAACTCGGTAACATCAAAATTCATAGAAATAAAATTTTCTGTTCTGATCCAGTGTCGGGTAATAACAGAGGTCATCGATAACTCTATGGTTCACCTTCCGCGACCGTTTCAGTGAAAATAAAACGGAATGGAGCTGCATTTCCGGCTTCTAGACGGAGTGACACAAATAGCTAATGTTCCAAGGATACGTAACGTCCACGTAGAGTAGCAGTTTGTTCAATTGGCGAATAAATGCAAAGACATTTCGATTGTCCTCTATTCGCGTAGCGGGCAACTCGATCGTTGCGGGGATTCTCGTTATTCGGGCATTTCGGGAATGTTCGATGCTTCTTCGGTGGTCCATTCGAATGAGACGACTGCATGTAATTATTTCGAGCTGCATAAACGTGACTCTACCTAAGTTCATTTCTGTGACAATTTAACCATACTTCAGCAACATGACAGTTAGGCAGTACTACCAATACGAGGCAACAAAAGATGCTATCTTATGTCAATAATTGAGAACAGAGAGATAACGCGATTCAGATTTGTATTTAGACATTTAGCCCAAGTTTTTTTGCAAATTGAATGTTTAATATGGTCAACTTCCGGCGAAATGATTTCTTTTGGTTGAGTTCTAGCAACTTAAAAAAAAGCCTCACCTTAAAAAGAACCCTGTATTGATATGAAATAGCCCAATATTCAAAAGAAGAAGAAGAAATTTCATGAAATGTTTCAATTTTTCCCGGAATTATGTTGGTAGTTCGTGAATACTGACAATTTTCAATCAAACTGACATTCAAATGTCAAAATTTCATAATTTTCGTGAGACTGGTACCATTTGATTCCACATAAGAAATAAACTTCTCGCCACATAACCAATGCGGCAAGGAAGTCCATATTCCGAAGTTTCTCCGACAATCTAAAACACGAGGATCCCTACACGGAATTTCTCCTCGACCGAAAATGATAAGTCGAGGGCCACTTTCTAGGTGAACAGTTCGGCCTTGAGAACTTCGACTCGTCACTGGTCCGCCATCCGAATAATCCGGGGTCGTATAAAACTTCTCCCGATGAAACTTTAGGGACACCGGGAGTAAATCAAGATTATTCGTCGGGGATATAAATTTCTGGAAACATCCCATCGCCCGAAAGTAATCCGTTCAGAAATTATTATTAAATTTATGAGGGGGGGCGATGTCAAACCGCCAAACGACTTGAACACTCACTCTTTAATATTTTAAGGTTAGGTCAACTCCAATTTGGGACCACCTTGTAACTTACGTAATATTCTCGAATTCGAAAATATAATTGGATGAGCTCGAATACAAATGGATTGTCTAGACTTCTTTCCGATCGAATGATGAAAAAACATCTCCGATTTGATCTCCCAATGATAACAATTCAGTCAGTGTCTTAGCTGATCGAGCGTCGAGTAAACATTTCCATCGGAGTGTTATTTCCACCTAATCAACGAATGGATCCCGAACGTTTCTTCAGATCGAAACTGAGTTTTTGTTTATTATTTTCAACAACGAACCTTTGGAAGCGTTCTAGAAAAAAAAATTCCAACACCTCCTCAAATTAGAATCCAGGCAACAGGGACTATCGAACCAGATATTATGAAACGAACAACAGTTTCTGTGAACCAAACTGGCCGTCAGTGTGACAAATAATGTCATTTTAAAAAATGGACACTTCAAGAGATGGAATCACAGAATGAAATTGAATATATCAGAAAAAATCCATTTTCTTTCCACACATCGGATTAATTTAAGTTTTGTGGATGTAGTTTGGTGAAAAAATAACTAATCTATGATCATTTTGTTTCGATATGCATCGACACTGTAGAAGGACTATCAAACCAAAGATTATGAAACGAACTACAGTTTCTGTGAACTAAACTGGCCGTCAGTGTGACAAATAATGTCATTTCAGAAAATCGGCACTTCAAGAGATGGAATCACAGAATTAAATCGAATATATCAGAAAAACTGAATTTTTTTTTCACCAAAATGGCCTTCAGTGTTCATTGTCAGTATGACAACTACTGTCATTTCATTTTTATAAATTTCAAGAGATAAAATTACAGAAAATAAAATGTCTGAAAAATCTGGCAATTATCTCAAAAGAAGAAATCTTTCCTGAATCGAATATCAAATCATCCCTCCTCCAAGAAAATCCAACCACATGGAACGGTGGTTTTAGTTCTGAGGTTTCCTCAAAATGAAAAAAAAAGTCGAATAACCGATGAGTCCCGATTCGAATATTCCAGGTCCACGTCGAGAAATCTTCTACATAATTCAATATGGTAATAAGCACGAAAAGGAGAATAAAAGAAATCCCGCCATTTCTGTCGATTCTTCAGCAAACCAAAGAGTCAAGTTATGACTAGAAAATATGACGAATGGGTTACAAGCAGTAAAATAATAAATCTTCCAGGGATCGTAAAATGTACCCCGATGGATTCAATGGAATGTCGTAAAACCGACGGAATAAGACGAAAAAGTTGCTATCAGAATCGAAACTGGCTCAAAAGAGCCTACGTATTTGGGGGGGAATTGTAAAATTTGAAGGAATAGTTTGTTGTTCTATCGTCCTACATTCAGGACGAATTGGAACGTCAGAAGAACGGGGTCGTGTTCCAGTGTCGACGAACTGGACTGTTGTTGCAAAGTTGCAAAGGTTCTGTGTTTATCTGCATGGATAAAATAATGATATCCTTTTATCTATGGTCTATCTGTCAAGAGAATTCAATTCATATTCCACAAAAGCTAGGTTATTCACCTGGTTACAGCTCTATGGAAGGTATCGGAATTCTATGGCACGCCGATGCAGATTTCTTCCGGTCAAAAATAACGGCGCTGGTGCGCAATGTACCCAAAGTCTTTCTTCAAACACAATGCTACAAACTTAAGAAAATAACTAGATTCGAGATTCTGAAATTTATGCTGAAGAACTCTCGACAGTTACTGCCTCATTCGGTGAGATCCCCATTTTACGACGGTGTTATCCGGCCGAAACAGGCGATAAACTGCCTTTTCACGACCTTTATTTTGATGATAATTGTTATACAACCGGCACGATGAGTCGCAAAGTTGTTTGCGCACTCGTAAACTGGATTAATTTACATCCGGACGTGTGTATCAACGATTCATTCTAATTATTTGGATTTAAGATGGGAGTTGGAGGTGATCCAGAATTTTTGTAGGGGTGGAATTTGGACTCGGCATATGCAGGGATGTTTTCTCTAACTACTTTCGATCAAGTTATAGTTTAAATATGTAAACAAACAAGCCGATTGGTCGAAAGGGAACAGTCCATTATTGGTATCGAGGGGAGGTCACTTGAATAATTTTGACGTTTAATGAAATTGAGTTATTAACTAATTATCATTGTGTATATTTCGTTGAAGAAGATGAATTCAGATGGTGAAGATGAATTATTATGTACACCTTCAGAAATAAGACAATCAGCTAATTCTACCATCCAAAAATTATTGCCCGAAAAATACCAAAACAAATATAATATACAACAATTTTCAAGATTGGCTTAGCAGTAAGAATATCGAGTCATTGTTTACAGAGAATGTTCTTTTGGCATATTTTAGTGAACTTAGCACTAAATATGTGCCTCTATGGACTTTCTACTCCATGCTTAGAAGCACGATCAACATAAATGATGCATAGTTATAGGTAACTATTGAGATTTGTAAATAAAGTTCTTCACTTGTATCTTAGTATTTATTGTTATTATCGTAGATAAAGTATAGTATTCAACTTGCGGTAATGGTCATAACTCACTTGATGAATTACAGCACTCTGCTGCAAACTTAATCTGCGTGAGTTATGACCTACATTACCGCTCGTTAAATAATATACTATTATCTGCCTGTTTGATTCGCGGGTAATTTTGATTTAGGAATACTCGGCCCTAGTGAATATTTTATATTAAAGGAATTTTGGAATTTTGACTTATTTTGGGTTCTGGCACCTGTCAAAAAAAAGCCCCTTCTGTATTTTTCATCACGAATCATTATGAACGAATGGTTCTTGTTAGATCTTGGTAAAAATCTGAAATTATCTTAGAAGATAACATTCTCGCTCCCATGCCAGGTTATTTTACAGTTTTTTCGTGAGTACCTATAAGGCGAAAATCTTGATGGGATAATACATAAGGAATTCCTCGTTCGACATTGACGAGACATCTATCAATAGAGCGAATAAACTGCATACCGGGAGATGAATGGATCGAGGAATCGTTACCAGATGACGGGAAAACTAGTTTTTTCCGCGATACAAGTGTTTCTCTGAAACGAATCGTAGACGTAAATGGAGAGATAAGTGGAACATGGACTTTTTTGCCTAATTCGGCCAAAGATAAAGTAACTAATGGAAAAAAGTGTTTCTTTCACAACATATATCTGTGTACGTGTGATAATATTAAATAACCTGAACAACTTAATGACTCTCGGTTCTGGGGAAAGTCGCAACAGGGAGGCACATTGAGTTCAATCTGCTCGATTTTGTCCGATGTTGGATTGAAAATTTAAAAATTCGAGAAAGGCACTGTCCTAAAATCACAAGCGCCAGAGCGAGGAAATTGTAATTATTTCTGATGAATAAACAATGGCGTGTCGTTAAGTCAGTAAAATCATAGTTTAAAGATGGGCAAATTGATGAGTTAGATAAGTGAGTAACAAATATTCCTGCTGTCGCTTATATAGGAGGAATTTCCTGTGGAAGTAACCTAATTCCTGTTGTATAGCCTGGAAAATTTCTTTGAGTCTTCTATTCAAAAGGGACACAATTCTTCCTATATTTACTATGGTTCCTATCTCTTGTAACTGAGGCCAACCCCTAGAAAAATTAATCATCGAAAAAAAATGACATTGTGCATAGAGTTATCGAGAAGTGTGTTTCTGTAGAAGGGGTATGCTCGGTGGACTCTAGAAAACTTCCTCACCCAAAGGATGGGAATTCAGGTCCGAATCATCACAACACCATTTACAACATAAAATAACATCACGAAAACCCGAAAACACCCAAGATTCACGTCTCACGACGTTGACTCATATAAGTTATTCCGGATTCTATCATTCTTGATGAAAACTATTTTTTTAGACCCTTCAGTGTTCTCTCTTCAGCGCCAGCTAATGTACATTAAACATTTCTTCGTCGTCAAGTGGAAGGAGTCGTCATTCTCATTTCGTCGAACTGTTACGCGAACGAAATAGAGCGGTACTCATCTGGGTTGGAAGTTGGAAGATGGCAAGAGTGGACGGATTGTTTCGGGTATCGGTGGGCGGATCACGTAGAATATTTTATATAAACTGCCAGCGTAGGTCGCCAATTTTTCAGCGGATATGTGGAAGTGGAATGTTTTCTAAACCGCCTCCTAATCCGGCCATTCACGGACCCTTGTAAAATCTTATTTCCCCTTCTGCGGCAGATAGATGGTCTCCATTCTGTCGGATAGAATCGATGGGAGAATATGAATGAATTGTTGGGTCGGTGAAATCTTCGAAAAGTGGCGGCTGAATTTTGATAGGACCCATTTTCGGACACCCCTGCCGTTTATTACATTAATACAAATACATATACGAATAAAAATTTGAAATGCATTAACGTGAACTCAGGACGATATTTTTCTGTGATCCAAAACGATCTTCAGTGTTCATTGTCAGTATGACAAGTACTGTAAATTTTTTTCATAAACTTCAAAGAATGGAATCACCGAATTATACTAGATATATCAGAAAAACTCAATTTCTTTTCTACATGGAACAGCTGGAAAAAAAAGTTGCTATTTTGAATTGGGGTAATACGAATCTCAAGAAAATTCATTTTGACATTCAACCGAGAACAGATTATAGTGAACCAAAGCGGATCGGGATCTATAGTTCTTCATCACAGTCACTGAATTTCCTCGTCTCGATGGTTATCCCTTCCTTGAAGTAAAAATATAGTTCTCTGGCCTAACTAACTTGCTCTATGACATTATCAGGGCACTTTACGAACAATTAAACTTCATTCACTCCGGGTTCGCCTAATTCATTATGAATTAGTTATGAAAGGAGAATAGTCTGTGATTGCGCCTGCATAGATAACATGTGAGCTTTAAAGGAACACTGAACGTGATCCGGTTTCGATAAGCTGTCAACCCGATGATTATTTCTGTAAAGCCTGAAATAACTGAATTGGTAGTGTATTATTATCACTTCGATTCGGGTTTTAGTAGCGAAGGAGTGAAAAGTATTCGATAAATTATATGATTGTGAACTGGCGCATCCACCATGTCGCGAAAGGAGTAAAAAATAACAGGAATATTGTATAATTGTGGATCGGCGCATCCACCATTTTGAAAAAAAATCTCAGTTTTTACGGGGTTTCTTATTAAATAATCATGGAAAAATTCATAAACTAATGAAAACGTCTCTCTATATGTAGAGTCTAACTTTTACCCCTGCTTAAGAAAAAATAATAGGAAAATTGTATAATTATGAACTGTCGCATCCGTCATTCTGAAACAAATCTCAAATTTTGCCGGGGTTTCTTGGGAAGTAATCTTGAAAACAGGAAAATAAATATATAATAAACAAGAGAAAAAGCACCTCCTTATACCGAGTCCGACTTTAAGCCCTGTAAAAAAAGGAAAGCAGGAAAGAATAATCGGAAAATTGTATAATTGTGAATCGGCGCATCAACAAATCTCAAATTTTTGCAGGGTTCCTCATGAACTAATCGTGGGAATAGTCAGATTGAACAACATCTACTAAAGAAAACATCCCTTGACTCTTCATATGTTGAGTCTGACTTTCCCCCCTGGAAAAGGAAGAGTAAAAAGTAATCGTAAAAATTGTATAATTGTAAACTGGCGCATCCGCCATTTTGCAACAAATTTTAAATTTTCCCGGAGGTTCTCGAGAACTTTATTACGGAAACAAGCAGATAAAACTACATAAACTAGAAAAAACGTCGCTCCA
Organism: Aphidecta obliterata; assembly: GCA_963966015.1. Classification (NCBI taxonomy): domain Eukaryota; kingdom Metazoa; phylum Arthropoda; class Insecta; order Coleoptera; family Coccinellidae; genus Aphidecta; species Aphidecta obliterata. The sequence goes on along the minus strand of OZ014430.1, from coordinate 36,919,570 downwards.
TATACCGAGTGCGACTTTTAACTCTGTAAAAAAGGAAAGGAGTAAAAAATAACAGGAATATTGTATAATTGTGGATCTGCGCATCCACCATTCTGCAAAAAATCTCAAATTTCACGGGGTTTCTCATGAAATAATCATGGAAAAAGTCATAAACTAATGAAAACGTCCTTCTATATGTCTAACTTTTACCCCTGCTAAAGAAAAACAGTAAAAATAATCGGAAAATTGTATAATTATGAACTGTCGCATCCGCCATTGTGAAACAAATCTCAAATTTTGCCAGGGTTTCTTGGGAACTAATCTTGGAAACAGGAATAATAATATATAATGAACCAGAGAAGAAGCCCTCCCTTATATCGACTCCGACTTTAGCCCTGTAGAAAAAGGAAAGCAGTTAAGAATAATCGGAAAATTGTATAATTGTGAATCGGCGCATCAACAAATCTCAAATTTTTGCAGGGTTTCTCATGAACTAATCGTGGAAATAGTCGGATAAAACAACATAAACTAGAAGAAACATCCTCACATATACCGAGTCTGACTTTTACCGCTGTGAAAGAAAGAGAGTAGACAGTAATCAGAAAACTGTATAATTGTAAACTTTCGCATCCGTCATTTTGCAACAAATCTCAAATTTTGTCGGAGTTCCTCGAGAACCTATCATGGAAACAAGCAGATAAAACAACATAAACCAGATGAAAGGCCCCCTCATATACTGAGTCTGACTTTTACCGCTGTGAAAGGAAGAGAGTAGAAAGTAATCCGAAAACTGTATAATTGTTAACTGACGCATCCGTCATTGTGCACAAATATCAAATTTTCCCGGGGTTTCTCGTGAACTTATCATAGACATTTCTTAGCAGGGATCAGTATTAGGTTCGTATTGTTATTCAAATGTTCAGATATTAGCAGCTGTCTGAGGTCAGTATACAGAAAATCATCTTGTGATGCGTATGATGACCAAGTTTTCCGACTTTGTGCAACATCAAACGAATGGTGACCATCCTTAACTTTTGTGGAGCAGTATAAATGGGAAAATGTCTCCTCCAGTTTTCAATGGGACTCCCTCTCAAACAACCGCATCAATCATAATGAGAACACGTACAAAAAGGGTGTTTCTGTAGACTGAAGGGCTGGGAACTTCCCCGAGATGAGCCTGACAAAGTTGCTCTGGAACTAATGGCGAAGGACTTTATTAACCCGGAGTTTTATATCTATTCCCATGGTTTCATTCATGCCGTATCATGTCGACATCGACCTTGAGAAGGCCGGAAATACCGGGGGGGCTTTCGAGAAAACACTGAAAAAACTGAATGAATTCCTGTTCTTGTTATCACAACAAAAAGAGACCGTTCTGAGAACAATATGTACTTGCAATCTAACATGCTGATCCCGGTTCAAGTGACTTGAGTCCTATAAACTATAAAAAAGTATAGAAGTGATCAGGTACCTTTATGTTAAAAGGAATATTTCCGTGACTGTTACAGGAATGTCTAGTAAAATATAATTATTTTGTAAGTATAACCCAACAATATTTGTACGACTAACAGTATGGACACATTGAATTCAACAGGAATGTTTGTTATTCCTCACAGAAATTCGGATTGTTTACCGTACTGCTCAACAGAGGGCGCTACTGAATGGACAAAACTCCAAAGGATTGAAAAGCGACAGAAAAGGTGTGAGCATTTGTAGACGAGTCTGGAATCAGGGAAACCTGCTTTCCATTCCCATAACAATCCTTGCGCCCTTATCTTCCGGCTCCAGCCCTGGACGGACCCAATTTAAAGTCGTGTTTTGCACTAAGGGGTCTGTCTTCCTGTTCATCTCGCATCAAGCGAAAGATATTCCTCCGCTTCGGAAGGGTCTCGATTACTCTTCCGAATTGGTGTAGAGGACTTCGTGAATTGATTCGGATTAATTCTCACGTTTTATGTTTTAATCTGCCCGGAGAATTCCATTCTTCTTATCACTTATCTCGACTATCCAATTGAAACTATCCTGGAATTCCATGAAGATAAAACCGAACGTCCGAAGGACATTTCAATTGGTCCCTTCATTGGAATTCGCATCGGGCGAAACGGTGGCGTGTCTCCTTGTCGTTTGCATGTCTCAGGAGATATATGAGGATGGGGAAAAATGGGGGATAGCAGACAGACATGGAATCGTAAAATCCGAGGCCTATTTGCAGCACCTTTAGATTAACCACTACATGCGTTTCTAGCCGATCCTCCTCGGAATGTAGCTAGGTTGATCATTTCTATTCTGTGAACGAAACCATATCGAAAACGGATGTTCATCGGAATGAAATGAAGCCTATAACCTTCCGGGAGAATCATATTTTCAATGGGAAGAAAAATTCCGAAAATCGGTCCAGTAGTTTCTGAGATTAGCGGCCTTAAACAAACAAATTCTTCTTTATGTTCTGTAGGTATAGTGATTGTAGATTATGTGATTATTATTTCGGTAATGAATAATTTTTATTTTGAAAAACGCGCTTTTGAACCCGAAAAGAATAATTCAAATTCCCCAACGCCAGATCAGAAACACTCAATTTTCGTTTCACGTGGAACCACTGTAGAACTGAATTTGGGATTATTTCAAAGATAATGTCTTTTACGGTTACTGTGTTGAAACTAAACCATATCGAAAAAGAATGTCAATCGGAATGAAATGTAGCCTATAACCATCCAGGAGAGTCAAACATACAGTGGGAAAAAAAATTTCGAAAATCGGTTTGGTAGTTTCTGAGATTAGCCGTCTTAAACAAACCAATAATACTCCAAGCTCACTAGTTCAGTTCATAATATAAGCTTGTAACATCAGTGTTACAATAGTAATCAAATTAATGCTTCTTTTCTATAATCTGTAGGTTTGGTGATTGGAGATTTTGTGATTATTATTTCGGAAATTAATAATTTTCATTTCAAAGAACGCGTTTTTGAAACCGAAAAAAATAATTCAAACTCCTCAACGCCAGATCAGAAAAACTCAATTCTCTTTTCACGTGGAACCACTGTGGAACTGAATTTGGGATTATTTCAAAGATAATGTCCTGTACGGTCACTTTGTTGAAACTAAACCATATCGAGAAAGAATGTCCATCGAAATGAAATGCATCCGTTAACCATCCAAAAGAGCCATACTTTTAGTGGGAAAAAAAATTTCGAAAATCGCTTCAGTAGTTTCTGAGATCAGCCGTCTTAAACAAACAAACAATACGCCAAGCTCACTAGTTCAGTTCATAATATAAGCTTGTAACATCAGTGTTATAATAGTAATCAAATTAATTCATCTTTTTTATAATCTGTAGGTTTAGTGATTGTGGATTTTGTTATTATTATTTCGGAAATAAATAATTTTCATTTCAAAAAAACGCGCTTTTGAAACCGAAAAAAATAATTCCAACTACTCAACGCCAGATCAGAAAAACTCAATTTCCTTTTCACGTGGAACCACTGTAGAACTGAATTTGGGATTATTTCGAAGATATTATCCTATACGGTTACTGTGTTGAAACTAAACCATATCGAAGAAGAATGTCCATCGAAATAAAATGTAGCCTATAACCATCAAGAAGAGTCATACTTTAAGTGGAGAAAAAAATTTCGAAAATCGGTTCAGTAGTTTCTGAGATTAGCCGTCTTAAACAAACAAACAATACGCCAAGCTCACTAGTTCAGTTCATATTATAAGCTTGTAGCATCAATGTTTCAAAAGTAATCAAATTAATTCTTCTTTTTTATAATCTGTAGGTTTGCTGATTGTAGATTTTGTTATTATTATTTAGGAAATTAATAATTTTTATTTCGAAAAAACGCGCTTTTGAAACCGAAAAAAATAATTCAAATTCCCCCACGTCAGATCCGAAAGGCTCAATTTTATTTTCACGTTGAACCACTGTAAAACTGAATTTGGGATTATTTCAAAGATATTGTCCTATACGGTTACTGTGTTGAAACTAAACCATATCGTAAAAGAATGTCCATCGAAATGAAATGTAGCCTATAACCATCCAGAAGAGGCATACTTTCAGTGGGGAAAAAAATTTCGAAAATCGGTTCAGTAGTTTCTGAGATTAGCCGTCTTAAACAAACAAACAATACTCCAAGCTCACTAGTTCAGTTCATATTATAAGCTTATAACATCAATGTTACAATAGTAATCCAATTGATTCTTCTTTTTTATAATCTGTAGGTTTAGTGATTGTAGATTTTGTTATTATTGTTTCGGAAATTAATAATTTTTATTTCGAAAACGCGTTTTTGAAACCGAAAAAAATAATTCAAACTCCTCAACGCCAGATCAGAAGAACTCAATTTTTTTTTCACGTGGAACCACTGTAGAACTTAAATTGGGATTATTCCAAAGACAATGTCCTATACGGTTACTGTGTTTGAACTAAACCATATCGAAAAATAATGTCCATCGAAATGAAATGTTGCCCATAACCATCCAGAAGAGTCATACTTTCAGTGGGAAAAAAAAATTTCGATAATCGGTTCAGTAGTTTCTGAGATTAGCCGTCTCAAACAAACAAACAATACTCCAAGCTCAATAGTTCAGTTCATATTATAAGCTTATAACATCAATGTTACAATAGTAATCCAATTGATTCTTCTTTTTTATAATCTGTAGGTTTAGTGATTGTAGATTCTGTTGTTATTATTTCGGAAATAAATAATTGTTATTTCAGAAAACGCGTTTTTGAAACCGAAAAAAATAATTCAAACTACTCAACGCCAGATCAGAAAAACTGGATTTCCTTTTCACGTGGAACCACTGTAGAACTGAATTTGGGATTATTCCAAGGACAATGTCCTATACGGTTACTGTGTTTGAACTAAACCATATCGAAAAATAATGTCCATTGAAATGAAATGTTGCCCATAACCATCCAGAAGAGTCATACTTTCAGTGGAAAAAAAATTTCGAAAATCGGTTCAGTAGTTTCTGAGATTAGCCGTCTCAAACAAACAAACAATACTCCAAGCTCACTAGTTTAGTTCATAAATATAAGCTTGTAACATCAGTGTTACAAAAGTAATCAAATCGATTCTTCTTTTTTATAATCTGTAGGTTTGGTGATTGTAGATTTTGTGATTATTATTTCGGAAATTAATAATTTTTATTTTGAAAAACGTGCTTCCGAAACCGGAAAAAATAATTCAAATTCCTCAACGCAAGATCAGAAAAAATCGATTTTCTTTTCACGTGGAACCACTCTAAAACTGAATCTGGGGTTATTTCAAAGATACGGTTACTGTGAAAACAAGAACCATGTCAATCTACAACAAAGTGTACTGTATGATTCGTTCGGATGATTGAAATTATCGATGCAAACTCACCTTGTAGAAATAGAACGAGCTCAGATTCGCCTGGGTGGTGGTCGTTGAACCGTTGGTGTCGTTGTTAGTCAGCACGGTCTCCAGGACGCTCTGGAGCGGCGGTGGGCGGATGGCAGGAAGGACCATGACCGAGGTCGACTCGGTGACGTTGTCCTTCAGGAGGAAATCCAGGAACGGCCCGTTCGAACCGGGATCCATCACCGTGCCACTCATTGTCCCCTAATTGTCTTTAATTGTCGAATCTCTTCGAGTCTCGGGGAACGGAGCATCGCGTGCCGGGTTCGTTAACATTCCTTCGGCGGGTGGCTTATCTGGAAGAAATTAATCGGTTAGTCTTTTCGGGGGTTTATTGGTCGGAGTCATTTGGGGGACGGGGTGGATTCATCTCAATTTACCACCGCTTTGTTATCGGGGTTTTCATCGGACACTGAACTTGAATCGGGAAAATTTGAAGAGCATGTTCCTATTTACCAAAAGGGCCCTTTTTTATTTTTTTAAACTTCAAAATATGGAATCAACGAATTATATTGAATATATCAGAAAAACTCAATTATTTTCTTTGCATAAAAAAAAAGTCAGTGTTAATTGTCAGTTGAACAAATACTGTCATTTTATTTTTTGAAACTTCAAAATATGGAATCACAGAAATATATGGAATATATCAGAAAAACTCAAATATTTTCTTTGCACCAAAAAGAAAGTCATTGTTAATTATTAGTTGAACAAACACTGTCATTTTATTTTTAAAAACTCCAAAATATGGAATCACAGAAAAATATCGAATATATCAGAAAAATTCAATTATTTTCTTTGCACCAAAAAGAAAGTCATTGTTAATTGTCAGTTGAACAAACACTGTCATTTTATTTTTAAAAACTCCAAAATATGGAATCACAGAATTATATCGAATATATCAGAAAAACTCAATTATTTTCTTTGCATCAAAAAAAAAGTCAGTGTTAATTGTCAGTTGAACAAATACTGTCATTTTATTTTTTAAAACTTCAAAATATGGAATCACAGAATTATATGGAATATATCAGAAAAACAGAATTTTTTTCTTTGCACCAAAAAGAAAGTCATTGTTAATTGTCAGTTGAACAAACACTGTCATTTTATTTTTAAAAACTCCAAAATATGGAATCACAGAATTATATCGAATATATCAGAAAAACTCAATTATTTTCTTTGCACCAAAAAAAAAGTCAGTGTTAATTGTCAGTTGAACAAATACTGTCATTTTATTTTTAAAAACTCCAAAATATGGAATCACAGAATTATATCGAATATATCAGAAAAACTCAATTATTTTCTTTGCACCAAAAAAAAGTCATTGTTAATTGTCAGTTGAACAAATACTGTCATTTCATTTTTTAAAACTTCAAAATATGGAATCACAGAATTATATGGAATATATCAGAAAAAATCAATTATTTTCTTTGCACCAAAAAGAAAGTCAGTGTTAATTGTCAGTTGAACAAACAATGTCATTTTATTTTTAAAAACTTCAAAATATGGAATCACAGAATTATATGGAATATATCAGAAAAACTCAATTATTTTCTTTGCACCAAAAAAAATGTCAGTGTTAATTGTCAGTTGAACAAATACTGTCATTTTATTTTTTAAAACTTCAAAATATGGAATCACAGAGTTATATGGAATATATCAGAAAAACTCAATTATTTTCTTTGCACCAAAAAGAAAGTCAGTGTTAATTGTCAGTTGAACAAATACTGCCATTTTATTTTTAAAAACTCCAGAATATGGAATCACAGAATTATATCGAATATATCAGAAAAACTCAATTATTTTCTTTGCACCAAAAAGAAAGTCAGTGTTAAATGTCAGTTGAACAAATACTGTCATTTCATTTTTTGAAACTTCAAAATATGGAATCACAGAATTATATGGAATATATCAGAAAAACTCAATTATTTTCTTTGCACCAAAAAAAAAGTCAGTGTTAATTGTCAGTTGAACAAATACTGTCATTTTATTTTTTAAAACTTCAAAATATGGAATCACAGAATTATATGGAACATATCAGAAAAACTCAATTATTTTCTATGCACCAAAAAGAAAGTCAGTGTTAATTGTCAGTTGAACAAATACTGCCATTTTATTTTTAAAAACTCCAAAATATGGAATCACAGAATTATATCGAATATATCAGAAAAACTCAATTATTTTCTTTGCACCAAAAAGAAAGTCAGTGTTAATTGTCAGTTGAACAAACACTGTCATTTTATTTTTTAAAAGTTCAAAATATGGAATCACAGAATTATATGGAATATATCAGAAAAACTCAATTATTTTCTTTGCACCAAAAAAAAAGTCAATGTTAATTATCAGTTGAACAAATACTGTCTTTTTTTTTTTTAAAACTTCAAAATATGGAATCACAGAATTATATGGAATATATCAGAAAAACTCAATTATTTTCTTTGCACCAAAAAGAGAGTCATTGTTAATTGTCAGTTGAACAAACACTGTCATTTTATTTTCAAAAACTCCAAAATATGGAATCACAGAATTATATCGAATATATCAGAAAAACTCAATTATTTTCTTTGCACCAAAAAGGAAGTCAGTGTTAATTGTCAGTTGAACAAATATTGTCATTTTATTTTTTGAACCTTCAAAATATGGAACCACAGAATTATATGGAATATATCAGAAAAACTCAATTATTTTCTTTGCACCAAAAAGAAAGTCATTGTTAATTGTCAGTTGAACAAACACTGTCATTTTATTTTTAAAAACTCCAAAATATGGAATCACAGAATTATATCGAATATATCAGAAAAACTCAATCATTTTCTATGCACCAAAAAGAAAGTCGGTGTCAATTGTCAGTTGAACAAATACTGTCATTTTATATTTTAAAACTTCAAGATATGGAATTACAGAATTATATGGAATATATCAGAAAAACACAATTATTTTCTTTGCACCAAAAAGAAAGTCATTGTTGATTGTCAGTTGAACAAACACTGTCATTTTATTTTTAAAAACTCCAAAATATAGAATCACAGAATTATTTGGAATATATCAGAAAAACTCAATTATTTCATATGCACCAGAAAGAAAGTCAGTGTTTATTGTCAGTTGAACAAATACTGTCATTTTATTTTTTGAAACTTCGAAATATGGAATCACAGAATTATATGGAATATATCAGAAACACTAAATTATTTTCTATGCACCAAAAAGAAAGTCAGTGTTAATTGTCAGTTGAACAAACACTGTCATGTTATTTTTGAAAACTCCAAAATATGGAATCACAGAATTATTTGGAATATATCAGAAAAACTCAATTATTTTCTATGCACCAAAAAGAAAGTCAGTGTTTATTGTCAGTTGAACAAATACTGTCATTTTTTTTAAACTTCAAGATATGGAATCACAGAATTATATGGAATATATCAGAAAAACACAATTATTATATACCAAAAAGAAAGTCATTGTTAATTGTCAGTTGAACGAACACTGCCATTTTATTTTTAACTGCAAAATTTAAACTGCAAAATATGGAATCACAGTATTATTTTCGAATATATCGGAAAAACTCAATTATTTTCTATGCACCAAAAAGAAAGTCAGTGTTAATTGTCAGTTGAACAAATACTGTCATTTCATTTTTTAAAATTTCAAGATATGGAATCACAGAATTATATGGAATATATCAGAAAAACTCAATTATTTTCTATGCACCAAAAAGAAAGTCAGTGTTAATTGTCTGTTGAACAAATACTGTCATTTTATTTTTTAAAACTTCAAAATATGGAATCACAGAATTATATGGAATATATCAGAAAAACTCAATTATTTTCTATGCACCAAAAAGAAAGTCAGTGTTTATTGTCAGTTGAACAAATACTGTCATTTTTTTTAAACTTCAAGATATGGAATCACAGAATTATATGGAATATATCAGAAAAACACAATTATTATATACCAAAAAGAAAGTCATTGTTAATTGTCAGTTGAACAAATACTGTCATTTCATTTTTTAAAATTTCAAGATATGGAATCACAGAATTATATGGAATATATCAGAAAAATTCAATTATTTTCTATGCACCAAAAAGAAAGTCAGTGTTAATTGTCTGTTGAACAAATACTGTCATTTCATTTTTTAAAATTTCAAGATATGGAATCACAGAATTATATGGAATATATCAGAAAAACTCAATTATTTTCTATGCACCAAAAAGAAAGTCAGTGTTAATTGTCAGTTGGACAAATACTGTCATTTCATTTTTTAAAATTTCAAGATATGGAATCACAGAATTATATGGAATATATCAGAAAAACTCAATTATTTTCTATGCACCAAAAAGAAAGTCAGTGTTAATTGTCTGTTGAACAAATACTGTCATTTTATTTTTTAAAACTTCAAAATATGGAATCACAGAATTATATGGAATATATCAGAAAAACTCAATTATTTTCTATGCACCAAAAAGAAAGTCAGTGTTTATTGTCAGTTGAACAAATACTGTCATTTTTTTTAAACTTCAAGATATGGAATCACAGAATTATATGGAATATATCAGAAAAACACAATTATTATATAACAAAAAGAAAGTCATTGTTAATTGTCAGTTGAACAAATACTGTCATTTCATTTTTTAAAATTTCAAGATATGGAATCACAGAATTATATGGAATATATCAGAAAAATTCAATTATTTTCTATGCACCAAAAAGAAAGTCAGTGTTAATTGTCTGTTGAACAAATACTGTCATTTCATTTTTTAAAATTTCAAGATATGGAATCACAGAATTATATGGAATATATCAGAAAAACTCAATTATTTTCTATGCACCAAAAAGAAAGTCAGTGTTAATTGTCAGTTGGACAAATACTGTCATTTCATTTTTTAAAATTTCAAGATATGGAATCACAGAATTATATGGAATATATCAGAAAAACTCAATTATTTTCTATGCACCAAAAAGAAAGTCAGTGTTAATTGTCTGTTGAACAAATACTGTCATTTTATTTTTTAAAACTTCAAAATATGGAATCACAGAATTATATGGAATATATCAGAAAAACTCAATTATTTTCTATGCACCAAAAAGAAAGTCAGTGTTTATTGTCAGTTGAACAAATACTGTCATTTTTTTTAAACTTCAAGATATGGAATCACAGAATTATATGGAATATATCAGAAAAACACAATTATTATATACCAAAAAGAAAGTCATTGTTAATTGTCAGTTGAACGAACAATGCCATTTTATTTTTAAAAACTGCAAAATATGGAATCACAGTATTATTTTCGAATATATCGGAAAAACTCAATTATTTTCTATGCACCAAAAAGAAAGTCAGTGTTAATTGTCAGTTGAACAAATACTGTCATTTCATTTTTTAAAATTTCAAGATATGGAATCACAGAATTATATGGAATATATCAGAAAAACTCAATTATTTTCTATGCACCAAAAAGAAAGTCAGTGTTAATTGTCAGTTGAAAAAATACTGTCATTTTATTTTTTAAAACTTCAAAATATGGAATCACAGAATTATAAGGAATATATCAGAAAAACTCAATTATTTTCTTTGCACCAAAAAGAAAGTCAGTGTTTATTGTCAGTTGAACAATTACTGTTATTTTATTTTTTTTTCAATTCAAAATATGGAATCACCGAATTATATCGAATAAATCAGAAAAACTCAAGCTTTATTCCACATGTAAAATCAATTTAGGTTTCTGAAATGTGGTTCAGCGAAAAATTCATACAATGCTTTTACATCGACTCCCTCCCATGTTACTCTTAGGGGAGCTCAGAACGTTCCACGTAAATTACACGAGTTCCATCAGAAATTCATAAATGCCAACATCAATAATTTCAATTATGGATTTAAGGGGATTTCGATTATACACGTTGCTTGGACGTCGAGACGCCCGACGTGGCTGACGCTTTGAGGTAGGTCGCGGTTAATGGGGTGTTTTAATGGGCGAGACTGAACGTGTCGTCGTGATTAAGTCGTTTTCTGGTTGGTGCTCAGGTGCAACAGGTTTTTTTCTCCACGAGGCTCAGGATGAATACAAATATCTACAGGGATATTTGGTCAAAAATTGTTAGGAGGTTGAGGTTAGAGTAAAGACAATTCTCAATCATTAATTATTGACATAAGATAGGATCTTTTAGTGCCTTCTATTGGAAGTACTGCCTAACTGTCAGTAGTCACAGTTACTGTCCGGTAGGGGGCGTATCATTATGATATGCCAATATTTCAGGTTGCAGAAATTATGTCGAACTTAACTGAATCTATCTGCACATTATTTAAACAGATCGCATCAAAGCGATACAGTAATTGAACAACCTCTTTTCGAGGAAAAATATTGAGGTAAACACTGCACGCTTGGTAACAGCATTAAGTAACGACATTTTATATGGGTCATAACTCACTTCGGGTATTTAAAATAGAATGGAGATCGTGCTAAGAGCAAAAAGTGACACTCTGACGAAGTGCTCCACAATTATCGCTATTTTTCTGGGCTGCACTCGACGAGAAAATACCCATTAATCGTCGTAATCCCGAGTATTTCATGTTGAAAGAAAAACGACATATAATTTTCAATGATTTGTATTAGGAACTTAATTGGAGTACATATACAGGGTGTGAACTTAAGTGAGGAAAAAATGGAGGTAGGAGGAAGAAAGAGATGAATAAGTGATTCATTTCTCCTAAGAGATTTTTTATATTGGGGCAATTCTGCCAGATATTAAAAATAACTCCTGGCTACATGAACTCCTCTCCCTGCTTCTCCCCCTGCTTCATTAACAATTCCAAATCGGCCAATGTTGCCGTCATATCAAGCTGCTACAACAATTTATAATAGTCGGGTCAACTGCCCTTGTTTACAAAGGACTGTTATAATTTAGATCCTTTGTTAATGTAACTCATAGAAGGGATACACCCCGAACGGGTTGTTTCGGAAAATAATGAATGCAGAGCTGTGCTTTTCTCTAGGTGAACGACAAATGAGCAGACTGAGAGGAATTTAACGTCTTTTGAAATTATGTCGTGTTTCGATTTTGCTGGAAGCTGTTCATTACAATTCTTCGCTATGCCCTGCTTTCTTTCGGTCTGTTTATCAGGTTTGGGTTTTCTTTCAGTTCACTCAAACTTACCTTACCTTGATTCATATCTGGCAACGTTAGTTGATTATGACAGATAAGGTACATTAGAACTACTCATAACGCTCACAACCTGAATTTCCGACAGTTTCGATTAGGTGAAGATGAATTATTCAGAAAAAAATCATCATCTGCGCCAATTAACGGGAAAAAATGATTAGGAAGTGGAGGAGAAAGAACTGCCTCAACTCCAAATTGAAAAACATCGAAGAATATAGAATAAAAAAAATATGTTGGAGAGAAATGAAATATGTATTTTCATTTGATCAGGTTTGGTTTTTCTTTCAGTTCACAAAAACCTTCCTAAGCTTGATTTAAATCTAGCAACGTCAGTCGATTATGACATATAAGAACATTGGAACTATTCATACGCGCATAACCTCAATTTCCGACAGTTTCGATTAGTTTCATACTGTTTTTCACAAAGTGAGGATGAATAATTCGGAAAAAAATCTACTGCTCCAATTACAGGAGATAAAAAAATCAGAAAGTGGGGGAGGAAGAACTGGCACAACTTCAAATTGAAAAACTTTGAAGGATAGAGAATTCGAAAAAAATATTAGACAAAAATAAATCATTTTCATTTCATCAGGTATGGTTTTTCTTTCAGTTCACAAAAACCTACCCAAGCTTGATTTATATCTGGCAACGTCAATCAATTATGACAAATACATAAGAACTACTGATACGCTCATAACCTCAATTTCCGTCAGTTTCGATTAGTTCGATACTGTTTTTCATAAAGTGAAGATTGATAATTGAGAAAAAAAATCTTCTGCCCCAATCTGGCAACGTCAGTCCAATATGACAGATGAGATACATTAGAACTACTCGTGGCGCTCACAAACTCGCGTTCCGACAGTTTTGATTAGTTTGATACTGTTTTTCACAAAGTGAAGATGAATCATTTAGAAAAAAAACCTTCCGCTGCACTTAACGAGGGGGAAAAAGACCAGAAAGTGAAGGAGGAAGAACTGCCCCTACTAGAAATTGACAAACATTGAAGAATATAGAATTGAAAAAAAAATATTTGGGAGAAATTAATCATTTTCATTTTATCAGGTTTGGTTTATCTTTTAGTTCAAAAAAACCTACCTAAGCTTGATTTAAATCTAGCAACGTCAGTCGATTATGACAGATAAGAACATTAGAACTACTCATAAGCGCATAACCTCAATTTCCGACAGTTTCGATTAGTTTCATACTGTTTTTCACAAAGTGAGGATGAATAATTCGGAAAAAAATCTTCTGCTCCAATTACAGGAGATAAAAAGATCAGAGAGTGGGGGAGGAAGAACTGCCACAACTTCAAATTGAAAAACTTTGAAGGATAGAGAATTCGAAAAAAATATTGGACAAAAATAAATCATTTTCATTTCATCAGGTATGGTTTTTCTTTCAGTTCACAAAAACCTACCCAAGCTTGATTTATATCTGGCAACGTCAGTCAATTATGACAAATACATAAGAACTACTGATACGCTCATAACCTCAATTTCCGTCAGTTTCGATACTGTTTTTCATGAAGTGAAGATTGATGATTCAGAAAAAAAATCTTCTGCCCCAATCTGGAACCGTCAGTCGAATATGACAGATGAGGTACATTAGAACTACTCGTAGCGCTCACAAACTCGCGCTCCGACAGTTTTGATTAGTTTGATACTGTTTTTCACAAAGTGAAGATGAATCATTTAGAAAAAAAACCTTCTGCTGCACTTAACGAGGGGGAAAAAGACCAGAAAGTGAAGGAGGAAGAACTGCCCCTACTAGAAATTGAGAAACATTGAAGAATATAGAATTGAAAAAAAATATTGGGGAGAAATTAATCATTTTCATTTTATCAGGTTTGGTTTATCTTTCAGTTCACAAAAACCTATCTAAGCTTGATTTAAATCTAGCAACGTCAGTCGATTATGACAGATAAAAACATTAGAACTACTCATACCCGCATAACCTCAATTTCCGACAGTTTCGATTAGTTTCATACTGTTTTTCACAAAGTGAGGATGAATAATTCGGAAAAAAATCTTCTGCTCCAATTACAGGAGATAAAAAGATCAGAAAGTGGAGGAGGAAGAACTGCCACAACTTCAAATTGAAAAACTTTGAAGGATAGAGAATTCGAAAAAATATTGGACAAAAATAAATCATTTTCATTTCATCAGGTATGATTTTTCTTTCAGTTCACAAAAACCTACCCAAGCTTGATTTATATCTGGCAACGTCAGTCAATTATGACAAATACATAAGAACTACTGATACGCTCAAAACCTCAATTTCCGTCAGTTTCGATTAGTTCGATACTGTTTTTCATAAAGTGAAGATTGATAATTGAGAAAAAAAAACTTCTGCCCCAATCTGGCAACGTCAGTCCAATATGACAGATGAGGTACATTAGAACTACTCGTAGCGCTCACAAACTCACGTTCCGACAGTTTTGATTAGTTTGATACTGGTTTTCACAAAGTGAAGATGAATCATTTAGAAAAAAAACCATCTGCTGCACTCAACGAGGGGGAAAAAGACCAGAAATTGAAGGAGGAAGAACTGCCCCTACTAGAAATTGAAAAACATTGAGGAATATAGAATTGAAAAAAAATATTGGGGAGAAATTAATCATTTTCATTTTATCAGGTTTGGTTTTTCTTTTAGTTCATAAAAACCTACCTAAGCTTGATTTAAATCTAGCAACGTCAGTCGATTATGACAGATGAGGTACATTGGAACTATTCATAACGCCCATAACCTCAATTTCCGACAGTTTCGATTGGTTAGATACTGTTTTTCACAAAGTGAAGATGAATAATACAGAAAAAAAAATCTGAGAAAAATATCCAGTTGAATCTGATCTGAACTTGCTCAAGTCTGTCACAGTCAAGGTCATCATTTCTTATAAACCCATTTTGTAATCTTTTGATTTTGACTGAAACAAATAACACATACTTGGATGTTTTGAAAATTTATAGGTTATATTCGCGTCAACCATCAAGAAATGTCATCCGGTGACACTTAATTTAGGAATTGAAGTGGTGCGAGTGGTGGTCCTATCAGATAGAGTTCACCAACATCCGAATAAAAAGGGAAAATTTCACTTTTCCATCCCCAAATGTAAACGAACCTCTCCTTATATCCAATAATAATTCTCGCAGACAAAGCACACATTCCGAGTTTAGTACGTATCTTCGATGCAAACTGCGAACATTCGTCTGGAAACTGCATCCTAGACCGTCTTCGAGAAAATCTATGCGGTAATATATCTTTATGATGTCTAAGTGGGTGACGCGTCATAAATACCCAAATGACCGCATTTGTCATCGTAATCTGATCTCCCTCTCCCTCCAAATGTGATAACTTGAGCCGAACGTAATGTATTGCTCGGAAAACTTTCACTGGATGCTCAACATTGTAAGAATCTTCACGAGGCGAGAGCCGAGTTACAAATAAAAACATAGTGTCAATAAATATCGTCGTGTATGGTACTCTTAAGCTGGTCGAAACTTGAGATGTCTCCTCTGACTTTTTTTCGAAATTAAACTAAAAGTTATGATTAAATGTAAAAAATTCACATAATTAAACATGATCGAATCCTTCGACTTCTTGGCGTTGAAGTTCCGGCTCCGCGAATCAGATTAGTTGAGTGCAGATGGAGAAAAACCCGATGAGGATTAGATAAATCTCTTTCATCGCTTTCGACTGAATTTATTATGTCATTTTATTCCCCCTGGCAACCGTCCAAAAAGAAGAAAGTTCAATCAATGAAAAAAGCTCCAATATTATAACTCAGTTTTGATCTTTTATCTGTTGGGAATATTCGGAAATAAATAATATTTCGGACCGATGAGTGCTCGAAAGAGTTCGCCACAACAGATTATTCTCTTTCATCGGAAATTTATTGCGGGTCTGAGACGCGTTATGAAGAATAAAGAAGAATCTCCAATTCATGAAATTCTGTGTGATTCGCGCACTGAAAAAAAACAAATGAATTGCTGTTGTTTAGACGAAACTATTGTTATAACAACAAGAAAAGACCGTTCTGAGAACCATCTGTATTTGCAATCTAACATGCCGATTCCGGTTGAAGTTACTTTGAACAGGAAAAACGGTAAGTATAGCAGCGATCAGGAACTTTTATTTTAAAAGGAATATTTCTGTAAATGTAACAGGAATATCTAGTGAAATATAATTATTTTGTAAGTATAACCCAACAATATTCTTTTGTACACCCTTCAGTCTGTAGTGTTTTCTTTTCACCGCCAGCTATGTACATTTATCATTGCCTCGTCTTCAAAGTGAAAGCTGTCGTCAGTTCTTCCCTTCGAAATTTTCATTTCGTCGAACTGTCGGATTCCACGGCCTCCGAGCGACGTTGCATTTTTGTCGTCTCGTGACTTTCTTCGAAGAGTATCTGTCTATTATATTTGTGAAGCTCAACATCTCCCACATATCTCTGTTAGACAACGTCACGTGGATGATCTAATGGAAAACATATCTAATTCCGTTCTAAATTGACTTTTATTATTGCCCGTCAATGTGATCAATTCCTAGATCATATTTCAGCGGAATGAGGCAGCCGGTAGTTGCTGCCATACAGAAGTGTTAGAAAAAGTCGGGCTCCATTCAGAACGCTGAAGATGATTGATGTGCAGAAAGAGGTGTCATTATCTCATTATTGAAATTATATAGTTAACGTTTGAGGAAAAACTAGAGATGAATTGGATAAGTCGAACGTTTTCTGCGAAACGTTGAATTGTATGATTCAGTCATTTTTCAAATAGGTCAAAGCCTTCGAAGGAGATAAAATAACTTTTATTCAGTTGAAGTAGGGTATAGATAAAAGAACTGAACGGAAATAGGTACATTATTTCATCTTTCACTGTTCTAGTTCGCGTTTTTCAGGGGAAGAACGTTTAAAACACAGAAATACAAATACTAGGAAGATATACAGGTTGTCCCAGGAGGGTAATGGGACAAACAGAAATCATAAACTGTGTACATCAATTGAACTTATATCGGAAGATTTTAATAGCAAGATGGCCTTGGTTTTTTGATATACAGGCGAATTTCGGAGAATGATTGAAATTTAAAAAAATAGCTTACAGGGTGATTAATAAATTTTATTGTGGAATAAAAAGATTCTCACTTCATTTTTTCAACTATCTGGATTGATATTCCACCCTGTATGGCAATGATATAACAATTCTTATATCTCATAAATATTCGGAAAAATGATTATACACCAATTATTTCGAGCAATTTTTTCATTAAAAATATTTTTCTTCTCATTATTTTTGTTTCTGTTAAATTTTTTCGTTTATTTTCTGCATGTTTGTACCTTCTTGATAATTATTGTTATTTGTTGATGAGGAAATGAAACCTTCGACAGATTGATCATTTAAACTAGTGTGTGCAATTTTTCAATACTCTCAAAACAGTTAGAACATATTTAGAACGTTGAAAAGTAATTTAGTGAAAAACTTTGAAAAAATAGCTTCCCACCATCTTACAGGGTGATTAATAAATTTTATTGTCGAATAAAAAGATTTTTTCTTAATTTTTTCAACTTTCTGGATTGACATTCCACCTAATGATATACCAATTCTTATATCGCATAAATATTCGGAAAAATGATCAGACATCAATTATTTCAAGTAATTTTTCTACTCAAGAATATTTTTTTTTCTCACATTGTTTTTGTTTGTGTTTAATTTTTTCGTTTATGTTCTGCATGTTTGTACATTCTTGATAATTATTGTTATCTGTTGATGAGAAAATGAAATCTTTTACAGATTGGTCATTTCAATTAGTGTGTACAATTTTTCAATACCTACTCTCAAAACAGTTTCGGACGAGTTATTATTAATTCTAATTATAAAAAAAGTGATAGTAACATTCATGTGAATCGAGGAGAATCATAATTTCCAAACATTGATTTCATATTAAGAACGTTGAAAAGTAATTTAGTGAAAAACTTTAAAAAAATAGCTTGCCACTATCTCACAGGGTGATTAATAAATGTTATTGTCTAATAAAAAGATTTTCTCTTAATTTTTTCAACTACCTGGATTGATATACCACCCCATATGGCAATGATATACCAATTCTTGTATCCCATAAATATTCGGAAAAATAATTACACACCAATTATTTCAAGCAATTTTTCAAATGAAAATTTTTTTTCCTCACAATATTCTTGTTTGTGTTTATTTTTTTCGTTTATTATCTGCATGCTTGTACATTCTTCATACTTACCTATTGTTATTTGTTGTTAGGGAAATGAAATCTTTGACAGATTAATAATTTCAATTAGTGTGTGCATTTTTTTCAAAACTATCGAAACAGATTTGGGCAAGTTTTCCTTGATTCTATATAAGAAGTAATATTAACATTCATGTGAATCGGGGAGAGGAATAATGTTGATCTCATATTTGCAATGTTGAAAAGTATTTCAGTGAAAAAAATAAAAAAAAAATATCTTACCACTATCTTACAGGATGATTAATAAATTTGTTTGTCGAAAAAAAAGATTTTCTCTTCATTTTTTCAATTAGCTGGATTGGTATTCCACCCTGTATGGCAATGATATACCAATTCTTGTATCCCATAAATATTCGGAAAAATGATTACACACCAATTATTTCAAGCAATTTTTCAAATGAAAATTTTTTTTCCTCACAATATTCTTGTTTGTGCTTATTTTTTTCGTTTATTATCTGCATGCTTGTACATTCTTCATACTTACCTATTGTTATTTGTTGTTAGGGAAATGAAATCTTTGACAGATTAATAATTTCAATTAGTGTGTGCATTTTTTCAAAACTATCGAAACAGATTTGGGCAAGTTTTCCTTGATTCTATAAAAAAAGTGATATTAACATTCATGTGAATCGAGGAGAAGAATAATTTCCAAACATTGATCTCATATTTGGAATGTTGAAAAGTATTCCAGTGAAAAAATAAAAAAAAATAGCTTAACACTATCTTACAGCATGATTAATAAATTTTTTTGTCGAAAAAAAAGATTTTCTCTTCATTTTTGAAACCAGCTAGATTGATATTCCATCCTGTATGGCAATGATATACCAATTTTTGTATCCCATAAATATTCGGAAAAATGATTACACACCAATTATTTCAAGCAATTTATCAAATGAAAATTTTTTTTCCTCACATTATTCTTCTTTGTGTTCATTTTTTTCATTTATTTTCTGCATGTTTGTACATTCTTGATACTTACCTATTGTTATTTGTTATTGGGGAAATAAAATCTTTGACAGATTAATAATTTCAATTAGTGTGTGCATTTTTTCAAAACTATCGAAACAGATTTGGGCAAGTTTTCCTTGATTCTATAAAAAAAGTGATATTAACATTCATGTGAATCGAGGAGAAGAATAATTTCCAAACATTGATCTCATATTTGGAATGTTGAAAAGTATTCCAGTGAAAAAATAAAAAAAAATAGCTTAACACTATCTTACAGCATGATTAATAAATTTTTTTGTCGAAAAAAAAGATTTTCTCTTCATTTTTGAAACCAGCTAGATTGATATTCCATCCTGTATGGCAATGATATACCAATTTTTGTATCCCATAAATATTCGGAAAAATGATTACACACCAATTATTTCAAGCAATTTATCAAATGAAAATTTTTTTTCCTCACATTATTCTTCTTTGTGTTCATTTTTTTCATTTATTTTCTGCATGTTTGTACATTCTTGATACTTACCTATTGTTATTTGTTATTGGGGAAATAAAATCTTTGACAGATTAATAATTTCAATTAGTGTGTGCATTTTTTCAAAACTATCGAAACAGATTTGAACAAGTTATTCTTAACTCTATAAAAAAAGTGATACATTGATGTGAATCAAGGAGAAGAATAATTTTCAAACAATGATCTCATCTTTGAAATGCTGAAAAGTAATTCGGGGAAAAAATAAAAAAAAATAGCTTGCCATTATCTTACAGGGTTAATAATATATTTTATTGTCGAATAAAAAGATTTTCTCTTCATTTTTTCAACTAGCTGGATTGATATCCAACCCTGTATGGCAATGATATACTGATTTTCATATCACATAAATATTCGGAAAAATGATTACACACCATTTTTTTTCAAGCAATTTTTTAAATAAAAAATTTTTTTTTTCACATTATTTTGGTCAATTTCGTCGTTTATTTTCTGCATGTTTGTATATTCTGGATACTTATTTTTATTTGTTGATGAGAAAATGGAATCTTTGTGAATCCGGGATCGTGTTCGTCAAGGAACGAGAAAGAAAAAGGGAGAATGCAATTTCGCCACTCCATAAATCTTGCAGGAAAAATTCAAGAATAAATAAATTTGAATTCCGTTAATTCCAACGCTGAGCAGCACCTATATATTCACCTCAGGAACAAGAGGAACGTAATTACTTCCCCGTTTCCGTGGCCACAGACGATAAAATTGAATAATACGGTTCCTTTCTTCCTCTTCTCCCCGATTTCAACAGTCAATTAACGCGACTTGATAGTAAGACGAAGAAAGCGATACAAATAGGAGTCGTTTCGGGCCGTAGTCGTTAATGAGGTGCGTTAATTGTTAATTGCAATCGACGCGCTGTTGATTGAACTAGAATAACTGCAGGTAATGGCCGTTTATTGTCGATACGCCCTCTGTCGCGCATTGTGCTTACTGAGCTATGGGCCATTGACATTATTCGTAAGTGATAGTAACATTCATGTGAATCGAGGAGAATAATAATTTCCAAACATTGATTTCATATTAAGAATGTTGAAAAGTAATTCAGTGGAAAAATTCAAAAAATAGCTTGCCACTATCTTACAGGGTGATTAATAAATTTTATTATCGAATAAAAAGATTTTCTCTTCATTTTTTCAACTAGCTGGATTGATATTCCAACCTATATGGCAATGATTCGATTCTTATATCCCATAAATATTCGGAAAAATGATTACACACCAATTATTCCAAGCAATTTTTCAACTAAAAAATTTTTTTTTTCACATCATTTTTGTTTGTGTTAAATTTTTTCGTTTATTCTCTGCATGTTTGGACATTCTTGATGATTATTGTTATTTGTTGATGAGGAAATGAAACCTTCGAAAGATTGATCATTTAAATTAGTGTATGCAATTTTTCAATACTCTCAAAAAAGTTAGAACATATTTAGAACGTTGAAAAGTAATTTAGTGAAAAACTTCAAAAAAATAGCTTGCCACTATCTTACAGGGTGATTAATAAATTTTATTGTCTAATAAAAAGATTTTTTGGATTGATATACCACCCCATATGGCAATGATATACCAATTCTTGTATCCCATAAATATTGGAAAAAATTATTACACACCAATTATTTCAAGCAATTTTTCAAATGAAAATTTTTTTTCCTCACAATATTCTTGTTTGTGTTTATTTTTTTCGTTTATTATCTGCATGCTTGTACATTCTTGATACTTACCTATTGTTATTTGTTGTTAGGGAAATGAAATCTTTGACAGATTAATAATTTCAATTAGTGTGTGCATTTTTTCAAAACTATCGAAACAGATTTGGGCAAGTTTTTCTTGATTCTATAAAAGAAGTAATATTAACATTCATGTGAATCGAGGAGAAGAATAATGTTGATCTCATATTTGGAATGTTGAAAAGTATTTCAGTGAAAAAATTTAAAAAAAAATAGCTTACCACTATCTAACAGGATGATTAATACATTTTTTTGTCGAAAAAAAAGAAGAAGAAGAAGAATATTCGGAAAAATGATTACACACCAATTATTTCAAGCAATTTTTCAAATGAAAATTTTTTTGTCGATACGCCCTCTGTCGCGCATTGTGCCAACTGAGCTATGGGCCATTGACATTATTCGTCATTCCTCGATTCATGCGGGGTGTTCCTTAATCATACATTTTCCGAATGAAAAAAGATTCTCTTTCATATTTTCCGAACTCCTAGTTGCGCACCGCGAAGAAGGAAAACACAGTTCTCCAGTATCTTTCCTAGCTTCGAGATTTATCGATTCATCTCGAATAAGGAGAGCACCCTTACTACTAACCCAATATTTGAAGTACATACAAATTATGCTTCCTTCTTTCCGGACCATTCATCTCATATTGCTACCAACGAGATTCACTATGTACATGCAATTTTTCCCCCTAAAGTTCAGCTTAATTGAAAGCGCAATGGTGGTTTTCATCATTTCCAATATCCAAGATTGCCCCACTTCCTCGTGGGGGAATTAAGTCTCGATTGGGAGAAAGGTAGAAGTTTTTTTTCGTTCGGGGCGGAGCAGCGATAGCCCGAAGAAAATTGCGATTTTTTCCACGCCGACCCAGGAAAAAAATCCGCACGACGGTCACTTATCCCGATGTTGTTTTAATTATACGGTCGAGAATCCGGGGCAAATAAAGAGAGAGAATAATGCGTAATTATAGGGCCCCCTTTGTGTTCCGTTGCTTTAATTCACGTGAGTTCTTGGGCAATTATGTGCTGCCGACTTGACGATAGATTAATATTAGTCGTATTTTTAGCAAAACCGATTAATAGATGTACGAGAGGATTTCGGGGATCACTGAACTCCAAATTGGTTCCATAAAACTGGTACTCCTCGAAGGCAATTGACTCCAATAACTGAGATAGATTCACTCAAAAAATACAGGGTGAGCCAACTCTACGATGACGGAAACGATTCGTATATTCCCCTTTCCATTTTGAATGGTTTAAAAATGGTCGTGATGTTGGGGAAAAGAGGGAAAAAGAGTGTGTTTCGTACCAGAGCTACTGGTTGAATTCTTCACTAAAGATGAGATGAGAGGTAAAATTTAAGTTAAGTGCCCTTAGCTTCTCAAACAATCAGGTGATAATTCCAGAACTGTGCAGAAAGAAGGTTCATCCTCTGCTTCCTATCCTTCAACCCTATTCAATAACTAAGATAGATTCACTCGAAAAATACAGGGTGAGCCAACACTAAGATGACGGAAACGATACGTGTATTCCCCTTCTCATTTCAAATGGTTAATATGGTCGTGATGTTGGGGAAAAGGAAGTGTCTTTCATCATAAAGCTACTGGTTCAATTCTTCACTAAAGATGAGATGAGAGATGAAATTTAAGTTAAGTGCCCTTAGCTTCTCAAACAATCAGGTAAAAATTCGGGAACTGTGCAGAAAGAAGGTTCATCCTCTGCTTCCTATCCTTCAACCCTATTCAATAACTAAGATAGATTCACTCAAAAAATACAGGGTGAGCCAACACTACGATGACGGAAACTATACGTATATTCCTCTTTCCATTTTAAATGGTATAAAAATAGTCGTGATGTTGGGGAAAAGGGAGTGTGTTCCGTACCAGAGCTACTGGTTGAATTCTTCACTAAAGATGAGATGAGAGATAAAATTTAAGTTAAGTGCCCTTAGCTTCTCAAACAATCAGGTGATAATTCCAGAACTGTGCAGAAAGAAGGTTCATCCTCTGCTTCCTATCCTTCAACCCTATTCAATAACTAAGATAGATTCACTCGAAAAATACAGGGTGAGCCAACACTAAGATGACGGAAACGATACGTGTATTCCCCTTCTCATTTCAAATGGTTAATATGGTCGTGATGTTGGGGAAAAGGAAGTGTCTTTCATCATAAAGCTACTGGTTCAATTCTTCACTAAAGATGAGATGAGAGATGAAATTTAAGTTAAGTGCCCTTAGCTTCTCAAACAATCAGGTAAAAATTCGGGAACTGTGCAGAAAGAAGGTTCATCCTCTGCTTCCTATCCTTCAACCCTATTCAATAACTAAGATAGATTCACTCAAAAAATACAGGGTGAGCCAACACTACGATGACGGAAACTATACGTATATTCCTCTTTCCATTTTAAATGGTATAAAAATAGTCGTGATGTTGGGGAAAAGGGAGTGTGTTCCGTACCAGAGCTACTGGTTGAATTCTTCACTAAAGATGAGATGAGAGATAAAATTTAAGTTAAGTGCCCTTAGCTTCTCAAACAATCAGGTGACAATTCCGGAACTGTGCAGAAAAAAGGTTCATCCTCTGCTTCCTATCCTTCAACCCTATTCAATAACTAAGATAGATTCACTCAAAAAATACAGGGTGAGCCAACACTACGATGACGGAAACTATACGTATATTCCTCTTTCCATTTTAAATGGTATAAAAATGGTCGTGATGTTGGGGAAAAGGGAGTGTGTTTCGTACCAGAGCTACTGGTTGAATTCTTCACTAAAGATGAGATGAGAGATAAAATTTGAGTTAAGTGCCCTTAGCTTCTCAAACAATCAGGTGACAATTCCGGAACTGTGCAGAAAAAAGGTTCATCCTCTGCTTCCTATCCTTCAACCCTATTCAATAACTAAGATAGATTCACTCAAAAAATACAGGGTGAGCCAACACTACGATGACGGAAACTATACGTATATTCCTCTTTCCATTTTAAATGGTATAAAAATGGTCGTGATGTTGGGGAAAAGGGAGTGTGTTTCGTACCAGAGCTACTGGTTGAATTCTTCACTAAAGATGAGATGAGAGATAAAATTTGAGTTAAGTGCCCTTAGCTTCTCAAACAATCAGGTGACAATTCCGGAACTGTGCAGAAAAAAGGTTCATCCTCTGCTTCCTATCCTTCAACCCTATTCAATAACTAAGATAGATTCACTCAAAAAATACAGGGTGAGCCAACACTACGATGACGGAAACGATACGTGTATTCCCCTTCTCATTTCAAATGGTTAATATGGTCGTGATGTTGGGGAAAAGGAAGTGTGTTTCGTCATAAAGCTACTGGTTCAATTCTTCACTGAAGATGAGATGAGAGATGAAATTTAAGTTAAATGCCCTTAGCTTCTCAAACAATCAGGTGACAATTCCGGAACTGTGCCGAAAGAAGGTTCATCCTCTGCTTCCTATCCTTCAACCCTATTCAATAACTAAGATAGATTCACTCGAAAAATACAGGGTGAGCCAACACTACGATGACGGAAACGATACGTATATTCCCCTTTCCATTTTAAATGATGAATATGGTCGTGATGTTGGGGAAAAAGAAGTGTGTTTCGTCCCAGAGCTACTAGTTGAGTTCTTCACTAAGAATGAGATAAGAGATGAAATTTAAGTTAAGTGCCCTTAGCTTCTCAAACAATCAGGCGACAGCCCCGGAACTGTGCAGAAAAAAGATTCATCCTCTGTTTCCTATCCTTCAACCCTATTTCATTATCAGCCCGTGGTGGGCTCATACTTGTATCCGTCATCTTAACACGTTTCTCAGACAGCCGCTTATTATTTCCACATAAATTTTATCGGCAGATCGCCCCGATTTTGATTGAGTTATTCAACTCGTAAATAACGAATTCGAAGAAGATAACGTGCAAAAAGCAAATAGCGGCACACCTTGCATTTTTTCGGATATAAAAACATCAACTGCGATAAATACCTCATTCCTGGTAGACCAGTCGGTAATTATACGTCTCGGATAACAGAAAATCTACATATAATGCTAGACAACAAGTCATCCACCAGGCAGCTAGATCTATTCATTGCCATTCTGTTTGAAATATATTCCTGTTGTATGAGTTATTGTCGGTTGAAGTAACGTATAATTACCTGAATGGTATGAATGGTGCACGTTTATTCAAAATCGAAGATTGCGCTCATCGATAAATTCAGATCCTAATTAGCTGGGTACGACCGGGGGTTTCGTAATCGAGGTTTCGTCTTCTGCTAGAAGGCGATACATTGCACATCTAGAAACCGAAACGACTAACTTCGTCTAAGAATTTTTATTTTTACGAAATAAGTCTATAAATTCATCGATAAATCAGGGTGTGTCTAAATTGAAGGTGAAGGATTATATCAATAATCAAAATTAGTTGTGAGCGTTGAGAAATATGAATTTGAAAAAAAAAACTTCAATGAAATTCATAAAATTGAAAAAAAAATTTTAAAATAAAATTAGAAGTGAAGGATTTAAAAGATAAGAATTAAAAAAACTTCTTCAGATGATGTCGAAAGACCATGATGGAGGGCGGATTTCTCTGATGATAACATGAGAACTAAAAAATAATGAAGGTTCAAAATAAAATTGAAATTCGAGAATATAGAAGATAAGAATATGAAATAAATTTTTTAGACGATGATAAAAGAAAAAGGCAGGACGATGATGAAGGAAGGGATTTACCTGATGATGGCACGAGTCGAAATGAATGAAAGAAGGAAGTTTCAATATAACTTTAAAAGTCAAGGGTATAGAATACATATAATATTCCTGAAAAGTTATAGGAATATTCTCGGAATATTTTATATTCAACTCCAAATAATCCAGGAATACTTTAAGAATATTCCGAAGATACATGGAAAATTATTCCTTATAAAATATTTTCCCCCAAATAAAATATTCCAATATTCCCTAGGAATATTTCAAATAATATATTCCTGGAGAGTTTCAGGAATATTCCACTAGGAATATGCACATCTAAATAATCCAAGAATATTTCGAACATACATGGAATTTTCCAAATGAAAGATTCCGAGTGGAATATTCTGAATGAAATATTCTCAGAAAATTTTTCGAATACTAAGGGAATATTTCTTGTGAAATATCGAGGAATGTTTGAATTTGGGGCCAAATGAAATATTCCGGGCATTATTTCGATATCGGAGAAACGAAGAGGAGTTTATTGATATTTTTCAAACATGAAAAATTTCAAATATTATATTCTTGAAAAGTTATAGGAATATCCTCGGAATATTCCTGTAGAAATATTCAAATCCCAATAATCTAGGAATATTTTGAAGATGCATGGAGTGTTCCTTATAGGGTATTTTTCACCAAGTGAAATATTCAGTGAATATTCCAATATTCCCTGGGAATATTTCAAACAAAATATTCCTGAAAATTAACATTGAAATATTCTAAGAATATAATGGGAATATTTCGAAAATACATGGACTATTCCAAGTGGAATATGATAGGAATAGTCTGAATGAAATATTCTTGGAAAAGTATGAGAACATTCTGAATGTGCAGGGAATATTCTTGTAGAATATCGAGGAATGTTCAATTTTGGAACCAAATTAGTATCCAGGGATTTAATTCTAATATTTTCGAGACAAGTGAGAGTTCACGTATCATTTATGGATATTTTTCAAGTATAAAATATTTCAAATAAATAATATTCCTCTAGAAATATCCAACTCCAAATAATCCAGGAATATTATAAGAATATTTCGAAGATACATGCTGCATTATTCCTTATAGATTATTTTCCCCAATTAAAATATTCAGGAAATATTCCCTGGGAATATTTCAAATAATATATTCCTGAAAAGTTACAGGAATATTCCACTAGGAATAAGCACATCGAAATAATCCAAGAATATTATTGGAATATTTCGAACATACGTGGAATATTCGAAGGGCAATTTTTCCGAATGAAATATTTTCAAAAATTTCAAGAATATTTCGAATATGAAGGGAATATTTCTTGTGGAATATTGAGGAATGTTCAAATTTGAAAAAAAAAAATAATCAGGGATGATATTTCAATATCTGCGGCAGAAAACGTTGTTCACCTATCAATTATTGATATATTGATTTTTTTAAACATGAAATATTTCAAATAAATATTCTTCAAAAGTTATGGGAATATTCTCGGAATATTTCAGTAGAAATATTCAAATTCAAATAATCTAGGAATATTATAAGAATATTTCGGAGATATATGGAATATTGCTCAAGGAATATTTTTCAACAAATAAAATATTCAGGGAATATTCTCGAAATATTCAAGCAAAAGTGTTCACATTGAAGTAATCCAAGAATATTATGGGAATATTTCAAAAATACATGAACTATTCCAAGTGCAATATCCTAGGAATAGTCTGAATGAAATATTCTTGGAAAATTATAAGAATATTCCGAATATTCAGGAAATATTTCTCGTGGAATATTGAGGAATGTTTAAATTTTGAAAAAACAAAATATTCAGGGATGATATTCAAATATCTGCGAAACAAAAAAGGGGTTCACGTATCATTTATTGATATTTTTTAAACATGGGATATTTCAAATGGAATATTCCTGGAAAGTTTCAGGAATATTCTCGGAATATTTCTGTAGGAATATTCAAATCCAAATAATCTAGGAATATTATAAGAATATTTTGAAGATGTGTGGAATATTCCTTATACCTAGAATATTTTTCACGAAATAAAATATTCAGGGAATATTCCAATCTTCTCTGGGAATATTAAGAATAAAATATTCCTGAGAAATAACAGAAAAATACTATCGGAATATTAAACAGTGAGTATTCACATTGAAATAATCTAGGAATATTGTAGGGATATTCCGAATATACATGGACTTTTCCAAGTGGAATATCATAGGAATAGTCTGAAATATTCTTGGGAAATTATAAGAATATTTCTAATATGCAGGAAATATTTCTTGTGGAATATTGAGGAATGTTCAAATTTGAAAAAAAAAGGGACGATATTTCAATATCTGCGGAACAAAAAGGTGTTCACGTATCATTAATTGATATATTGATTTTTTTAAACATGAAATATTTCATATAAAATATTCCTCGAAAGTTATAGGAATATTCTCGAAATATTTCTGTAGAAATATTCAAATTCAAATAATCTAGGAATATTATAAGAATATTTCGGAAATATATGGAATATTGCTCAAAGAATATTTATCAACAAATAAAATATTCAGGGAATATTCTCGAAATATTCAACCAAAATTCATAACCAAATGAATATTTAGGGATGTAATTCCAATATTTTCGAGACAAGTAAGACGTATAATTTATTGATTTTTTTTCAAAAATGAAATATTTCAAATAAATAATATTGCTCTAGAAATATCCAACTCCAAATAATCCAGGAATATTATTAGAATATTTCGAAGATGGAACATTATTCCTTATAGAATTTTTTCCCCAATTAAAATATTCAGGAAATATTTGAAATAAAATATTCCTGAAAAGTTCCAGCAATATTCTCGGAATATTCCACTAGGAATATTCACATCGGAATAATCCAAGAATATTATAGGAATATTTCGAACATACATGGAATATTCTGAATGAATTACTCTCAGAAAATTTCGAGAATATTTCGAATATGAAGGGAATATTTCTTATACAATATCGAGGAATGTTTAAATTTGGAGCCCAATAAAATATTTCGAGCATTATTCCGATATCTGCGAAAGGAAGGATAGTTGGCGTATCATTTATTGATTTTTTTCGTGGAACACCCTGTATATCATGCATCTTCTCGCAGTTTATGTGTTTACTTGTTTACATTAGAACTGAATTTTTATCGGTCTACGCTACGTTGAGAATAAAATATGTCGCGTATATTATATTCATGGCTTCATTCTCACTATCAGCTGCTGTAGCAATTGAGAAATGTCCTCCACTCTATCAGTCTATCTAGTTATCTGAACTGATTTCACCCATAGTCTGGAGCGGAGCGAGTACAATGTAACAACGAACTCCGAATCTTTCATTCCACAACGAGAGTTATACTTTTTTTTTTTCTTGGTCGGGAACGGGGGAAATAGCCGAAGCCATCTTATAAATTGAACCGAATCGCGAAGGTTCTTCGAAAATGAATTCGCCACGATATGTTATTATGGAAAAAACTGGAATATCATGAACTTTTTCACTTTTTCCTATTCGAGGAATCGCTCTTTTCCGAGGAAATGGATGAAGGAGAATCGAATGCGTACTTGAGGGACTTCTTCCGATTACTCCGATATAGAGGAAGATATTGACTTTATTTCCCGGGCTCTTGGGTTTTATCTGATACAATTCAGACTTAGTTTTAAAAATTGATAAAATTGTGTGACACTTCCTGCTTCAGCCTGAAATATCGCAATGCAGATAAAGTTTTTTTTGTGCCAGGAAGGATCGGTATTTTAGTGAAAGCATTATTATTCTAATGTATGTCCAACAAAAAGTTCCGGAAGGAAGAATAAACAGAGGGGTCGAAGAGAAAATAGCCAATCAATTAATCAACTTCAAAGATGTAACTGACAAGATAGAGGCTCAAGACAGGGCCGGAATGTCTTTTTATTTCTTTTCTATGCACATAACTTACGTAGGCGTGGATTGTCCCCGTTTCGCTGAAGAGACAACCGTGTCATCAATCGTTTGTCGGACCGGAGTATTTACATTTACAAATTTTTTTTGTTATACAGGATTTTTCTGAAGGGCAAGAACAAACAACTATTTGGATGATAACAGGGATAGAAATTCGATAAACATGGATCGACAACGCTTCGTTTCCGGAATACAGGGTGTGACATCTAATTTTAACTTTTTTAAACTTTTTAAACTTTTTTTTTATTTCATCAATTTCATTTTGACTCGTGTCATCATCAGATGATCGTAGTTTTCTTCTAATATGGTCAAAAGATTTTTTTTTCTATTCTCATCTTCTCTATCTATTTCAATAATTCAATTTCGACCCATGCCATCATCAGAGAAATCCTTCATTACCGTCCTGCCTTTTTCCTTCAACATTGCCAGAAGAATTTTGTTTAATATTTCATGTTCAACAAATATCAATAAATGATACGTGAACTCCTTTTTGTTTCGCAGATATTTGAATCATCCCTGAATATTCTATTTTTTCCAAATTTAAACATTCCTCAATATTCCGCCAGAAATATTCCCTGCATATTCGGAATATTCTCATAATCTTTCAAGAATACTTCATTCAGTCTATTCCCTATTCCTATCATATTACGCTTGGAAAAGTCCATGTATTTTCGAAATATTCCCATAATATTCTTGGATTATTTCAATGTGAATACTCTTGGTTGAATATTTCGAGAATATTCCCTGAATATTTTATTTGTTGAAAAATATTCCTTGAGCAATATTCCATATATCTCCGAAATATTCTTATAATATTCCTAGATTATTTGAATTTGAATATTTCTACAGAAATATTCCGAGAATATTCTCATAACTTTTGAAGAATATTTATTTGAAATATTTCATGTTTAAAAAAATCAATATATCAATAAATGATAGGTGAACACCGTTTTGTTCGGCAGATATTGAAATATCATCCCTGATTATTTTTTTTTTTTCAAATTTGAACATTCCTCAATATTCCACAAGAAATATTTCCTGCATATTCGAAATATTCTTATAATTTTCCAAGAATATTTCAGACTATTCCTATGATATTCCACTTGGAAAAGTCCATGTATATTCGGAATATCCCTACAATATTCCTAGATTATTTCAATGTGAATACTCACTGTTTAATATTCCGATAGTATTTTTCTGTTATTTCTCAGGAATATTTGATTCTTAATATTCCCAGAGAAGATTGGAATATTCCCTGAATATTTTATTTCTTGAAAAATATTCTAGGTATAAGGAATATTCCACACATCTTCAAAATATTCTTATAATATTCCTAGATTATTTGGATTTGAATATTCCTACAGAAATATTCCGAGAATATTCCTGAAACTTTCCAGGAATATTCCATTTGAAATATTTCATGTTTAAAAAATATCACTAAATGATACGTGAACCCCTTTTTTGTTTCGCAGATATTTGAATATCATCCCTGAATATTTTGTTTTTTCAAAATTTAAACATTCCTCAATATTCCACGAGAAATATTTCCTGATTATTCGGAATATTCTTATAATTTTCCAAGAATATTTCATTCAGACTATTCCTATGATATTCCACTTGGAATAGTTCATGTATTTTCGAAATATTCCCATAATATTCTTGGATTATTTCAATGTGAACACTCTTGGTTGAATATTTCGAGAATATTCCCTGAATATTTTATTTGTTGAAAAATATTCCTTGAGCAATATTCCAGATATCTCCGAAATATTCTTATAATATTCCTAGATTATTTGAATTTGAATATTTCTACAGAAATATTTCGAGAATATTCCTATAACTTTCGAGGAATATTTTATATGAAATATTTCATGTTTGAAAAAATCAATATATCAATAAATGGTACGTGAACGCCTTTTTGTTCCGCAGATATTGAAATATCATCCCTGATTATTTTTTTTTTTCAAATTTGAACATTCCTCAATATTCCACAAGAAATATTTCCTGCATATTCGAAATATTCTTATAATTTTCCAAGAATATTTCAGACTATTCCTATGATATTCCGCTTGGAAAAGTCCATGTATATTCGGAATATTCCTACAATATTCCAAGATTATTCCAATGTGAATACTCACTGTTTAATATTCCTATAGTATTTTTCTGTTATTTCTCAGGAATATTTTATTCGAAATATTCCCAGAGAAGATTGGAATATTCCCTGAATATTTTATTTCGTGAAAAATATTCTAGGTATAAGGAATATTCCACACATCTTCAAAATATTCTTATAATATTCCTAGATTATTTGGATTTGAATATTCCTACAGAAATATTCCGAGAATATTCCTGAAACATACCAGGAATATTCCATTTGAAATATTTCATGTTTAAAAAATATCAATAAATTATACGTGAAGCCCTTTTTTGTTTCGCAGATATTTGAATATCATCCCTGAATATTTTGTTTTTCCAAAATTTAAACATTCCGCAATATTCCACGAGAAATATTTCCTGAATATTCGGAATATTCTTATAATTTTCCAAGAATATTTCATTCAGACTATTCCTATGATATTCCACTTGGAATAGTTCATGTATTTTCGAGATATTCCCATAATATTCTTGGATTATTCCAATGTGAACACTCTTGGTTGAATATTTCGAGAATATTCCCTGAATATTTCATTTGTTGAAAAATATTCCTTGGGCAATATTCCATATATCTCCGAAATATTCTCATAATATTCCTAGATTATTTGAATTTGAATATTTCTACAGAAATATTCCGAGAATATTTTATAAGAAATATTTCATGTTTAAAAAAATCAATATATCAATAAATGATACGTGAACACCTTTTTGTTCCGCAGATATTGAAATATCATCCCTGATTTTTTTTTTTTTTCAAATTTGAACATTCCTCAATATTCCACAAGAAATATTTCCTGCATATTCGAAATATTCTTATAATTTTCCAAGAATATTTCAGACTATTCCTATGATATTCCGCTTGGAAAAGTCCATGTATATTCGGAATATTCCTACAATATTCCAAGATTATTCCAATGTGAATACTCACTGTTTAATATTCCTATAGTATTTTTCTGTTATTTCTCAGGAATATTTTATTCGAAATATTCCCAGAGAAGATTGGAATATTCCCTGAATATTTTATTTCGTGAAAAATATTCTAGGTATAAGGAATATTCCACACATCTTCAAAATATTCTTATAATATTCCTAGATTATTTGGATTTGAATATTCCTACAGAAATATTCCGAGAATATTCCTAAAACTTTCCAGGAATATTCCATTTGAAATATTTCATGTTTAAAAAATATCAATAAATGATACGTGAACCCCTTTCTTGTTTCGCAGATATTGGAATATCATCCCTGAATATTTTGTTTTTTCAAAATTTAAACATTCCTCATTATTCCACGAGAAATATTCCCTGAATATTCGGAATAATCTTATAATGTTCCAAGAATATTTCATTCAGACTATTCCTATGATATTCCACTTGAAATATTTCATGTATTTTCGAAATATTCCCATAATATTCATGGATAATTTCAATGTGAACACTCCTAGTTGAATATTCCGAGAATATTTCCCTGATTTTTCAGGAACAATTCATTTGAAATATTCCTAGGGAATATTGGAATATTTTCTGAATATTTTATTCGGCGAAAATGATGAATAATCCATGTATCTTCGAAATATTCTTATATTATCAGACATGCAGACATTAGACATACACTTTAGAAAGATTCATGATGTAAAAAATATCCCACGATCAGACATACGAACAAATTAATTATCAAGGGGTCATAAGATCAAAAATATCAATAAATGATACCTGAATTCCTCCTAGTTGCGCAGGTACCTATCGGAGAATGTTTTTCAGGTGAGTGATGAATGCGATCAATTTCAATTTGAGGGGAATATTCATTTAGGAATATTGCAATATTCCCTGAATATTTTATTTGACGCAAAATATTCTATTAGGAATATTCCTTGTATCTTCGAAATATTCTCATATTCTCATATTCCTGGATTATATGGATTTTAATACTCGAAATATTCACCGAGAATATTACAATATTCCCTGAATATTTTCTTTCTTGAAAAATATTCTATATCGTATCTCCGAAATATTCTTATTTCGAATATTTCTGTGTGATTCGATATTTTCCCTGTGATATCCCACGTGTAAAATTTTCGAAAGGATTATTCCCAGAATATTCCTCTTATATTTCGTTTGAAATATTCCCAGAAACTTCCATGAAAGTAACCTTCAATACCATATATTTGTATCATAATATGATGGAACTTGTCATATTTCAGTATTTCCCGAATTCATTCTAAATTAATGCAAATTGAAAACGCTTTCGATATCGTTCAATGAAAAACATCGAATAATCAGTAATATGTGTTGGCAAGGGAAATTCTCAGAATTCATCAAATACATTCAACGATATACACAAAAAATACCCAATATTGTGTTCACAGTTGAATGACGCTAAATACCCAATTCAAAAATGTTCGAAATATACGAATTAATAGGATGTGTTCACTATAGTTCCAATGCACAATCAGAAAAATTTTAAAACTTGAACATGACAAAACGGATACAGCAAATTCATAATAACCAACCGAATCGCATATATTATAATTGCTAGATTCGATTTATGGCCTAGGGTAATAACGATTGAATTTTTTTCCGTACCTACCCATTCATTTCATTCTTCTCCTCCTCGACAGTTATGGCGCCGTAAAATCACAGTTATTTATTTTGAGACCGATAAATTTTTTGTAGGAACATAATCAAGCTAATGTTCTCTTTCTTGCAGGAACGAGATTTATACGTCTGCAAAAACGACGGAGCGTCTAGGTGAAAATAGAACAAATTCTGCTCATACTAACAATAGAAGTTGATATTTTACCAGTGAGGTTACCTGGACTCCAGCTTCATTCAAACTTTCACGGAATCATGTTGGTACGTCCTCAAAGCTGTCAATTGCCAACCAAACTGACACTTGGATGTCAAATTTTCGATCTCCAAGTAATTCAAAGAAATCATATCTCCTAAACCATTAGTTTCCTGACATTATATTATAAAAGTGTGTTCACAAAAAAATGAACAAAAACAGAGAGTGAAGTAAACTCTTGCTCGCAGACATTTACTGCTCCCACCAATTTACAAACTATCCAAAGCTCCTACATTTCCCACTGAATTGATCCAGAATAATTGTACTGGAATGAAAATAATTGTCCATTTTGTTATCAAGCTCAATGCTTTCTCGACAGGTTCTCATGAACGTTCAACGACGCGAATTCCTTCCAGTATGACGGCGAACTTATTAAATATCCAACTTGTCAGGATCTGCTTTGCGAGGCATCATCATTGTTTTATTATGTTCCAGATGGGACTCAAATTAGTTCGAAAAAAGTTATGTGCAGTATCTTTCGTGTTTGACGGAAAATAATGAATGTGGAAATTGTTAAGGGAGTTCTTTGAGAAGTTTCCTTTCATGTTGGTGTTTTTCATTTCCTAATTACTTGTTTCGTTTTTAGTGAGTGTGTTCTAGTGGAAAAGTTCGTGACTTCGTTATTTCAACTCGAACAACTCAATTTTGTATAAATTTTCCATTGACTTTTCCGATGTGTGTAGTTCAGCGCCATTAAGAACTTTTTCGTCTCATCGATTATCTGCCCCTTTTTTTAATCTGGGAAAACTGTCACTCCCTAAGCCATCTGCTGCATGATTGATGGCATTTTCTCGAATTTTAAGATCCCTTGGAGCATTCTTCATTCGAAAATTAATATATTCAAAGAAAAATAAATTGTTTTGATGTAAGAGAAGAATTATTCAAAGCTGAATAGGGTACAACTCACATATTTCTGGCATCTCCCTTGGGCATCAATCAGAAAATGATACCCCACTCAAGGAGTTGCAAATTATAATGGGCAGTGAATATTCATAAACTAGGTGAAAGAATTATCTTCTTGATATTCTGCAGACCGCTGAGGAGCGCTTTCATTAATTATCGTAGAACTTTACACCACATTAACCACAGCAACAA
This sequence comes from Aphidecta obliterata, assembly GCA_963966015.1. Classification (NCBI taxonomy): domain Eukaryota; kingdom Metazoa; phylum Arthropoda; class Insecta; order Coleoptera; family Coccinellidae; genus Aphidecta; species Aphidecta obliterata. The sequence goes on along the minus strand of OZ014430.1, from coordinate 36,882,836 downwards.
CGCGATGCTTTTTCTGAACTTTGGATATAACAAAACCGCCACAAAAATGGAAATAAAATGAGGACAAGGAGAAGACGTTTGGTGGGGTGGATTATGCATAGGTGTATAGAAATCCATGTGATATTCTAAACGTAATTTCTGCGAATTTCACATAAAGTGTTTTCACCTCACTCTATTTCTTTTTTTTTTGGATGCCCATATTTTATGTTTTCCTGTATAGAAATGGTTCGATCCTGGTGTATATTGATTTTTTCTTCAATTGTCTGGATCCTTTAGCTACCGAAAAAATTTTTTTGAAGTACCTAGGGTGTTTTCATGAAATTCTATGATTTTTTTGCAGAACAACCATTTTTTTTTTAAACCTATGCTGCGACGAAACGGTAAGGTATATGGCGAAATTAACAGCATTGTCGAAATTAATCCAAATAAATCGAGAATGTGGATTCAGAATATGCATTTGTTTTTCACGTGATATAATTTTTGTTGTCGCTATTGCATTTTGAAGTTGAAAATGTTAGAGATCCCTGTTTTTGGATGCCCATATTTTATGTTTTCCTGTATAGAAATGGTTCGACCCTGGTGTATATTGATTTTTTCTTCAATTGTCTGGATCCTTTAGCTACCGAAAAATTTTTTTTGAAGTACCTAGGGTGTTTTCATGAAATTCTATGATTTTTTTGCAGAACAACCATTTTTTTTTTTTAAACCTATGCTGCGACGAAACGGTAAGGTATATGGCGAAATTAACAGCATTGTCGAAATTAATCCAAATAAATCGAGAATGTGGATTCAGAATATGCACTTGTTTTTCACGTGAAATAATTTTTCTTGTCACTATTGCATTTTGAAGTTGAAAATGTTAGAGATCCCTGTTTTTGGATGCCCATATTTTATGTTTTCCTGTATAGAAATGGATCGACCTTGGTGTATATTGATTCTTTTTTCAATTGTTTGGATCCTTTAGCTACCGAAAGAAATTTTTGTGAAGTACCTGGGGTGTTTTCATGAAATTCTATGATTTTTTTGCAAAACAACCATTTTTTTTCATTTCAAATTTATGCTGCGACGAAACGGTAAGGTTTGTGCGGAAATTAACAGCATATTCGAAAGTTATCCATATAAATCGCGGATGTAGATTCAGAATATACACTTGTTTTTCACGTGAAATCATTTTTCTTGTCACTATTGCATTTTGAAGTTGAAAATGTTAGAGATCCCTGTTTTTGGATGTCCAAATTTTATGTTTTCCTGTATAGAAATGGATCGACCCTGGTGTATATTGATTTTTTCTTCAATTGTCTGGATCCTTCAGCTACCTAAATAATTTTTTCGAAGTACCTAGGGTGTTCTCAGGAAATTCTATGATTTTTTTGCAAAACAACCATTTTTTTTTATTTTAAATTTATGCTGCGACGAAATGGTAAGTTATATGGGGAAATTTACAGCATATTCGAAAGTTATCCATATAAATCGCGGATGTAAATTTAGAATATGTACTTGTTTTTCACGTGAAATCATTTTTTTTGTCGCTATTGCATTTTGAAGTTGAAAATGTTAGAGATCCCTGTTTTTGGATGCCCATATTTTATGTTTTCCTGTATAGAAATGGTTCGACCCTGGTGTATATTGATTTTTTCTTCAATTGTCTGGATCCTTTAGCTACCGAAAAATTTTTTTTGAAGTACCTAGGGTGTTTTCATGAAATTCTATGATTTTTTTGCAGAACAACCATTTTTTTTTTTTAAACCTATGCTGCGACGAAACGGTAAGGTATATGGCGAAATTAACAGCATTGTCGAAATTAATCCAAATAAATCGAGAATGTGGATTCAGAATATGCACTTGTTTTTCACGTGAAATAATTTTTCTTGTCACTATTGCATTTTGAAGTTGAAAATGTTAGAGATCCCTGTTTTTGGATGCCCATATTTTATGTTTTCCTGTATAGAAATGGTTCGACCCTGGTGTATATTGATTTTTTCTTCAATTGTCTGGATCCTTTAGCTACCGAAAAATTTTTTTTGAAGTACCTAGGGTGTTTTCATGAAATTCTATGATTTTTTTGCAGAACAACCATTTTTTTTTTTTAAACCTATGCTGCGACGAAACGGTAAGGTATATGGCGAAATTAACAGCATTGTCGAAATTAATCCAAATAAATCGAGAATGTGGATTCAGAATATGCACTTGTTTTTCACGTGAAATAATTTTTCTTGTCACTATTGCATTTTGAAGTTGAAAATGTTAGAGATCCCTGTTTTTGGATGCCCATATTTTATGTTTTCCTGTATAGAAATGGTTCGACCCTGGTGTATATTGATTTTTTCTTCAATTGTCTGGATCCTTTAGCTACCGAAAAATTTTTTTTGAAGTACCTAGGGTGTTTTCATGAAATTCTATGATTTTTTTGCAGAACAACCATTTTTTTTTTTTAAACCTATGCTGCGACGAAACGGTAAGGTATATGGCGAAATTAACAGCATTGTCGAAATTAATCCAAATAAATCGAGAATGTGGATTCAGAATATGCATTTGTTTTTCACGTGATATAATTTTTGTTGTCGCTATTGCATTTTGAAGTTGAAAATGTTAGAGATCCCTGTTTTTGGATGCCCATATTTTATGTTTTCCTGTATAGAAATGGATCGACCTTGGTGTATATTGATTCTTTTTTCAATTGTTTGGATCCTTTAGCTACCGAAAGAAATTTTTGTGAAGTACCTGGGGTGTTTTCATGAAATTCTATGATTTTTTTGCAAAACAACCATTTTTTTTCATTTCAAATTTATGCTGCGACGAAACGGTAAGGTTTGTGCGGAAATTAACAGCATATTCGAAAGTTATCCATATAAATCGCGGATGTAGATTCAGAATATACACTTGTTTTTCACGTGAAATCATTTTTCTTGTCACTATTGCATTTTGAAGTTGAAAATGTTAGAGATCCCTGTTTTTGGATGTCCAAATTTTATGTTTTCCTGTATAGAAATGGATCGACCCTGGTGTATATTGATTTTTTCTTCAATTGTCTGGATCCTTCAGCTACCTAAATAATTTTTTCGAAGTACCTAGGGTGTTCTCAGGAAATTCTATGATTTTTTTGCAAAACAACCATTTTTTTTTATTTTAAATTTATGCTGCGACGAAATGGTAAGTTATATGGGGAAATTTACAGCATATTCGAAAGTTATCCATATAAATCGCGGATGTAGATTTAGAATATGTACTTGTTTTTCACGTGAAATCATTTTTGTTGTCGCTATTGCATTTTGAAGTTGAAAATGTTAGAGATCCCTGTTTTTGGATGCCCATATTTTATGTTTTCCTGTATAGAAATGGTTCGACCCTGGTGTATATTGATTTTTTCTTCAATTGTCTGGATCCTTTAGCTACCGAAAAATTTTTTTTGAAGTACCTAGGGTGTTTTCATGAAATTCTATGATTTTTTTGCAGAACAACCATTTTTTTTTTTAAACCTATGCTGCGACGAAACGGTAAGGTATATGGCGAAATTAACAGCATTGTCGAAATTAATCCAAATAAATCGAGAATGTGGATTCAGAATATGCACTTGTTTTTCACGTGAAATAATTTTTCTTGTCACTATTGCATTTTGAAGTTGAAAATGTTAGAGATCCCTGTTTTTGGATGCCCATATTTTATGTTTTCCTGTATAGAAATGGATCGACCTTGGTGTATATGGATTCTTTTTTCAATTGTTTGGATCCTTTAGCTACCGAAAGAAATTTTTGTGAAGAACCTGGGGTGTTTTCATGAAATTCTATGATTTTTTTGCAAAACAACCATTTTTTTTCATTTTAAATTTATGCTGCGACGAAACGGTAAGGTTTATGCGGAAATTAACAGCATATTCGAAAGTTATCCATATAAATCGCGGATGTAGATTTAGAATATGTACTTGTTTTTCACGTGAAATCATTTTTTTTGTCGCTATTGCATTTTGAAGTTGAAAATGTTAGAGATCACTGTTTTTGGATGTCCATATTTTATGTTTTCCTGTATAGAAATGGATCGACCCTCGTGTATATTAATTCTTTCTACAATTGTTTGGATCCTTTAGATACCGAAAGAATTTTTTTGAAGTACCTAGGGTGTTCTCACGAAATTCTATGATTTTTTTGCAAAACAACCATTTTTTTTTTTTAAACCTATTCTTCGAAGAAACGGTAAGTTATATGGCGAAATTAACAGCATATTCGAAAGTTATCCATATAAATCGCGGATGTAGATTCAGAATATGCACTTGTTTTTCACGTGAAATCATTTTTTTTGTCGCTATTGCATTTTGAAGTTGAAAATGTTAGAGATCACTGTTTTTGGATGTCCATATTTTATGTTTTCCTGTATAGAAATGGATCGACCCTCGTGTATATTAATTCTTTCTACAATTGTTTGGATCCTTTAGCTACCGAAAGAATTTTTTTGAAGTACCTAGGGTGTTCTCACGAAATTCTATGATTTTTTTGCAAAACAACCATTTTTTTTTTTTTAAACCTATTCTTCGAAGAAACGGTAAGTTATATGGCGAAATTAACAGCATATTCGAAAGTCAACCATATAAATCGCGGATGTAGATTCAGAATATGCACTTGTATTTCACGTGAAATCATTTTTTTTGTCGCTATTGCGTTTTGAAGTTGAAAATGTTAGAGATCCCTGTTTTTGGATGTCCATATTTTATGTTTTCCTGTATAGAAATTGATCGACCCTGGTGTATATTGGTTTTTTCTTCAATTGTCTGGATCCTTTAGCTACCGAAAGAAATTTTTGTGAAGTAACTATGGTGCTCTCACGAAATTCTATGATTTTTTTGCAAAACAACCATTTTTTTTTTTTTAAACCTATTCTGCGACGAAACGGTATGTTATATGGCGAAATTAACAGCATATTCGAAAGTTATCCATATAAATCGCGGATGTAGATTCAGAATATGCACTTGTATTTCACGTGAAATCATTTTTTTTGTCGCTATTGCATTTTGAAGTTGAAAATGTTAGAGATCCCTGTTTTTGGATGTCCATATTTTATGTTTTCCTGTATAGAAATTGATCGACCCTGGTGTATATTGGTTTTTTCTTCAATTGTCTGGATCCTTTAGCTACCGAAAGAAATTTTTGTGAAGTAACTATGGTGCTCTCACGAAATTCTATGATTTTTTTGCAAAACAACCATTTTTTTTTTTTTAAACCTATTCTGCGACGAAACGGTATGTTATATGGCGAAATTAACAGCATATTCGAAAGTTATCCATATAAATCGCGGATGTAGATTCAGAATATGCACTTGTTTTTCACGTGAAATCATTTTTCTTGTCGCTATTGCATTTTGAAGTTGAAAATGTTAGAGATCCCTGTTTTTGGATGTCCATATTTTATGTTTTCCTGTATAGAAATGGATCGACCCTGGTGTATATTGATTTTTTCTTCAATTGTCTGGATCCTTTAACTACCGAAAGAAATTTTTGTGAAGTAACTAGGGTGTTCTCATGAAATTCTATGATTTTTTTGCAAAACAACCATTTTTTTTTATTTTAAACCTATGCTGCGACGAAATGGTAAGTTATATGGGGAAATTTACAGCATATTCTAAAGTTATCCATATAAATCGCGGATGTAGATTCAGAATATGCACTTGTTTTTCACGTAAAATCATTTTTTTGTCGCTATTGCATTTTGAAGTTGAAAATGTTAGAGACCCCTGTTTTTGGATGTCCATATTTTATGTTTTCCTGTATAGAAATGGATCGACCCTGGTGTATATTGATTTTTTCTTAAATTGCCTGGATCCTTCAGCTACCGAAAGAATTTTTTTGAAGTACCTAGGGTGTTCTCACGAAATTCTATGATTTTTTTGCAAAACAACCATTTTTTTTTTTTAAACCTATTCTGCGACGAAACGGTATGTTATATGGCGAAATTAACAGCATATTCGAAAGTTATCCATATAAATCGCGGATGTAGATTCAGAATATGCACTTGTTTTTCACGTGAAATCATTTTTCTTGTCGCTATTGCATTTTGAAGTTGAAAATGTTAGAGACCCCTGTTTTTGGATGTCCATATTTTATGTTTTCCTGTATAGAAATGGATCGACCCTGGTGTATATTGATTTTTTCTTCAATTGTCTGGATCCTTCAGCTACCGAAAGAATTTTTTTGAAGTACCTAGGGTGTTCTCACGAAATTCTATGATTTTTTTTGGCAAAACAACCATTTTTTTTTCAAACCTATTCTGCGACGAAACGGTAAGTTATGTGGCGAAATTAACAGCATATTCGAAAGTTATCCATATAAATCGCGGATGTAGATTCAGAATATGCCCGAGTTTTCCTGTATGGAAATGGATCGACCTTGGTGTTTGTTGTTTTTTTCAAGTTGTCTGCATTGTTTCGATCCCAAAAAAAAACATTTTTGAAGTACCTAGAGTATTCCTACGAAATTTTATGATTTTTTTGCAAAACCATCCAATTTTTGGTATCTTCAACCTATACTGCAATGAAGCAATAAGGTATATGGGAAAACCTACTGAGTATTCCAAATCAAATCCACGAAATAAATCCCAGTGCTGTATGTTACAAGTCGAAAAACTGTGCCATGATTTTTTTTGGACGAAATTCCTCCAGAATCAAATCAAATTAAGTGAAGAATTCTTCAATATCGTCCAAGAACACCAATGCATAGCTTTAATTCTGGAGCGAAACATCCACAATAATAATCCCATTCTACTCATCAGAATGTCCTTGTGAAATTCCAAAGGGAAGTTCACCCCTAAATAGCCTTGTCCTTCCATTTCTCCTATATGGAAATGGGTAAAGCGGACTTCCTGAATCCCCGCAAGAACATTCTCGTGGCAGAACACAGGGAAATCTAAGCTTCTGTCCAATTCCATGATACTCGAGTGTGTTTGACGGCAGTTACGCTCGGATGATTTCGAAGGGAACTGCATTTTACAAGAATAACGTCCAGCTTCGAATTCGTCCAGATGGAAATTATTCTTTCGCTTGTTTAAATTTTTCGTGTCTGGATGCGTCGATTCCTTAATTTACAACCCTGAATTCTGAGAATTCTCGAACAATTCAATTTATGGAAGAAATGATGTATCTATTTATCAACAATTTGAAATTTTGTACTTTCCAATTCTCAATCTCAGGAAACTTATGGTTTAGGAGATATGTTTTTTTTGAATTGCTTGTATAGTGAAGTTTTGACATTCGAGTGTCAATTTGATTGAAAATTGACAGATTTGAGGAAGTACCAACATGATTTCGTGGAAGTTTCGAGATTTTCATTGAATTTCTTTTTCCTCTTTAGGATATTGGGCCATTTTATGATATTAATTTATGGAAAAAATCATGTATCATTCAATCAGAATATCAACCAAATATTCGTTAACCTCACTACTTAAAAATTTCGTATTTTCTAATTCCCAATCTCAGGAAACTTATGGTTTAGGAGATATGTTATTTTGAATTGCTTGTATAGTGAAGTTTTGACATTCAAGTGTCAGTTCGATTGAAAATTGACAGCTTTGAGGGAGTACCAACATGATTTCGTGAAAGTTTCGAAAATTTCATAGAATTTCTTTTTCTTCTTTTGGATATTGGACCATTTTGTGATATTAGTTTATGAAAGAAATCATGTATCATTCAATCAGAATAATAACCAAATATTTGTTCACCTCACTACTTGAAAATTTCGTATTTCTCAATCTCAGGAAACTTATGGTTTAGGGGATATGTTTTTTTAAATTGCTTGTATAGTGAAATTTTGACAATCAAGTGTCAGTTTGATTGAAAATTGACAGCCCTTAGGGAGTACCAACATGATTTCGTGAAAGTTTCGAAAATTTCATAGTTTCTTTTTCTTCTTTTGGATATTGGGTCATTTTATGATTTTAATTTATGGAAGAAATCATGTATCATTCAATCAGAGTACTAACCAAATAGTTGTTCACCTCACAACTTAAAAATTTCGTATTTCCTAATTCTCAATCTCAGGAAACTTATGGTTAAGGAGATATGTTTCTTTGAATTGCTCGTATAGTGAAGTTTTGACATTCAAGTGTCAGTTTGATTGAAAATTGACAGCTCTGAGGGAGTACCAACATGATTTCTTGAAAGTTTCGAAAATTTCATAGAATTTCTTTTTCTTCTTTTGGATATTGGGCCATTTTGTGATATTATTTCATGAAAGAAATCATGTATCATTCAATCAGAATATCCACCAAATATTTGTTAACCTCACTACTTAAAAATTTCGTATTTCCTAATTCCCAACCTCAGGAAACTTATGGTTTAGGAGATTTGTTTTTTTGAATTGCTTGTATAGTGAAGTTTTGACATTCAAGTGTCAGTTTGATTGAAAATTGACAGATTTGAGGAAGTACCAACATGATTTCGTGAAAGTTTCGAAAACTTCATAGAATTTCTTTCTCTTCTTTTGGATATTGGGCCATTTTGTGATATTAGTTTATGGAAGAAATCATGTATCATTCAATCAAAATATCAACCAAATATTTGTTAACCTCACTACTTAAAAATTTCGTATTTCCTAATTCTCAATCTCAGGAAACTTGTGGTTTAGGAAATATGTTTTTTTGAATTGCTTGTATAGTGAAGTTTTGACATTCAAGTGTCAGTTTGATTGAAAATTGACAGCTTTGAGGGAGTACCAACATGATTTCGTGAAAGTTTCGAAAATTTCATAGAATTTCTTTCTCTTCTTCAGGATATTGGGCCATTTTATGATATTAATTTATGGAAAAAATCATGTATCATTCAATCAGAATATCAACCAAATATTTGTCAACCTCACTACTTAAAAATTTCGTATTTCCTAATTCTCAATCTCAGGAAACTTATGGTTTAGGAGATATGTTATTTTGAATTGCTTGCATAGTGAAGTTTTGATATTCAAGTGTCAGTTTGATTGTAAATTGACAGCTTTGAGGGAGTACCAACATGATTTCGTGAAAGTTTCGAGATTTTCATAGAATTTCTTTTTCTTCTTTTGGATATTGGGCCTTTTTGTGATATTAGTTTATGGAAGAAATCATGTATCATTCAATCAGAATATCAACCAAATATTTGTAAACCTCACTACTTCAAACTTTCGTATTTTTCAATTCTCAATAACAGGAATCTGATTTTTTAAGGGCCATTTTGACATTCAAGTGTCAGTTTGATTGAAAATTGACAGCTTGATTGCGTGAAAGTTTCGAAAATTTCATAGAATTTCTTTTTCTTCTTTTGGATATTGGGCCTTTTCATGATATTTATTTATGGAAGGAATGATGTATCTTTTAATCAAAATATCAACCTTATACTCCTTAACCTTACTACTTCAAAATTTCGTAATCCACAATTCCATGATTTCAATTTTTGATAATTTGATCTAACCTTACTTTACCCCAATTAAATAATTTTTGTTATTTGTAACTAGAATTGTTCTTATTCGAGCTGAACTTACCTCTACCTTACCTTTGACCGAGTACTGAGATAGATTATGCCTTTTTCCTACCACACATTTTTGACAAATGATTACATTCGTTAAATACAAAAAACTTCGCAATTCGTAGTAAACAGGATTCTCAATTTTGAATTGTTGACATATGAATTTTAGTGCCTTTTATTTGCGTCTTAGAAAAAAATCGTCGAGAAGATTTGGGGTGGGCACTAAAGTAAACACAAACCCATATATGTTACAAGATTGTTGTTCGAATGGTGGAACAGCCTGTATATTCACCTAGAAAAGTATATACAAAAATGGTAGAAGGCTGGATCCTGAAGAATTACTCCAGAAGCTTTGAATCATCATATTTCAGCCCTTAAAACATTCGATTCCCGATACATTCTTCCATTTTTGATAGTTTTCAAAAAAATCTTCTTCATCATTAGAAATAACCCAAAATTATCTTGAGGTTCATTTTCTACATCGGCCTAAAACTTATGGAACACGTGTCATCTGGCGAAAGAAAGTTTAATAGCTAGAGAGACGAGATTGAATGCGTTGATGATGACATATTTGAAGACAAGCACATGCCTTCGTCTATTAATAAGAGGGTGGTGATTTAAATTCCGATAGTTTCTCAGGTGATACATCTCAATTTATACGAAAATAGTTGTTCCAACAAATATACAATCGAACAGAATCTGCTCGGCGAAGAATTTCTGAATCTGTTGGTGGAACAAATGGAAAACATTCATATAAAAAAATTTGACTCATTCAACTGACATTGGTTGTTATGAAATAATCCGATCATCGTTTATGTCCCTGGGATATTCATGGACCCTTCCGATTTAGTTCAAAAATCATCGAAAAAATTTGAAATATCAATCAGACTATTTTGTTTGGATAACCCAAAGACATTTTATGTTTTCTTATCAGTTATTATGGAGAAAAATTATATTGTTGAATGAACTTATTCGTTACCTCAATTTTAAATCTTGATCAAAATCTGGGATTCTTTCTCCGAAAAATAATATAAATTTTAGGGTTGACTCCACCCCTCAAACTTGATTCAACAACTTACGCAAACAGCCCTCGCCTCCCGAATAACTCCAAAATATCCGCACGTGGGTCACCCTCCAAAAGTTTCCAACTTCACCGAAAAACCACCCCGGTAAAACTTCCCCACTTCCCCGAACTGTCCGACCGCAACATGAACCGTTGGGGGTGAAAAATCGCCGTGAAATTCAGGTGGCGCGCGTCTGGACGCTCGTTCGTCGCGACGAGGATGAAGGTGGACGACGGTGGACCGAAGAGCACTGCCTCTTGCTGCTGAAAATCGGCGGGTCGGATTTTCAGCAGGACGAAAAGGGGGGCCGCAATCGGCGATCATTCGGAAGCTTGGATTACGCAAAATGCGGGCGATGTAGCACGCGAGAAGATAATAATGCACTTCCGCAGATTAACTATCCGGCCGATTTCGGGATCGTAAATCGCGTTCAAAATTTGTTCTGAGCGGTTGGATGACTTGGTGGGTAATTCAGGGGGCGATTAATATCGTGCTTCTGTCGAATTTTCGATGACATTTACTACCAACAGGATTTGGTTCAAGTTTTCTCCACTGCCCACCTCTGATTTTGACGATTTTCATTTGTGAACACACTTTTTCATAAGATATCGAATATAGAATGTATCGGGAATCGAATTTTTTAAGGGCTGAAATATGATGATTCAAAGCTTCTGGAGTAATTCTTCAGGATCCAGCCTTCTATCATTTTTGTATATACTTTTCTAGGTGAATATACAGGCTGTTCCACCATTCGAACAACAATCTTGTAACATATATGGGTTTGTGTTTACTTTAGTGCCCACCTCAGATCTTCTCGACGATTTTTTTCTAAGACGCAAATAAAAGGAACTAAAATTCATATGTCAACAATTCAAAATTGAGAATCCTGTTTACTACGAATTGCGAAGTTTTTTGTATTTAACGAATGTAATCATTTGTCAAAAATGTGTGGTAGGAAAAAGGCATAATCTATCTCAGTAATCGGTTGAAGGTTAGGTAGAGGTGAGTTCAGCTCTAATAAGAACAATTCTAGTTACAAATAACAAAAATTATTTAATTGGGGTAAAGTGAGGTTAGATCAAATTATCAAAAATTGAAATCATGGAATTGTGAATTACGAAATTTTGAAGTAGTAAGGTTAACGAATATTAGGTTGATATTTTGATTGAAAGATACATCATTCCTTCCATAAATAAATATCATGAAAAGGCCCAATATGCAAAAGAAGAAAAAGAAATTCTATGAAATTTTCGAAACTTTCACGAAATCATGTTGGTACATCCTCAAAGCTGTCAATTTTCAATCAAACTGACACTCTAATTGTCAAAATTGCCCTTAAAAAATCATATCTCCTAAACCGTAAGATTCCTGTTATTGAGAATTGGAAAATACAATAGTTTAAAGTAGTGAGGTTTAAAATATTCGGTTGATATTCTGATTGAATAATACATGATTTCTTCCATGAATTAATATCACAAAATGGCCCAATATCCAAAAGAAGAAAAAGAAATTCTATGAAATTTTCGAAACTTTCACGAAATCATGTTGGTACTTCCTCAAAGCTGTCAATTTTCAATTAAACTGACACTTGAATGTCAAAATTTCACTATACAAGCAATTCAAAAAAACATATCTCCTAAACCATAAGTTTCCTGAGATTGAGAATTGGAAAATACAAAATTTTCAAGTAGTGAGGTGAACAAATATTTGGTTATTATTCTGATTGAATGATACATGATTTCTTCCATAAACTAATATCACAAAATGCCCCAATATCCAAAAGAAGAAAAAGAAATTCTATGAAATTTTCGAAACTTTCACGAAATCATGTTGGTACTTCCTCAAAGCTGTCAATTTTCAATCAAACTGACACTTGAATGTCAAAACTTCACTATGCAAGCAATTCAAAATAACATATCTCCTAAACCATAAGTTTCCTGAGATTGGGAATTAGAAAATACGAAATTTTTAAGTAGTGAGGTTAACAAATATTTGATTGATATTCTGATTGAATGATACATGATTTATTCCATAAACTTATATCACAAAAGGGCCCAATATCCAAAAGAAGAAAAAGAAATTCTATGAAATTTTCGAAACTTTCACGAAGTCATGTTGGTACTCCCTCAAAGCTGTCAATTTTCAATCAAACTGACACTTGATTGTCAAAATTTCACTATACAAGCAATTTAAAAAAACATATTTCCCTTAAACCATAAGTTTCCTGAGATTGAGAATTGGGAAATACGAAATTTTCAAGTAGTGAGATGAACAAATATTTGGTTATTATTCTGATTGAATGATACATGATTTCTCCCATAAACTAATATCACAAAATGGCCCAATATCCAAAAGAAGAAAAAGAAATTCTATGAAATTTTCGAAACTTTCACGAAATCATGTTGGTACTTCCTCAAAGCTGTCAATTTTCAATCAAACTGACACTTGAATGTCAAAACTTCACTATGCAAGCAATTCAAAATAACATATCTCCTAAACCATAAGTTTCCTGAGATTGGGAATTAGAAAATACGAAATTTTTAAGTAGTGAGGTTAACAAATATTTGATTGATATTCTGATTGAATGATACATGATTTCTTCCATAAACTAATATCACAAAATGGCCCAATATCCAAAAGAAGAAAAAGAAATTCTATGAAATTTTCGAAACTTTCACGAAATCATGTTGGTACTTCCTCAAAGCTGTCAATTTTCAATCAAACTGACACTTGAATGTCAAAACTTCACTATGCAAGCAATTCAAAATAACATATCTCCTAAACCATAAGTTTCCTGAGATTGGGAATTAGAAAATACGAAATTTTTAAGTAGTGAGGTTAACAAATATTTGATTGATATTCTGATTGAATGATACATGATTTCTTCCATAAATTAATATCATAAAATGGCCCAATATCCAAAAGAAGAAAAAGAAACTCTATGAAATTTTGCTTGTATAGTGAAGTTTTGACATTCAAGTGTCAGTCTGATTGAAAATTGACAGCTTTCAAGAAGTACCAACATGATTCCATAAATGTTCTGAAAAATTTATGTAATTTCTCCTTCTTTTTTTGGATAATGGTTCATTTTATAATATCAATTTATGAAAGAAAACGTGTATTTTATAATCAGAATATATCAATTATATACTCTACGCTACTACGCTACTTAAAAATTTCGTAGTTTCCAATTCTGAATCTAGGGAAACTTATTATTTAGGAGATATATAATCTTTTTAGAATGCTTTGAGAGTGAAATCTTGACATTCAAGTGACAGTCTGATTGAAAATTGACAGCTTTCAAGGAGTATTAACATGATTCCATAAATGTTCTGAAAAATTTATGTAATTTCTTGTTCTTCTTTCGGATAATGGTCCATTTTATAATATCAATTTATGAAAGAAATCATGTATTTTATAATCAGAATATATCAATTATATACTCGTTATTCGTGCTACTTAAAAATTTCGTAGTTTCCAATTCTGAATCTAGGGAGACTTATGATTTAGGAGATATGATCTTTTTATATTGCTTGGAGAGTGAAATCTTGACATTCGATTGTCAGTCTGATTGAAATTGACAGCTTTTAAGAAGTACCAACATGATTCCATGAAATTTTTGAAAATTTCATGTCATTTCTTATTCTTCTTTTGGATATTTGGCCATTTTATGATATTTATTTATGGAAATCATATATTTGTTAATCAGAATATATCAACTGAATTCTCGTTATACCTTGCTACTTCAAATTTCGTAGGGAAAATGATGGTTTAAGATATGTTTCTCTAATTTGCTTGGAGATTTAAATTTTGACATTCAAATGTCATTTTGGTTGAAAACTGACAGCTTTGAGGACCTGCCAACATGTTTCATGATGACAAAAATTATTCACCCACTGAGTCACAATGAAATCAATTTCCACATCCTGACAAAAAACTTTCCAAAGTTACACTGGCAAAATTAAACGAATTTCGGGCCTGCAGGAATTGGGCATTGCCGTATATACGGATTGACGTTATTGCAGTTTTTGTGCGACTCCAGACAAAATTGGGTCTTCGAGGTGTTTAATTGAACAAGGCTTCTTTGGAAGAAGAAACGATAAGATAACAATTCTTTATTTCTGAATATGTAGTTCATTATTTTCAAACGTCATTCAAACTTCGAGCTGTCAGATTTTGACAAATTTCTCGTAAAATTCTCGAAACCTGGAAAAACGTGTCATTAGGCTGTATAATCTTTATAAACCATCGCTTACCCCTATTTCTACCTGAAATAACCTATTACTTCTAACACGTTCCACTTGCTAGAATGAATGAAACCTCATGAAAGACCGTTGGAATTTCCTTCGAAAATCTCCCAAATTGAAAGGAAACTCCGGAAAACTGCTTGCTGTAATTGAAGAAACGTATAATGATCACTTTTTCATTCCGTTCAGTCCCCAAAACTTTTTTTCTTATTTGATTTCCGAGGTACCTTCTCACACCGACGGAAAACGAGTTAACCTCTATAAACGTCAGATGAATTCTGTGATTCTCGAACTTTTTCATGGTTCGAATTCCGTTTATAATTTCCTGGAAATTATCGAAAACACCACAAACTGCGTTGGTTAAGTAAAAAGACAATGATTTCAGCCCTATTTCATCCTGAAAAAAGTAAACATTCAAGTCAAGGCAAAAGTTTCGCTGGCGAAACTTGTTTTTGACATGTTCTTTTCGTGGTTAAAATGAGATATCATGAATGCAGTCCAACAATTTCCGATTACATTCGCACCGCGAGTTTATTTTCGGACACCTTCTCACTCATTCCTGAAAAATGCTTTATGAGCCCGCGTTTAAGCCGGTTTCCCTTTAATTATCCCACTTTGTGATTGTGAGGATGTTTCCCAGTAGACAGGAAAACTTATAAACAAACTTATTTCAGGATTTAATGCATCACATTTCGGAATCAGCAGTTTTTAATTCATTCCATTTCGATCTCGACCATTGAATATTGTAAATATTCTTATTTTCAACCAGGCACTTGTAGGTTAGGTTCACCCATAGACTGATAATGATATATTATTAGTCTATGGTCTACGGGTTCACCAATATGTGAAGCAATGGTACCAATAGAAGCGGAATCACGATTAGTGTTTCGGTGAAGCCTAAATGTCATTATTTTGTGGTTTGCGAAATTTTTACTCGAGAATCCAATAATTCGATATATATTCTCATGCAAATAAAGCATGTTTGGAATTCATAATCAAAGTACACAGGAACGAAATTGTTTTATATATTCATTCCATCCGTTTGTTTTCGTCGTGTTTACATTCGTTTCGATGGTGGATGAACCAGAGTCATAGATAAATAACAGGAATCTACATTTTTCCTTGAATCCACTCTATTTTCAATCCACCTCGAATTACATTCACATATTCGAATTGCATATTTTTATTTTTTTGGATTTCTCATATGTCCAACTAACGAACTCCAACCATAAATGGGGATATTATAATTAATTACGACTGTATGCATGTAACTAGTAATTATTCGAATATAACATGATGTAGGATGAGCCGTTAATCGCAAACCATAACCAAGTATGGATTTGTGTACACCTAAACTATTACCTTTACGAGCATTCGAACCTCCTACGCGCAGAAAATGTGTCCATAGAAGTATGTAATTTTCTAAGGATTTCACTGAAAATTTGAAGTTTGCTATCAGTTGTCAATCCATAGAATGAATATCCACCAAATATTTTATTGGATGTCTATTGTTGACGTCACTTGGATATTTATGGACATATTTAATATAAATATAATATAATTGATCCATTTCGAGCATTTCGAACAGAGTAGCAGTAACATCTTCGCATTGATCTTATTCATATGTTTTCACCGGTCATATCCAATTCTCACCTATAATTCCATCGTCACATTTGATATTCCACTTATACATTTGACTGCTAAACTGAAGCGATGACAGTGTTAGTAGCGATGAAAATCTGATACTTACATCATTCTGCTTGTTTGGCGCCAGGACGACCGATGTTTTTTGTCAAGTTTGAGATACGACAATGTGCTATTCTAACTCCGGAAGAATATTTTTGGGTTGTGGTTGAATCTCTCATTCCTCAAAATCCTCAATTTCAAATTATTGATATAAGATAGGGATTTTCAGTGTCTTATATTGGTAGTACTGCCTTATATATTGTCAGACAGTTATGTGTCTGAAATGTCAAAATGGCATCTTATTTTTGCCAATTCTATGCTTTTTCTATGTCAACCCTTTCCATTCGAATGGCTCGATGGTTTCAACCTCCGATTCACATAACCTACAAAATTTTGTGTTCAATTGCCAATTTTCCAGATGGGAACTTAACCAACCGCTTACGAAATGTAGAATTCTCAATTTCAAATCATTGACATAAGATAGGATCTTTCAGTGTCTTATATTGGTAGTACTGCCTTATACATTTTCAGGCAGTTTTGTGTATGAAATGTCAAAATGGCATCTTAATTCTGCCAACTCTATGCCTTTTTCTATGTCAACGCTTTCCATTCGAAATACTCGATGGTTTCATTCTCCGATTCACATAACCTACAAAATTTTGTGTTCAATTGCCAATTTTCCAGATGGGAACTCAACCAATCGCTTAAGGAATGTAGAATTTTCAATTTCAAGTTACATAAGATAGGATCTATGAGTTTCTTATATTGGTAGTACTGCCCTATAAATTGTCAGACAGTTATGTGTCTGAAATGTCAAAATGACAACTCATTTCTGCCAACTCTATGCCTGCTTTTATGTCAACGGTTTCCATTCGAAGTGCTCAATGGTTTCATCCTCCGATTCACATAACCTACAAAATTTTGTGTTCTATCAGCCAATTTTCCAGATGGGTATTTAACTAACCGTTACGAAATGTAGAACTTAGCAGATTCAGGCACCTGAATTTATGTACGTACAACATACGGATAACGTGTTCCGATCGATCACCTACGTTAGAACATGTTTTTTTGGGGCCGATGAATAAGCAAAAACGTGTCTGAGCTATTTGTCAAATCACGCCGGATCATAAATATGGGCCAGTCCCCGCGTCCCATGAAGAAGCTCTCCTTAAAAGGCGCCGTGATTCATACTTATCTTTATTACGATGCACTCTCGTGAGGTTTGCAAGGGCTCTCCGATATATGATATTTCGATATTTTCGCCGAACGAAACGCAACAACACAAGGTGATCGTCTCATTGTGGAGCTACCCGTTTTTTTTTTGTTTTTATTATTGTTCGAGATTATTATTACCGATTCGATTTCTTTTGTCGCGATTGTATTGGGATAATGGAAGTTTTCTCATTCGGCGTCCAATTAGGTAGTGAATCGTTCAAATTAGCTTCATTTTGTCCGGTATGATAAAGAGCTTTGTTAACTTTCGGTCCATGATGGCTCGATGTTGTTGCCTTGAGGTGCGACTTTTTCGGTGTGACGCTGCACTTAGGTATACGGGATGTTCCTGAATTGAAGGTATAAACGAAGAGGGTGATGAATCAACGATGCAACGATCATGTAATGATGATTCTAATACACGAGCATTAACCGGTTTATGCGAGTGTATTAATAACCATTACATAATAATTGTAATTAATCTGATTTCTAGAAAATATTGAAAAGAAACTGTCTCCGCGCAGGTCCGAAACTCGATTGTAGGTTATGTGGAGGATGAAACCATCGAGCACTTCGAATGGAAAGCGTTGACATAGAAAAAGGCATAGAGTTGGCAGAAATAAATTTTAATTTTGACATTTCAGATACATAGCTGTCTGACAATTTATAAGGCAGTACTACCAATATAAGAAACTAAAAGATTCTATCTTATGTCAATGATTTGAAATCGAGAATTCTACATTTCGTAAGCGGTTGGTGGAGTTCCCATCTGGAAAATTGCCAATTGAACACAGAATTTTGTAGGTTATGTGAGTCGGAGGATAAAACCATCGAGCACTTCGAATGGAAAGCGTTGACATAGAAAAAGGCATAGAGTTGGCAGAAATAAGTTGTCATTTTGACATTTCAGACCCATAACTTTCTGACAATTTATAAAGCAGTACTACCAACATAAGACACTGAAAGATCGTATCTTATGTCAATAATTTGAAATCAAGAATTCTACATTTCGTAAACGGTTGGTTAAGTTCCCATCTGGAAAATTGCCAATTGAACACAAAATTTTGTAGGTTAAGTAAATCGAAGGATGAAACCATCGAGCACTTCGAATGGAAAGCGTTAACATAGAAAAAGGCATAGAGTTGGCAGAAATAAGTCGTCATTTTGACATTTCAGACCGATAACTGTCTGACAATTTATAAAGCAGTACTACCAACATAAGACACTGAAAGATCCTATCTTATGACAATAATTTTAAATCAAGAATTCTACATTTCGTAAACGGTTGGTTAAGTTCCCATCTGGAAAATTGCCAATTGAACACAAAATTTTGTAGGTTAAGTAAATCGAAGGATGAAACCATCGAGCACTTCGAATGGAAAGCGTTAACATAGAAAAAGGCATAGAGTTGGCAGAAATAAGTCGTTATTTTGACATTTCAGACCGATAACTGTCTGACAATTTATAAAGCAGTACTACCAACATAAGACACTGAAAGATCCTATCTTATGACAATAATTTGAAATCAAGAATTCTACATTTCGTAAATGGTTGGTTAAGTTCCCATCTGGAAAATTGCCAATTGAACACATAATTTTGTAGGTCATGTGAATCGAAGGATGAAACCATCGAGCACTTCGAATGGAAAGCCTTGACATAGAAAAAGGCATAGAGTTGGAAGCAATAAGATGTCATTCTGACATTTCAGACACATAACTGTCTGACAATTTATAAAGCAGTACTACCAACATAAGACACTGAAAGATCCTATCTGATGTCAATAATTTGAAATCAAGAATTCTACATATCGTTAACGGTTGGTCAAGTTCCCATCTGGAAAATTGCCAATTAAACACGAAATTTTGTAGGTTATGTGAATCGAAGGACGAAACCATCGAGCACTTCGAATGGAAAGCCTTGACATAGAAAAAGGCATAGAGTTGGAAGCAATAAGATGTCATTCTGACATTTCAGACACATAACTGTCTGACAATTTATAAAGCAGTACTACCAACATAAGACACTGAAAGATCCTATCTGATGTCAATAATTTGAAATCAAGAATTCTACATATCGTTAACGGTTGGTCGAGTTCCCATCTGGAAAATTGCCAATTAAACACGAAATTTTGTAGGTTATGTGAATCGAAGGACGAAACCATCGAGCACTTCGAATGGAAAGCGTTTACATAGAAAAAGGCATAGAGTTGGCAGAAATAAGTTGTCATTTTGACATTTCAGACCCATAACTTTCTGACAATTTATAAAGCAGGACTACCAACATAAGACACTGAAAGATCCTATCTTATGTCAATAATTTGAAATGAGGAATTCTACATTTCGTAAACGGTTGGATAAGTTTCCATCTGTAAAATTGCCAATTGAACACAGAATTTTGTAGGATATGCGAATCGAAGGATGAAACCATCGAGCACTTCGAATCGAAAGCATTGACATAGAAAAAGGCATAGAGTTGGCAGAAATAAGTTGTCATTTTTTGTCATTTCAGACCCATAACTGTCTGACAATTTATAAAGCAGTACTACCAACATAAGACACTGAAAGATCGTATCTTATGTCAATAATTTGAAATCAAGAATTCTACATTTCATAAACGGTTGGTTAAGTTCCCATCTGGAAAATTGCCAATTGAACACATAATTTTGTAGGTTATGTGAATCGAAGGATGAAACCATCGAGCACTTTGAATGGAAAGTGTTGACATAGAAGAAGGCATAGAGTTGGCAGAAATAAGTTGTCATTTTGACATTTCAGACGCATAACTGTCTGACAATTTATAAAGCAGTACTATCAACATAAGACACTGACAGATCCTATCTTATGTCAATAATTTGAAATTGAGAATTCTACATTTCGTAAGCGGTTGGTTAAGTTCCCATCTGGAAAATTGCCAATTGAATACAGAATTTTGTAGGTTATGTGAATCGAAGGATGAAACCATCGAGCACTTCGAAGGGAAAGCGTTGACATAGAAAAAGGCATAGAGTAGGCAGAAATCAAGATATTCCACGAATTCGAGCCCTCATCTCATCTCTCTAGACCGCTCGTTCCGATCTCAAACAGGACGTTTCTTTCGTGAAGCGCATTGGAGTTTTTTATGAGTTGCTCAACTTTCCCAACGATCTCGATTGATTATTTCGAACGCGTATTCTTCTTCATCTTCTTCTTCTTCTCCTCCGTGGATCGACATTGAACAGAAGCGCGTTCCCTTTCCGTTACCAAACATAGCCGGTCTGAAAGAAACGATCTTCTGAACTTGACCGTTGAATTCGTGATCCGAAAACGCGATTAGGATGGATTTTTATCGGCAACATACTTTATTGTGGATCTTCCTTGAAAAATGTATCGGCGCTAGTAAGCGAAAGAGCGCCTTTCCAATTTATTCTGCCATTACATGTCAAGATGTAAGTCCAAACGTGGATGTTCCGCAAGATGCTGGTTATAGTAAGTTGTCTCTCAAATGCCCCGTCGAAGACTTATAAAGTGCACCGGTGGTTACACGTGTTCCTGTAGTTCTTTTCGAGATATATGGAGGTTGGAATCTTGCTATCCCCATAGAGAAAAACTGCACGCGCTTCTTCTCCTTTATGTTATATAAGGAGGTGGAAAATTGTCCTTAGGTAATAATAGAACTCGTTTTAGGAGTTTCCCAAAATAAGCTGGATGTTAATACCCATTCACGTGATTTTTACGACTGTAGCTTCTATGCCGAATAACAGGGGCAGAAGGGGTTATTTTATTGGAATTCCTGCAGCCTATACTGGTCAAGGGAGGATGAAGAGGGTACCCGAAAATTAAAATGAAAATATTTGTGGTCATTGCTTGCCTAACTCCGATGGAATCTCAGCTTCCCTAAAATGTTCGTTCTTCACCTAATGAAAAGTTTGTTTGTTCCATCTAGAACAATCGATTATGCTGACTACTTGAATTGTTACTATTAGATGGAAGATGGAAATCATTAAAGACTATAGTATGATGCTTTACTTTGCAATACATTGAATACATTAGTATATCTTATTCATAAGTCATACTTCTTTTGTATCTGCCAAATTTCAATAAAAAAATCGCAAATTAATGGTTTTGGGGGGGTCACGATACTCACGATGGATGGGTTCTGACTCTCCAGAGGCTCCATTTGGGCTAAAGGTTGAAATCTAAAACAAAATGGGAGAATTACAATTAAAAATTCAGGAAAACCATTGATTTCCAAGATTCAGAACTAGGTTACGTCAAAACACAAAAAGTCGTCAATTATAACATTGAATTAAACTACTATAACCACTGTTAAATATCTCAGTAGAATTTCACGTGGTAACTAGAGTATTCCTCGAAGCCATTGGTGAACAGGTTAACATGCCAATCCAATAAGTAAACGAAACGACAGACACGCATTAAGATGATATTAAATAATAATCAGGGTTGAAATCGATCTTCAATCATCGCTTTGTATAACACCAAAAGGGTTAGACAATAAATCGATTTCGAAATTAAAACCTTCTTTCGATTAGACCTATGTTGATATATTTATTATACAGGTGTTCCTTGGATGATCAAGAATATTACACTTCAAGCTTTACATCTCATATTTTTTCTGGAGCAATTTCCCCCTTTTCTTTTCTGTTGTGGTGCGCCACTGGTTTTTGAAAAAATATAAGAAAGAATCTTTGTTCTCAAAATTTTTTGATACTTGGCAATTTTTTCGTATTTGCTACCGTTTTCAAGAAAAAAAAAGTTGAATAATTTTCTTTAGACTTAACGACACATTGTGTTTATGCATGGACCTATGTTATAGTGGCTGTTTCTAAATTGGAGGATGATATCAAGAATAAAAAATTCATGAACATGGACCCGCAAAAGCTTTGTTTTCGAGATACAGGGTGTTTAAGATTGAATTTATCCAAAGTTTCTTCCTTTCAGCATCTGCACCCCTCAAGATATCCAGCTTAAATTCGACAAAAACATTACATTTCGAGGTTTACATCATATAACATTCCAAATACCTGTGAAAATTTACAGGGTGATATGTTTTTTGAAGTAATATCCCCTTTTTTTCCCCCATAACTTTTTTGTGGTGCGCCACTGATAGTTCAAAAAATATGAAAAAAAATCTTCATTCCATTTGAGAGAAGTTTTATATGTTACCATTTCTACGTATCTGCTACCGTTTTCAAGAAAAAAAAATTTGAATTATTCTCTGAAGTAGACATACGACACACTGTGTTTATGCAGGCACCTATGTTATACAGGCTGTTCCCGAATTGGAGTTAAAAATTAAGAGAAGATGATATCGAGAATAGAAGTTGTCCCATTTTTTCCTTCATAACTTTTTTGTGGCACGTTACTGGTAGTTGGAAAAATATGAAAAAGTATCTTTGTTTTATTTGAAAAAAATTTGATATTTTGCAATTTTTGCGTATCTGCTACGGTTTTCGAGAAAAAAAATGAAATAATTCTCTAAAGTAGACTTTACGACACACTGTGTTTATTCATGCACCTAATGTTATTATACAGGCTGCTCCTGAATTGAAGTTAAGTAATAATAATGAATGAAATATGAAATAAGGAAGAAAGGATGATATCTAAAATGAAAGTCTAAAGAAAAAGGCTTCGTTTTCGAAATACAGGGTGTTAAAATTTGATTTTTCCAAAATTAAGTATTTAAATAGAAAATATTTTATGGATTTAATTCAAGTAAAATTCAAAAACTTTTTTTTTCCACTCAATTTTAACATGTATTGAAAACAATAAAATAGACATTCATTTTATATTTCGAAATTGAAAACTTCTCTGATTGTCGGTACTCGAGTCACGCTCCTCAAATTTTCCAAGAAAAACGATCACTGATAAGGTTATTTGTCGGAACAAAAAGACAATTAAAAAAACACATCTTCATCATAAAACTATTAAATGGGAGCACACGGAAGAAACTCTGTTTTATCAAAAAAAATATAGAATGTTTTCAAATTAAAAATACGTGGCAATGAGACCTCGATTTTTTCATTTCATTCATGAGACTTATTAATAAGTTATTCTGGAGATTCTCAGATAACTCCCGTACTTGATGTTCTCCAACGTGTAGGACATGAACGATTCTAAAAAAAAATTATTATTCAGAGGAGGTTGACGAATACCTCTAATAAGACTGAGAGTTGCTGGAAAAACGGTAATTGGCCAAATTACATACTTACGCGAAGAACAATATTTGCATACAAGTGGAAGTGACACTTGACGCCATGCATATTTATGCCGAATAAACAGTTCAATGAAGAGGCAGTTGAATAAACTTGCCTTAGACAAAGTGCCGATTCATCAACTTCACACACGTGCTACTTGAATCTCGAGATGTCTGAGAAACATTCAGAGATTTCTTCGATGAAAGTACAGGGATGTCACCTAGTTTTTGGGAAGCTAAGGGCACTCAACTTAAAAGTTGCACAATATCACTTCAACAGAAGATAGAATGGTGCGATAAAAACGATCAGACGACTCAGTTTTGCACGAATATGCGGCGATATTTCGCAGAAGACTCGATGACGTCGATATTTAACAGAATTCTCAGTTTTCTAGTAGTCTAGTAGTCACGCATATCCCATTTTCGTCACAGTATTATTTTCCTGATGAAATGACAGACTTGTCATGTAAAATCAACAAATATTCCTGCTGTCGCTTATATAGGGGTAATTTCCTGTAGAAGTTACCGAATTCCTGTTGTATCTCTTGGAAAATTTCTTTGAGTGTGTCTTTCTGAGTAAGCGAAGAACCAATGGTCGAATCCCGTACGACGAACATGTTTGAAATTCCATAATCAAAATCTACGCGTACAACCTAACACAATCCACGAGACTTCCTGGAATCGAAAGTTCAATGGAGGGCAGACACGCCAGAAAAGTATGCCATTGAAAAAAATACACAAAATTTTCAAAATTTGTTGAAAGTTCAAGGATATACAACTACTAAATAGTTCGTGCAACGAACTCTCATCGAATCCTCCGCAAGCGAGAGCCATCCTTGATTAACGGGCACATAGATTTACCAATTACCCGCGTGAAGATACAGAAATAGAGTTTATCGGCGGATTCAAATCAACAGGTGAATCCATAAATTGAAAGTATCGAATGCGACCCGCGGAAATCTGCAGTCGCCAAACGGTGTCGAATTACACTCGAAGAAATTTTCCAGGATATACAATTCGGTTACTATTTACAGGAAATTCCCCCTATATGAGCGACAGCAGGAACATTTGTTGATTTTACGTGACAAATCAGGTCGTTTAATTCTTCTTGAAATAAAAAATTTTACATTACTTGATGCAACCAAACTGCAGTTTGTCATTTCAACAGAGAAATAATACTGTGACGAAAACCGGAATATGCGTGACTATTTACAGGACTTTCCTGTTTAAAGTGTTTAATAGACAAACTAGATAGTTGTATTCCAAGTTCAAATTACAGTTTCTACAAGAATTTCCAGTGATGAACACTAAACTAAAACAGGAATTACTTCACTTATAACGGAACTGTAGTATCGATTTAACAGGAATTATTCGAGAGTGACCTCGCGAATAGCTGTCTGAAATGAGAAGAATTTATATTATATTCATTATCGAGTATCTATACATTATTCTAACTAATTAGACAGACATTCGTTGAAAACTAGTATTGAGGGACTTCCCGACGTGAAATGGTGAATGCGCCGGTCCTTCGAACTAAATGTTGGAGAAAATGAGAATTTCAACAAAAAAATTTTTCCACAGAACACTTCTCCGTTGAATGAAATTTGTTGGACCTCTTGTAGGTGATAATTAAACCAGTTCTCAAAGAAAGTTTGTATGTGCACAGTTCATTCAAGAACTACTTGACCGATTTTTGTGATTTTTCCACGAAGACAATCCACATACTCGTGGGAATGTTTGAATGTCTAAAAGAGTCTGGTATTTTCCTAAGAAAACAAACCTATCGCTTAAATATCTGAACTCAAATGATGTGAAATGGTGGATGCGCCTGTTTTTCGGACTGAATGTTGGAGAAAATGAGACTTTCAACAACAAAATTTTTCCACAGAACACTTCTTTGTTGAATGGAATTTCTTGGACCTCTTGTAGGTGATAATTCAACCAGTTCTCAAAGAAAGTTTGTATGTGCACAGTATATTCAAGAACTTCTTGTACCAATTTTAATAATTTTTCCACGAAAACAATCCACATACTCGTGCGAGTGTTTGAATGTCTAAAATAGTCTGCTATTTTCCTTAGAAAACAAACCTATCGCTCAAATATCTAAACTCAAATGATTCGAAATGGTGGAAGTGCCTGTTCTTCGAACTAAATGTTGGAGAAAATGAGACTTTCAACCACAAAATTTTTCCACAGAACACTTCTTTGTTGAATAAAATTTGTTGGACCTCTTGTAGGTGATAATTCAACCAGTTCTCAAAAAATGTTTGTATGTGCACAGTTTATTCAAGAACTACTTCTACCAATTTCAATAATTTTTCCAGGAAAACAATCCACATACTCGTGGGAATGTTTGAATGTCTAAAAGAGTCTGCTATTTTCCTCAGAAAACAAACCTATCGCTTAAATACCTGAACTCAAATAATGTGAAATGGTGGATGCGCCTGTTCTTCGAACTAAATGTTGGAGAAAATGAGACTTTCAACAACAAAATTTTTCCACAGAACACTTCTTTGTTGAATAAAATTTGTTAGACCTCTTGTAGGTGATAATTCAACCAGTTCTCAAAGAAAGTTTGTATGTGCACAGTATATTCAAGAACTTCTTGTACCAATTTTAATAATTTTTACACAAAAACAATCCACATACTCGTGGGAATGTTTGAATGTCTAAAATAGTCTGGTATTTTCCTTAGAAAACAAACCTATCGCTTAAATATCTGAACTCAAATGATGTGAAATGGTGGATGCGCCGCTTCTTCGAACTAAATGTTGGAGAAAATGAGACTTTCAACAACAAAATTTTTCCACAGAACACTTCTTTGTTGAATAAAATTCGTTAGACCTCTTGTAGGTGATAATTCAACCAGTTCTCAAAAAATGTTTGTATGTGCACAGTTTATTCAAGAACTACTTCTACCAATTTCAATAATTTTTCCAGGAAAACAATCCACATACTCGTGGGAATGTTTGAATGTCTAAAATAGTCTGCTATTTTCCTCAGAAAACAAACCTATCGCTTAAATACCTGAACTCAAATAATGTGAAATGGTGGATGCTCCTGTTCTTCGAACTAAATGTTGGAGAAAATGAGACTTTCAACAACAAAATTTTTCCACAGAACACTTCTTTGTTGAATAAAATTTGTTAGACCTCTTGTAGGTGATAATTCAACCAGTTCTCAAAGAAAGTTTGTATGTGCACAGTATATTCAAGAACTTCTCGTACCAATTTTAATAATTTTTCCACGAAAACAATCCACATACTCGTGGGAATGTTTGAATGTCTTAAATAGTCTGGTATTTTCCTTAGAAAACAAACCTATCGCTTAAATATCTGAACTCAAATGATGTGAAATGGTGGATGCGTCGCTTCTTCGAACTAAATGTTGGAGAAAATGAGACTTTCAACAACAAAATTTTTCCACAGAACACTTCTTTGTTGAATAAAATTTGTTAGACCTCTTGTAGGTGATAATTCAACCAGTTCTCAAAAAAATTTTTGTATGTGCACAGTTTATTCAAGAACTACTTCTACCAATTTCAATAATTTTTCCAGGAAAACAATCCACATACTCGTGGGAATGTTTGAATGTCTAAAATAGTCTGCTATTTTCCCCAGAAAACAAACCTATCGCTTAAATACCTGAACTCAAATAATGTGAAATGGTGGATGCGCCTGTTCTTCGAACTAAATGTTGGAGAAAATGAGACTTTCAACAACAAAATTTTTCCACAGAACACTTCTTTGTTGAATGAAATTTGTTGGACCGTTTGTAGGTGATAATTCAACCAGTTCTCAAAGGAAGTTTGTATGTGCACAGTATATTCAAGAACTTCTTGTACCAATTTTAATAATTTTTCCACGAAAACAATCCACATACTCGTGGGAATGTTTGAATGTCTAAAATAGTCTGGTATTTTCCTCAGAAAACAAACCTATCGCTTAGATCAATTGATGATTGAATTTTTCTTCTTCTTACCTACTTTTGTCGCTTTTCCTTGTTTTCTTCGCATCCTTAAGTTTTTTTTTTAATGTCAACAAAAGATCATCCATATCCAAACAACTCCAATCATATGGTACAACATAGATTCAAATTCCTACAAATATTGTTCGGTTATACTTACAAAATTGTTATATTTTACTAGATATTCTTGTTAAATTTACGGAAATATCCCTTTTGAAATAAAAGTACCAGATCACTACTATACCTTTTTTCTGTTCATAAGACTCAATTCATTCAAACCGGAATCGGCTTGTTAGATTGCAAGTACAGATTGTTCCCAGAACGGTCTTTTCTTGTTTGTAATTACAATAGTTGCATTTAACCGGATATTCCCGGAATTCCCTATTGAAAAGTGTGTTTTTAAATAGTTGAAAATCAGAGGTGGGAAATAAAGTAAACTATTACCGACGAGTAGAAGTTTTTTTGTTGGAACATCTAATTTTCTCCAACATTTTGGAAAACACTGACTCGGACCTATCTATCGACAACTTTACGTAACATCAAATCGAATCGCTGGCAAACCTCCTACCAACCTCCAGCGAACGAGCAACAAGCAGTAATTGTCATCTGAACCGATAAATTCAATGAATCATTGCTTCTGAAAGTTGCATTCAACAGTTCATATTGCATTGAACGATCGTAAACCCGCTGAAAAAGTCCTCAATAAGGGCAAATCAAGCCTGATATACTTCTTATTTTACAACATCGAAATCTTTCTCCGCAATTTCCATTTAAATCCGAATCGAATGCAAATCGTAACGATTCTCGTATACTGCAGGATTATTTCAATTAGGCCAATTTAGCTCCGATATTGGTATAAATTCCTGAAGAATTGGGCGCAGAGACAGATAAAGGATACAAACAGCTTGAAACTTCCATATTTTCGGAGTATATTATGATGTTATCCCGTATCAGTGCATATCGTACGATTTTAATTGAGTACCAATTTAGCTTTCAAATGTACCTACTTTATCCGCTATTACCATGTTGGTGGAATTTAATCATCGTTGTTATTCAATATTTATCTACCGTGACAAAATGGAAACACCAAGATTGAAATGTCGAGAGATTTTAAACAGTGCAGTAGGCTCAAATTAGTTAAATTGATGCAAATATTTTCGTGCTATCGATATGTGAGGTAAATATCCGAATACGACCCACGTTGGTTACATTTCAACTCAAAATATTTTGTAGATATGGAGTAGGTAACAATGAAAGAAAATAGTTTTGAAATGTGACTTTCATCACCAGAACCAGTGATATACGTTCAAAACTTTTGGACTAAACTTCCGGAGGACTACTCCTGCATAAAATCCAAAGCTCTTAGGATTCTTTTGCCTTTTCCAACTTCTTGTCTCTGTGAAACTCGATTTTCCGCATTGGCTGCCTTGAAATTCAAATACAGAAATAAACTTCAAGAAGAAAATGAACGCAGGGTGCCCATCTCCAACATGGAACAAAATTTGGAGAGGTTGAGCACTTCAAAACAAGCGCATGTTAACCATTAGTCCTTAGAATCATTCTTCGTTTTGTCGAATAAAATTTGTTGGACACTAATTCAACCAGTTCTCAAGAAATGTTTGTATGTGCACAGTTCATTCAAGAACTACTTGTACCAATTTTAATAATTTTTCAACGAAAATAATCCACATACTCGTGGGAATGTTTGAATGTCTGAAATAGTCTGCTATTTTCCTTAGAAAACAAACCTACCACTTAAATATCTGAACTCAAATGATGCGAAATGGTGGATGCGCCGGTTCTTTGAACTAAATATTTGAAAAAATAAGTTTCAATAACGAAATTTTTCCACAGAACATTTCTTCGTTGAATAAAATTTTGTGGACCCCTTGTAGGTGATAATTCAACCAGTTCTCAAAAAATGTTCGTATGTCCACAGTTTATTCAAGAACTACTTGTACCAATTTTAATAATTTCCCACGAAAACAATCCACATACTCGTGGAAATGTTTGAATGTCTAAAATAGTCTGCTATTTCCCTTAGAAAACAAACCTATCGCTCAAATATCTGAACTCTTATGATGCGAAATGGTGGATACGCCGGTTCTTTGAACTAAATATTTGAATAAATAAGAGTTTCAATAACGAAATTTTTCCACAGAACACTTCTTCGTTGAATAAAATTTTGTGGACCCCTTGTAGGTGATAATTCAACCAGTTCTCAAAAAATGTTCGTATGTCCACAGTTTATTCAAGAACTACTTGTACCAATTTTAATAATTTCCCACGAAAACAATCCACATACTCGTGGAAATGTTTGAATGTCTAAAATAGTCTGCTATTTCCCTTAGAAAACAAACCTATCGCTCAAATATCTGAACTCTTATGATGCGAAATGGTGGATACGCCGGTTCTTTGAACTAAATATTTGAATAAATAAGAGTTTCAATAACGAAATTTTTCCACAGAACACTTCTTCGTTGAATAAAATTTTGTGGACCCCTTGTAGGTGATAATTCAACCAGTTCTCAAAAAATGTTCGTATGTCCACAATTTATTCAAGAACTACTTGTACCAATTTTAATAATTTCCCACGAAAACAATCCACATACTCGTGGAAATGTTTGAATGTCTAAAATAGTCTGCTATTTCCCTTAGAAAACAAACCTATCGCTCAAATATCTGAACTCTTATGATGCGAAATGGTGGATGCGCCGGTTCTTTGAACTAAATATTTGAAAAAATGAGAGTTTCAATAACGAAATTTTTCCACAGAACACTTCTTCGTTGGATAAAATTTTGTGGACCCCTTGTAGGTGATAATTCAACCAGTTCTCAAAAAATGTTCGTATGTCCACAGTTTATTCAAGAACTACTTGTACCAATTTTAATAATTTTCCACGAAAACAATCCACATACTCGTGGGAATGTTTGAATGTCTAAAATAGTCTGTTATTTTCCTTAGAAAACAAACCTATTGCTTAAATATCTGAACTCAAATGATGCGAAATGGTGGATGCGCATGTTCTTCGAACTGAATGTTGGAGAAAATGAGACTTTCAAGAACAAAATTTTTCCACAGAACACTTCTTTGTTGAATAAAATTTGTTGGACCTCTTGTAGGTGATAATTCAACCAGTTCTCAAAAAATGTTTGTATGTGCACAGTTTATTCGAGAACTACTTGTACCAATTTCAATAATTTTTCCACGAAAACAATCCACATACTCGCAGGAATGTTTGAATGTCTAAATAATCTTAAATATTTGAACTCAAATGAACCGAAATGGTGGATGCGCCGGTTCTTCGAACTGAATGTTGGAGAAAATGAGACTTTCAACAACAAAATTTTTCCACAGAACACTTCTTCGTTGAATAAAATTTGTTGAACCTCTTGTAGGTGATAATTCAACCAGTTCTCAGAGAAAATTTATATGTGCACAGTTCATTCAAGAACTACTTGACTGATTTTTATGATTTTTTCACGAAAACAGTCCACGGAAAGTTTCCACAGAAAACTTCTTTGTTGAATTGAATTTGTTGGACCTCTTGTAGTTGATAATTCAACCAGTCATCAAAGAAAGTTTGTTTGTGTACAATTCATTCAAGAACTACTAGACTGATTTTTATGATTCTTCCACGAAGACAATCCACATACTCGTAGAAAGGTTTAAATGTCTAAAATTTTCTGGTATTTCTGGTATCGCTTAAATATCTGAACTCGAATAATGCAAAATGGTGGATGCGTCGGTTCCTCGAACTAAATCTTATTTTATCACTCGAAAAACTACCGTAACATACTACACGGCAAAGACAATACCACGAGACTTGTTCGGGGCGAGATAATGGACAGTTTTTCCTGCTAGAATACTGCATAAAACGAATGGCTACGACGGAATCCGTGGTCTTGCGGCCATAACCGACGCGATAATAATAAAATCGACGCAGAATCTCATTTCGTATTCCCGGGGGAATTGTCCAGTCTGAGGAAGATTCCCTCTTGGAGATGACAACTGTGAAATACTACGTAAGTGTTTTTATTTCCCGTATTTCATTCTTCGCATCAGGATGATGAAATATCGGGAGGAATATGTATTTCCCCGTTACGTCCCCTCCGAGGGAAATACGACTGGGAAAGTCGATTTATGGGCCCCCTGGAAGAAAACCTCGCCAGTATACTTTTCTCCAAACAATTTCAGGATGTTTCATCGAATCTTAATGTATTTTTAGAAAAAAAAGTTCATTGAAAAGTTTATTCGAAAAGTATGAAAAATTTTGTTGTTGAAAGTCTCATTTTCTCCAACATTCTGTTCGAAGAACCGGCGCATCCACCATTTCGCACCATTTGAGTTCAGATTTTCAAGCGATAGGTTTGTTTTCTAAGGAAATACCAGACTATTTTAGACTTTCAAACATTCCCACGAGTATGTGGATTGTTTTCGTGGAAAAATTATTAAAATTGGTACAAGTAGTTCTTGAATAAACTGTGCACATACAAACATTTTTTGAGAACTGGTTGAATTATCACCTACAAGAGGTCCAACAAATTTTATTCAACAATGAAGTGTTTAGTGGAAAAATATTGTTGTTGAAAGTCTCATTTTCTCCAAAATTCAGTTCGACGAACCGGCGCATCCACCATTTCGCATCATTGAAGTTCAGATATTCAAGCGATAGGTTTGTTTTCTAAGGAAAATACCAGACTATTTTAGACCTTCAAACGTTCCCACGAGTATGTGGATTGTCTTCGTGGAAAAATCATAAAAATCGGTCAAGTAGTTCTTGAATGAACTGTGCACATACGAACTTCCTTTGAGAACTGGTTAAATTATTACCTACAAGAGGTCCAACAAATTTTATTCAACAAAGAAGTGTTCTTCGTAAAAATTTTGTTGTTGAAACTCTTATTTTCTCCAACGTTCAGTTCGAAGAACTGTCGCATCCACCATTTCGCATCATTAGAGTTCAGATATTTAAGCGATAGGTTTGTTTTCTAAGGAAAATAGCAGACTATTTTAGACATTCAAACATTCCCACGAGTATGTGGATTGTTTTCGTGGAAAAATTATTAAAATTGGTACAAGTAGTTCCTGAATAAACTGTGCACATACAAACAGTTTTTGAGAACTGGTTGAATTAGAATTAGAAGTGTTCTGTGGAAAAATTTTGTTGTTGAAAGTCTCATTTTCTCCAACATTTAGTTCGAAGAACAGGCGCATCTACCATTTCGCATCATTTGAGTTCAGATATTTAAGCGATAGGTTTGTTTTCTAAGGAAAATAGCAGACTATTTTAGACATTCAAACATTTCCACGAGTATGTGGATTGTTTTCGTGGAAAAATGTTTGAAATTGGTACAAGTAGTTCTTGAATAAACTGTGCACATACAAACATTTTTTGAGAACTGGTTGAATTATCACCCACAAGAGGTCCAACAAATTTTATTCAACAAAGAAGTGTTCTGTGGAAAAATTTTGTTGTTGAAACTCTTATTTTTTCCAACGTTTAGTTGGAAGAACTGGCGCATCCACCATTTCGCACCATTAGAGTTCAGATATTTAAGCGATAGGTTTGTTTTCCAAGGAGTATGTGTATTGTCTTTGTGGAAAAATCATAAAAATCGGTCAAATAGTTCTTGAATGAACTGTGCACATACGAACTTTCTTTGAGAACTGGTTAAATTATTACCTACAAGAGGTCCAACAAATTTTATTCAACAAAAAAGTGTTCTTTGTAAAAATTTTGTTGTTGAAACTCTTATTTTCTCCAACGTTTAGTTCGAAGAACTGTCGAATCCACCATTTCGCATTATTAGAGTTCAGATATTTTAGCGATAGGTTTGTTTTCCAAGGAGAATGTCAGATTATTATAGATATTCAAACATTTCCACGAGTATGTGGATTGTTTTTGTGGAAAAATCATAAAAATCGGTCAAGTAGTTCTTGAATGAACTGTGCACATACAAACTTTCTTTGAGAACTGGTTAAATTATTACCTACAAGATGTCCAACAAATTTTATTCAACAAAGAATTGTTCTGTGGAAAAATTTTGTTGCTGAAACTCTTACTTTCTCCAACATTCAGTTCGAAGAACTGGCGCATCCACCATTTTACATCATTAGAGTTCAGATATTTAAGCGATAGGTTTGTTTTCCAAGGAAAATGCCAGATTATTTTAGACATTCAAACATTTCCTCGAGTATGTGGATTGTCTTTGTGGAAAAATCATCAAAAACGGATATGTAGTTCTTGAATAAACTGTGCACATACAAACATTTTTTGAAAACTGATTGAATTATCACCAAAAGTGTTCTGTGAAAAAATTCTGTTGTTCAAACTCTCTCCCTTTTTTTTTGGAAAAAGTGCGAAAAATCTTGGCCATCAATATCTCAATTCCACTATGGATCGGTTTCATATGCATTCTAGCAAGTAAATAAAGAGCTGGTTTTGATCTCAATTTTGTATATTATTCTCTTTCAAGTTTTATTAGGCAATTTTTCTTGAACGGTAAAATTCGTGAAGTTCAAACTAAGGAGTGGAAAAATTACTGATTGAAAAGGTCCAATAAAAAAAATTCATAAACTCGCCGATCAAATTGATCTGAGCTCATTATTTCCTCGAAATTCTTTTATGTGTTTGAATTTCAGGGCAGCAAATGCAGCAAATGAATTTCACAACGACAAGACGCAGTATTAGAAAATTTTATGTTTATTCCATGATTCCATGCCTATTTCATAAAATGACATTATTTGTCACATTGACGGCCGGTTTGGGAGAATGTGTAGAATATGGTCACCGCTGGGATTCCGGTATTAAAAAAATGTATAACGTTATTCACTTCGAGGCACATTGTTAGAACTGATTGAAGATGGCAGTATCTGAAGGTCGTTAGAAAAAGAAGAAATTACGGCTTCCCATTCATGAATTCTTCGCTGATTTTTTCAATTGGCCGATCTAAGGAGGTCCCGTCGGCGTAACGACGCAGTGCAGCACAATCCGAGCGCATTGATTCGACCGAGGCAATTTCTTCATAAATACCCACTGGTTGTCCGCGATGTGGAGCGCATAAACTTGAATAGGGTCCTAATTCAAGTAAATTGAGCTTTCATGATAATTGAGGTTGAAAAAAGAACGCGTTTTTCTGCCGCGTCGTAGAAGATTATTGGAGTAGAAACCGCGGGTATGTTACATTATAAATTTAGATTGATGTTTGCGAGCTGATGTGTTTATACACTTGCTTCTGGATTGTCGACGGACGGACTTACCATTACCTCTTTCGCGGTGGCTGCACAGGAAACATAATTCCGTCTAATGCTACAAGAGCAGAAGTAATGAGGTATGAGAGGAATCCATGCAAACCACACTGCATTTAGATAATCTCGCTCGAAAAAATAACGATGCCATTCAATATTTATTATATTCCTTCATTTTTAAGTTTTGTATTATTCATTCATTGATTTGGCCCAGGAACTTTGAAGATAGGAGGTCTTATAATCAGACCGCGAAGCGGTCGAAATTAATTTCTGAAAATCCCCAAAAACGATCGAAAGCATCTCGTGGGAATTAATAAGGTTTCTTCCCCAGCGCAGGTGGATGGCGGCCGAAGGCCGCTATCGAATCTCGAAGAACCCTAGGTCTCCGATACCTATATGGCGTTTCCATCCTTCTTCCCGTTTTCGCAGGTCAACACAACAATCTTTTTTTATGCGAACTTCTGTCACACACTCGATCATTTGAGATAATGCAAATTCAAGACCGATCTGAATTCACATTTTTTCTTAATTGAACACAAATGCTCTCGAGCTTCCAGTCTTTTAACGTCAATAAAATCGCGAAAATCGTAAAGATAGCATCGGCATCTCCATAAAATAGATATAAAACCAGAATGTGCAATTCACATGATGCATATCCACTTTGAAGATGGACCGAATTGAAACTGAGACGGTCCAAACGAAAAATAAGTAGCGAGGGCCGGTATTGGTTTCGGATGTTAAATAATCAGGGTCGAAGTTAATTAGGTAGTAAAAGTTCACCTCGCGGTTATTTAACACCAGAGTGATTTGCGATTTCTTTGAATTTATGGGATTTCTTGGAAATATCCTGGGTTTATCTTAAGTCTAACTTAGATTGTTAATTTTTCTAGGTTAAGTGTCACATAAAACGACAAGTGTCACTCGATGATTGACGTTAATATAACCTACAAATTTCATCTGTAATAGAAAATATTTAATCCTGCATTGGATTATTCGGTGAATTCCAATATTCACGGCCAAGCTCACAAATTCGCGACTGAAAAAAATATCGACGAAAAAGACTGATGGAAAAACGTGTCGCTCTAGTGAAAACATATCATATTTCATTACGTCGAGCAGTGTCGCATTGTCAGTTATAAACACGACGTCCGAAAAAACTTCTTCAATTATCCACCTTCAGAGCGTTTTGCCTGTCCGATTTTTTGCAGTGGGTGACACATATGTCTGCGAAAACTCGGAGACAATCCGTAATTCGCATTGGGGACAGATCAAAGAAGGCGCAGAGACCCGACAGGTTCTCGTTATTCGTTAATTACTTATTATAGAACGCTTTGACGACGATTTCGGGACGGCAAAAACTTCGGATCCAGGGAGAGCTACGCTTCTACATTGACAGCATTGTTACTGGATATAATCAGATTCAGAAAATGTTAATATTACCCCTGTATTAAGAGCAGAATTCAAGGGGAAATCTGGGCTCCTTTGCCTTGGAGGCATTGAAACCAATACAAGAAAAACCTTTGAATTCGCGTCAATATTGTCACAATAATCATAAATGACGTTCGCGAAAATGTCAAACACTAACGAAGCAAGAAACAAGGGTCATTAAATGAGGAGAGCAACCCCTACGGATCTACCTCCGAGAGGTCTAACGACACAACGAGCTCCCACATTGCCAGATATCCCTTTACGACACCCATCTCTCCCTCCCTTACCCACAAGGACACACACGCAGCCATTTTTAGCCCATGCGAGTGCACCTGGAGGTTTTGGCCAAGGGGCTAATTATAGGAGATTCGAAGATTTGGACTACGAGATCGCCCCCAAATCTAGCATATTACTGCCTCACCTTCAAGCCAACGAGAAGAAATTCTTCGAGTTAGTTCATTCTGGTAAATTGGTTGTGAGTCAATGAATTGAGTCCTCTTCGTACAATTTTAGGTGACGTGGAAGATGTTAGAAAATTCCTGGAGACCAACCTCGACTTCAACATCAACTGCGTCAACTTCCAAGGCGTGTCGGCCCTCCTCGTGGCCGTGCAAACCAGGAACGAGCACATGGTCGAGTTCATCATCTCCCAGAAAGGGATAGATATCGGGGATGCCGTGCTCCACGCGGTACGCGACAACCAGCTGAAGATAGTGGAGCTCCTACTCGAAAAACTCCATTCCACAGCGCCCAGCTTGGAGTTCGTCGGGGTGACCCACAGCTCCGACTTCCCGGACTACATGACACCCTTGATACTGGCCGCGCAAGAAGGCCACTTCGAGATAATAGAGATGTTGATCCAACGAGGACACGTCATTGCTAAACCGCACTCACCGAAGTGTAGATGCGACGATTGTATTCTTCACCTCGAGAGGGATGATCTGTTACATGCTGAAACCTTGAGGTTGGACTTGTATAAGGCTATAACTAACCCTGCGTTTATATGCCACTCCACGAATGACCCTATACTTACCGCTTTCCAACTCTGCGCAGAACTTAGACTTTGTTCTTGGTTGGTGGTGGAGTTCAGGGACCAATACCAGGAGTTGGCAGACGCCATAAGCGGTTTCGCTGTGGAGTTGATAGCTTGCTGCAGGAGCACGACGGAGATGGAGATCATTCTGACCCAAACTGGAGGTTTGGCGGCGAATAATTACCAATTCCCTAGGCTTGTCCTGGCTATGGATTTGAAGCAGAAGGGATTTGTAGCGCATCCGAACACCCAACAGTTGGTGGAAGCGGCTTGGGTGGGCGACTGGCATGACTACATCATCAAGCCGACCCTCGTCAAGTTAATATACCCTATATACAGGGTGATAGTCCTCCCTTTCATCTGCCTCATGTGCATCTTCATACCAAGTCACCCTTTGGTGCTGCACTGGAGGATACCCCTGAACAAGATGATATCCCACACCGCAGGTTATCTGGTGTTTCTACTGATAATATTCCTAGAGTCCAACATAAGCAAGGAGAACCAGAAGAGGAAACCCCCAAACAGCGGATTGGAACCAGTAATCTGCGTCTTCGTAGCTGGCTACACGTGGAACTGCTTCAGGATGTGTCTGATCCAAGGACCGTCCAGGTATTTCCGAGCCCTCTGGAACTGGCACGCGGTCTTGACCAACATGTTCTTCATTCTGACCTTCCTCTTCTGGATAGCTTCGTATTGGGACGCCAAGAAGAACGACCAAGTCGACCTGGAAAGGAAATACTGGAACCAGCTGGACCCCGTTCTGATATCCGAAGGAACTTTCGCTGTAGCCACCGTTATGGCGTATTTCAGACTCATGTTCTTCTGCAGACTCAACTACTACATGGGGCCCGTCCAGATATCCCTGGGGAAAATGTGCGCGGATATCGCGAAGTACCTAACCATCTTCATCATAATCCTGATATCCTTCACTTGCGCCATGTGCAGATTCTACCAATACTACGACGGCATGGTCCAAGTCGACGAGAACGGGATCAAAACCCAGCAAGTCTCCTCGTTCGTGAACTTTCAAAAAACTTTGAAGACCTTCTTCTGGGGTTTGTTGGGAATGTCTCCGCTTGAATCGGCCGATGTGATCATCGTAAATCTTCCTGGCCCGAAAGAGAACACTACGATAATCAACAGTCACGATTTCACGGAAAACATGGGATATGTCTGTTTCGCCGTTTACGAGATGCTCACGATGACGATGATCATGAACATGCTGATCGCGACCATGTCCTCCACCTTCCAGAGGGTCCTGGATAACTTGAATACGGAATGGACGTTCTGGAAGACCGACTTCTACTTGGAGTATATGATACAGTCCACGTTGCCTCCTCCTTTGAACCTGATTCCGACTCAGCTTGGGTTCAATCTGATCAAGCAGGTGGCCAGCTTCTCCGCTAGTGATGCTCAAGGTGAAACACTGTTAATTTCCATAATTTCAATACGTTTTTGAGTTTTTTTGTTTCAGAGGACCAAAGGGCCAGCGATTATAACGCCCTTATTTCCCAATTGGTTCAACGTTATTTCCGGGAAAAAGACACAGTTACCACAACAAGTGAAATTGAGGAACTTCGGCAAGAGATCAATGAGCTCAAACTAGCTTGTAAAGATTTGATCGATATCATCACTTCCAGATAACATTTCCAGATTATTTTATATCATATAGTGTATTTAAATCGTGTAATAAGTGTATACATATTTACATTTTCGAATCAGTATTTCATTACGATAAAATAAAAATTTGAACGAATTAAAAACAGTTTGAATCATTTCGATCTTATCTAAATTCAAATATTTCAAAATTAACATTCGAGATCGATTGCGCCATCTATAAGCCTCTTGAAGAACTAACGATTAGTACGATATTTTTATTATAGATGGCGCGCGCTCTGTCACCGGGTAGCGCCATCTATGAACGACTGGCACCACTAGGTCATAGTTTGAAGATCTACTCATAGATGGCGCGCGCTCTGTCGCCGGGTGGCGCCATCTATTAACCAAGTACAAAACTAAGGCCTGGTTTGAATATTTGTTTACAGATGGCGCTTCGTGCACAAATTCTTCACAGGACTACCGATGAGGGCGCTGCGAAATGTGAACAATAATGGAGGAAAACGAGTACCTTTTCGGGATTTATTGTGGTGAAACGGATTATTTTAGGTGTTTTTTTAGGTTTTTCCTTCGATTTTGTGAAGAATTTTCAGTGAATGATTGGATTATTGATAGTGTAGTGTCAAGTTCATTGATTTTAGGTGGACAAATTGGTTTTTTCGTTTTTAATTATATCGAAATTGATAATAATTCAACAGAAAAAATAGAGCACTATATGAGTTTGACGACAGTGTTCAATTATTTGGATGCTACACCTAATAGTCGATCATTTACGCTTTTCTTCGGTCCATTTTTTCCACTATGCCAAAGGCATTAGCGACACAAACTGCTGAAGCATCTTTCTTATAAGATTTATGAGAATGTATAGTCCTGTTTTGATTTTTCTTCGAGGAGCAATTGAAGACAACCATTATAATTGTAAATTGTTTTTTTCTAGTACTAGAACTTTGTTCACTCATTGTTATTCAATCAGATGTCCTCAAATTCATGTACATATATTATTCAAACATAAAATCGTTTCATTCGGACTTCACCTTAAGGATGATTCTAATTTCTTTCTTACAGAAAGATTAAGTCGCAGTCATTTGAAATACGAAGATCAATTTTATAAAACTCTTGTTGATAATTATTGAATAACTTTCTAAATCACCACTCAAACCGGCCCCAGAAAATTAGACTCTTTTTTTTTTAATACTCTGCTCAGAAAACGATAAAAATTTCGAAATATACCTCACGAATACCTGGTTTCTGGATATAAAATAAAAATATTCGGCTTAAAAGCATGTGAAATATGAAAACAATACTCGTTTTCTAGGTTCGGGATTTAGCCGGCAGGGGGTGTTTAGACTTTTGAAATGGCGAATATTATTACAGAAAAACAACCAGCGATACTTAGCACAGAATCATGGGTTGCCTACCTGGAGATTTCAAAAAGCTCAACGCTAAAAAGGGCAAAAACGGTTATCCTCTTCGAAGATAATTCATATCATAGATAAAAGAAAAGATTCCTTTATCTATGATTCATATTTAACCTCAAATTCAAAAGAGGAGAATCTGAGTTCGTACATAATTACTAGTAATGGACCTTAAGTGACCGTTTATTCAATTAAAATCCGCAAAAGGCGATTGTACTGATGATGACTATGATTAGAATATTTGCAATCTCCCTATTTTTTCTATACACACAATGCGAGAATGTAAGTCCAAAATACAGTAGGATTTGGGGACCAGGCCTTCATCCCGATAAAATCGTGATGCCAGCAAGATATTTTTTTATCGAAGCAAGATGTAGTGATAATAAAAGGTTGTATATTCCCAATGAAGAAGTTGAATATTATACCGCTTCAATTTCAGGTTGAACGATTCTACTCGTGATGCATTTAAAGTTGTTATAGAGGGACAAGTTGACAAAGACAAAGCGTGTAGAATATACACCAACATTTTAGATAGAAAAGATGGTTCTTACATAGTTAGATATAAGCTATTCGAAAGATGCAACGATCTTTCAATCAGCGTAACACACTCAGGAGTGCACGTTGCTGAATCTCCTTATAAGTTTCCGAAAGAAATTCTTTCCGATCAATGTAATTGCCCGAAGGGAAAACTCCCGGAAATGTTGGAGGAATGGAAGTGTGGAGTTGTTTCCGAACGAATTTCCAAAGATCTCCTTCATTTTGATAGAATTGATTGGAACGTTACCAGATCTGAGGTAATTTAGAGTTTAACTATTTAATCGTGGAATTAATTTTCTTTTTCTCAGGTTATACAGAAATTTGATAAGCCCTATTCGATAAGCTTGTGTCATTATGTAATTAAAAAGAATAAAATATACAGGAAATGTTATGGGCAATACGTTGGGTTCAAAATGTTCATGGATAGCATTCTGCTATCTCTCGCTAGGAAAACCGCCATGCCCGATGTTGAATTCTTCGTGAATTTAGGAGATTGGCCTTTAGTATCTAAAAGTGATGAGAAACCGTTTCCTATCTTTTCATGGTGCGGGAGCAAAGATAATTTCGATATTGTTATGCCTACCTATGATATTACAGAGTCTACATTGGAAAATATGGGAAGGTGAGGTTGAACGTGAAAGCTTGATAATTTTGCAACAAAAAAAATTATACTTTTCAGAGTTATGCTGGATATGCTATCAGTACAAGGTAATACCAGAGGTTCTTGGGATGAGAGATATCCGAAAGCTTTTTGGAGAGGCAGAGATTCAAACCGAGAAAGATTGAAATTGATCGAAATATCTAGGAATTACCCAGATATGTTCAACGTTTCCCTCACTAATTTCTTTTTCTTCAAAGACGAGGAAAAAATATACGGGCCAAAAACTGAACATGTATCTTTCTACCGATTTTTCGATGTGAGTATAGTTTTCTACATTCGTCGAAGAATTTTAAAGTGTATTTATTTTCAGTATAAATATCAAGTAGGCCTAGATGGAACGGTGGCAGCATATAGATTTCCGTATTTGCTAGCCGGTGGTTCGCTTATTTTCAAACAAGATTCCAAGTACTACGAACATTTCTACGACTTAATGGAACCGTACGTTCACTATGTACCTATCAAGAGAAACTTGGAAGATCTTGTCAGCAAAATTGAGTGGGCATTAGATAACGATGACAAAGCCAGAAGTATCGCAGAAAATGCTAGATCATTCTCTAACGAGTATTTGCTACCGAAAAATATTTACTGTTATTATAGCCAATTATTATCTGAATTCAGTAGGAAAATTGTGAGCGAGATAGTTGTTTTCGAGGATATGGAAGAGGTAGAACAACCGAAGCTTAAAGATTCCTGCGATTGTTCTTCGTTGAATAAAGATGAACTGTAAAATCTTGAGGAACTCGAAACTATTGAAATTTAGTTTCTGCGATAAGTCTTAGAAAAGGCTAGGAAAGTCGAGAATAAAGAAACCTCATTAAAGGAATTTATATATTTGAACTGTGAAAGAAAAAAATTATGAAAATGAATCTATTCATCTCAAAATTATAAAATCAACCCTTAGTACAGAGTATGGCCACCTCATCTATAAATCACAGCTTTACACCCATTTTCTATAGAGAAAATGAGATTTTCTTGGGCTAAAATGGTATATTCGGGTGTCGGAAGCTTACC
This sequence comes from Aphidecta obliterata, assembly GCA_963966015.1. Taxonomy (NCBI): domain Eukaryota; kingdom Metazoa; phylum Arthropoda; class Insecta; order Coleoptera; family Coccinellidae; genus Aphidecta; species Aphidecta obliterata. Next base: position 36,840,044 of record OZ014430.1, on the reverse strand, counting down.
GAAAGACTTCCCGTTGAGGAGTCCTATCCTCAGACTTTTTTGACGTGTTTACGTATGTACGACTTTATGAATAAATATTTTTAATAATATCAATTTATGTTCTTTAACGAATTAAATGGTACAAAAACCAACAGAAATATGCAACTATACAGATTATATTCACTTTCCGTCAACTCCAACTGTGCATAATCTTTTACAGAGGAATCCCTGAAACAACGTGGTAACAAAATTATTAAATATGATGAATTTTCCTTAAATGCATAGTAAGGCTCCATTTTCTACTGAAAGGTTTATGGCAAATTTTACAACTATAAGGCTTCTCCCCAGTATGTATCCTCCTGTGCGTTTTCAAGCCAACGGAACGACTTGTCTTATAATCACAGAATTCACAGCAGAAATTCCTAATATTTAAATGTTCTTTCACGTGAGCGCTCAACGCACTATTCGTCTTGAACGCCTTTCCGCACTCTTCGAAGGTGCATTTGAAAGGACGCTCGTTGGAATGTGTCCTCATGTGCATCACGAAATCTTTGGTGAACTTTGTTCCGTACCCGCAATGGGGACAGATGCTGTCAGGCCTGGAGTGAGCCTTGATGTGGCATTGGAAGTGAGGCTTGGACTTGTAACGTTTATTGCAGATCTCGCAGACCAAATTCCTTTCTTCTGTATTGTGGGTCGCTATGTGATTTTTCAAAGACTTCTTGCCATTGCAAACTCGTTTTTTACAAATCGGACACCTGTAATTATACTGTGGGTGTGATTTATGGTGTTCGTTCAAAGCGGCACCACATATGAAAACGTCCTTGCATGTAATACAGGTGTGTCTAGAAGAATAATATATCGAGATTATGCTCTGATTTCGGTCACTTGGAACCAAATAATTCTGATCCGCAAACATTGAAAATGAAGTAAATAAAAATAAATACATATTTGAATTGAACGAAGAAATTCTATATATCATTTAGGTACTAACCTTCTATATATATGTTCCAGTGAATGTTTCATCATCTCGTCAGTATCGTTGAAAATTTTATTACACATCATACATTTACTATCCGTATAGATTTCCTCTTCGAAATCATCAAGGTGATGATTTGCTATGTGCTTTTCCACTTCCTTTACATCCGAAAATCTTATTCCACACTCCACGCAATTCAAATCTTCTTCATTCTGATGTTTAGATTTTATATGTTCGTCTAATTCTTCCTTTGTAGTTAAGAGACCGCAATAATTACAAAATGGTCTATGAGGTACCATCCCTTCTGTTGCCTGCACAACGTGCTCTACGTAATGTAAAGTCCTAAGATCATCACTACTAAATTTCCTAACACAAAAGAAACATTGTTTAATACAAACAGGTTCCTCTTCTTCTGGCTTCAAACCTCGCCTTCTTTTCTTTCTAGGTGGACTTTTGGCACCGTTAACCTGAGAAAAATTAGACTCGTTAAGAAGATTCAATTATAAACACCACTAAGCTTAGCAAGGAAATATTATTCACATATGAAAAACAAAGTATATAGAATGAAAAAAATTACCGCCTTATTTTTTTTGGATTCAGTATCAACTATAGTGTTACTGAATTCAGCAGAATCTTCTTCTTTCTTAATTTTTTTTTTCAGACGTTTTGAACTTCTGGAAATGTTGCCATCTTCATTGTTTTCATGTTCCAGAACCTCCGACAGTGATTGTCCATAAGTGTGTTCGTATTCGATGATATTTTCAGCTTCTTCTGACAACTTCTGAAACAATTCATCACTTTCATGAGAAATTTTAGCCTTCTCCGATACGTATTCATCTCGATCTTCAAATGATAAATTGGAGTTGTCACATCTCTCTGCGCCACTGAATTCATCTTCAGCATAAACTTTCCGTAATATTTCTTCATTGCTTTCTATCTTTGCAACAAACACGAAAAAATCTTCCAGGTAGTCCTTACACTCGTAGCAAATTCCATTGGGCAAACTCTCCGCATAGTCAATCTGAAATTTATTCTTATTATCTTTCAGATCCATGTTATCGAATTCCGAAATTTTTACCTTCAAACATAACTTGTTGAATACTTCGTGAATTGTTAAATTGCCAGCCTTGGGCCATTCAATTTTTTGGGCATAGTCTGTGATGAGTAAAAGATCATTAGACACCTTCAGACAAAATCTGCATATAGAGTCTTTATCATCGGGGATTATTATTTTAGTAATTTCATTTATTTCCATAATTTCAATTTGTTTATTTATTTTCGTTGGAATAGCTATTTCGCTGATGATCTGACCGATGTCGCGTCACTCGCATATTTGATAGTTACCTAAGTTACCTGTCACCTGTCTTTGTGTAAGACCAGAGAATCTGATTTTTCATCTTGAACGAAACCAAAGCTGTCCTGACTGTCCTGACTTTTTATCTCTCCCTGATCATTAATAGCCAATCATCAGAATGGAACCTAAAATTTAATGTTATTTTAATTTTCCAATCATGGAACTAATTCGCTATTCCAAAAATATAAACGCCCCCTTCCGGCAAAATCCAGAACCTAGAAAACGAGTATTGTTTTCATATTTCACGTGCTTTTAAGCCGGATATTTTTGTTTCTTATCGAGGAACCAAGTATTCGTGAGGTATATTTCAAAATTCTCATCGTTTTCTGAGCAGAGTAATTGGTATTGAAAAAAAATAGTCGGTAAAGTATTTATATCAGTGTTATTCAGTTGAAATACGTTCAGAAAGTCATTGAGTCTAATTTTTTTGGGCAGGTTTGAGTGGAGATTTAGAAAGGTAATTCAATAATAATATACGTAATAATATACAGGAGTGTTATGATATTGATCTTCGTATTTCAAATGACTGTAATTAGAAATTAGAATCATCTTGAAGTCTGAATGAAACGATCTTATGTTTAAATAATTTATGTACATGAATTTTAGGATATTGGATTATATAACAATGAGTGAACTAAGTTCTAGTACTAGAAAAAAAAACAGTTGACAATTGTAATTGTTGTGTCTTCAATTGCTCCCCGAAGAAAAATCAAAACAGGGCTATACATTTCCATAAATTTCATAAGAAAGATGCCTCGGCAGTTTGTGTCACTAATGCTTTTGGCATAGTGGAAAAAATGGACCGAAGAAAAGCACAAATGTTCGACTATTAGGTGCAGCTTAAAAATAATTGAACACTGTCGTCAAATTCAGAAAGTGTTCAATTTTTTCCTGTTGAGTTATTATCATCTCGATTCAATTAAAATTGAAAAAACCAATTGGTTCACCTGAAATCAATAAACTTGACACTACACGATCAATAATCCAATCATTCACGAAAAGTCTTCACATAAAACTCACAAAATCGAAGGAAAACCCTGAAAAACATCTAAAATAATCCGTTTCGCCACAATAAATCCCGAAAAGGTACTCGTTTTCCTCCATGTTTGTTTACATTTCGTAGCGCCCTCATATTGGAATAGCGAAAACTAATTGGTCTATGGCTCGAATAGATTTCCCGAAACCTTCGTGACGATACTTCTCGACTTCCGTCTTTGTTCTCAATCATAGAAAGTAAGAAATTTGACGTCACTCTCGTAGTAACGTAAGTGCATGATCGCCATTTTGTGGTTATTAATACTCGAATCGACTTACGTGCTCAGACTTTCAAGACGTGAGTGTTTTCCCATAACAGAAAAGAGGACATGGATATAACCGCATACCTTACAACTCCCCTACAATTAGATAAGATTTGTAGGACCTGCCTTTCTGTAAAGGGAGATATGAGACCCTTGTTTGGGGCATGTCTGGATGAAATGCTTTCCTCTTTTGCTTCGATAGAGGTAAATCAATTGAACAGTTGTACTGCCTTTTGAAGAAGTTTATGTAATGTTACTCATTCGAGAAAATCATGGGAATTTCATGTTAGAATCATGCTACAGTTTTCTTGGTCAAAACTATTCGATAGTTTGTTATTCTAGCGAGAATTTCATGGTGTAGTTTAATTTTTCCAAGTCTCATGACAACTTTTCATAACTGCATTGCTCGAACTGGTCAATAGATGGCTCTGTAATCAAGCTGTCAGACTATGTTAACAGGTTATAGCCAAGTGACATTTTTGACAGCTATCTTACAGTAGAGTTAGTTTCCATAGGTTCCACCCAAAAATGTTTAGCTAATGATACCAGATATTCAATATATCAAGTCTGGATCGTTATACGATTTGTGAGCGAAGCATGAATTATGAATTATATTGATGATTATAGGTGAAACAAGGAGATGATTTGCCCAATCTTATGTGTGTTCAATGTGTACTCCAGTGTAGTCGAGCTTACACTTTCAAGCAACTGTGTGAGAAATCTGATTCGCAATTACGTCAGTATATGTCTCCAGAATTTCAGGTAAAGATTGTGAATATTCGAGAGTTAACAAATCTACCATCTTTTAAATAAGATGTAGTTCAGACTTTTCGAGAAGAAAATTTTCAAATATTGAATTGTTAACAGGCACAGTTGGCTGAAAATTTATCCCAAGAAGTTTCCAAGGAAGACGTTAAACCACCCCAAGAAATAGAAGAATTGCAACACACTCAAGATACACAAGAAATAAATTTTTCTGCGAATGACATACCGAATGTTATAATCGAGGATGGCATCGCTACAAATTTCGTGGCTTTCAACGAGGAAGATGGAATTATCCAGGTAAAACTTCTACATTTTGTAAAACATCAATTGAATGAAACATCGTCAAAAAATATGAAAAAAAAAAACCAACTATTCATGAAATAAATAACCCCTAATATTCATATTATTTATGTTCTCCATAAATCAAAATCTTCTAGATTACATTGAAAGTTTTCAGGTTATTTCTGCAGAAACTGGAGAAATACAAGAAGGACACGTCCAAGTCGAGTTTAAAAAAGAAGATGAAAGTACAGAAACGAAACCGAAATTAAAGTATCCTTGCACGAAATGCACAGAATCCTTCCAGTTGAAAATAGATCTTAAGGTAAGTTTCGACTATTTCAAAATCAATTTCTTTATTTGAAAATTTCAGATCCACCTGATGACCCATCACTATCTGGTATATATCTGCGAAGTCTGCAAAAAACCTTTCGCCGAAGCGAGAATTCTGAAACGCCACATGAAAATCCACCTGGAAAAAAAACCGCACGAGTGCGACGAATGTGGGATGACTTTTGCGGAAAGTTCGAACCTCAACAAGCACAAAAAGAAACATACCGGAGAACTGAGAAACATCGTGGGAAAGCCCCATTTGTGTTCCGTTTGTGGGAGATCTTTCAAATGGGCTTCCAGCTTGTCGAAACATATGAAATATCACACGGGGCACAAACTTTTATCGTGCGAATATTGCGGCAGGCAGTATGTTGAGGTAAATGAGAGGAAATTATTGCATGCTGGAAGATGAGAATTAATTTGAAGGATAATTTGAGTATACAGGGTGATTCCAAATTCGACGTGACCTTTGAAGGGCGTGTTAGTATGACTCATTTGAGCCATATTTATTGATATCCAAAAATCAACAGTTTACATTTGGAATCACCCTGTATAGTTGCGAAAGAGTACGAGAATTAAATGAAAAATAATATTAGAAAGTACATAGTGCGATTTCTATTTTTGGACTTTTTAGGCAAGAAGTTTGCGTATACACATCAGATCGCATACAGGAGAAAGACCGTACGTGTGTGATGTTTGCGAAAAGAGCTTCACTCAACAATGTAATTTAGAGAAACATCTACGAGTACATACAGGAGAGAAACCGTATACTTGTCCGGTGTGCAACAAAGGGTAAGATTCCGTTATTTTGCTCTCAAACATTAGAATTTTTCATATTTCCATCCTTTTTTAGGTTCACCCAATCCGGTTACGTAAGTATCCACATGCGCACCCACACCGGTGAACGCCCCTACGTGTGTCAAACTTGCGGCAAAGCTTTCGCCGGTTCGAACACGTTGACAATCCACCAGAGGATTCACACGGGCGAAAAACCGTACAGGTGCCAGTATTGCGACAAGGCGTTCAACAGGCAAGAAACCCTCGTTATCCACACCAGGTCCCATACTGGAGACAAACCCCACGTGTGCGAGGTGTGTCATAGAGGTTTCACATCGTCGGGACATCTTTCCGGGCATATGAGGACGCATTCCGGTGAAAAGCCCCACGGTTGCGAGATATGTGGTAAAAAGTGAGTTTTCATTTTGTTCTATTAATTTTTACGTTAATGTCTTTGCGTTACTTTCTAGGTTCGCTGCTACCAGTAGTTTGAAGGTCCATATGAAGAGTCATAATATAGAGCCGAAAACATACCACTGCAAATTGTGTAATAAAAACATACAAGGTTTGGACGGTCTTCAGCAGCACTTATCGAAACACAACCCGGAATGTCAGTGGATGAAAGATGACTTGGATAAAATTCAAACAGTTCAGGTCGCCGAATTGATGTGAGTAGATTTGATTTTCAACAACCAGTCAACTTACAGATACTTACGGATTCATCTTTTTCAGAACTACGGATCAGGCTGTACACACCCTTCAAATTGCTACAGTTTCTTCGGGATAAAAAAGGATTATTTATAATACATTGCATTTATTTTGACATGTACAGATTTTTGTAATCAAGGGAGATTTGCTAGATCAAAGGCGTGGGAATAAGAATGCAGAGTATGAGCAAAATTTCAATATAAAATCTGTAAATGTCAACAACACACACTGTATATTTGCGCATATTCATCGAATTATATTATCTGGTAATGGTACCCATAATTATATTCTACGTACCTTATTGATTCATGTACATAGTAAAATAAAATTAATTTTGAGGAATTTAACTATTTCCAAAGTTTTCCCTAAATAAATACTGTAGTTCATTTTGGCCAGTGAAACGGATTTGAGGGAAAAATTGGGATATTTACACTTGAGAATGGAAGAAACTGATGATTTTTCAAAGATTTCCTAGCCCCAAGATACGTATTTTCTTTCGAAAATTTTCTCAATACTTATTAAATTTTCCTGTCAGATCAATGATAAAAATATATTATTTCATTCTATCCAGTGAAACGGATTTGAAGGAACAATAGCGATATTCACACTTGAGAATGGGAGAAAGTGATTTTTCAAAGATTTTCCAGCCCCACTATATTTAATTTTCTAAATATTAAATTTGACACAAGGTTTTCCTTTCAGATCAATAATCAAACAATTATTTTTCCATTTGGCCATTGAAACGGATTTGAAGGAAATTCGGGTATTCACACTTGAGAATAGGAGAAAGTGATATTTTTTTGAAGATTTCCCAGCCCCAAGATACGTAATTTCTTTCAAAAATTTTCTCAATACATATTAAATTTTCCTGTCACATCAATGATAGAAATATATTATTTCATTCTATCCAGTGAAACGGATTTGAAGGAACAATAGCGATATTCACACTTGAGAATGGGAGAAAGTGATTTTTCAAAGATTTTCCAGCCCCACTATATTTAATTTTCTAAATATTAAATTTGACACAAGGTTTTCCTTTCAGATCAATAATCAAACAATTATTTTTTCATTTGGCCATTGAAACGGATTTGAAGGAAATTGGGGTATTCACACTTGAGAATAGGAGAAATTGATATTTTTTTGAAGATTTCCCAGCCCCAAGATACGTATTTTCTTTCGAAAATTTTCTCAATACATATTAAATTTTCCTGTCACATCAATGATAAAAATATATTATTTCATTCTATCCAGTGAAACGGATTTGAAGGAACAATAGCGATATTCACACTTGAGAATGGGAGAAAGTGATTTTTCAAAGATTTTCCAGCCCCACTATACATAATTTTCTAAATATTAAATTTGACACAAGGTTTTCCTTTCAGATCAATAATCAAACCATTATTTTTTCATTTGGCCATTGAAACGGATTTGAAGGAAATTGGGGTATTCACACTTGAGAATAGGAGAAAGTGATATTTTTTTGAAGATTTCCCAGCCCCAAGATACGTATTTTCTTTCGAAAATTTTCTCAATACTTATTAAATTTTCCTGTCAGATCAATGATAAAAATATATTATTTCATTCTATCCAGTGAAACGGATTTGAAGGAACAATAGCGATATTCACACTTGAGAATGGGAGAAAGTGATTTTTCAAAGATTTTCCAGCCCCACTATACATAATTTTCTAAATATTAAATCTGACACAAGGTTTTCCTTTCAGATCAATAATCAAACAATTATTTTTTCATTTGGCCATTGAAACGGATTTGAAGGAAATTGGGGTATTCACACTTGAGAATAGGAGAAAGTGATATTTTTTTGAAGATTTCCCAGCCCCAAGATACGTATTTTCTTTCGAAAATTTTCTCAATACTTATTAAATTTTCCTGTCAGATCAATGATAAAAATATATTATTTCATTCTATCCAGTGAAACGGATTTGAAGGAACAATAGCGATATTCACACTTGAGAATGGGAGAAAGTGATTTTTCAAAGATTTTCCAGCCCCACTATACATAATTTTCTAAATATTAAATTTGACACAAGGTTTTCCTTTCAGATCAATAATCAAACAATTATTTTTCTATTTGGCCATTGAAACGGATTTGAAGGAAATTCGGGTATTCACACTTGAGAATAGGAGAAAGTGATATTTTTTTGAAGATTTCCCAGCCCCAAGATACGTATTTTCTTTCGAAAATTTTCTCAATACATATTAAATTTTCCTGTCAGATCAATGATAAAAATATATTATTTCATTCTATCCAGTGAAACGGATTTGAAGGAACAATAGCGATATTCACACTTGAGAATGGGAGAAAGTGATTTTTCAAAGATTTTCCAGCCCCACTATATATAATTTTCTAAATATTAAATTTGACACAAGGTTTTCCTTTCAGATCAATAATCAAACAATTATTTTTCCATTTGGCCATTGAAACGGATTTGAAGGAAATTCGGGTATTCACACTTGAGAATAGGAGAAAGTGATATTTTTTTGAAGATTTCCCAGCCCCAAGATACGTATTTTCTTTCGAAAATTTTCTCAATACATATTAAATTTTCCTGTCAGATCAATGATAAAAATATATTATTTCATTCTATCCAGTGAAACGGATTTGAAGGAACAATAGCGATATTCACACTTGAGAGTGGGAGAAAGTGATTTTTCAAAGATTTTCCAGCCCCACTATACATAATTTTCTAAATATTAAATTTGACACAAGGTTTTCCTTTCAGATCAATAATCAAACAATTATTTTTCTATTTGGCCATTGAAACGGATTTGAAGGAAATTCGGGTATTCACACTTGAGAATAGGAGAAAGTGATATTTTTTTGAAGATTTCCCAGCCCCAAGATACGTATTTTCTTTCGAAAATTTTCTCAATACATATTAAATTTTCCTGTCACATCAATGATAAAAATATATTATTTCATTCTATCCAGTGAAACGGATTTGAAGGAACAATAGCGATATTCACACTTGAGAGTGGGAGAAAGTGATTTTTCAAAGATTTTCCAGCCCCACTATACATAATTTTCTAAATATTAAATTTGACACAAGGTTTTCCTTTCAGATCAATAATCAAACAATTATTTTTCTATTTGGCCATTGAAACGGATTTGAAGGAAATTCGGGTATTCACACTTGAGAATAGGAGAAAGTGATATTTTTTTGAAGATTTCCCAACCCCAAGATACGTATTTTCTTTCGAAAATTTTCTCAATACATATTAAATTTTCCTGTCAGATCAATGATAAAAATATATTATTTCATTCCATCCAGTGAAACGGATTTGAAGGAACAATAGCGATATTCACACTTGAGATTGGGAGAAAGTGATTGTTCAAAGATTTTCCAGCCCCACTATATATAATTTTCTAAATATTAAATTTGACACAAGGTTTTCCTTTCAGATCAATAATCAAACAATTATTTTTTCATTTGGCCATTGAAACGGATTTGAAGGAAATTCGGGTATTCACACTTGAGAATAGGAGAAAGTGATATTTTTTTGAAGATTTTCCAGCCCCAAGATACGTATTTTCTTTCGAAAATTTTCTCAATACATATTAAATTTTCCTGTCAGATCAATGATAAAAATATATTATTTCATTCTATCCAGTGAAACGGATTTGAAGGAACAATAGCGATATTCACACTTGAGATTGGGAGAAAGTGATTGTTCAAAGATTTTCCAGCCCCACTATATATAATTTTCTAAATATTAAATTTGACACAAGGTTTTCCTTTCAGATCAATAATCAAACAATTATTTTTCCATTTGGCCATTGAAACGGATTTGAAGGAAATTCGGGTATTCACACTTGAGAATAGGAGAAAGTGATATTTTTTTGAAGATTTCCCAGCCCCAAGATACGTATTTTCTTTCGAACATTTTCTCAATACATATTAAATTTTCCTGTCAGATCAATGATAAAAATATATTATTTCATTCTATCCAGTGAAACAGATTTGAAGGAACAATAGCGATATTAACACTTGAGAATGGGAGAAAGTGATTTTTCAAAGATTTTCTAGCCCCACTATACATAATTTTCTGAATATTAAATTTGACACAAGGTTTTCCTTTCAGATCAATAATCAAACAATTATTTTTCCATTTGGCCATTGAAACGGATTTGAAGGAAATTGGGGTATTCACACTTGAGAATAGGAGAAAGTGATATTTTTTTGAAGATTTCCCAGCCCCAAGATACGTATTTTCTTTCGAAAATTTTCTCAATACATATTAAATTTTCCTGTCACATAAATGATAAAAATATATTATTTCATTCTATCCAGTGAAACGGATTTGAAGGAACAATAGCGATATTCACACTTGAGAATGGGAGAAAGTGATTTTTCAAAGATTTTCCAGCCCCACTATACATAATTTTCTAAATATTAAATTTGACACAAGGTTTTCCTTTCAGATCAATAATCAAACAATTATTTTTCCATTTGGCCATTGAAACGGATTTGAAGGAAATTGGGGCATTCACACTTGAGAATAGGAGAAATTGATATTTTTTTGAAGATTTCCCAGCCCCACGATACGTATTTTTCCAGCTTTCGAAAATTTTCCCAATACATATTAAATTTGACACAAAATTCTCCTGTCAGATCAATGATAAAAATATATTATTTCATTCTGGCCAGTGAAACGGATTTGAAGAAAATAGGGTTATTCACACTTGAGAATAGGAGAAAGTGATAATTTTTCAAAGATTTCCCAGCCATATGATAGGTTTTTCCAGTTTCAAAAATTTTCTCAATATTAATTTGACACAAGGTTTTTCAGTCGGATCAGAAATTTATTATTTAGACTTTAATGTTGATGACTATTAAAAAAAATTATACAAGTCTAGTAAGGATACCTCTTGGAATATCAAAAGAAATGTATACAAAAATTCAAACAGATAAAGACAGCCCTTTTACCTCTATGTGATTGTATTAGGACAATGGAATTTTATGAGAAATAAATTCTAGGAAATAACAAACTTGCAAAGAACATTCTTCCTACTGATGAATCCTCATCTTCTCTCTGAAATCTTAGCAATATCAATAAAAATTCTCAAAATAAGATATAAAAGCAAATTTTTTATTTAATAAATGAAGTTAAAATTTCACCCTCATCAAAATCTCCAATATCATGGACATAAATTCTTCAATAAGAAAGTACTTTACAGAAGTCCTTGTCGCTTCAAATCCTCGTAAGTCTTCCTATTTACAACATTACCTTGGGAATCTTCATATTCCTCCTCGGTTTCCGGTTGCCAACGTTCGTTCTGTTTCTGCACCTTCAATTTATCCCAAAGAGCCAAAGCGTCTTCGATTTGAGTTACGTTTGCGAAGTGAGCGGTATTCGGAATACCCAAACATCTCATGCCGTGTGCGTGTCTCCATTCCGCGAAATGCCTCTGGAACGCTTTGGGGCCCTATCAAAATAACATTTATTGATGGATTCCAGAAGAAATGTTTTCTTACTCACCTTATAAACATAATTTCCGCAGATCTCACAATTATAACTAATGTTCAGTCCGTGCAACTTGTAGAGCCAGTATGGAATTGGTTTACCGTCCCATCCTAGAGGAAGATTCTTCGGGTTATAAGGAACGTCATCATCGGCTTCATCAGGACTATCATCGTCACTCTCTTCGTTTTCACTATCGTCCCTTTCACCGTCAGTTCTGGCCTGCTTCCTTTGCACGTTCTCTTTCGTGGCAGATCTTTGAGACGACACCAATTCGGCTAAACGGTAAATCTGCGCCTCTAGAGAGGCCAAATCTTTATGTCTTGCCTGTTCTTTCTCTTTACTCGCCTTTCCTGCCTTGTTTTTGGTCATTAGAGCTGGATCAAGGGAACCTTTTCCTTTCGTTGAGAATAATCTTTGAGCTCTTTCTTCCAGAGTACCTTTAAAAAAAAACCAATTCAAATTTTATAACTTCTTTCGTGAGTGTATAAAGAAATAAACCAACCTCCACATTTCAATCCTAACGCCATCAGAGCAGATTTGAGCCTATCTAAACCAAGGGAAGCCAACTCCTCCCAGCTAGAAAAGGCCGATAAATCCAGATGAGCGCCCATATTCGCCAATACCGATCCCGTTTCTTTGGGCCATCCGGGAAAATTTCCAGAATCCCATTCCTTCATTACTATCTCCGCCTCCGCTTCGATAATCTCTTCAAGGTGCATCAACGGCTTTATTCTTTGTACAAACCAAGTGAGATATTCGATCAAGTTTAGAAGATACTTTCTATACTCTCCCGTTTTGCGTTCTTTCGGAATATCGTACAACTGATCGAAAGCGGCTAGGTAGGTGATGTAATCCACTTTTTCTATTCCCTTCAAATTGATGTATTTTTCGTAACATTCGTGTAGATCTAAATATTTCCCATATCCTTCTTCATCTGTGAATTCGACGATATTAGCCATTTCTTCCGAAGGGTTTTCTCTAGCCTTAGCCAGTTCATCGAACTCGATCGACATGGGAATACTGATCTCGTTTGGATGTTTTCTGTAAAAGTCTTTGATTTGTTTGAGACGGTTGTAAAATTCTTGAAAAGCGTTTGGTCCGGTTAAGGCGGCAACCTCAGATTTTCGTTGACCATCTCTATCTTCATAAAGATCAATTAAACGTTCTGTAGATGTTAAATACTTATCTAGCAAATATTTTTGTCGGTGATCTGAATTGATCACTTCTCGATAAGTTGCTTTTTTATGCAACATCTCTTTAACCATTGCATCGACCAGTCTCTCTTTTTCCTCATGGTACCTGCGTTGCTGCTCTAAAATGGTTTCCATATTACGGAAACTTGGTGATTTCCAATTATTGCTACTAACAAAGTTAAAAAATTGATATTTTCTTTTACACAACAAACCTAATTTTTACGTTTCGGAATACAGAATATTATAACATTGACAACTGACAAGTTCTTTTTCTCGAGAATGTAGGTTTTTTTCGTACAATACAAAAATATTTTTGATTATATTCCAACTATTCCAAGTGAAATTTGGTACCAGAATTTCCGTTAAATCAGCCTCTTTAATTTAATGAGAAACCGTGTTTGAGATAAAGACGTACTTATTCGATGAATAAAGTAATCCAACTGTATAATTCACGGAAATAGTACTGAACGCGTTGAGAAATAGGCTGGATGACTATAAAATGGCCATCAACAAGCGTCTGTTGTCTCTTGTCTCGCTAAACACCACAATCGACCAGTGGAAGTAGCGAACTTCGATTAACTTGCCTTTATTTGTGCATCTTTTCTGTTTATGTTTGGTTTCGGAAATTTTAAACCATGGAGGTTAAATCGGAAGCGAGCGGTGTTTTTGATATGAATAATATTTGCAGGTCTTGTTTGAGCGACAAAGGAGAAATGCGATCAGTATTTTTAACAATTGATAATCCAGGAACTGGGCGAAGTATGGTTATTGCTGAAATGATGATGGGTTTCAGCTCAGTACAGGTTAATAATGTTGAGAAACTATTCTTTAACTGATATTCTTCATGTTATTCCATATTCTGCTTCTGTTGAACCTTGGAAGTAAAAAAAAATTTATCTATTAAAGGTGGAAAACAATGATGGCCTTCCTTCTTCGGTATGTCTCCAGTGCTTCCATAATATAAACACCGCATTCTCCTTCAAACAATTATGTGAACAATCTGATACAAACCTACGCCAATATCTTGGAAAGCCACTTCTTCAAAAAAATATAACTCGAGAGGAGGATTCCCAGAAGAATGACTTTTCATCAACACTTTTTCTGGACGGATTCGGAATTTATTCTTCGTCCGGAGAAAGTGATGACGATTTCAAGGACGACTTCCCCTTGTTAGAATCCCTGCCGGATAACCCAAACGACGAGAAAATAATCGCACAGAAGCAGCTTCTGAAAGCGGCCAAAATGCACAAGAGTAAAATATCGAAAAAAATTTTATCAAAGAATGGAGGAACAAAAACAACAGGTAAAATGACAGTTCCTGAAATGTTTTTTATCTATGATATTCTTTCATAGAAAAAAACATAGAAGACTAGTGGTACTTAGTAAAGAAAACCTACATTCTTCTCTATCCAGTGCGAATAATCTTCATGTATGCAATTTGTCTGAACGAATAATATTGTTTGAAATTTTCAGGATTAGGAACGAAAAAAATGAAAAGAAACACTCACCAATGTAACGCCTGCAAGAAAACGTTCATAAACCTGAAATCATTCCGTAAACATCTCCGAACGCACATTGAAGACCGTCCTTTCAAGTGTAAATTATGTCCGAGAGGTTTTACCGAAGAGAACTATCTGAATAATCACATGAGGACCCATATGCCGGACGAACAAAAACCCCACGAGTGCAATATTTGCAAGAGGAGATTTATACACGTTACATTACTGAATAAGCATATGCTGAAGCATAGCGGGGAGAAACCGTTTGTTTGTAAGATTTGCAATAAGGGGTGTTATGCGGAGAATAGTTTGTTGAAACATATGAAAATACACGAGAAAAAGGAAGGCGATCCGGCGTTGTTGAAACATGTTTGTGATTATTGCAAGTTGGAATTTCCGGACAATGAAACGTTATCTGTTCATATCAAGCAACACACAGGTGACCGTCCTTTTGTGTGTAATACTTGTGGGAAATGCTTTCCTCAGAGATTCAATTTAGAACTGCATTTGAGGACTCATACAGGTGAGAATTGATCAACGTCCTAATTTTCTAAACAGGCACTTTTCAATGATTGGTGATTTTTCTTGCGAATTAAGAGCTTAAAAGCCTATACAGTCTAAAATGAAACTTATACGACAATTTCTCCATATTTGTGACCATAGTTTTCAATTTTTGCATAGGTTAACGTCCATTCCAATGTGAAATTTGTAAAAACGGCTATCGAAGAAAATTTTGTGATTTTTTTTGTGAATAAAGAGCTTAAAAGCCCATATAGTCTAAAATGATACTTATACAATCATTTCTCCATATTTGTGACAATAGTTTCTAATTTTTGTATAGGTGAACGTTCATTCCAATTTGTAAAAACGGCTATCATAGAAAATTTGGTGATTTTTGCGAATAAAGAGCTTGAAAGCCTATAGACTCTATCAGTTGATAATTATACAATCATTTCTCCATAATTGTGACTATAGCTTCTAATTTTAGTATAGGTCATTCCAAAATTTGTAAAAATGGCTATCAAAGAAAGTTTGGTGATTTTTGTTGCCAACAAAGAACTCAAAAGCCCCATAGAGTCTAAACTGATAATTATACAATCATTTCTCCATATTTGTGACTATAGTTTTCAATTTTTGTATAGGTGAACTTTCATCCAAAATTTGTAAAAACGGCTATCAAGGAGAATTTGGTGATTTTTTTGCCAATAAAGAGCTTGAAAGCCCTATAGAGTCTATACTGATAATTATACAATCATTTCTCCATATTTGTGACTATAGTTTCCAATTTTTGTATAGGTGAACGTTCATCCAAAATTTGTAAAAACGGCTATCAAAGAAAATTTGGTGATTTTTTTGCGAAAAAAGAGCTTAGAAGCCTATAGAGTCTAAACTGATAATTATAAAGCCATTTCTCCATTTTGTGACTATAGTTTTCAATTTTTGTATAGGTGAACGTTCATTCCAATGTGAAATTTGTAAAAATAGCTATCGAAGAATATTTGGTAATTTTTTTTTGCGAAAAAAGAGCTTAGAAGCCTATAGTCTGTCAGTTGATAATTATACAATCATTTCTCCATATTTGTGACTATAGTTTCTAATTTTTGTATAGGTGAACGTTCATCCAAAATTTGTAAAAATGGCTATCAAAGAAAATTTGGTGATTTTTTTGCCAATAAAGAGTTTGAAAGCCCTATGAAGTCTATACTGATAATTATACAATCATTTCTCCATATTTGTGACTATAGTTTTCAAATTTTCTATAGGTGAACGTTCATCCAAAATTTGTAAAAACGGCTATCAAAGAAAATTTGGTGATTTTTTTGCGAAAAAAGAGCTTAGAAGCCTATAGAGTCTAAACTGATAATTATACAACCATTTCTCCATTTTGTGACTATAGTTTTCAATTTTTGTATAGGTGAACGTTTATTCCAATGTGAAATTTGTAAAAATAGCTATCGAAGAATATTTGGTAATTTTTTTTTGCGAAAAAAGAGCTTAAAAGCCTATAGAGTCTATCAGTTGATAATTATACAATCATTTCTCCATATTTGTGACTATAGTTTCTAATTTTTGTATAGGTGAACGTTCATCCGAAATTTGTAAAAATGGCTATCAAAGAAAATTTGGTGATTTTTTTGCCAATAAAGAGTTTGAAAGCCCTATGAAGTCTATACTGATAATTATACAATCATTTCTCCATATTTGTGACTATAGTTTTCAAATTTTCTATAGGTGAACGTTCATCCAAAATTTGTAAAAACGGCTATCAAAGAAAATTTGGTGATTTTTTTGCGAAAAAAGAGCTTAGAAGCCTATAGAGTCTAAACTGATAATTATACAACCATTTCTCCATTTTGTGACTATAGTTTTCAATTTTTGTATAGGTGAACGTTTATTCCAATGTGAAATTTGTAAAAATAGCTATCGAAGAATATTTGGTGATTTTTTTTTGCGAAAAAAGAGCTTAGAAGCCTATAGAGTCTAAACTGATAATTATAAAGCCATTTCTCCATTTTGTGACTATAGTTTTCAATTTTTGTATAGGTGAACGTTTATTCCAATGTGAAATTTGTAAAAATAGCTATCGAAGAATATTTGGTAATTTTTTTTTGCGAAAAAAGAGCTTAAAAGCCTATAGAGTTTATCAGTTGATAATTATACAATCATTTCTCCATATTTGTGACTATAGTTTCTAATTTTTGTATAGGTGAACGTTCATCCAAAATTTGTAAAAACGGCTATCAAAGAAAATTTGGTGATTTTTTTGCGAAAAAAGAGCTTAGAAGCCTATAGAGTCTAAACTGATAATTATAAAGCCATTTCTCCATTTTGTGACTATAGTTTTCAATTTTTGTATAGGTGAACGTTCATTCCAATGTGAAATTTGTAAAAATAGCTATCGAAGAATATTTGGTAATTTTTTTTTGCGAAAAAAGAGCTTAGAAGCCTATAGTCTGTCAGTTGATAATTATACAATCATTTCTCCATATTTGTGACTATAGTTTCTAATTTTTGTATAGGTGAACGTTCATCCAAAATTTGTAAAAATGGCTATCAAAGAAAATTTGGTGATTTTTTTGCCAATAAAGAGTTTGAAAGCCCTATGAAGTCTATACTGATAATTATACAATCATTTCTCCATATTTGTGACTATAGTTTTCAAATTTTCTATAGGTGAACGTTCATCCAAAATTTGTAAAAACGGCTATCAAAGAAAATTTGGTGATTTTTTTGCGAAAAAAGAGCTTAGAAGCCTATAGAGTCTAAACTGATAATTATACAACCATTTCTCCATTTTGTGACTATAGTTTTCAATTTTTGTATAGGTGAACGTTTATTCCAATGTGAAATTTGTAAAAATAGCTATCGAAGAATATTTGGTGATTTTTTTTTGCGAAAAAAGAGCTTAGAAGCCTATAGAGTCTAAACTGATAATTATAAAGCCATTTCTCCATTTTGTGACTATAGTTTTCAATTTTTGTATAGGTGAACGTTTATTCCAATGTGAAATTTGTAAAAATAGCTATCGAAGAATATTTGGTAATTTTTTTTTGCGAAAAAAGAGCTTAAAAGCCTATAGAGTTTATCAGTTGATAATTATACAATCATTTCTCCATATTTGTGACTATAGTTTCTAATTTTTGTATAGGTGAACGTTCATCCAAAATTTGTAAAAATGGCTATGAAAGAAAATTTGGTGATTTTTTTGCCAATAAAGAGCTCGAAAGCCCTATGAAGTCTATACTGATAATTATACAATCATTTCTCCATATTTGTGACTATAGTTTCCAATTTTTGTATAGGTGAACGTTCATCCAAAATTTGTAAAAATGGCTATCAAAGAAAATTTGGTGATTTTTTTGCCAATAAAGAGCTCGAAAGCCCTATAAAGTCTATACTGATAATTATACAATCATTTCTCCATATTTGTGACTATAGTTTTCAATTTTTGTATAGGTGAACGTTCATCCAAAATTTGTAAAAACGGCTATCAAAGAAAATTTGGTGATTTTTTTGCGAAAAAAAGAGCTTAAAAGCCTATAGAGTGTAAACTAATAATTATACAATCATTTCTCCATATTTGTGACTAATTCTTCAATTTTTGTATAGGTGAACGTCCATTCCAATGTGAAGTTTGTAAAAACGGCTACGTATCGAAAGCTAGTCTGAAGATACACATGAGAACACACACAAACGAAAGACCTTTTGTTTGTGACTTTTGTGGGAAAGCATTCCGACAGTCGGGCGATTTGACCAGTCATAAAAGGTTGCATGGTACAGAAAAACCTATAGAGTGTACTGTTTGTCAGAAGAGGTATAAAATTTAATCTTCACTTTATATGAACATATTTGTATATAAGTTTTTTTAGGTTCACTACTGTGATGAAATTGAAATATCATATGAGAAACCACACGGGAGAGCGACCCTATGTGTGTACCGTTTGTGGAAGAGGTTTTACTGTAAATACAATTTTATTGCGTCACATGAGGGTACACTCTGGGGAGAGACCCTACGTTTGTGTCACATGTGGAAAAGCGTTCTCCCAATCGAGCACCCTGAATACTCACATGAAGGCAAGTACATCACAAATAATTATCTTCAAGTGAAGCTAAGGCTATCAATAACTCGAGAAACGTTTCCAGGTTCATGCTCCCTCGCAATCTCCCAAATACCAAGAAGCCTTGGATCAACGGATGCCCAAATACCACGAGACTAATGAACAACAGAAGTTCCAGCCACCTCCTCAGCAACAACCGCAGCAAACGATCCCTCCGGACCACAATCGCTTGATGCAACAGGATGAAGCGTGCAGACGTATCATGCAACAGGAGGTGCCAAGAATGATGGCAGCCGATAACTCTAGGATGATGTCGGACGGCAGTCATATCCTGACCGATACTAGGGGACTTTTACCTGATAATTCCACGATATTGACGAATGACGGGAGAAGGTTACTCCTTAATGTTTGCGACCAAAATAGACTGTTAGTGAATGACAATACACGCTTAATGGCGAATGATAATAGGTTGTTAGCGAGTGTTAACATTGCGGATAACAGTAATAGGTTGCTTACGAACGATGGAAGACTGATGAATGCGGATAATTCGAGAAATATGGTAGTAGATAGTTCTAGAATTATACAGGACAAGTATTTAGCTACTTATGATCCGTATCACAGAGGTCATTTGTAAATTATTTTAGATTTTTTTGTGTTATCTATACGGGGTATACCAGATGTCGACGTCAAGCTGGAATGGTTCAACAAAAAGTGACATAATCTTCCAAGCTGGAGTAGTTAGTTTAGAATCAAAGGTTACAGTTTACAGAAGCACTATTCAGGATAACATAGAAAAATAAAATTAGAAAAAAGTGAAGATTTGTAGCAACAGGAGTTCAAAAATCATCACATGATGTGCATTTTCTTGAATAAAAGAAAATGCAATATAATTTGAAAAATACACGACTTGACGTCAACTTCTTGGACATCCTGTAGAAGTTGGTGTATAACTGACAAGAATGCTTTGAAAGTAGTGTAGATGTATGAATTTACTTCTTCTTCCCCTATGTTTCAAGCCCATGAATTTTTCAATTTACTTCATCTTTTTTCTTCTCAAGGAGAAGAGTCTTAACTAGTCTATCAAAATTTCAAATTTTCAGAATGAAGTGCTCTTTGCAGGATAAAGCCAAGGCTTTAAATCATTCTCTACGAGTTTATTGAATCAGTCGACTGAATTTTTACTATTTTCATTCAAGTTTTCCAAGAAAATTGAGGCATTCAGGAACTTAACCAACGACATACTATCTTTAAAATTCTTCCCTTGCTATATCGGACCCCCAACAATGTTGCCATTTTTCTTGTGCAGGACTCGAATTTTATCTGTTTATATAAATTATTGTGCTGTTACACCTCTTCTTGAATGTGAGTAATTTGAATAGAGATGGTCGATACTTGATTAAAATCCATAATCGAACTGTAATATGTTAAATTACGTGATTCCCACTGAATAGTTTCAAAAAACCACTGCACCTGTTTCTCTAACAATAGCATTCTTTAGGTGGAAGAATACAAGTGTTATCTTTGATGAAAATCATGTAATTTAGTCTAAAAAAGTTCATTATTTTTTTAGTGACAATTTAATTTATCGTAATTTTTCATTGTATATTGTCCTATTGGATGTAAATAAAGTGAAGTGAATTCCAAGCGTGATCAAAGAGTACATTTATTAATATCTCTAATTTAAGCGGCAGTACAAAATAAATTAACTCCATATATTCAAATCTTTTCTCCACTCCCTAATAGAATTTTTCATATTTTTTTTACTGACATGTTTAGAATTTCCTTCTTTTTCTCGTATCATGACTTGATAATTCAAACAAAATTGCCAGTAAAGTAGAACATGTTTGAAATATTCATTCTTTTTTTTTCAACAGTTAATCAACTAAAATACAAAGTGATCTATTTCCAGTTTTTATCAAATATTGTATAGTTGATAAGAAATATTAATGATTTTAAAATGTACTCTGCATATATAGAATATCTTTTTATAAAACTTGTTTTAATCAAACTTTCCTTTTCTCCATCCATCAAATAGTTTCTGAGCCTTACAAAAACAACAAATATGAAAACTTTGTTCTTAGCGATTGTAATGCTCACTTGTACTAAAAGTAAGCATTCAATTAAAACATTTCATTAATATTTTAATCTCGTGATATTTTAGGTGAAGTTATGAAAACCGTTCGATGTGGTATGAGGGGTTCTCATAGTGACGACTTTAGGATAATAAATGGAACACTCGCTTCGAAGGGTAAAATCATATCAACCGAAGAAAATTCCCCAATTATCAATGATATTTCAGGCGAATTTCCATGGTTGATTTCCCTTCGCCTGAAGGAATTTTCTAAATATAAACATAATTGTGGAGGAGCAATCATCTCAGATTTATGGATCCTCACAGCCGCTCATTGTGTTTATGGTATTAAGAAGGATTCTTTGTTAGTGGTAGCTGGGGATAACAACATAAAAATTCAGGAAGGTGCTTTTTTTCAAACCTGCTACTAGATTTTCATTAATAGTTCCATGAATTGTAGATACTGAACAATCGAGGAAAGTTAGTGGTGTTTTTACTGAAAATTTTGATCTTGCAACATTCGCAAACGATATTGCTTTACTAAAATTGGAATCGCCACTTGAATTTGATTCGGGGGTTGATGTTATGCCCATTTGTTTACCTGAAAGTAATCAACAATTTGTGGGTGAGTTTAACAAAAAACGATTTACTGTAGCGATTTGTTTGTAAACAATTTCACATGTACATTATGTGTTTTTCAGGAAATGCAGTTGTGGCAGGTTGGGGAAGCACTGAGAGTGGACGTCAATCCGATTTGTTACATTTCATAAAGTTACCTCTGGTTGATAAAATGAATTGCGATTATAATTATATAAGGAATGGATTTTCGAGATTTTTGAATGATTGCCAGATTTGTGCAGGCTCACTAGAGGGTGGTAAAGATGCTTGTCAGGTAAGGATTACTCGCACAATCCTGTGGTTATTAATGATAATTTTTCATATGTAGGGAGATTCCGGCGGTCCACTTATATGTGAATATAACGGCAAAGATATTTTATGTGGAATCGTAAGTTGGGGAATTGGTTGTGGAATGAAAGAGTATCCTGGGATTTACACCAAAGTAATTACAAGAATTATTCGATAGATCACAAAAATTCACTTATTTTCTTTCAGGTATCATGTTATATGAATTGGATTGAAAAAACTCTTCATGCAGAAACTTTTTGAAATATATATAACAACAAAACTCTAATAAATCACTTCTTGCTTAAGTGTATGGCTTGTAAAAATAGTTGATAGTTTGCAGATCAAAAATCGCTTACTCTTCCTTTACGTTCCCAATCTCCATATCTCGTCGGTTCTGGACCTCTAGGTCCATTCACTTCTCCGGTATCTGGATTGGTGTTGTTAGGAAACGAGGGAAAGGGATTTTTTTCTTGATCGGGATGAACGTCAGTTGGTACCGTTGTTTCGGTACTTGGTGGCGTACGTTTCAATTTTTCCTTAAATTCTTTCATCCTGGGGCTCAACGGTTTGTTTGAGGTATCTGATGCGAGGGTTCGGAATATGTTTTCTACAAGAATCAACCATTGAATTAAAGTTACTTCGGAAATAATAAGCGAAATACCTGTATAGGATGATTTAATTACATTTCTCAACATGTACAAGAGAATACTCATTTCGAATATTCCCCAAATCCTTGAAGAAGTATATCTCTTGTGAAGTTATTAGAAATTTATTTTTGTTTTTGAAGTTATAATATAACCTGAAAATGATTATCCAAGGACCACAGAAATTAGGCGTTTTTGAGCGTTCGTTCTACTTACAAAAGGGCTATTCGTGCTTCCACCTACCGATGAGGGCGCTGCGAAATGTAAACAAACATGGAGGAAAACGAGTACGTGCTAAACGGACTATTTTAGGTGTCAGGTTTTTCCTTCGATTTTGTGAGTTTTATGTAAAGACTTATTAGTGAATGATTGGATTATTGATAGTGTAGTGTCAATTTTATTGATTTTAGGTGAACAAATTGGTTTTCTCAATTTTAATTATATCGAAATTGATATAATTAAACAGGAAAAATGGAGCACTATTTGAGTTTGACGAGTGTTCAATTATTTGGAAGCTAAACCTAATAGTCTATCATTTGTGCTTTTCCTTGGTCCATTTTTTCCACTATTCCAAAGGCATTATTGACACAAACTGCTGAGGCATCTTTCTTTCGAAATTTAAGGGAATGTTTAGCCCTGTTTCGATTTTTCTTCGGGGAGCAATTGAAGACGACAATTACATTTGTAAACAATTTTTTTTCTAGTACTAGAACTTTGTTTACTCATTGTTTTATAATCCAATGTCCTAAAATTCATGTGCATATATTATTTAAACATATATAAAATCGTTTCATTCAGATTTCACCTTAAAGATGATTCTAATTTCTTTCTTGCAGAAAAATTAAATCAATGTCATTTGAAATATGAAGATCAATTTCATAACACTCTTGATGATAATTATTGAATTACTTTTCTAAATCACCACTCAAACCTGCCCCAGAAACTTGGACTCTCGAACTAAACTCGAGTATTTACAAGACCCGAGGAGAGACGTCCAAATTTATATTATCTTAATAGGAAATAAAGTTGAATTAAAACTACATTTTGTGTTGGCAATCTTTCGTTTTTAATGTCTTGTTGAATCGGTAGTAATATAAATGTTCGATAACAGTTTGGCAGAATCTGTCTCAACATTTACGTATGAGAAATCAATCTAATTAAATAATTCTTATCAATCCCTGATTTTTACTCAGGAAACCAGTACCTTGAATAATTTTAGCAGCTCAAGTACAGACAAAGTCCTAATAATATGCGAGAAATTCACTATATTACAAATAATTTCAAAATTAAAAGATACAATTATAAATAGCAATTCAGAGGACTCTGTCACCTTCAGTTCAAATAAGATCATCCATTAATAGAGCCATATATTCTGGAAAAATTACTAAAATCACAGCCACTCAAAGATGTCAAAATCAGATTCTTCTTAAAATCAATTATTTAAATATCATTCAATTCAATCACAACTTTCAGGTTTAGGAATTTCCAAAACGTGAAAGTTCTCGATCGAGTTTTATTAACATTACCAATGAAAAATCGTTTTCTGAGTTGGCGAATTTCATTTTTATCATTCATCATAGGAGTTTCAACTATACAAACTCATATTTACAGGGAATTCATCATCATTATCGTGTTCACTGTGAATACAATCGGTTTCACGAGTGAGAATTTAAATTACAAAGAAATCTTGGTACCATTACATTATGTAAGGATTGCAAGAATTATTCAAATCGATAGTTCCCATTAAGGTCGAAATTCGATAGGGGGCGAGAAGGGGGTCAGGAAGACTTGTGGTTTCAGTCCTTAGACACAAACTCTAATAAGATTGGGGAATTGGGGGGTCGTCTCGTTCGGTTAACATATGAATAATCATACTACTGCTTCCGGGTCGTCTCAAACTGTATCATCCGCGCTCGTCGCAAATAATGTAGATTTATCACAGATAAACTGCACCAAAGCGACAGGTTCTATAAAATTTACTGAGAGTACCATTTCACAAACGGTGGCATTTTAGTAGATTTATAACCAGAAATATGGCGATAGTTTTCGTAGTTTTTTCTTTTTTTTAGGTTTTATATACATGTATGGTCAGAAAAATACTGTATATGCTTTGTGAAAATAAAAAAATATATACAATATTTCGAAAAACCGAAGATGGGACTAGACAGCTGCAAAAGGCAGTTTCAGATAAATCAATTCGATCACGTGAGAATATTCCATCTCGAAATTGTTAAGATGTGGCAATCGGAAAGAAGCATATTTTCGAAATTCAAATTTTCAACCCAGAACGGCTTTTGGAAGCAGTGGAAAATATTCCGAAAAACTGTAATCTGTTTAATGGTAGTGAAGTCTTGAAATGTCACTATATTACACAAGTAGTACTTTCAATAAAAAAATTTAATCAGATTTAATTTTGGCAAATATTTCCACCAATCAGAAGATTCTTCCACTACTCCCAAGATATAGCATGGAATTTTGACTTCAATCCTAGCGAAATGAATGAGAAGATACATGACCGAAATCCAAAACTGAAATGTGCAACTGTATATTTTATTATACAGAACAATTATACCTATAATATGTATATATAACTTAACATAATGATGCTGTAACAAATTTTTTAACAAACATAAAACATGGTATGTGTCGTCCCGGCCCGACGATAAAAATTCCGGGAGCATGTCAAGGCCCAGCGGGCTATGTTTTGAAGACAGCAGCAATTAAAATGTTACTAGAAAGTGTTCCAAAACTGAGCAGCTATAGGACAAAAATTAATTTTGAACCTACACAAACCAATTTTTCCCGGAACACACGCAAGTGTGGACAAATTTGAGGATCTGACTTGGAAAATAGTATCGTTACTCTTCCGTATTAATAATTTCATGAATTTCTGAAACAAGAATTCTGGCATCTTTTTGGCAGCAGCTCATTTTTGGAAAATTCGATATGAACAATAAAAAGAGAAATTATTAAATAGGAATATAAAATATATATAAATAATAAGGGACAATAATAAGTATAAAATATTCCCATTGCCCGCTGGGTATTGTCTGAATGAAATTTCATTAAAAGGCAAAGGGATACTCAAAGTCTCTTTCACTTCATATAATCACTTACTACTTAAATTTTTTAGGTCCATTTATATTGATCGAGGGCACTTGAACAACATCCGTTTTCTAGCCCGTACCATTTTTTTATATAACCGTGTCTGCTTAGGCGCATTCTTATATTATTAAATTTGTATATATAATATAAACAACAGTATAAATTTTTTATCTAAGTTTTCAAAAAGTCACTTAGTATTTTATTCACTCGAATGTCTCTCGTAAAATTCCAACACGCGTTTCACTAATTAGAAGCCGCCACTGGCGCTGCCATACACTGCTAAGCTTCGTCTGAACCTGTCGACACGTATTCATCATCATCGTTTTCTTTCAACTGGGTAAAGAAGGCGGTAAGTTGCTTCAATGCAACACCTGAAAGAAATCGCATACAATCAAACCGTATTCCAATAGATTTCGAATCTATCAAAAATATCCTAATAAAATAATGTTGGGGGGCTACTATCAAACTCCACGCATCGAACAATGTTGCTCTTGTGGTGTTAGCGAATCCACCCTGATTTAATTTTGCATATGCCTAACACAATTTCAAGATATGCAAGAAAATGCTGACTTGGCTGTGCAATACCAGTTCTTATTCGACAAAATTTCAGAATGTTAAAAAATTTTTACCTTTGCCTTCTTGCTCAGCTGCGTCTTGACTATTTTCCCAGGACAGGAAACTTTCTTGTGCGAAAATTGAATCTTCGCTCAATTTGTTGAAGATTGATAATAACAAACCTGAAAAATATCAATAACTTTAGAAAAGGAATTAAAAACGAACAAATGACATTTAGTGACAAAGAATACAATCAAAAATATTAGGGATTTTTGTAGGTTCATTTTGATTTCATGTTTCACAAAGATGAATGAAAATGAAACAGGAACATACCATTTTATTTCCACAGTATAAAACGCCAAATAACTTATCGAAAAATGAAATTACTTGGAGCTGGAACTGTGACGAACTAAAAAAAAAAAGTTTATCACTCACCTTGAGGATGTTCCAAATGATTAACTAAAGATTGCAACGAGTATAAACATTGTAGTTCATATATCGAATTATTATCGACATATTTGTTGAACAATTTTGAAAGTTTGCTCAAGCGTTCAGCGTTTAGTTTAGTACGAACTATTGAAGATTTATAAATGGCTGTAGCTAACGTCCTAATGAAAGAGTTCTCTTCTACCCTTTGACCCACATTTGCCTGAAAAATAAATAAGTTCAGATTAAATTCATCGAAAACATATAAATCAAGTTGAATAAATTCACAACTTAGCACAAAGAAAAAAGTTCACTCACCGTAATCCACATACAGATATCATCGAAAGGAGTATTTGAATTAAAGAATTCAAGGAGTTTTCCTTCTATTTGCTCATAGTTGAGCTCCGAGTTGCCTTGAGCGGGTGCTCCCCCAGTTAGAAATTCCAATTGCTGAAATTGATAATAATATTTAAAAAAGGACATAATATTTAATACATTGAAAGAAGCCAAGGTTGAATTTTTCTCATCATAATTCATTATGGAAATTTTTTCATACTCACATTATTTTCAATGAAATTCGCAGCCAAGTTTTCCGGCATGAAATTTGTCAATTTCAAATTCGACGATTGCCACAGTTCTTTTAAGTAATTGGGGCCCTTTTCGCAGACGATAAGTTTGAATATGGCTAGCAGCATTTTATCACAAATTCCAACGTTGATCAGTAATTTGCAACACTTATGTAACAAGGTTAAAGACAGCGCTCCCTCTATGATGATTGGTACTGAAAGAAACAAAAGAGAATATAAAAGTTGCCAATCCAAGATAAGGAAAAATATCATCGATGTATTCATTTATTAAAATATCACTCACCTAAAATTTCAGATAGGCACGACCATATTGTTGGAATATCAATTATTAGATCTTCTACTTGACTAAAGATATCCTCCAGTGCTTGACATAATTCAGTCGATGGCAAAGCGCCACTTGCCAAAAGTTTTCCTAGTAATACACCCAATTTCATTCGCTTCATCTTTGATGTTTCTAATATATCCAAAATACTGAAAGGAAAGAACAAAAATTGTAAGTTCAAGGTGAAACACTCAAAGTTCAAAAATATTTTAAAATGATTTCAAAGTGTTCATTCTGGAAATATTATCCAAGGTCGACGTTCTCTGAATAAAACAAAAAGTAAACCTTTTTTGCCATTCTAATCTTGAAATTCAAGGTATTTGAAAAATGTTGGGGGGCTACTATCAAACTCCACGCATCGAACAATGTTGTCCTTGTGGTGTTAGCGAATCCACCCAAATTTAATTTTGCACATGCCTAACACAATTTCGAGATATGCAAGAAAATGCTGACTTGGCTGTGCCGCATTTGTTCTTATTCGAAAATAAGAATTTCACTTTCACAAAATTCATACAATAAATTCCCAATATTTATTCATTAATATCCAAAAATCAACAGTTAATGAGTTATTTGAGTTTTTGTGTTTTTGAAAAAATTACTCACCTTGCTCTATTTTTCGTCAATTTTTTCTACGTTGAGCAAGTTTGATTATAATTTTGGATTATTTCCAGGAAACTAGTGCCTGCATTCTAATGAAAACTTTTTTAGGAAATAAAGAAGGAATTTGGCAAGTTTTTAAAAAAACTTTTATCGTACATAAATTGTGGAGTTTGAAAGTTCACGTCGAATTTGGAATCACCCTGTCCCCTTCGGAAACAAAAATTTTACTAAGATATCCAAGAAACAATTCAAAAAAACGAAAAGATATTAAATACTTACGCATCAGAAACCATCAAGGCCATATAAGTCGCAGGAATTTTCGTCCTTATATCATTATCGCACTCTTCAAACGTACAATTATCATTGATGTATTCCTCGAAGCAATTTTTACAAAATCTCTTCATCTGTTCTTCTGTCATACTTGGAACGACTGCGGTCGGAGGAGGGGTGGGCGGTTTGACGACAGCGGGAGGTGGAGCGGTGCTGCGCGTCATCGACGAGCTGGGTCCCGCCATATTCATTCCCGAGGGACCGGCACCTTCGTTGAACCTGTGCTGAGATCCCGATCGGGAGCCGCCTCTCTTGTCGTAGTTCTGCCTGCCGTAGCTGCCGCGCTCCAGGCTCGATCCCTTCGAATGGTAGGCGGAATCTTTGTATCTGCCTCCGCCGTTACCACCTGTCAGAAGAAGAATACAATGTAATTTTTGTCGGGGTAAATCCAAGAGATGGTTGTTCGTATATTGGTTAATCAGTGTTTCAAGACTTTCTTCATTATGAATTCAGTCCACTACTTTCAATAAGCATCATGTGAGGGAATAATATCCAGATTTTCAAAGTTTAAACAGAACATTGTCTAGCTTTACAATAGAAAACCATTATTTCCACTTTATCCATAGTGAATTATCGATTGTGGAGTAGTTACATAAAACTTTGTACGCCAACAGAGTTTTTTGTTATAACATACACGCTACTATTTAGCACATACCGAACACCACTATATCTAATACAGATAAACCAGTTGCCTTGGTAGTGCATGTTACCGACATTTGTCCATATCACAGCCTTCTATACTTCCAAGCCATGGCCAAGAAAAATTGCAACATAGGATGGAAGTCATAATAGTCATCAGTAAAATATTTAAAAAAATCGTATATTTTTAAAATTACAGTGAAACCTCTACTGACGGACATCTCTATTGAACAGACACATTTTCATAGTCCGGATTTGGTAAATGCAAATCCTTCAGATAGTACCCTCTCTTGAGCGGACATTATTATCTTTCAAGCTGTAGCAGTTGGCTTAGAATCAAAGGTGACAGGTAACAGAAGAACTATTCAGGATAACATGGAAAAAATAAAATTGGAAAAAAGTAAAGATTTGTAGCAACAGGAGTTCAAAAATCATCACATGATGTGCATTTTCTCGAATAAAAGAAAATGCAATATAATTTGAAGAATACACGACTAGACGTCAACTTCTTGGACATCCTGTAGAAGTTAGTGTATAACTGACAAGTATGCTTTGAAAGTAGTGTAGATGTATGAATTTACTTCTTCTCCTATATTTCAAGCCCATGAATTTTTCAATTTACTCCATCTTTTTTCTTCTTGAGGAGAAGAGTCTTAACTAGTCTATCAAAATTTCAAATTTTCAGAATGAAGTGCTCTTTGCAGGATAAAGTCAAGGCTTTAAATCATTCTCTACGAGTTCATTGAATCAGTCGACTGAATTTTTACAATTTTCATTCAGGTTTTCCAAGAAAATTGAGGCAATCAGGAACAACCAACGACATACTATCTTTAAAATTCCTCCCTCGCTATATTGGACCCCTAAAAATGTTGCCATTTTTCTTGTGCAGGACTCGAATTTTATCTGTTCATATAAATTATTGTGCTGTTACACCTCTTCTTGAATGTGAGTAATTTGAATAGAGATGGTCGATACTTGATGAAAATCCATAATCAAACTGTAATAGGTTAAATTACGTGATTCCCACTGAATAGTTTCAAGAAACCACTGCACCTGTTTCTCTAACAATAGCATTCTTTAGGTGGATGAATATAAGTGTTATCTTTGATGAAAATCATGTAATTTAGTCTAAAAAAGTTCATTATTTTTTTAGTGACAATTTAATTTATCGTAATTTCTTATTGTATATTGTCCTATTGAATGTAAATAAAGTGAAGTGAATTCCAAGCGTGATTAAAGAGTACATTTATTAATATCTCTAATTGCAAAAAACAAAATAAATTAACTCCATATATTCAAATCTTTTCTCCACTCCCTAATAGAATTTTTTATATTTTTTTTACTGACATGTTTAGAATTTCCTTCTTATACCTAATTTTTTCTCATATCATGACTTGATAATTCAAACAAAATTGCCAGTAAAGTACATGTTTGAAATATTTATTTTTTTTTTCAACAGTTAATCAACTAAAACACAAAGTGATCTATTTCCAGTTTTTATCAAATATTGTATAGATGATAAGAAATATTAATGATTTTAAAATGTACTCTGCATATATAGAATATCTTTTTATAAAACTTGTTTTAATCAAACTTTCCTATTCTCCATCCACCAAATAGTTTCTGAGCCTTACAAAAAAACAAATATGAAAACTTTGTTCTTAGCGATTGTAATGCTCACTTGTACTAATGTATGATTTATGTATCCATAATTTGGAAAATAAACAGAACCTATTTTATTCTATATTTTTTTTAATATTCTTCTGATGGTTATTATGACCTGATTCCGGCTTGTTGTCGACTTCTGAGATATCCTGTATGTGGAAATATAGATTTTCACTTTTTCAAATCAGGTGAACCTATTTGTTTATGCATTTCCATGATTTCCAAAAGTTTGAGTTTTATACCTTCACTTTCAATATGCAAAATTTCGTTATCATGTGTAAAACAATGCTTTTCAATCAATAAGTGTTCTGCGAATTTGAATTTGTTCTGTTGACGAAAAAACTTCTGTGAAGTTGGAAATTCAATAATTTAATTCATTTTATTCATTAACTTGGTTAATTATTGAATGTAGAGTAGTTATATAAAACTTTGAATGATAACATAGTTTTTCATTACAACATACACGCCATTATTTAGCACATACCGAACACCACTATATCTAATACAGATAAACCAGTTGCCTTAGTAGTGCAGCCACAAAAACAAAGAATATGACATAAAATTTTTTTTCCATAATTATTAGAAATTTGCTTACCCTTCTTATCATTCTCTGGCATGTTGCTACTTTCCAAAATAGAAAATCGGTTCGAAGTGACAGTCTGTTGAGCCTGCACCGGAGGAGGTCTGATTGTAGATCCCTTGTTCCATTTTTGGAACATGGCCGATTGTCCAAAAGTTTCATCTCCGCTTGGCTAAAAAAAATATAACAATTAAACCAGTTGAATTTCCAACGTCGAGTAAAGCATTGCAAGCCCTTTTATCAGTTGATTAAATTGTCTTCAATAGAACTCAGTCCACTACTTTCATTAAGCATCATGTGTGGAGGTGCATACAACTTAAATTTAATTCTAGGAAAATCTCTACTCACCACGGTCATCTTCAGTTTTTCCTTATTCAAATTGAAAGAAGTGGGTTTCTGATGATTGTGCCATTCGTCCTGGTTCTTACGCATGTTACCTCGACCCATATCTCTGTCGTCTCTCCGGGGAGTGCTAGGAACGGAATTCATAAGTTGCGAATTCATTTGCTCCGTCGCAACATCCCTAGCTATCTGATCGATCGTTTTGGGACCGGCATCTTGACGACGAGGTACCCATTTGTTCCTTCTGAGGTCTATGACGTCCTGAAGCATGAACCTAAAAATGAAAAAAAGGGTTAAACCAACGAATTAGAACAAGAATTGACTAGATCCATTCATGGCATCTGTTAATCAGTGATTAAGACTTTCTTCATTGTGAATTCAGTCCACTACTTTCAATAAGCATCATGTGAGAGAATAATATTTTCAAACTTCAAGCAGAATATTGTCTAGCTCTAGCTTTACAATAGAAAATCATTGTTTCCACTTTATCCATAGTGAATCATCGATTGTAGAGTAGTTACATAAAACTTTGTATGCCAACAGAATTTTTCGTTATAACATACTCGCTACCATTTAGCACATACCGAACACCACTATATCTAATACAGATAAACCAGTTGCCTTGGTAGTGCACGTCACTGACAATACCTCCAAGCCATGCATAAGAAAAATGGCAACATAGAAGGGAGGCTTCGGGAAAAATGAAAATTGTTCTGATCAGGTTATTTGTCTTACTTCTTTCATCAAATCAGGTTCCAATGATGAGAAACTGAAGCTGTGTTAGTGGATTTGTCTGATTTTATTCGAGAGGATTTTCTTCATTTCAAAATACAGGATGTCCCAGAAGTCGATGTCAAGCCGGAATCGGGTAATAGGCTGAGTGAGTGAATCGTGTATTTTTCAAATTAAATTGCATTTTCTTTTATTCGAGAAATATTAATTGTGAATCCTCGGTTTGGCACAAAAATCATCACATAGTGAGCATTTTCTCGAATGAAAGAAAATGCAATATAATTTGAAAAATACAAGACTTAAATTTTTTTTATATTTTTCTGATGACTAATATTTCCTGATTCCGTCTTGACGTCGACTACTGGGACACCCTGTATGAATCATGTACCTGCATATAATAATGAATAATTTCCACAACAGAAATATTCACGGTAAATACAGCAATTTTCTTTACACAACACCAAACTCCACGAAGACAATTCAAAATATGTCAAGCTGAGATTGCGTTGTGAAATTTCCCATAACAATAAGAATTGGAAAAAAGAATCTCACCTGATACGGCTGCTGACATCTAAAGGTTTCTCTTTTGTTTCTTTAGTTTCTTGACCATCTTTCGTTTCCTGACCATCTTTAGATTCTTTGGCATCCTTTCCATTCTTAGCGTCCTTGCCATTTTTGTTATCTTTACCATTTTTGGCATCTTTACTATCTTTTGCGTCTTTGATATTTTTCCTATCGACGATGGCTTGCATCTGAACGAAGAAGGGGGACAGATCTTTATTTTCTTCGAGCTTGCTGCCTATCGTGGTGAGCAACCTGCACAAACACTCTAAGCTCTCTTCGTCTCTGTGGTTCAGCAAAACTGTCACACAAGCGGACATAATATTGGCCGTCAACATATTTATTTTGAAAAGTTCACCAATAAATCTGACGTTACCAACAGATCTCCTACGAAGCTTCCTCAGTACTTCTTCTAGTTCATCCTCAATTTCTTTTTTCTTGACCTGTTAAACAAAAATCATTTCAAAATAACGCAAAGGTGAAATTTACGTCAACTCACAGGATCTTCACTAGAAATTGCTTTCATTTCGTTTATCGTACGAATTTCATCCTTCGATTGATTTTCGAATTCCTCTTGGCATCGGGATATGAGAAGTGATCGAAAATTGAGCGATTTTTCTTTACCGTCATCGGTCTTTCCTGTCACCTGGAAGAATTTCATTTGAATTCATCAAATAATTCTAAACTGTGTATTATAATTCGAATTTCGAATGAATATACTCCTCACCTGCATCAAAGCAAGCTCGTTGCACATTTTAGCATAAGCAACAGCAAAACTAGGCTCATCGATCGCTTTTTCAAAGACCAAATTTATGACCCCTGTCAACCTAGCAGCAGTATCCACTTTCAGAGCTTTGATTTGATTGAGAAGTGTGTCGAATTTTTGCGGGGTCAACTTATTGAGAACACCTCGAACTTTTTTGTACAAATCCTGGGAAAAAAAGAATTATTTTATAATTTCATGCGTCCATTTGGAAATGAAAGGAAACTCACTTCAGTTTTCTTATCTTCATCCGACTTATTTTCAGCCTTAGCTAAACGACCAGGCTTCCAGGCATTTTCCGATTCGTGAAGTTTGATATCTTCTCGCAACGAGATAGAAATCTTGTTACCTCCATTGACTGATTTACCGCCCTTATTACCCATCTTTCCACTCAAGCTGGGATGCTTCGTTATCGACTGAAAAAAAAATCATTGTCATTTTCAGAGAAATTACTGAGGAAAAGAAAAATTCAAAATATTCAATACTTCAAGATAATTTTGTGGTCGGATGAATCGACCTTCAAGAAAGATGGTTACATGAACCTACACAATTTACACAAGTGGCACTTAGAAAATCCTAATTTAATGAGAAAAGATAGATCTCAATATCGGTTTAAAGTGAACATGTGGACTGGAATTTTGAACAGAAAAGTCATAGGACCTTTTGAGTTGCCAGAGGTCTTAAATGCTGAAATTCATTTAGATTTTTCACAAAATTATTTACCAAATTGGTTTCGACAAGACTGGCTGCATTATGCAATCTTAGTTAGAGAATATCTAAATGAAGAATTTCCGGGCAGATGAATAGGGCGGTCTGATGCAATCTCGTGGCCAGCTCGCTCACCTGATTCGAACCCCTTTGATTTTAATTACTGGGGAGCAGCGAAAGAAAAAGCCAAATGAAAATGTAGTTCGGGAGAAAATTTCAGAAGCAGTTGAATTCGCCAATAATGGAACATTCGTCCGTCTGATATCCTGATCTTTTTTAAGAAGATGTCGTGCATTTATTGCAGCTGAAGGAGGGGAATTTGAACATCTTTCGTAAATTTATTAAATCTTTCCATAAATCGAAACTGAATTTCTTTGAGAAAAACCTATTTTTTGGGCCATCTAAGAAATAATGTAGTACATGTTAGTTCACAGAAAAGAAAAATTTAAAATACTCACAGATCCTTTCATTGAAGAATTCTTTCCACCAAACGGCATGAAAGGTGGGGTCGTGAAATCTTTGCCCATCATGTTGAAACGCATATCACGGTTATCTGAAGATCTCTGAAACACAAGAGAAGAATATATATTAATACAGGGCCACTTGTCAAAAGTTTGCCTAGTAATACACCCAATTTCATTCGCTTCATCTTTGGTGTTTCTGATATATTCAAAATACTGAAAACAAAAACAAAAATTGGAGTGGAAAGTTAAAATTTTTTTAAATCAACAATTTCGAAGTGATCATTCTGGAAATATTATCCAAGATTAAACAAGAAGTAACCCTTTTTTTGCCATGCTAATCCTAAAATTCAAGGTATTTGAAAAATGTTGGGGGGCTACTATCAAACTCCACGCATCGAACAATTTTGTTCTTGTGGTGTTAGCGAATCCACCCTAATTCAATTTCGCACACGCCTAACACAATTTCAAGATATGCAAGAGAATGCTGACTTGGCTGTGCCGCATTTGTTCTTATTCGAAAATAAAAATTTCACTTTCACAAAATTCATACAATAAACTCTCAATATTTGTATATTATACAGGGTGATTCCAAAGTAGACGTTAACCTTGAAGGACGTGTTAGTATGACTAATTGGCTGTCATTTGAGTCATATTTATTGATATCCAAAAATCAACAGTTTACAAGTTATTTGAGTTTTTGTGTTTTGCTGAAATAAAACTAGTGCCTGCATTCTAACGAAAACTTTTTTAGGAAATAAAGAAGGAATTTGGCAAGTTTTTAAAATAATTTTGTCATACATAAATTGTGGAATTCGAAAGTTGCAGGCGAATTGATATTAGAAATTGACTATTCTGTTCTTCATATACAAACTTTTGAATCATACGAATTCTTTTCAACATCTATTACAGCATATTTTCGCTTTTTTCATACATATCATATCCTTCTCCGATAAAAATAATCCAAAATTATAATCAAACTTGGTCAACATAGAAAAAATTGACGAAAAATGAAGTAAGGTCAGTAATTTTTTTAAAAACAGAAGAACTGAAATAACTCGTAAACTATTGATTTTTGGATATCAATAAATATAGCTCAACCGACAACAACACGTCCTCCAAGGTTCACATCGAATTTGGAAACATCCTGTATATGATTTTCTATGTCGCTAATCAATTATTACAATCTTTCATAAAAAATTTTCAGTTAAAAATAAAAGAATCGATTTTTTTAGTCTTGCTGAAGCAGAGCCACTTCTCACAAATCTTGTTGGAAAAAAACAGAGATTTTGTTATTATACGATTATTCTTACCTGTCTGGATCCTTCTGAATACTCCAAGGTTTCTGGAAGATTGGCCGGTTTGACCCTTGCAGTCGGAAGGTTCCTGACTGCCATAAGGAAGTCTCTATCATACACTTTATCGCCCTCCAAATTGAAAGGTGACCATTGTCCTGAAATTTGTATTAGTGAAAATTCAAGCCATGAACCAAAATCGTTAATGTCTTACCCTCTTTATAAGGCAGGTCCGATTTCTTTTCCGCAACTTGAGTGGGAACTTGGGCAGCGGCCTCACTCGCGGCAGGTTGCGCAGACCTGTCGTTGGTTACGACAGATCTATCAGTCTCATCTTGGTTATTTTCAGTCGACGAAGGTAAATAAGGAGAGGGTTCGGGTAATCTACCCATAAACACATTGGTCACGTCCCATATCCTCTGGGTAGCCTTAACTTCAGGGGCTGGTTTGACCGGAGCGGCATCAACAATCTCAACTTTGACTGCCACATCATTTACAGCGTTCTGCTCGGCCACGACCGGAGCGGTCACATTGTTTATAACTGGAACGTTAGCGTTTATAACATCATTATTATTCGTTGCAGTCGGTGTGTTGGTGATTGTTGTTGTGGGAGCTGGTACGTTCGCATTCACTGCGTCTGAGATTTGGAAGACGTCCATTTCGTTGCCTTCCTTGCTTGCTCCCTTAGAGTTGAGCTCATTTTTCTTTATCGTTTTGCTGTTGGATTTGGCGGGTTGCGGTGGGGGAACTATCGGGGCGTTTGGTCTTTGATTGTTTGTCTTGTTGTGGTTATCTTTCTTCTGGTTGGAGTTCTGTTTCGATTTAGCTGAAACGGAAAAATATATTCTGAATTCTGCACCACTCTAAAGATCTTCGAAATATTATTTTGTCACAATTTTATTTATTATAGAAGAATT
The DNA here is from genome assembly GCA_963966015.1 of Aphidecta obliterata. Taxonomy (NCBI): domain Eukaryota; kingdom Metazoa; phylum Arthropoda; class Insecta; order Coleoptera; family Coccinellidae; genus Aphidecta; species Aphidecta obliterata. Next base: position 36,802,627 of record OZ014430.1, on the reverse strand, counting down.
TTTCCAATGCTGCTTTTTTTTGGGATTAACTTACGTATATACAAAACATGTTAACGTATATACAAAACATGTTTCCAACTGATGAAACTAAATCAGTCAATTTTTCTTAGTATTCAAACACTATAATTTTTTGCGCAATAGCTTTTGGTGAAATCGCTTTTGTGAAAAGTAATTCAAAATTATATGATCTAGATAAGCTACATTATTCTCCTATATGCTGATGTGGAAAACTAGTACCTTTTCGGGATTTATTGTGGTGAAACGGATTATTTTAGATGTTTTTCAGGTTTTTCCTTCGATTTTGTGACTTTTATGTAAAGATTTTCAAGTGAATGATTGGATTATTGATAGTGTAGTGTGTCAAGTTTATTGATTTTAGGTGAAAAAATTGGTTTTTTCAATTGTAATTATATCGAAATTGATAATAATTCAACAGGAAAAATGGAGCACTATTTGAGTTTGACGACAGTGTTCAATTATTTGAAAACCTAATAGTCGATCATTTGTGCTTTTCTTCGGTCCATTTTTTCCACTATGCCGAAGGCATTAATGACACTATTTTTTGAGGCATCTTTCTTAATGAAATTTATGGAGATGTTTTGATTTTTCGTCGAGGAGCAATTGGAGACACAACAATTACAATTGTAAACTGTTTTTTCTCTAAAACTAAAAATTTGTTCACTCATTGTTATATAATTGAATGCCCTAGAATTCATGTACATAAATTATTGAAACATAAAATAGTTTCTTTCAGACTTCACCTCAAAGATGATTTTAGTTTCTTTCTTACAGGAATATTAAGTCATTTGAAATACGAAGATCAAATTCATAACACCCTTGTTGATAATTATTGATTTACCTTTTTAAATCAACACTTAAACCTGCCCCAGAAAATTGGACTCAAACTTGTAACCTAAAATTCTATTACTTCGTGAATGTATTTCAACTGAATAACATTGATATAAATATCTTACAGACTATTTTTTTTTCAATACCAATTACTCTGCTCAGAAAACGATAAAAATTTCGAAATATACCTCACAAATACCTAGTTCCTGAGTATGAAATAAAATATATGGCTTAAAAGCACGTGAAACATGAAAACAATACTCGTTTTCTAGGTTCGGGATTTAGCTGTCAGGGGGCGTTTAGACTTTTGGAATCGCGAATAGCTTTTATTTAAATCGTTTATCGTGAAAAGTAATTCAAAATTCTATGATCTAGATAACCTCCATTTTCTCCTATAGGCTAATAGAAATAATTCTCGCGAAATTTGTTGCCAGAAAACTTCTGGTGTCCCAACTTCTGAAACTTTACATAAAAACCAACACAAGCACGCCATTTCTCCTAGAAAACTAGTTTTAACGTGGTTTGCGGAAACGACAGAAAAGAGTGAGGGTGAGGATAAATTCTTGAAAAAATTTCAAGAATGCTCTATGAATCCTTCTATGATTTATATCCTGGAACCACAATTGTTCAAAAGTCTATGATCTAGATAACCTTCATTTTTCTCCTATAGGCTAATGGAAATAATTTTTGCGAAATTTGTTACCAGAAAACTTATGGTCTCCTATCTTCTGAAACTTCACATAAAAACCAACACGAGCACGCTATTTCTCCTAGAAAACCTTCGGTTTCAACGTAGTTTGCGGAAACGACAGAATAGAGAGTTGGGTAAGGATAAATTCTTGAAAAAATTTGAAGAATGTTCTATGAAACCTTCTATGAGTTGTATCCTGATAGGACAATTGTTGACAACTTGATGTAATTGCAAAAACTTTAGAAACCAACAAAAGTTGCCAATTCTCCTTCGGTAAAGTCGTAGCTTCAGTGAGTAACCAAAAGAAAATTCTCGACCATAGAATTATTGAAACTTCCATTGAACTTCGTCACGTGACTATCAATATCTCCCTAGAAAATTCATAATCTTGCACCACAAAATGCGGGGGGCGATCTAAAATTGAACATTCTTCCATGAGTTCCATGCATCCTGCCACATCAGAAGGGAAATTAACATAAATTCGAAACGACAAGTTTTCCTCCAAAAAGGTCTTCATCGATAGTGTCCAGATCGGGTTACATAGTCGAATGCAACGGCACATTTTGTAACCATGAAAAGCGACCCAGAAAAAAAAGGTGAACATTCACTGTCTTCGGTTAAGTCAGGTCGGATACAGAAGGCCACGCCGGTCGTTTCGCAAGAGACCAGACGGGCAAGGCGCTTTCTAAATTAGGACGTTGAAACGTCTACATCATGCACTTATTTATAACATATTTTATTCATCGTCCTGGAACAATCGGATAAAATACCTTTGCTGACCGTCTGCCAACCTCCATCCTCCATCGTGAAAAATTCCTAGGTTTGATCAAAGTTGACTAGAGATCCCCAGTAGTCCACATGCGGAACGATTTTCCGGCGAAAACTTCACCGCACAATTTTTGGATACGAATCAACAATAGTTCCGTTGTTAAACGGAACGTGAAAATTAAAGAAGTATAAGTTACAAAAAAAAATGTATAAAAATCGAGTACGTATGGCGACAAGGTCAAATTAAAATCGGTATTAAATAATTCAAAAATTAACGTAAAAAATATGGGCGAATATCACTTTTAACACTCTCGAAATGCGATCACAAAAACGATTTTATCACTTTGACGTAGTAATGCAGGCACCTTATAAGGGTAGATATTGAGCGGATTTTTTTTTAAATTTTAACCACGTTGCGTACGACCCATGTGGTCGACGCTTAATAAGAGAGTTCGGCCAGCCATATTTGTCCGTCTTCGGCGGATACCGACGAGTTACGATCGATCAGGCGCACACCGCGTAATCGCGCGCAGCGCATGCTCAGGTGGAGATAATCGTGTTACCTTTCATTCAACAATATGGATTTTCAACAATCATAATTTTCGATATTCGTTAATGAAGCCGTTGAACTTTGCTCCTTCATTGCTGCATTCATCATCTTCCCTAAAAGTTTCACCAGAATTTTTGGAATGTTTCAGTTGGAACATAATGGAAAATTGAAATTATTCCATAAACGAGAGTGAAATGTCTATAAACTCAATATCTCTTTGGAAACCCTAACAAAAACTTCGGGGTAAAGGTCCATCGATTAATAATGATAAGAGAAAATTTTCGGTTATTTCTATGAATAAATTCAGATTATACCGTGACCTTCAAATTCTACAGGTCCGTACTTAATTCACTCTGACAGAATTATCCAATTACTTCCATAGAATATCGAGATGTTTCACAAATTTCACGCTTTCATCATGTAGTTGTTGATAAAATTAGGAAGTTGAGAATAATTATTTTATATAAAAAATTTAATACAGATAAAAATGAGAATTTTTTCAAAACAAGCTTCTAGAAGTTATTTATAAAAAAATGACTAAAAAATTTAAAACAATATCATGAGAAAAAAATTTTTTCATTTTGTTTCAATGCTTGTCTTTAAAATCATTTATTTATTTTTTCATTTTGAATTTCAACTTTTCAGTTCTTTATACTATAACGACTGATAGAAGCTTGTATCAATTATTTTTTCTCCTGTTTTGTGCATTTGTATAAAAGTTTCGAAAAATATTTCTTATAATTCTTATTCTATACTTTTCAGTTTTTTTTTCATTTGCCTTTTTTTTTGGGGAACAATATGAATTTGGGCGACTGTGAAAGAAAGCAAAATTTGCCGTGTTTTTCATTCAAATTTTCATTCAAGAAAAATACGTTTTTCTTATTTTCTGAATGCTGAGTGTTTTGGCCATACCCCACTATATTTTGAAATTTTAACATTCAAAAATTTCAGAGACAACCCTCGTTCAGTTTTTGATATAAAAAGAACGGATAATATTGAAAAATATAAAGTTGAAAATGAAAATTATGAAAAAAAAAGTTGTTAAAGATGAGCTTTTGTATAAATGAACTGAAAAGTACAAACTAATTTCTTTTCTTGCCCCCAAGATCTGGAAGAGAGAAATTATTCTTTTCTTTTCGGTGCATTTGTATAAAAGCTTGTCTTAAAAAATTTTTTTTTTTTATTATTCTCATTCTAAACTTTTTAGTTCTTTTATATCGACATTTTGTTTTTGGAGGAACGATATGAATCTAGGCGACTGGTAAAGAAAGCAATATTTGCCGTGTTTTTTATTTAAATTTTCATTCAAGAAATATCTTTATTTTCTTATTTTCTGAATGTAGAGTGTTATGGCCATATTCCACTGAACTTTTTGAATTAAAAGGTTTAAAAATTTTCGAGACAAACTTCTATTAGTTGTTGATAAGAAAAGAACTGAAAATATTGAAAAAAAAGTTCAAAATTAAAATAAAACATATTCAAAAATAAGCTTTTGTGCAAATGCAAATTTATTTTATTGTTTCAAGATGGAATTATGGTCAAAAATTTTTTTACATTTATATTTCCACATATCATGAGAAAAATTGGAAAAAAAATTATAAAAAGTTTTTCCTTTTGGTGCATTTGTATAAAAGCTTGTCTTAAAAAATTCTCATTATCAACTATTTAGTTCTTTCATATCAATTTTTTTTCTTCTTTAGTGCATTTGTATAAAAGTTTGAGTGTTAAAAAAAGAACTACAAAGTTGAATGAAATGTTTGAATACATGCTTTTATACCAAAGCAAAAAAAAAATTTATTTTCATAATTTATAATTTCAAGTTATTTTTTTTCCCTAATATATTCATATTAGCAACAACAAATAAAAGCTTGTTTTTAAAAATCCCATCTTTCATTTATAGACAAGATTATCTTAAAACTGTTTTTTTTTTAAATATGTACATATTATTTTCAACTTTGTAATTCTCATTTCAGGCCCCAAACTTTTATATAAATGCACTCAACAAGAAAAGATTATGTTTATATAAATGAACTGAAAAGTTGATATAAATTTAAAGACAACATTTTTACAACTGCAACAAAGAGGGAAAGTTTTGTTGTGTTTTTTTTTTTCAATTTTTTTTCAACTCCCCAACTTTTTTCATAATATACGTTGGTATAATCAACCATTAATTGAAGCTTGTTTGAAAAAAATAATTTTTATAATTATTATTTCCAACTTTGTAGTTCTTTATCAACAATTATCTAATGGCAGCATGTGTTAAAAAAAAACAAATCGTTTCTTTTACTTTTCCATTTGAATTTGAAGAATTTTGCTGTGGACCGTTTCTCGAAAGTTTTCATGCCAATTTCAAACATTTATATCTCCTAAACTATACGTTTCCTAAGATTGAGACAGGTTCAAATAAATTATTTGTTTCCTTCTCCTAAGACATAATTGTCGACAAAATCTACTTGTATCTAACGAGAAGTCAAGCCGTGAAGGTTTTTCGTAAACTTGAAAAAAATTATCTCGCAGACTCCCTTAGATAATTCCAAAATTTTGGCTTCGATGTATTGAAACAAAACGAACCAAAAAAAAATACAATAACAAAGAAATTCACTGCTTGGAAGCCTGAGGACGTGATGCGCAATGCAATGCGCATTGCATTAGGTGCATAATATGGCGTGTTCCCCGCTGAAGAATATTTTGGCAGAATCTTCCTTCCCCGAAATTGTCATGCGAAAAACCGAACGCGGTATCAATAATCCCAATCAAAGAAAGAAACCCCAAAAAAAAAAATTTCGAAAAACTTCAAACACTCAAGAGCAAGTCGAAAATCAAAATGGAGAATACTAAGAATGGAAAATTAACGACCTCGACAACAATACATCAGTAAAAACGTCACTCCAAATATTTTCAAAGATAAATAAAGTATGTAAACAGTAATGCGACTAATGATAATACATATCATTATCCGAATCCAAAATATAAAATAAAAACACATTCATCAACTAGTGGCCAAGAAATATTCACCTTTCCTCTTCCCCATGTCGACTTGAAACTTCCCGAACAAAAATTTAAAAAAAAAAAAACCTTAGGAATATCACAGAGTATGATGCACTTTATTTACGCACTCATTGCATAGGTTATAAATAAAACATTGTCTCTCTCTCGAACGGTGTGCCAAGATAACTAAATCCGCAAATTTAAATGGCGAAAGGGATCAGATGCAAACATTCAGAGCACGTGTTCACAAAATTGTGTTTCGGGCAAAATCCAAAATAAACGACGTGCAATGGCGACGCCTTCGGGCACTCGAAGACACTCGGGATGGTCGAACCGACGCACTGATCTTCGCTGACACCCTAACTTTTCGAAAAGTTTTCGCACTGGGCTAAAATCAAACTGAACTTGCGAACGTTTGAACGTAACTGATTTCGAAGCAAGAACGACGAGCGGGTGGACAATTTTCGAAATCTGCGAAATTTTGGGTGGGGGGAAAGGGTTGTCAGTGCCATCTACCTTTTCCCAAAGCCCTTCCGCGAAATTTCGAAAATACCTGGAAGGTCCACTATGCATTTCCAAGCATTTCTGCGAATCGACAAAAACATTAGCATGACTATACTGAACAGAAAATATCTAGAAATTTTCAATCATTATTTGAATAAAAACCTAATTCACCTACATGAATTTAACGACATAACTCGTTCCCAAAAAATAAAATTATAAAAAAAATATATACCTACATATTAAGACAAGCTTTTAAACAAATGCAATGAAAAGAAGAAATAAGTTCCCTCATCACTTGATTTTGGAGCAATAAGAGAAATTTTGTTGTACTTTGTAGTGCATTTATACAGAAGCTAATCTTTAAATTTTTTTTATAATTTTCATTCTCAACTTTATATTTTTTTTTTAATATCATCCGTTCTTTTTATATCAACAAATGAACATGGTTTGTCTCAGAAATTTTTGAAGGTTCAAATTTCAAAAATATAGTGGAATACATATAGCTAAAACACTCTACAATCAGAAAATAAGAAAAAAAAATTTCCTCATTTTAATTTGAATAAAAACGATAAACTCTACTTTCCTTTGCAGTCGCCTAGATTCATACCGTTCCCCCCAAGAAAAATGTCAATGAAAAATAACTAAAAAGTTTAGAATAAGAATTATAAGAGAAATATTTTTTGAAACAAGCTTTTATACAAATGCATTGAAAAAAAAAAACTATTTCTTTTGTTACTTGATCTTGGAGCAATAAGAGAAACTATTTTGTACTTTTTAGTGCACTCGTTCAAAAGCTTATTTTAAAATATTTTCTTTTATAATTCTTATTTCAAACTTCATGTTTTTTTTTCAACATTATCTGTTCTTTTTATATCAACAACTGAACTTTGGACGTTTGAATTTCAAAAATATATTGGAATATGGCCAAAACGCTCTACATTCAGAAAAAAAGAAAAATGTTCTTTTGAATAAAAATTTCAATAAAAAACACGGCAAATTTTGCTTTCTTTCCTTGTCGCCTAGATTCATATCGTTCCCCCAAAAAAATGTCAATAAAAAAGTTTAGAATAAGAATTATAAAAGAAATATTCTTAAAAACAAGCTTTTATACAAATGCACCGAAAAAAAAATTATTTCTTTTGTTACTTGATCTTTGAGCAATAAAAGAAATTATTTTGTATTTTTTAGTGCATTTGTATAAAAGCTTATCTTTAAATATTTATTCTTATAATTTTTATTCAGAACTTTGTTTTTTTTTTTCAATATTATCCTTTCTTTTTATATCAACAACTAAACGAAGTTTGTCTCAAAAATTTTTGAACATTCAAATTTCAAAAAAAGTGGAATATGGCCAAAACACTCTACATTCAGAAAATAAGAAAAAAAATTTTCTTGAATGAAAAACACGGCAAATTTTGCTTTTTTCAGTTGCCTAGATTCATATCGTTCCCCCCAAAAAAAGGGTCTATAAAACGAGAATTAAAAAGTTCAGAATGAGAGTTATGAAAGAAATATTTTTAAAGACAAGCTTTTATATAAATGCAACGAATAGAAAAAAATTATTACTTTTGTTAATTGATCTTGGAGCAATAAAATGAATTATTTTGTCATTTTCAGTTGAATATTTTTCCCAATTTGATCCCCTAAATTTTTTCCTTTAAAATTTATGGTTCGAAAACCGAGCCAGAATTTTTTGCAACGCTGGAGTAATTCCAAAAAAATTAAGGTACCCAATATTTTTCAATGAAAGAAAAAAATCTGCTGTAACAAAATTATTCAAATATTTACCAAAAGTTGTTGACCAAAAGGGATTTAACTTTCGCTCGAAAAACCAGGTAGCTACTATAAAACTTCACTTCACTTTATTACGGTTTTAAATCCTGTTACCATAATAAAGTACCGAGAAACCTCCAGTCGAACAGATAACACACATTTATCCCTTTGTTTAGTTATCTTCAAAACGAGAAATAAGAAAATTACATTTTGGAATCGTTGACAAGATAAGATTCTTGAAATCGTTTTACCGAAAAATAAATTTTCAATTGAAAAAAGAGTCCTTTCGTCCATTGTATATTTTAGTTCTTTTCATTCAGCCAGAGTTTAATCTTGAACATACGCCAAGAACTCGTCAAAAATAAATAAGTTAATAAGCCATTTATTGGTTTGTCATCGTAAATATCTGTCAACATATCTGAATACGCTTCTTCATTTCGACTGTTCCGTTCTCAATTTTTATGGGAATAAGTAGAGTTAATCCTCTTCATAAATTCAGCATGGTTCACAACTTCATGAAGCTTTGAAACGTTTGAAATTAATGAATAGGCAATTCTCTTTAAGGAAACCAACTGTCAAATACTAAGAAAACAATAAGTCAAGTACTAAGAAACTAACTGTCGAATACTGGGAAAACAATCTGTCAAGTACTAAGAAAACCAATTGTCGAATACAAAGAAACTTTTCAACGGTTCTTCGGCCTATTTCAATCAAGTCAAAGCAAAATTTCATTTTATATACAGGTAGGACTTTGAATTTATGCCCCTAATAAAAAAATAAACCGCTCGCGAAAAAAACTGAAAATTTTGAAATTTTATAATGATTTTTCTTTCTCGAACATAAACCTCGCCTCAATCTTTCTTTCCCTATGTAAATAATGAAGTAAGTTCCATCACATCATTCTTTTTCATTGAAAAATTCCAATTTCCAACCCTTCAAAATGATTGGCAGTTGATCATTCGATAAAAATTGTACAAGAACTAATAAAAATAAGAATGAACATCAATCAGATTATTTCCAAATTCAATGTCACCTTGCTGCGAAAAATTCCACGAACTCCTACATAATCTCCATGGGAAATCATTATCAGTGGATAATGATAAGAGATAAAAGAAACAAAACCATAACTAATTGCAATCGAAATGATAGGAAAATATCAGGTGGATTTTATAGAAGAGTGACGTTCAAAAATTCGAAATAAAACAAACTATTATGGATTTTTATAAAGTGAATATTGTGGGTTATTTTCCAAATGCCAATGTTTCTAAGATTATGTGCTTAACATGTGGTGCAATAGTGGGAATATCAATTGGATATTCCATGAAAAAAAGTCTACTATCAAAACTGTCCAGATTCTATCATTCGATACTAAAAAAACCAGGTACGAAGGAGGACCTAATTTTAGTGAACAAAAACTTCAACTTAACCGAAGCCAATTTCAAATACACCTTCGACAACCTAACCCACATCCGACAATCAAGAAAAGATGTATTCTCCCCCGAGATATGGATAGGAGATTTACCATGGAAGATAATGTTGAGACCAACAAGGCTATGCTTGGAATCCCACGTGATCTGCAGCGAAATATTCTGCTCGTGGTCCTGCTGCGTCCACCTGGAATTCACCCTTTCCGGTAGAACCCCCAGAAAGTTAGCCGTAGACGACGAGCTGTACGAAGCCGACTCCCAAAACGAATACAACCGAAACATGGGCCAGAACATTCCCTGGGAAGAACTACTGGACCCAGGAAACTCATACGTGCACGAAGACTCGATAACTTTTCAGGTGGTGTTGAAGGTTGAAATCCTGGGGAAGATTTCCTGGTCGGATAAGATGTACCTGATGGACGAACGGGCAAACACCTTGGTCAAGAAATACAAGATCAATATGGATATGTTGAAAACGAGGATCAAGCAAATAAGTAAAAGGAATGAACAACTAGAAGCCGATATGAAATTGCTGAAAATGTACAAGAATTCAAACTTTCTTTGAAATATAAAGATTCGAATATCTTGGACTTCTTTGATCTATACGTTGACTAAAATGTGGAATTTTTACCCTGATACCGAAAAAATGAATATTATCTATGTACAGGGTGATTGTTGATATTTTACTCAATAGCTATCTCATTCTACAAAAACGTAAATGGGCAAATATGAAGTATTTTTTATGGGCATTCAGAATTCAGTACTAGAAAATGCAAAAAAGAACCGTTAACCAAAAACTTTTATGTGTTGTTGGTATTTTTCAAATGGAACACCCTGTATTTCATCTTCCTAATCGGTAGAACTCTTCTGATTTCAAATATATACTCCGTTTAAGAATTATTGACATCTCGGTTGGCTGTGAAAAATCGAATTTAAGTTGGTAATAGACTATTCAGTAATATTTTGGGTTGCTCAATTCAGGTTGGTATAGGAATAACACTAACATTACCCATAGAAATCTTGCTTTGATGATTTTATCGAAGATATTGGTGAATATGTAATTATAAAAATTTGCTCTGAATTTGAGTATTTTTTGTCCTATGCTATTAAAATGGCTGGAATTGGATACATCGCGCCTAACAAGAGAACGCCAGGCAGTTTGTCGGTGTTACTTCGAGGTTTTTCAAAGATTTGGCATATATTTCCGCTAGTGTTTCAGGTAAACTGTTATTCACCGACTCAAAGTGTATTCTGATTGATCAATGTCTCTTAAATTTTCAGATTTCACCAAGCCCTGTCCGTAGAATATTAGCATGTTATTATAGCCTGGAATTAGCAGTGGAAGAAAACCTGTGCGATACGATTATTCCTTCAAAGAGACATTCAATGACTTTGTTTTTGCTAGAATTAAAAACAATGAATATATCAGTTTAGATATCCTTTTCGAACTGACCAAAGAGTACCTAGATTTCAATTGATCGAAGTCAACATTATATTATATCATGAAAAAAATTGGATACAAATACAAAAAAGTTGATCGAAGGAAAATTCTTACTATAAACAGAAAAATATAATAAAAATAGTACGATATTGTGATAAATACCCGGAATACATATAACAAAACGTAAAATTCATTTATCTAGATGAAATTTGGATATTCAAAAACGGTATTCAAATTTGTCAGTGGACACTAGAAAATAATCCAAAAGGTATGCCGAGTATATTCAAGGGTAAAGGCAGAAGGTTCACTATTTTGAATGCTGGAACAATTGATGGATTTTTACCTGGATGTGATCCGATTCTTGACAGTGGTATTAATGATAAGGATTACTATGAATGGTGAATTATTTCAAAAATGGGTTATTGAAATATTGAAACCTTCCCTGCAAAAGGATGCCCATCAATAGGATTATGTCAGCTCATTCAATAAACACATCCAAATCACTACACTACGTGGAAACAAAGTTTTCAATATTTTTATCTTTGTTCTTGTATCATTCATAGATATTTTAAGTTTATTTATTATACTTATACTGTATGGTACGCTGTTCACGTTTCCTCTGCTAATACACATGCTATATTGTTCCCAATTCAAAAGTATACTGAATAATTGTAAAATTGCTCATCAATTATAATATTTTCAATAATTCATGGACAGTTTCAATGAATGAAAATAAAAATTGACTTTCTTGAAGTATTCAACACCGAGCAAGAAATAATTCACAAATTGGTTCATATATTGATAGTTCGGTACAAATTTCATGTCAAAATTCTTCATGTACTACATAGATTCTTAATTTTTGTTTCTCTCTTATTTCTTAATACATTATAACGTTGTTTCCAATCCATTCTTTTGGCCCTGTGCTTGCGAAGTATCCAAAAATTTTTTTCTGTTGCACCACTAGCTACCTGCTAGAATTCCATTAATTACCCTTCTTGAATCCTGACATAAAATGGTACTCTTATAGTTATATGGTTAGAATTTTGCAAGCTTTCCAATACCAATAAATATTGCATGGTCCCGAATGAAAATAAATATTTATTTGAATGATCTTCAATTTTCCATGGTTGACTTTTATTTGAACGATAAGTTCAGATAATTTCATATGAAAGCATTCCACGATATTTTTGCGCTTTCAAACCTGAATTCCCATATTTAAACTGCAATCGAAATATTCCGGCTCAATTATTCGATAATTCGTATACTCAACACTTTTCTAGGTTAGTAGGTTATATTTATGTTTTATTTCTATGATGAAATTTAGTAACTTTTTAGTAACCAGAAATAAAGCCTCGACTGGACGTTCATGGCCTGCTTCGATGTCAATAATTCTTAAATGGACTATAGTATTTGTTTAATTAATTCATTAACAAAAATTTAAATGAAGTGTTGAAATGGTCCTCATTTACTTACACACAATCGATATCTTTTTTTTGAGTTTTCGAGGGCTCTCCTTAATATTTTTGGTTGGTTGTTGAGATTAACAATTCCTTCCTTTATTCTGATTTGAATATCTTCAGTATTTTGAGAACGGTCCATATAAACTTTAGATTTTAAATATCCCCATAAGAAAGTATCCAATGGGGTAAAGTCGGGAATGTTAAGAGGCCAGAGAATGTTTCCGTTCTACAGCTGCCTTAGATTTAGACGAAACCATCCATATTTTTCGAAAACTGACAAAGATAACCTCAATACAGTATATTTTTGAAATCAGAAGAAAGAGCTCCAACGATTAGGAAGATAAAATACAGGTGTTCCATTTGAAAAATACCAACTTACATAAAATTTTTAGGTTAACGATGCTATTTGGCATTTTCTAGTACTGATATCTAAATGCCCATAAAAAATACTTCATATTTGCCCATTTAAACGTTTTTGTAGGACCAATATTTACTGAGTCCAATAGTTTTCTTTCCATTAAAAATTAATTCAAGATTCACTCACCGGAAGCAGGATGTGTCGTTTCGTGCTCCTGGTTCTGATTCGCCTGTTTGGCATTATCGTTTGTACTGGTTTCTGTCGGTTGCTTGTTATCCGATTTGTTATCTTTTTTCCTCTTGTCGTTCTCTTTTTCTGCTACTTTAGAACTATGTTGATTGTTGTTTGGTGGCGTGGTCTCTTTTGGTTTCGGTACGGGCGCTTCGGATTCTTCTTTCACCACCGTTATCTGTTGTTTCTCCGGTTGATGACTCTCTTTAGTGTCTTTGGTCGACTCCTTATGATGATCCTTCGTCTTCCTCCCTTTGACGGGACTTTCCCTGCCTTTTTGAAGTTTGTTGAGCGTTACTTCGACCGAGTCGCAATTCGCCGAGACAACTGGGGGTTCTTTGGCTGAAGGCAGGACGAATTCCTTGGCATGAGCCTATAAAAAAATCCAGATTAGTACAATTCCAAAACTGTCGAAAGCGTAAACCTACCTTCAAAGTACTTGTTTGGGCAATATGATCGTATTTAGCGTTACTACGAGCAACAACGGGCGGAGGTTGTGGTTGTGCAACAGGCATGAGAGAGTAGATGTCATGGAATTCTTCCGTCCTTTCGGTCGCTTGTGTCGGCGAAGGCACCCCATCGTATTCCATCAGGTCCGCTTCGTTTGTCAGATAGGTCATTGGTTTAGCGAAAGGCGCCGGCACCTCTTTGTTCGGGATGTGGGGGGCCGGTTGCGGCGTTTGCCTGGCAGAAGATTCGCCGGAGGTCGGGAGCGAGTTGTCCTGATCGTAGATTTCGTCCAACTTGTCCATGCCTGGAAGAACGAAATGTTAATTTCAATCTATTTTTTCAAATCTTCGACATATCACGTTCATAGGAAAGAATTTCCTCGACTCAAATGGTTCATACTAACGGGGGTGCCATCTGTTTGTTTCTTTTAGAAGTGCGCAACATTTTCGATTTTCCCAACAGTTTTCGAGTAAAATGGGTCTTTGAGCGAGTGGTTATATCTTAAGGGTCTTTATAAATGATTATAACATCGCAGTGGGCTGGAAATCGGTTCCAACAATCTGTCCTCGTATTTCTCAATTTTCGGACAATTTTTATTGAAAATGAGCATTCTAGAATGTTTTTTGATAGTTTGCAATGATGGCAAACTGGTTTTTATGCAGATTTTTCAAACGGGATGCTGGGTGGGATAGAATCTAAAAAAATAGTGATTTCAAAGTATGTTCACTCGTGGAAATTTCAAAAATATTGAGATCTCAAAAAAAAATTTGGGAAAAAAACGAGCAAATCTGCACAATAAACAGTTTGCCATCATTGAAAACCATATGGAATCATTAAAGAATGTTTTTTTTTTATTTCAACAAAATTTCATATTTTAACTAACTAAACCTTACTTCACACCTGATCTTATCAGATGAAGAACAGAAACAAAAAAATCATCACAATCTCAATTAAAGATTTTCTGTTTCTCACATCGAATTTGTCATTTTGCTAACTGTACTGATGAGATCTGATATGGATCGAAACCGGCCTACAGGTGCAAATGATAAATTTGGTGGCCTCCGGATAACATGAATTGTTTTGTTGGCTTGCTATTAATTTATCTAGTGTAATTTTTCTAATTTCATTACTGAATTTAATTTTAACCGTTTTGGTTTTTTTGTCAAAGTCAACTGATTATAAATGATGAACCAATCAAAATATCCGATGATGAGGATAATGTCTATACTTTTTCCGGAAGTCTTACTAATTCTGCCATGGAGTAAGTGTTCCAATTAGTATCCAACTTAATCGCAGTTGGGATTAACTCAACTGGTTTTCTTTTTAAGCGAAAAATTGAATTTTATCATCATATCTTCCATTGCAAAAATTCAAAGAATTCATCCTTCTTTAAGATTCAATGATAGCGTCGAGGAACAAGAAATGGAACAAGTAACCAGCTCGACTGAAGGCGAAGATATAGAGGACGCGAAACGTAATCAGGACATACCACAATTGAATCATTCATGCAATGACGAAGTTGAAACGGTGATAATTTATTCTTTTTTTGATTTATTATTTCGGAAAATAAACCTTTGGAATCATTTGAGGACAAAACATTTTCAACCCCTCCTGAAATTTTCCTCTTTTCAGAGAACCGTTGGTAATCGAATGTTCTGCTATGTTTACTTCAATTTTTCAGATGAGAAATACCTTACAAGGAATGTCGTCTAAAGAAGATATTATCCGAGCAGCTACGAATATAATGCAAACTGAAATAAACAGACTTACAGAGGAACATAACGAGCAGCTAAAAAAAATCGCTGAATCGCATGAGATAGAAATATCCCAGACTAAAAAGAAACAATGGGTAAGAATTTATAGTTCATGTGTAAATATTTCTCGTGGACAACCTATCCTCCGTTTTCAGTGTTACTTCTGTAGACAAAATGCTATTTATTATTGTTGCTGGAATACCGCTTATTGTTCAGTTCAGTGTCAGAAGCAACATTGGCAGCAAGAACATAAAAAGGTTTGTAGAAGAAAACGAAGAATATTTTTCCAATTCATAGTATCTAATGACATAAAGTGAAGATCTTTTTTGGAGATTAGAAATAACAAATTAAAGACAAATTTGACAACATCAGAGGAGAGAAGTTCCTATTATTTTTGTGAGCGAATCTAAAATTTTTAGGAAAATCAAAAGAATTCATCAGAAATTATTGACAATTATCTTTTGTTTTGTCGTTCTATTTGACTTTGATGATAGACGATGAAATTTATTTTTCAAGTACTTTATTGAACTATTAATATTATGTTAAACCTATGATTCTTATTTTCTATCTGATATTCAAGAGCTGACTATATACATTAAAATTGTCCTTTCCTTGGAAAAGTTCTCGGTTCATTTGGTATTTATGAAGAAGAGTAAATAGACATTTTCTTCATCTTACATATTTTGTTATTGTTAATCTTTCACCAGTGTTACATATTCTTCAAACGAAAAACTTCATTCATATTTTTTTTTTATTTTCATCTAAATGAACGAATATCACAATAGGTATTATGAAATTTCACATTTAAGGCATTTTGAAATTGAATTGGGTGAAAAACAATTTAGATCATGTTAAGTTTCTGAATTCAAGGGGTTTTCATCGAAATTTTATTCATTCAATAGTGTTGACCCTTCTCACCCCATTTTCTTTATGTTTTAAATTTGATACAATCCATCAAGTGTAGTTGTTCGTTTGAGTATTTATGATGCGTAGATTATTATTTGTAACTTTTTTTGATGAATTTTGCACGTGTTGATTTGTTGAACAGTTTTTATTCATGTTATTTTTTTTGCGAAACTGTAATTATATACTTTTCTTGAAATGAGACCCTATGGGTTATCTAATCTATAAATGAATAAATCATTTGTAGGAAGTTATAAAAACATATAAATGAATCTACTTTGAGACTTATTCATCAACCTCTACAAATTCAACATTTTTGAAAGCATTAGTGATACTATTCTTTCAAGAAGTTGCAATTCCTCTCTTGATAACTGTTCTCGAATATGCCGAAGGAGAGTCGAAATTCAGCCTTTTTTTATCAAATGAAAAAACATAACAATGTGTATTATGAAAGTCTCCGATACCAATAGACTAAGGAACCAGGTGATTTTCAAAATAGTTAAACATTTCCTTTTATCACATAAATACTCACTATGTGCAAAAAACAATTCAGATCGTGTTAAACTTGTTTCTGAATTTATGTGGTTTTCATCAAAATTGTATTAATTCATTAGTGCCAACCTTTCCTAACCCCATTTTCTTCATGTTTTGAATTTGATGAGGGGAGACACAATAAATGTGTTTTGTTCTGAATCATAAGTCATTGCAGTTTTCAATAATTTTCAGTTTTGAAAACAGAAGGTGGACGAATTT
Organism: Aphidecta obliterata; assembly: GCA_963966015.1. Lineage (NCBI taxonomy): Eukaryota > Metazoa > Arthropoda > Insecta > Coleoptera > Coccinellidae > Aphidecta > Aphidecta obliterata. Next base: position 36,785,727 of record OZ014430.1, on the reverse strand, counting down.
GAATTCTACGATACCTATAGTTCACATTAAGTGAGGAGCAACAAACAATAGTCCTAACCTGACTGTGATGTAACAATCGTTCATAAAGACCCTTCACAACAGAATAGTTTTTTAAGCAACTTCGAAAAGAAGCCAACAGTGGGCCCACCCAAAATTTAGAACACTCAGTATTATTCATTATTTCATCCAAATCTAAATTTGTACGGTTGTTATCCTACTGTTAAACAATGAAAAAAAATTAAAAGCATTTCGGTAAGTTTCATAACTGCTCTAAGGTTAGGATTTAGCCGACTTAAAATGTTGCTACAATCTTACGGAAAAAAACTTACCAGTAGAAGGGTCTATGATAGATATAGCGTTAGGTCTTCGCTGTTTTCTATTGATGCTATTATAATCCCCTTTTGAACTTAACACACAGGGGTCTATGATAGATATAGCGTTAGGTCTTCGCTGATTTCTGCTATTATAATCCCCGTTGTTTGAATCATTGAACATATTGGGGTCTATAATAGCCGGAGTGTTAAGTCTTCGTTGATTTTGAACGGTGCTATTATAATCGTCTTTTGAAGAAAACTCACCAGTGCTAGGGTCTATAATAGCTATAGCGTTAGGTCTTCGCTGTTTTTGCGGTCGCGGCATTGTCTGTTGGGGAATGACGGGTTGTTGCAAAGGTATCGAAGAAGCTATGGGGGCTTGATTGGGATTCGATGGGGTGGACGCAGGCTGAGGTGGCGGTCCTGGCCTCACCATTGGATAATATTGGTCTACAAAAAAATTAAATTACCCTTCGTAAACTCTCCTTAAAATATACTTACATGCAACGGTCTGAGGCGTTTGCGGAATTTGAGTCGGCGTGAAAGTCTGAAAGGCTGGGTAATGTTGACTTTGGATTAGGGTAACTTGCGGCTGTACAAAGTTCTGCCTCTGTTGCGGTGCTGCATTGTAGTAACCCATTGAGTTTATGTATAAATTTTGAGGTACCTGCATGAATTGGTGTGGAGTGTTTTGATAAATCTGCAAAGGTGGGTTATTAGAGAGACGTCGAGGGGAAAGACAAGTTTTCGCTCACTCTATGTGGATTTCCAGCCATTCTTGCGTTTTGTGGAGGCCCTGTAGGTCCTGTGGGGGGTCTATTGAAGAATTGCTGTGATCGTACTGTATTTTGTTGTTGTTGTTGATACTGGAAAAAAAGGAGGAAGAGTTAGTTACTTCATTACCGTTATAGATAAAAATTAGAATTCAACTCTTTACTCAAGTCGAAGGCTTGGGTGAGTTATCGTTGAAGTTATTTCGCAATATTTGTTATTTTGGTTTATCATCGCATGCACTTTCAAGAATTCATCAATCAATCATCTTTCGTTTTGCCGTTCAATTCGACTTTGCTGATACTTTATCGAACTATTAATGTTCTGTTGAACCTACGATTCTTATTTTCTATCTGATATTCAAGAGATAACTATACTCCGTTTGAGAATTGGCTGTGAAAAATCGAATTTAAGTTGGTAATAGACTATTCAGTAATATTTTGGGTTGCTGAATTCAGGTTGGTATAGGAATAACACTAACATTACCCATAGAAATCTTGCTTTGATGATTTTATCGAAAATATTGGTGAATATGTAATTATAAAAATTTGCTCTGAATTTGAGTATTTTTTGTCTTATGCTATTAAAATGGCTGGAATAGACCAGGATACATCGCGCCTAACAAGACGCCAGGCAGTTTGTCGGTGTTACTTCGAGTTTTTCAAAGATTTGGCATATATTTCCGCTAGTGTTTCAGGTAAACTGTTATTCACCGACTCAAAGTGTATTCTGATTGATCAATGTCTCTTAAATTTTCAGATTTCACCAAGCCCTGTCCGTAGAATATTAGCATGTTATTATATCCTGGAATTAGCAGTGGAAGAAAACCTGTGCGATACGATTATTCCTTCAAAGATACATTGAATGATTTTATTTTTGCTAGAATTAAAAACAATGAATATATCAGTTTAGATATCCTTTTCCAACTGGCCAAAGAGCACCTAGATTTCAATTGATCAACATCATATTATATCATAAAAAAAATTGGATACAAATACAAAAAAGTTGATCGAAGGAAAATTCTTACTGATAAACAGAAAAATATAATAAAAATAGTACGATATTGTGATAAATACCGAGAATACATGGAACAAAACGTAAAATTCAAAAACGGTATCCAAATTTGTCAGTGGACACTAGAAAATAATCAAATAGGTATGCTACTTGACAGTAGTATTAATGATAAGGATTACTATGAATGGTGAATTATTCCATAAATGGGTTATTGAAATATTGAAACCTTCCCTGCAAAAGGATGCCCATCAATAGGATTATGTCAGCTCATTCAATTAACACATCCAAATCACTACACTACGTGGAAACAAAGTTTTCAATATTTTTATCTTTGCTCTTGTATCATTCATAGATATTTTAAGTTTATTTATTATACTTTATGGTACCCTGTTCACATTCCCTCTGCTAATACACATGCTATATTGTTCCCAATTCAAAAGTATACTGAATAATTGTAAAATTGCTCATCAATTATAATATTTTCAATAATTCATGGACAGTTTCAATGAATGAAAATAAAAATTGACTTTCCTGAAGTATTCAATACCGAGCAATAAATAATTCCCAAATTGGTTCATATATTGATAGGTCGTTACAAATTTCATGTCAAAATTCTTCATGTACTACATAGATTCTTAATTTTTGTTTCCCTCTTATTTCTTAATACATTATAACGTTTTTTCCAATCCATTCTTTTGGCCCTGTGCTTGCGAAGTATCCAAAAATTTTTTTCTGTTGCACCACTAGCTACCTGCTAGAATTCTATTAATTATCCTTCTTGAATCCTGACATAAAATGGCACTCTTATAGTTATATGGTTAGAATTTTGCAAGATTTCCAATACCAATATACATTGCATGGTCCTGAGTGAAAATAAATATTTATTTGAATGATCTTCAATTTTCCATGGTTGACTTTTATATGAGATAATTTCATATGAAAGCATTCCACGATATTTTTGCGCTTTCAAACCTGAACTCCCATGTAGAAACTGCAATCGAAATATTCCGGCTTAATTATTCGATAATTCGTATACTCAACACTTTTCGAGGTTATATTTATGTTTTATTTCTATGATGAAATTTAGTAACTTTTTTGTAACCAGAAATAAAGCCTCGACTGGACGTTCATGGCCTGCTTCGTTGTCAATAATTCTTAAATGGACTATATATACATTGCAATTATCCTTTTCTTGAAAAATTTCTCGGTTTCATTTATGAAAGAGAGTAAATAGACATTTTTTTCATCTTACATATTTTGTTATTGTTAATCTTTCCACCGATGTTACATATTCTTCAAACGAAAAACTTTGTATTTTTATTCAAATGAACGAATATTACAATGGGTATTATGAAATTTCACATTTACAGCTTATTGAAATTGAATTGGGTGAAAAACAATTCAGATCATGTTAAGTTTCTGAATTCGAGGGGTTTTCATCGAAATTTCATTCATTCAATAGTGTCAACCCTTTCTCACCCCATTTTCTTTATGTTTCAAATTTGATACAATCCATCAAGTGTAGTTGTTCTTATGTTTGAGTATTTATGATGCGTACATTGTTATTTGTAACTTTTTTTGATGAAATGTTGATTTTGAGTTTTTATTCATGTTATTTTTTTGCGAAACTGTAATTATAAACTTTTCTTGAAAAATGAAGTTTTTTTCTGGTAATGAGTCCCTATGGGTTATCTAATCTATAAATGAATAAATCATTTGTATGAAGTTATAAAAACATATAAATGAATCTACTTCGAGACTTATTCATCAACCTCTACAAATTCAACATTTTTGAAAGCATTAATGATGCTGTTATGCTTTTCAAGAAGTTGCAATTTCTATCTTGATAACTGTTCTCCAATATGCCGAACAAGTGTCAAAACTTCAGCCTGCTTACCAAATGAAAACACATAACAATATTAGACTAAGGAACCCGGTCTTCAAAATAGTTACAAGAAAAAGTCGATTGATTTTTTTTCTTCAATCACATAAATACTCACTATAGACATGGGCGCTTGTTGAGGCACTGCCTGGACCTTGAGGTCCTGGTTAGGCGGTGTGGGCGCCTGGTTTGGAGGCCCCGTTTGAGCAATGCCTCTCAATCCAACTCCCTGAGTAGAAGCCTGATTTGGTGGTTGTTGTTGAACATAATTTTGATTCGCCTGAAAAATTTCTCCTGAAAAAGAAAAAGAAAATCAGATGATATTCATACATCCGTAGTGATCAGCTGTGAAATATCCATTATGAAAAACAAACAATTCGATTTGGTTTATCAATATGGTCAAATATTTTTCCATGACTTCATCAATTAGCTTATCCTTCGAATTTCACTTCCAACAGTCATAATTGAATGACAATAAAAGATGTTTTTAGGATAGTATCCGTGGGAAAAATATTTATCAGCTATCCCCATCGTTATAATTGGTACTTACTGGGCGGCAATGTTTGTTGCATAGGCTGGTATCTAACGAAAATTGTTAAAGAAAAACCAAAAATATGTTTTATGACTGGGTTATGATGGGAAAATCTGTCAACAATCACACCAAATACTCCGAAAATATTTGTTTTGAAAAGGAGCAACATAACAAGATAGGATCCATTCAACGAGTTCAAGATTGCATATTTATTTCATTGTTATTTTAATTAGCCTGTTGGTTGAATTTTTACTTATTTTATTTATAAGTTGGATAGTACAAAAATAAAAACATTATTGACAAGTCAAACCTTTTTTCGAAATTTCAAAGTTCGTAAAATTCCTCAGGGATAATGAAATACTACGAAACCCCGAAAGATTTACGACATTCTTGGTACCTGAGCCATCTGCTCTTTTGTATGTGAATTTTGAAATCTTAGAATTTTGACAAAACAGAAAGCTGTATTTTTTTAGTAATATGTAATGAGTTCAATACTTGAATATAAATTTGATCAAGTTGAATATTGAAAAAAATAGCATCAAAACAATTAAAATTATAGAATGAATTATTCATTAAGTGAATTATTTGAAGTAACGTTTAAATTATTCATAAAATAAAAATTAAGAAAAGTTCACGAACGATATTAAATAAGACCAAACGTAACAAAAACAAAACGGTTTTAACCTAACATATACAAAGTAAACATTGACAGCTGCCTTACATGGCATCTGTCAATGTCAAAACATCCAATCTACCCCCATTTCAAAGGGTGATTATCCACTGAATTTCTCTCGAATATCACTCACCATGATTGTTTCCAGAGTTGTAGCGATTTTGCGATGGATATTTAGATTTCGGCATCGTCACACCAGTAACTCTATAGAACTACCCAAATTGAAATTTAGGGGTGTACTGACCGAGACCATTCGCATCCCGTAAATACCGACGTTGGGCCATCTGCGCATATCTCACTTTGCGAAAGGAGTAATGACGGCCATTAAGGCGATTTTTATTTTTTTTTCGGACTGTGAAAGCACAACACAACGTTTAGCAAAGTGATAAGATTGTTCAAGGGAGAATCCAACGTGTTTACTCGTTTAAAGCCATCAAAATTCGAAAAATTAAAAGATGAATCATTTTGAAATAGAATTTTTATCAGGGATGGGAGAAAAAGAACGATATTAGTAAATGAAGAATAGAGTGACATTGAATCGAATATTAATAATAGGTCAAAGCAGAGACGAAATGAGCCTCATAATGTTTTGTTCAACATTTTCAGGTTTTTACAAGCAAAATTTTTATTCCGGTACCAGAGACGTTACGAATGAATACTTTCCCTTATTCTGGCCAGTGAAACGGATTCGAAAAAATAATAGGAATAGTAACACTTGAAAATGGAAAGGAGAGATAATTCTTCGAAGATTTCCCAGCATCACGAAAGGTTTCGAAAAATGTTAATGTAAATGTTTTTTTGACATAACGAAATACTCAAATAGATCAATAAATTATTTTTTTAATCATTTAGACACAACGTTTCTCTAGCTGTTGATGTTGCCATGGCATTACTTGAATAAGTAAAAAATCAGTTCTTCTGATATATTCAATTCAATATGACTCCATCTTTTGAAGTTTACAAAAAGAATGACAGTATTGGTCATACTGAAGGCAGTTTTTGCACAAAGAAAAAAATTGAGATTTTCTGATATATTCAATATAATTCGGTGATTACATTTTTGAAGTTTATAAAAATAAAATGATATTATTTCTCAAACTGACATTGAACATTGAATGCCGTTTATATGCACAGAAAAAAAATTGAGTTTTTCTGATATACCCAATATAATTCGGTGATTCCATTTTTTGATGTTTATCAAAATATAATGATATTACATATTTCTCAAGCTGACAGTGGACACTGAAGGCCGTTTTTGTACACAAAAAAATGAGTTTTTCTGATATAATTCAATATCATTCTGTGATTCCATATTTTGAAGTTTATAAAAATAAAATGACAGCATTTGTCACACTGACAATGAACACAGAAGTCCGTTTTGATACACTGGAAAGAAATTGAGTATTCTGACGTATTTAAAATAATTCGGTGATTTCATTTTCTGAATTTTTTTTGCCGTTTTTGAACACTGAAACAAGCCTGCCAAATCTCCGGACTTCACGTCAGTGTTTTCAGTATTTATATAAGGGTTCATAAAACTTGGCACAAATAAGATGTCTTTACACTAGATGTTCATTAAAATATTTTTTTATTATAAATTTCTCAAATCCATTAAAGTATTTCATGATAGCTTACTCAAGCCGTTCGAGGTCCGAATGCGCCAGTTGGGATCGTTAGTGGGCGAAATCCGCCGAAGGATTTTATAGATAAAACCATCTGAAACGAAAAATTCGAGGGCCTTTTTTTGTGGTCCAGCGGTTATAGCCACGGCGGTCACCCATCCAGGTACCGGACCAGCACAACGCTGCTTGGCGTCATTGACATGCAACTTTCGTTCCAAGCGTTTCGAATGAAACCCATTCGTAAATTTTCATTTCCACTTTCGGAGGAGTTGCTAGACCTGGATACCTAGATTTGCGAGGAATGCGGAGGAACGGTTAACTGCGGTCCGAACGAAAAAAACTTTCCGCGGAAAGCTCGCTCGGGGGAGTCCGGAGGTATTGGATATAAAAGCAAAATTACGAATGCGAGCGAGGCGTGTCGCCGACAATATACACCGGTGGAAAAATTGATATACGGACTACATTCTAAGCCGATAATATTACCTTCACTATTGATATTATTACATCACGCCGAACAGGTAATCTCGAACGCTCTCCGCACACGTTGCAGTTCTCGTTATCTGGGATATCGATACGACCGGATAAATAAGGCGAAACTTGCAGTTTATTCAATCCTGAAGACGAAATATTCGGTTCATTGTTGACCATGAGCGATCAATTACTCTCCTTCGAATCTTATTATGTCGGTTGGGCGAGACAAGTTTCGTATTGCGAACGCAGTTCGAATTAATCTGGAAAATTTCGTTCAAAAAATATATGAATTCATGTGGGTTATTGTAACTACATGCATTTTGTATTCGACACTCTGTATATACATACTGAAAAATTTGAAAACACTGACGTGCAGTCCGGAGATTTGGCAGGCTTGTTTTTGTGTTGAAAACCGGCCTTTGATGTCAGTATGATGAATACTGTCAGTTTATTTTTATTAACTTCAAAGAATGTAATCACCGACTTATTTTAAATAAGTCAGAAAACTCATTTTTTTTTGTAGCAAAACGGACTTCTGCGTTCATTGTCAGTATGACAAATGCTGTCATTTCATTTCATGAACTTCAAAAGATGGAATCGCCGAATTATAGGTATTGGAGATATCAGAAAAACCCAATTTTTTTTGTGTACAGAAACGGCCTTCAGTGTTCACTGTCAGTATGACAAATACTGTAATTTTATTTTTATAAACTTCAGAAAATGTAATCACTGAATTATTTCGAATAGGTCAGAAAACTCAATTTCTTTTCTGTGTATCAAAACGGAATGCTGTGTTCACTATCAGTATGACCAACAAGTACTGTCATTTTGTTTTTATAAAGTTCAGAAAATGTAATCACCGAATTATTTTGAAGTCAGAAAACTCAATTTCTTTTCTGTGTATCGTAACGGACTTCTGTGTTCATTGTCAGTGTGAAAAATGCTGTCATTTTATTTTTATGAACTTCAAAAGAATGGAATCACCGAATTATATTGAATATATCAGAAAAACTCAATTTTTTTTGTGTACAGGGTGAGCAAATTTCGATGTTTTAGCATTACAACTTTTGAATCAGAGGAGATAGAGAAAATATGATATCTTATTCTCGTTCTCTTTTTCTTAGAAACTAACAAGAATAGTATTCATTTTTGGCCACCTTCTTTTGTTTTCGAGTTAAAAAATGGCGATATATAAAATTTTTTTTATTTCCGCTAATACTGACGATAGAGCTCAGGAATTAAACATTATACAGGCACTTTTTAACGTAAAACTCATTGGCGTCCTCGTATTTTTAGCAGGATTTTTAATTACAAAGCTATGAACCAAAGTTAAATTTTCATAAATGGGAACACTAGATTTCTGTGCCATTTTTTGACAGCTCAATTTTTCCTGATTCCGAAAATATACAACATTGTATGGTTTGTATCAATATAAACAAGAGAAAATGGTCAAAAACCTTTTTTTATTGAAGGGTCTCAATATTTCTATGGTTTCAACTGTTGATGAGCAAAGAAAAATTTAGCATCGTATAATCACCACAGTCTTCTTCTATTTGTCTTTTCGTTTCTATGCTTTCTACTCAATTTCTCCAAGATCACAGAATAATGGACTGCACTCATAACTGCTCTTGTTAAAGGAAGCTCTAAATTTCTGTGCTCATCAACATTTGAAACCATAGAAATATTTAGACCCTTAAATGAAAAGAGAGTTTCAACTATTTTCTATTATTTAGATTGATACAAAGTTATATATTTTTGGGATCAGGAAAAATTAAGGTTTCAAAAAATTGCACAAAAATCTAGTGTTCACATTCATAAAAACATAACTTTGGGTCATAGTTTCGTAATCAAAAATCCTGCTAAAAAGACGAATACGCCACTAGATGCTTCGTAAAAGAGTGCCTGTATAAGGTTTTAATTTCAGAGCTCTATCATCAGTAATGAAATTAATACTACTCTTGTTAGTTGCTCAGAAAAAGAGAACAAGAATTGTATCAGCTTTCGTCTATCTCCTCTGATTTGAAAATTGTAGTACTAAAACATCGAAATTTGCCCACCCTGTACAAAACCGGCCTTTGGTGTTTAGTGTCAGTTTGAGAAATAATATCATTTTATTTTTATAAACTTCAGGAAATGTAATCACCGAATTATATTGAATATATTTATCAGAAAAACTCAATTTTTTTTGTAAAAAAAAACAGCCTTCAGTGTTCACTGAATGACAAACACGGTCATTTTATTTTTATGAACTTCAAAAAATGGAATCGCCGAATTATATTGAATATATCAGAAAATCTAAATTTTTTTCTTTGTGCAAAAACTGCCTTCAGTATGACAAATACTGTCATTTTTTTTGTAAACTTCAAAAGATGGAATCATATTGAATATATCAGAAGAACGGCCTTCAAAGTTCACTTGATAATTAATTTTCTTTCAGATCAAAAATTCTGGAAGCTAGTTGGAAACCTTCATACGTACCAACACAAGACCTAATAAAAAAACAAATTCCCCAAAAAAACCTAACGCTAACGAAAGTGACAAACCATTATAGAAAAGGAAAAACATATCATCACCGTCGACAAAGAGTAGTTTAAATAATATGGAGGTATCAGTAAAAGAGAAAAGTGTGGTTGAAAAACCTGATAACAATAAGGGTAAAGTTGAAGTTCTGGTTCAATATAATTCATAATAATGCAATATTAAGTTTGAAAATAATTTTAGAAAAAATTTCAAATGACGAAATCCCCGAGCTGCGCTAGACGGTCGACACGGGGAGGACAACCGGGTCAGACTCGCCTTGAGAGTTGTGACCCATTTTCCTACACGATGGGGAAACGACGCCCGACCAACTGCATTTCCATCCTATATCGATCCGACGAAATTCCGAAATGAGCCGACGCCGTCGCTCAATTTCCCCAATCAAAAATAGAAGGAAGGCTTCGAGCCGTAATTTTCCAACCAAAATGAATTTTATTATCATCAATTCGCATCCTAACGGAATACCGTAATTAACGTATTGGGTGTAGCTCTAACACGGCCATAATAAATTATTCTTCCTCGACGAAGATTTCTTTCACACCAAAACAACAACCGCAACGATGCGATCATCGATCAATTAATTACGTTGAAGAAAGTATATATCTATTCGATATCGAAATACTTTCTTATTTCCCATCACCTCGATGATTTTACTCTATGCCTTTCCCATCGAGAACAATAAAATTAATTTGGAGGTTATAGAATTGAAACAGAAAATTTGACGTTACTGTCACATCTCTGTCAGTTGACAGTTACTCGTACCAATTCACTTCAGTTAGTACCAACAGAACTCAATCGTTCAATAATTGAAATAATTAAAAATATTCAACTTGAAATGTTTTCTTCCGATCTGTAAAAAACGCGCGAAGGTGCGGTTCGATCTGCGACGACCTTGACAAGGATATCTTGTACAAGCGAACAAACGACTTATTAATAGAAAGCTTCCGTTTTTGTGTGAGGTTGAGAGCAAGGATACCATCTTCAAATAGGGCGCCAAGGCCTGTGTTCAACAGATAACACACATTGAATGGCTAATAATAATGACATGAAGTATTTATAGCGCAATAAGAAGTATAATAATGTACACACTTGATATTCAGATTCAGGATATAGATTATTAGGGACTTGCTTGCTTCCCTCGTACACGGTAGTAACACAATGAATTGTTATTGTCATTGTTATTGCGCTCGATTCACTCTTTGTTATCGAAAAGGCTGATAAAAATTAAACGCAACGAGAAGAGCCCGTATCGATCATGTAAATTCATAGAATTTCACGACTTTATTCTTGGAATGTGGAAGTCACAGTTGGAGTCAAAGAAATGTTTCCTTCTATGGTTGAAATATCCTCCTTTTTTGGCCGCATAGACGGCGATATTTGTTGCCGATAACAAAACAAATGACGAACCTCTTGTCTTTTCTCTTTTCACCGCGGTCGAAGCGCATAGCTGTGCGACGACCTGTCAGCGTATTTTCCACGAAAAAAAATATTGTCGGGTCGAAGAACGCCCGCTGAAAGGTTTTCTCGGAACGGGGGTTCTGACCTTCGCACGTCGGCGAAAGGAGACGGTCGCGCCGCAGACGGTCGGACAATAGTTGAGACCGAGAAGGATATAGCGAAAAACGCTAAAGACATCCACCATAAATAAGAAGAATCGAGATTCTATGATCGATAACCAAAACTAGATAAAGTAGAAACTTATAGGGAAAAATTCCGCTAGATGGCGCTGAAAATCACAAGATGTCGGGCCGAAAGGTGGTCAAAATTATTCATTTCTGTCTTTCATAACAAATGAATCAAATATTTTTTATAATAAAAATATATAAAAGAAAATTATTGAACTTGATACAAAAAATTATCTTTCAGGAAGTGCTTGCTGCAAAGTACCATGTTCTTTGAGATACGTTTCCCAATCTTCCAGATTGTCTGCCATTTTTCAACTGACTTGGGTTTCAACGGGAATTTATGCAAAAAAATTTTAGAAGTACTATGTGATGAGCATTGAGGAACAGAGCACATTTGTCGTTATCTTATTCTCACATTACCTCTTACAATCCGCTGCATTTTCAGCTCGTATACAGTTTATTTGAAACAATTGTCCATAAATTATCATCTAAATATATCACTTTCGATGCATAAATGACTCATAATCATACAAATATTTCACACTTTTCCCATACACACGTTAGTTTGTTGTTCACCATTCGGGTATTTCAAAGGATCAAAAGTAGATGTCGCCCACTCCGTGATTCTTCTCTATAATATCTGACAGATAGTCACGGATGCCAATACAAAAAAATTGAAAATGCCACCGAATTGTTTCTCATCTATGTTAGAACATAGACAATTCATTACAGTTGCCAATTCCCAATAGGGAAGAATCACGGAGTGGGCGACATCTACTTTTAATCGTTTGAAATCCTCGAGAGGTGAACAACAACCTAACGTGTGTGTGTTTATATGGGAAAAGTGTGAAATATTTGTATGATTCTGAGTCATTTATGTATCGAAAGTAATATATTTAGATGATATTTATGGACAATTGTTTCAAATGAACTGTATACGATCTGAAAATGCAGCGGAAGAGGTAATGTGGGAATTAGATCACAAAAAATGTGCTCTGTTCCTCAATGCTCATCACATAGTTCTTCTGAAATGTCTTCGCATAAATTCCCTTTGAATCCCAAGTCAGTCAAAAAATGGCAGACAATCTTGACGATTGGGAAACGTATCCAAAGAAGTTGTTACTTTGCAGCAAGCACTTCCTGAAAGATGATTTTTTTTATCGTAAGTTCACTAATTTTCTATAATATAGTGATCATTTGCTATCACATTCACGTTCACCCACATAATCGAAAATGTCCGAAGTGGTTATCTCGAATTTCACAGGCATTATTATTAATTCCGCAATCTTATAAAAAATATTTGGTTTACTTGTTATGAAAGACAGAGTAATTTTGACCACCATTCGGCCCGACATCTTGAGATTTTCAGCGCCATCTAGCGGGACGTGATTTTTCCCTATAAAATTACCGTAACCACCCAGAGCAACAGTAATAATGTCTTTCAATTATCGAACCCGTACTAGAGATAATGGAATATGGGACACTGGCCTCGAAGATATCGATAACGTACTTAATCCGAGTCTGTTAACTGGGGTGGACATTTCTCGTGGAGTATCGAGAGAATACCCGAGAAAGGCACCCCGGTCGGCCGATCGATCGAAAAATCGACGTCCCCGTGACCGCAACCCCGTCGGGGACCCCCGGAATAAACCACCGTTCTCAACCTTCCGCCGTTGCACTTCCAGACGCGACCCACGCATCCCGTTCGGCGCAGCGAACCCCATCATCCGAGAGATCATCATTCGCCGGCGTCCTTGTACCGGCCGCGCCGTTCCGACGACCTGTGTGTCGTGCACGGTCATTTTCCTCCTCGTATTCGGGTGTCAACGGCCTATCGCAGACGGCGGAACTTTTCGTGGGATGCGACACGCTCCCCTGCACCGGGATGCTTGCCCCGCGCAAGATCTCGGTATCTCTCGACCCTACCGATTCCCCATTTCCGATTTTGGCCCTCAGAACCAATCGAATTTTGCACTAAATCTATCGGTGGGAAATTTGACGTTCCTACGTTGGCATCCCTGAGCATTAACAGTTATAATATCTGACAGATATTCACGGATGCCAACACAAAAACATAGAACATGCCACCGAATTGTTTCTTATCCGGGGTTGTTAGAACATAGACAAACTTATGCTTCCACGGAATTATTGCCCTGGTGAATATTAAATAGAGGGAAAAGAGTTATAGGAACAGATCACGTACCGCTAGATGGCGCTAAAAATCTCAAGATGTCGGGCCGAATGGTGATCAATATTATTCTGTCATTTCTGTCTTTCATAACAGGTAAATCAAATATTTTTTATAAGATTGTGGAATTAATAATAATGCCTGTGAAAGTCCAGATAACCACTTGGGCATTTTTGATTATGTGGGTGAACATGAATGTGATAGCAAATGACCACTATATAATAGAAAATTATTGAACTTACGATAAAAAGTGCTTGCTGCAAAGTAACAACTTCTTTGAGATACGTTTCCCGATCTTCAAGATTGTCTGCCATTTTTTAACTGTCTTGGAATTCAACGGGTATTTATGCAAAGAAATTTCAGTAGAACTCTATGATGAGCATTGAGGAACAGAGCACATCTTTCGTGATCTTATTCCCACATTACCTCTTACAATCCGCTGCATTTTCAGCTCGTATACCGTTTATTTCAAACAATTGTCCATAAATTATCATCTAAATATATCACTTTCGATACATAAATAACCCAAAATCATACAAATATTTCACACTTTTCCCATATAAACACACACACCTTAGTTTGCTGTTCACCTCTCGGGTATTTCGAAGGATTGAAAGTAGATGTCGCCCTTTCTGTGATTCGTCCCTATAATATCTGACAGATAGTCACGGATGCCAACACAAAAAAATTGAAAATGCCTCTGGACTGTTTCTTATCTATGTTAGAACATAGACAATTCATTACAGTTGTCAATTCCCAATAGGTGGGCGACATCTACTTTTAATCCTACGAAATACCCGAATGGTGAACAACAAACTAACGTGTGTGTGTTTTTATATGGGAAAAGTGTGAAATATTTGTATGATTTTGTGTGTGATTTATGTATCGAAAGTGATATATTTAGATGATAATTCATGGACAATTGTTTCAAATAAACTGTATACGAGCTGAAAATACAACGGATTGTAAGAGGTAATGTGGGAATAAGATCACGAAAAATGTGCTCTGTTCCTCAATGCTCATCATATGATTCTGAAATTGCATAAATTCCCGTTAAATCCCAAGTCAGTTAAAAAATGGCAGACAATCTTGAAGATTGGGAAACGTATGTCAAAGAAGTTGTTACTTTGCAGAAGGCACTTCCTGAAAAATGATTTTTTCAATAATTTTCTATTATATAGTGGTCATTTGTCATCACATTCACGTTCACCCACATAATCAAAGATGCTCGAAGTGGTTATCTCGACTTTCACAGGCTTTTATTAATTCAGCAATCTTATAAAAAATATTTTATTAACTTGTTATGAAAGACAGAAATGAATAATTTTGACCACCATTCGGCCCGACATCTTGTGTTTTTCAACGCCATCTAGCAGTACGTGATTTTTCCCTTATAGGAAAAAATCACGTACCGCTGACAGATATTCACGGATGCCAACACAAAAAAATAGAACACGCCACCGAATTGTATCTTATTCGGGGTTGTTAGGACATAGACAACTTATTACAGTTATCAATTCCCAATATTCCAACTTCTGCTTTCACGGAATTTTTGCCCTGATGAATATTAAATAAGGAAAAAAGAGTAATAGATCAATAGAATTGTTCAAATTCTTATAATTATTTCAAAAGAAATAGAGATTCGATGTCCAAAGCAGAAAGCAATGATAAAAACACTTGGAAAAATGAATAATTATTGAAAAAATGTCCTATTATTTTTTTCGAGTTTCTCATAATTACTATATTTTATCAATTTTTTTCAAAAAAATTATTATTAGAGACAAAAAAAATGGCAAAATGTACTATTATAATTGTGGTGGGGCCCTTTGGGGCCCGGTACTGGGTATTTTGAAATATTGTAGACTGAAGCCAACTACAGAAGAAGTTGGTGACAAAAATTCAAAAGAAGCAACCCAAAATCAAACCGGAAAGAGCTCAGGTAACGAAAAAACCCATTTTGACAGTCGCCTGAACGAGATTATCGACTGGGTAAATTTCTTCGCAGCCGAGCACATGTAACATGATTTAAAGAAGACTATTATAATCTATGCAACTTGAAATATTATCGATTGGAAATCATTCTTCATTTCGCGAATTTTACTTGCACTGAACAGAATGAAATGAAGAACGCAATTCTATGAAGCTTGAACACGAGTAAACATAATAAAAGACTGTCCTAAAAATTCAACTCGTCGATTACCGTATGGAAAATTCCAATATCCATAAAGACGCTTTTATAATTATAGTCACGTGACATTGCACGGAATTCCCCTGTCACTTTTGTACGATAAACAGACCGGTTTACAAGATAAACCAGCGTGATTCAAATAGCGATTATCCAAATGCATCTGCATCAAAAACAAAGATTTCACCCATCCTCGGAAAATCTATGTTCCGGCAACAGCGCGGAACGTATAAAAAAGATTATCAATCCAAAAACTAGCCCGATAGATTCAGTCTACACTACACGATTCTCAGATAACGAAGCGGATGTTATTGGGTTATAGTCAATGTCCACCCTAGTTACCGACAGTGGCATTAACCCTTGAAGAATAAGAAAAAACCATAGAACAATGAGTTTAAACATCTCAACAGACAATATTGAAATGTGTGGAAGGTGTCAGTAATCAGGCACATGAAAAGAAGAAGAAGATTTATTTTCTTCAACTATCCTAGAACATAGAACAGAAACAACGATATAATAAAAATGGATTGAAATCATCAAAATTACACATTGCCGAAAATCAGAAAGCAAAAATATCACTTACTTGGGGTTTGCGAGGGTACCATGCGATAATGATGCGAGGGTGGAGGCAACAAGCACACCCCGTCGTGTTTCATGGTACCATTTACATAGCGTGATCCCATTTTCGTTTCGATTCACTCAAGTCCTTACGAATACATTTAGAAACGGATCCCCTTGATAACCGAGCGAGTTCCTCCTAAATCGAGCAGCCTTATCAAAACGTTTCGATACAAGTCATGGCACCTTGATTGTCGCTTTTTTTGGAGAATTTGATCGAAATGAAAAAGTCAGGATTGTACTGGGGTTCCTGTACAATTAACATATTTCAGGATTCACAGGTAATCTCGCTTAGGATCACCACTACACTGTCGAATTAAAAACCACTTTACATGCTCGCAGCGTCAATGAGCAGATCGCAACACTAAAATCTCGCGAATTTTGTACAAAAACGAGGAACTTTTCGCAGTAACTAAGGTATATAGGGTCGTTTCGCCGCACTAACAAAAATCGATAAGGGCGTTCTTGATCGCAATAACGTTAAAGAGACATGGCACAAGGGTCTGGAATGTTTGTTTCGATGGCGGGTTCTTGGAACTTCAGATTGTTATAATAGCAGTTATATTCTCGTCTTAGAAAAATGCAACAATAAACGATTCTGCTACATTTGCCGTAACGCCATTTCTCTCATAAGAACTCGGAACAATCAATTTGGTTCCGATTTCTGCCGCAAGGCAACAATTGAATAGTGGCGCGCATGCGCCCAAAAGACAATAAACTAGTTACGTCTAGATGAAAATCGATGATTAATTATCGGGGAATTATCGGGATTAATTATAAATTTTCGTACATCATTTCTCACTATGTCTTCCGAATTTTACAAATATGAGTACACCTTTCTTCAAGCATAAATATTCAAGTTATATTCAAAATACGTAAATGTTGATCTACTGTACTATTCATGTAAAAAACATTTCCTTACCTGAACAAATTTGTGTCTACGTGTGGCATATATCACAAATAATTGGAAATTATATAATTAACCATAAAATTTCTCAAAGTGAATTCTTTGTGAGAACTGACACGAGCCTTTCACACGTCATACAAATACCCATAATTTCCTCATATAGATACACCTCATATAAATCCGAAACAACTCTAAAATAGTCTTTCTGAGTTCTCAGAATTTGAAATCAAAGATTTTGAAAGCGACATACACTGTTGAAATAATGAACATATGGTCTTCAAAATTCCGGCCAACAGTGTCGACAGGTGAACGTGTAATTGTATACTGAAATAATGAAAGTTTTCTGACCACCACTCAAAATAAACAGGGATTCGGCGATAATACATTCGAATTCTAATCTGAATTTTGAAGCGTAATCTATTTGGAATAGAATGGGTTCTAATCAAGACTACCCGTAAAAATTACTGATGTTATCTATCCATAAAAATAATTTTCCATTATAATAAAAATAATGAGCAATTCGGTTAGTTTGTGTGACAGTTGACAGATGGGCGTAACTACTCTTACTCTATTGAGGAAAATATTGAAAAGGATACGTTGTTTGATATCGCATTTGTTGCCCTCCAGCAGCCGTTTGTTTGGGATTTCCACTCATCTCAGCCTCTGGGATCCAGCCCTTTACAGCAGCCGCCACGGACCGTCTTTTATCTGCATAATATGTTCCTCTGTTGATCAACACATCACAACACTAATAACACAAAAAGTTCTTATTCCAATTGAGTCATGTTCTCCAAACTTATGTCCAAACACTGATTGGAATGAATTATTTTCGACTGAGGTTCCCTGTTCTGTAGGATACTCAACTTTTGATAATCAAAGGTTAAAATTTGGCAAAGATGGCGGAATGCTAACCCAAAAACATGTTTCGGGAACGCAGTTTTGAAGGACTAGCCGCAAACTTATTAACGAGTTCGGTGGAGTATTACTCCAATGATGTTTTTCACCAAATTAATTCAAATGTCACTTTAAGATAAGGAAATTAACAAGAAATTTTCATCAAAAATGACACGCGGCTTTCACGTTTTGCGACACAAGCACACCTATCGGAAAATTGCTACACTACGTAGATACGGTCACCATAGAGTTACATACTTAGAAGAAATTCTTATAATTTCTGATAAGAAAGTGAAAATAATTATTATAATATAATACAAAGTACTTGGATGAATTCCTGAAATAAACAATTATATTGCCAATTTGCCATATCTACTCATTCAACGAGAACTGATCCGTAGTTGGAGCAGACCTATTCTCATGAAAAAACCTCACTTTTTTTAATGATCATAATATTGATTTTCGTCTATGACACGTCTCGGAATAAGTGTTTTGAATATTTTTCAAATAAAGTACATATAGAAATTTTCGATAAATTTGATTACAGTGATGGACGATTCCGGTGAAATACAAACAGATTATTTAAAGAAGAATCTTCAGGAACAGCTCAATCGTTTAGTTGAGCAACTAGAAGACTTGGAAAAATACAAGTAAAGTATTTTTGACCAGAGATAAATGATAAACGAAATTGAAATATTTATAGGGATGATATGGACGAGGAAGAATATACAGAAACTAAAAAAGAAACTGATGAAGAACTGAAAGAATTCAGTGAAAAATTGGAAAAACTAATGAAAGGCAATATTTCTCTAGTCAGCACTTTGGGTGCAGTAAGACTCGTGAGTAGTAACGATACAATGGGAAAGTTGCTTCCATGATCATAAATATGAGATCCAAATTTCAGGCGACTAAACTGGCTATATCGAATGCTTTCAAAACCCCAGAAATAATTAAAATGTTCGCCAATCGGGAACCACTGTTGTTACGTCAGAAATTGAAACAAATTGAAGACGAGAGTACGTTGAAGAAGAGTGATATTGAAAGTTTTGAGAGACAAAAGTTAAGTATTTGAAAAAAATTTATTATCTTTCATGAAGTGAATTTTAATTTTTACTGTGTACTTATGAGGTTTATCTATTTTTCAGGCTGAAATTTTGACTCTCCTTCGGCATCTTGGAGAGCAGTTATCGAGAGAGGAATTACAACTTCTTGAAAAGCATAACAGCATCACTAATGCTTTCAAAAATGTTGAATTTGTAGAGGTTGATGAATAAGTCTCGAAGTAGATTCATTTATATGTTTTTGTAATTTCCTACAAATAATTTATTTATTTATAAAATAGATAATCCATAATGACTCATTACTGAAATAAAACTTAATTTTTCAAGAAAGTTTATAATTACAGTTTCGCAAAAAAATAACATAAATAAAAACTGTTCAACAAATCAACATGTGCAAAATTCATCAAAAAAAGTTACAAATAATAATGTACGCATCATAAATACTCAGACACAAGAACAACTACACATAATGGAATGTATCAAATTTTAAACATAAAGAAAATGTGGTGAGAAAAGGTTGACACTATCGAATAAATAAAATTTCGATGAAAACCTCATAAATTCAGAAATAAGTTTAAAGTGATCTAATGAGTTTTTCACTTGACTCAATTACCAAATAGTAAATAATGTGAAATTTCCTAATACTTATTGTAATATTCGTTCATTTGAATAAAAATACAAAGTTTTTCGTTTGAAGAATTTTTAACATTGGTGGAAAG
Organism: Aphidecta obliterata; assembly: GCA_963966015.1. NCBI lineage: Eukaryota > Metazoa > Arthropoda > Insecta > Coleoptera > Coccinellidae > Aphidecta > Aphidecta obliterata. The sequence continues at coordinate 36,765,713 of OZ014430.1, read as the reverse complement.
ATTAACAATAACAAAATATGTAGGATAAAGAAAATGTCTATTTACTCTTTTTCATGAATACCAAATGAACCGAGAACTTTTTCAAGGAAAGGACAATTTTAATGTACATAGTTAGCTCTTGAATATCAGATAGAAAATACGAATCATAGCTTCAACAAAATATTAATAGTTCAATCAAGTACTTGTCAAATAAATTTCATCGTCTACCATCAAAGTCGGATAGAACGGCAAAACAAAAGATAATTATCAACAATTTCTGATAAATTCTTTTGATTTTCCTAACAATTTTAGATTCACTTACAAAAATAATGGAAACTTTTCTCCTCTGATGTTGTCAAATTTGTCTTTTATTTGTACTTTCTAATCTCCAAAAAAGATCTTCACTTTACGTCATTAGATACTATGAATTGGAAAAATATTCATCGTTTTCTTCTACAAACTTTTTTATGTTCTTGCTGCCAATGTTGCTTCTGACACTGTACTGAACAATAGGCGGTATTCCAGCAACAATGATAAATAGCATCTTGTCCACAGAAGTAGCACTGAAAACGAAGGATAGGTTGTCCACGAGAAATATTCACACATGAACTATAAATTCTTACCCATTGTTTCTTTTTAGTCTGGGATATTTCTATCTTATGCGATTCAGCGATTTTTTTTAGCTGCTCGTTATGTTCCTCTGTAAGTCTGTTTATTTCAGTTTGCATTATATTCGTAGCTGCTCGGATAATATCTTCTTTAGACGACATTCCTTGCAAGGTATTTCTCATCTGAAAAATTGAAGTAAACATAGCAGAACATTCGATTACCAACGGTTCTCTGAAAAGAGGGAAATTTCAGGAGGGGTCGAAAATGTTTTGTCCTCAAATGATTCCAAAGGTTTATTTTCCGAAATAATAAATCAAAAAAATAATAAATTATCACCGTTTCAACTTCGTCATTGCATGAATGATTCAATTGTGGTATGTCCTGATTACGTTTCGCGTCCTCTATATCTTCGCCTTCAGTGGAGCTGGTTACTTGTTCCATTTCTTGTCCCTCGACGCTATCATTGAATCTTAAAAAAGGAACGAATTCTTTGAATTTTTGCAATGGAAGATATGATGATAAAATTTAATTTTTGCTCAAAAAGAAAACCAGTTGCGATAATCCCAACTGTGATCAAGTTGGATACTAATTGGAACACTTACTCCATGGCAGACTTAGTAAGACTTCCGGAAAAAGTGTAGACATTATCCTCATCATCGGATATTTTGATTGGTTCATCATTTATTATCAGTTGACCTTGAAAAAAAAGGTGTAGCAAAACTATGTTGGTTGTCGAAGTAAAAAACTTACGTTTTTCAGAGGGGTCACATAGTTTCCTCCTCTTTATCGGAATATCAGCTGCAATGCTACCAGAATCAGATGGTAATTCTAAATGAATGAAATTCTGTTATATTATCTATGACAGTCATGAAATAACTAGCGCCATCATTTCTACTCAACAAAAATTAAGCTAATGAATTTCAGTTTATACTATAAGTGAAGACAATTTTTTCATATTTATTAACAATATATTACCTGCATTAAAAGGTACTGACACTGGTATCTTGAAATCTTGAACAACTGGTTCTTTATCATCTGAAAGCACCCAATAAAATTAAAATTATATTATCATCGAATGATTCAGAACTTTTCATGATGCAGATATTGAAACAATATTCAAAGTGTGGCAATTGCATCTGTAGACCAAAATCAGTTAGAATTTTTTTTAACTATCCACAAAGGTAATATTATCTCTTTAATTTAAATTATCATAAATTATATTGAGCAAGAACTTAAACTGGGGTCCCTTACCGTTCTCAGGTTTTCCCACCACACTTTCCTCTTCTACCGATACCTCCAAATTTAAACTACCCTTTGTGGAAGGTGATGATATTTTTACTATGCTTCTCCTTTTCTTCAATGGTTTATCACATTCGTTAGCGTTAGGTTTTTTTGGAGAATTTGATTTTTTACTAGGTCTCGCATTGGTACTTATGTAGGTTTCCAACTCGGTGGGATCTTTCAAGAATTTAAGGAGCAATTCCATTTCACTAATAGCTTTTTCCAAACTTCCAGAGTTTCTCAACTGAAAGAAAATTAATCATCAAACTGAAAACCCGACGGTTTTTATATTCCCCACCTTCAACATTTGCTTGGGAGCAGTGATTGGTTTGATACATTCTTGATTCACAATGGCCCTTTCGTGTTTCGCACCGAAAAAACGCACATCGTACGTTGTGCCAAATTTTTTTATCACCTAAAACGATACGGTATAAAATTACGGAAATCTCAACAAATAATTGAATGCACTTCTTACCTTTGCTGGCCAATGACAGTAACCTTTCTGTTTAGCCCATACAATCTCGTGAGGATTTCTGCAAGGTAATGCGAACCAATCTGTACTAAGCATTTCACTGCTATGTTTGAAGCAATCTATACATGAAACTATTTCTCCTATATCGTGAAAGACATCTCTCGAAACAAATTTTGTCGCTTCATATTCTTGAGAATCGGCTAAAAATTTCGATTATGATTTAAGAAGCAAAAAGGAAACGCATGAATGTCAAGTAATACTGAGTAGGCTTATTTTTAAAATTACGTCCTTGAATATTTTCGAATGATCTCATTTAGTTTCCGTAATAAAGTACAAGAGTAATGGCCGTTGGCATAGGTGTCCCTTAAAATTTCCACCTAACTCGAGCATACCTTAATTAAGGTTCAAGATGAAAATATTTTCATTTCCACCAGTTCGACTCGACAATAACTTAGCCAAGGTTAACTTCCATCTGGCAACGTCGCCCAAATATGACAGATGTGATACAATGTCAAAATAACAGGAACTTTGAAGAAAACCCGATAGATGGCCTAACCTCCAAATCAAAATCTATTTCTACTTACTGTTATGAAAAATTCCGATGTTATGGTTCACAGTTAAAATATCCGATAAATATTCCGAAAACTTTGAGTATTCATTGTTTTCTATTTTAATTTCGATCATCGACATATCCATGGGACGACAAAACAAGTATTTTGCCCTGGAAGCCAAATCATTTTCTGTTACCCATCCCGGATAGGGATCCGCACCATTCATTTTATGTGTAATATTCGTCGGAATCTGAAAGAAATATTTCAATATTCGAATATTTCACCAAACATCTGTAAAGTGCATACGATGATAACCCAAAATTCCAAACATTGCGAAAAGAACTAAGCATAACTCACCCAGGCCTTCGATCTCATGTGAACAAACTTGAGTAAAGAGTTGAATTCTAATTTTTCGGTACAGAAATTATCCACCTTTTTCATGTTGCAGGCCATGCAAACTTCGCAATCGTAAAATTGTTTGTGTTCGTCCCATTCGTTATAACGCGTACTCAACGATTTAGAGTAGTCCAGTTGGCCATTCTTCAGTGATATCGTCGAGCCAGAATTCGTAATTAATTTAAAAAACAAAAAGTAGATATTCTTGAAGTCTTTCGGTACGCAATCGGCGTGGAATACTCTGTGGCAGGAATCTGTTTTGCAAAATTCCACTTCGCCCGCTTTATGACACTCAAAACAATACCAGTCTCTCGCATCTGAAACCGACTAAAATAAAAAAAAATGAATATAACCATTTTTAGTGGGGGCAGATCGGAATAAGTGCAGATTTCATTCACTACAAATTTATCGTTGTTTGATTCGACTACGCTTATGTTGAAACGATTCAGGGAAGATTTCATAAAACTTGGCACAATATCAGATGTTGTCTCTTCATTGAAAAGTTGTTATATTATAAATTTCTCAAATTCATCAAAGAATTTCACTGAAAGGATACTCAAGTCACTCACCGGATCCGAAGTTGGAAATGCTAATACTTGCGCCTTCAAAACACTCCTTCTCCATACCTTTCTGAAATGATGATCGAATCACAAATTCTGGATAGAACCAACCCGATTATGCATTTATCGCATGCGATTACTTACTTAATCAAATTATCAGACAACACGTCTTCCAAACTCTTTTTCCATTCAATTAAACTCGAGCCATGGGATTTAACGAGTTCTTTGACAATTTTTTCAGGTTCTGGAACTACTTTTTGCCATTTTAAATGTGCTATGGCATCCCAAACACTCTGTACGTCTGAAGGATCTGCTTTCCTAATGATAGGCATCTGGAAAAGCAAGAATGAGAGAATAACACTCCAAAAATTATTTCAATCGTTGAAGAAAATCACATGACTTTTATTTATGATGAAAACTTCGAAATTTTTGAATACATATTTCAAATCTCTCATGTAACAATATCTAAAATTTCTAATGGTAGATGATTTTCATTCATTCTTTTCGAGAAATAGACATAATGATACAATAAAATATTGTTCTATAATTAAAATCTCATGTAAATGTTGAAATAATTATAGGTCAAATTGTTAAATAACTTTGATAAGATTGAATCAACTTCTTCAAACAAAAATATCAGCCTAACTGTAAATACCCCTATAAATTCTAAAAAAACAGTTACTTCCTGGGTAACTCTTGAAAGAAACATGTGGGTAGCGAATAAACCAATTTAGTATTGCTCAGTCCTTCACCAGCTCATTATTTATTTGAAATGAACGAAATATATGCGGTGGTCGGTGTTATTCTCATTATTACTGGTTCAATAAGTTCTACTTATTTTACGCTTTATATTAAAAAAAGCAAATACAGAAAATGCTACGTGAATCATCTATTAGACGGAGTAGGGACACTATTTCTTGGATTTTTCTACATATACAGCTTTGTTAAACTCAAAGGAAGTTTGAAGTACCCAACAACCACACTGACTTTCCAAGAGGAAACTTATTTGAATGTAAGTGAAGAGCCACCTATTTTAAACTTTTTCCCCACTTTATCCACGACAATTGACCATCATCCAAGTACTTATGAAATTCCTGAAGGAATTCAAACTGAATTCAGTACAAATCTACCCAATTATACCGAAGAAATCACAATGATTCCTCTCATCGATAACTTGAAAAATGGCAGTTTCAGTTTTTACCAAAACTACTTCAAAGACCTCCTACAACAAAAAACTTCCAACAATACAAAATTAGCGAACCGTACTATATTTTATAATAACAAAGAGTATGGAAAAAGCATCCGGAATAATACGAAACCAAGAAGAAAACGTGAGCTCCGAGAATATATCAGTCAAGATATCGAATGTTTCAACAGGATTTTCCTGAAGCATGCACTTCTAATATGTTCTTTCGTATTTAGTGTTATATGCCTTATCAACAACACTAAATTTTGTTACGAACAAAAACCGCAGAACAACATCGAACCTAAGCCAGAAATCAAGGGAGAGTCTCAGGAATCGTCACAAATTTCTGAAGGTTCACAAAGCTCACTGTTTGTCAAAAATGAGAAATTAGGTATTGAAGACAATAAGGATGACGTTGAAAATCCTACCGAGAAAAGCTCACCGAATCTGGAAATTTTTTTAGCAAGAAGTACAAAATCTACGAATGAAAACAAGAAAATTGAACCGGATAAGGAAGCAGATAACATATGGATTTCAAGACATTCAACATACATTTTGAAACTTATAATAATATGGTTTTCGCCTGGATTATGCGTCTTCAGCCTTCATGTAATTATGGAGCCACAAAATTCACAAAACCAATCAATACATTTGGATTTGGCATACAATTTTACACCTACGGTGGTTAATAAGGATGTTTTAAAATTGATTAATAATCCACCAACTGCGATAACTCAAAAAAACACCAAGGAGATCAACGATATCGTTGAAAATGTCTACAACATAGTAGAAGAAATCAGCAACCAACCCAACGCTAAGACTCAATTAAACGACGATATCATGTATGATATAATACATTATTTAAATAGGAAACACGACAAGAAAACTAACACGAATGGTTGCTTTTTTAATACTACGGCTTTAAAAATCCACAGTTTTTTGATATTTTGTATCACATTCATCGGAAGCATTTTCTATCCCAAAATATTACAAATACAGATGAAACTTCAAGAGAATATCTTCACTAATTTCTCAATGATGTACCTTTCGGTTTACGTCGTTATATGGTTGCCTTGTATCTTAGAACTATTGTCTAGAATATATATTTTGGATGAAAATCCTTCTGCTCTTTCAGATACCACTCTAGCTCTAGCCAACCTCTTCATTGTAGTCAACAATCTAAATAATTATTTATTGAACAAAAAAATGAGAAAAACAATTGTTATTGTAGAAATATAAGACATAATCGAAACTTTGTTGTTTTATTTCATTTTCAACGATCGCGAGTGTAGCTACAAAGCAAATTATAATAAATATTTTCTTATAAGATACGTTTAACATCGAATAAATTGTCCTAAATAGAATAGTTTATAAACCATCCATTGATTGGGAAAATAACTGATTTACCTTCTCTGAAATAGAACTAACACGGCTTTTATTGGGATATAACTTCCTTCAGGTATTCAGTTCAGAATAATTTTTTTATAATTTTGTTGTGTTTTGGAACGGAAAAATCTTTAATTCTGTGATTTTCTGTAACCTTGGCCGTGGGTTTTTATTATACCGTGTATAGAAAAAAGAATATTTTTCCATCTATGTTCGCTTCTGTCAGAAATCAACAGAAAAAATGACGCAGTGACCAAGAAAACGACCAACGCGCACAGTGTTGCAAAATTTACAAAATACTTTGCAGCGTTCTCAGTGCGTTATCGCCATGTCTACTAGATTTTAAAGTTGTTATTTGAACTTTCATGGATTAAACTTTGCGTGTTGAATTTTTTACTCGTACTATTATGATGTAGTTGTTCGTGGTACAGTCTATTTTTGTGTGTATCGTTGATGAATTCCGTCAATTAATCTCGGAGCATTAAGAAAATTCACCTTCTACATATCCAAACAGATGCTTTTCGAAAATAACTCTTTCGTTTGTGTATATTCCTATAAGATTTTTTCGAACTCGTGAACAAAATGAGTGGGAATAACGACGACGAGAAGGAATTCCACAAGTCGGTGCCCCTGGACTTGGCTCGAAGTCAAATCACAACAGTGAGGACTGTTGAAGGCAAAGCCCCCTTGATGATGAATAGCCAGACTTTGAGAGGCATGCGAGTGTTAGCTCAAGGAATAACGTCTGGTGGCAGTCAGAGTATTGCTGGTCAAACGATTTTAACCACTAATATTATACCCCAGGTCTTGAAACAAGGTAAAATTCAGTTGAAATATCAAGGTAACCTATTATTGTTGTACTTTCAATATGCTATAATAATTTGGCGTTAAAATTTACCGAAATATATTTACCATTGCAGAACCTGTCAGAACTCAAATCACGAATATAATCAATAGTAGTAGTCAAAATTCGGCTGGGCAATCTCAGGGTGGTACGAGCATCACCCTGCAACGTCCTACCCAAGTCACCTTGACTGCTTCTTCTATCTCCCAGAGCTTGCAGTCGGGTGCAACTTATCACGTACCGAGAGGTCCAGCCGTAGTAGCGAACCTGGCAGCACAGAGAGGAAATGTAGCTAGTGTCCGTACCCCCATGATTGTAACCGCACAATCTGCTGGTCAGGTAATGTGAATTTTCATACAGAAATAATGGATACTCAATTTTGATTTCAAAAATTATTTAAGTTAATTTTTTAGGCACATTCATTCGTTCGTCCTCCCCGAGCTCCCAGCCCGGCTCAAGGCACCGCTTGGTTGAACACAAATTCGTCGAACGGTTCTCAGATCAAGGGCGCTCCTACAGTTCTCAGTTCTCCCGTTAGAGGTGCCACGGTCACTGGAAAGCCGACGTTGATCAATAGGACGCAAGCGTCGGCACAGGGCGTTCAAACTTTGAGACCTGCTACGATATTGCATTCTGCTATCACTATCGGACAACCGGGACAGGTATATATGACATGTATTTGAAGTTTGTTCGGATTTTTTGACAGGTTTGAGAGTATGACAATTGACAGAGGTCATAGATTGATAATTTTGTCAATCGAAGGCGCCATCTGGTGAGATTTTGGAATTAACCCATAAGAACACAGAAATTGGCAGCCACAGATTCGTAAATTTGACAATTCTGAAACAAAATCTATGGAGAGTTATCGAGTTATACTTACGTTTTATGTCAAAATTGGAGTAATTCATTTGAATTTCGATTGGATTTATTTTATTTAACCTATAAGACCACAGAAATCGTAGCTACAGATCCTTTAAACTCAGCAGTTACAGAAATCTATAAAGATGTGAGTTGTCGAGTTATACTTACGTATTATGTCAAAATTCATAACGTTGTATGAAGAAATTTTTTTTAAATTTCGATTAGATATTAGAAAATTCGTTTGATTTTTTTAAGCAATAAAATTAGATGTTAGGAAGTGTTGAATTGCGCCTAGTCGATCTAAATTGCTTGAATTATTCTTCAGTTTTCTAGGTATTAAACAAAAAATTAATATTCCGAACAATTAGTCAAAGTACCTAACGTAACCTATAAGACCACAGAAATCGTAGCTACAGATCCTTCAAACTCGGCAGTTACAGAAATCTATGAAGATGTGAGTTGTCGAGTTATACTTACATATAATGTCAAAATTCATAACGTTATATGAAGAAATTTTTTTTTAATTTCGATTAGATATTAGGAAATTCGTTTGATTTTTTTAAGCAATAAAATTAGATGTTAGAAAGTGTTGAAATGCGCCGAGTCGATCTAAATTGCTTGAGTTATTCTTCAGTTTTCTAGGTATTAAACAAAAAATTAATATTCCGAACAATTAGTCAAAGTACCTAACGTAACCTATAAGACCACAGAAATCGTAGCTACAGATCCTTCAAACTCGGCAGTTACAGAAATCTATGAAGATGTGAGTTGTCGAGTTATACTTACGTATTATGTCAAAATTCATAACGTTATATGAAGAAATTTTTTTTTAATTTCGATTAGATATTAGGAAATTCGTTTGATTTTTTTAAACAATAAAATTAGATGTTAGAAAGTGTTGAAATGCGCCTAGTCAATCTAAATTGCTTGAATTATTCTTCAGTTTTCTAGGTATTAAACAAAAAATTAATATTCCGAACAATTAGTCAAAGTACCTTATGTACCTAACGTAACCTATAAGACCACAGAAATCGTAGCTACAGATCCTTTAAACTCAGCAGTTACAGAAATCTATAAAGATGTGAGTTGTCGAGTTATTATTATGTATTATATCAAAATTCATAACGTTATATGAAGAAATTTTCTTTAAATTTCGATTAGATATTAGGAAATTCGTTTGATTTTTTTAAGCAATAAAATTAGATGTTAGAAAGTGTTGAAATGCGCCTAGTCAATCTAAATTGCTTGAATTATTCTTCAGTTTTCTAGGTATTAAACAAAAAATTAATATTCCGAACAATTAGTCAAAGTACCTAACGTAACCTATAAGACCACAGAAATCGTAGCTACAGATCCTTCAAACTCGGTAGTTACAGAAATCTATGAAGATGTGAGTTGTCGAGTTATACTAATGTATTATGTCAAAATTCATAACGTTAAATGAAGAAATTTTTATTTTATTTCTATTAGATATTAGGAAATTCGTTGGATTTTTTATGCAATAAAACTAGATGTTAGGAAGTGTTGAAATGCTCCTTGTTGATCCGAAGAACCTCAATTATTCTTCAGTTATCTAAGTATCAAACAAAAAATTCATCTCCCAAACAATTAATTGAAGTACCTTATCTACCTAACCTAACCTATAAGACCACAAAAATCGTAGCTAATGATTCTGTAAACTCGGCAGTTACAGATTCGTAAATCCAACGAGTCTTTTTTGGAGAAGTACAATTGTAATTGAATTACGATGAATATTGTCCCAAATTCGAACAGATGACTTCCATTGTTCATTTTTCAGATCCATTCCTTCAAGACGAGCCAAGGGTCCCCAGGTGTGCAAACTCTGAATAACACGGTTAATTTGTCTCAAGTTTTGCCACCTCGTACGCAAACTATCGTTTATAACCCCAGCTCAACAAATCAGTTCATCCCGACTCGATTAACTGTAGCTTCTGCGGTGCAAAATCAGAGACAAGTACTAAGGCCGGTATGTATCACTCGCTCAAATTAAATCATTGTCTAATATCTCTGTTTTTTCAGACTTATGTTAGTTCCGGAAAAGTCACAGTCACGAGTCAAATCAATTCGAATAGATTAATAAGCCCTCAAGGAACCGTTCTAACACCAGCTGCCAGAATATCCACAATATCAGCGCAACAATCTCAGAATACACTACCAATAGGCAACACGGCGACAAGGATAGTGTCGACACAACAGCCGGTGACTATCAATAGATTACCGGGTTCAACGAACACTGTACAAAATACTAGTGGGAATAATTTAGGTTCTGCGAGAATTCTTCACTCTATTGTGGCTGTTGCTAATTCGCAACAGAGAAACATCCAGACTTCGGGAGCTAAGGTCATAACTCAGGCTACACAGGGTAAATATCATTTGAGTTTTTTTACAGAGTTTTCTTACTATATTTCATTATCTGGGGAAAAATCCTAAAACAATAAATTACAATGATTCCTCTCATCAACAGCTTGAAAAATGGCAGTTTCAGTTTTTGCCAAAACTACTTCAAAGACCTAGTACAAAAAAAAAGCTTCCAATAATACAAAATTCGTGAACCGCACTATATTTCATAATAACAAAAAGCATCCAGAATAATACGAAACCAAGAAGAAAACGCGAGCTCCGAGAATATATCAGTCAAGATATCGAATGTTTCAACAGGATTTTCCTGAAGCATGTACTTCTAATATGTTCTTTTTTATTTAGTGTTATATGCCTTATCAACAACACTAAATTTCGTTACGAACAAAAACCGCAAAACAACATCGAACCTAAGCAAGAAATCAAGGGCGAGTCTCTGGAATCGTCACAAATTTCTGAAGGTTCACGCAGATCGCCGTTTGTCAAAAATGAGAAATTAGGTATTAAAGACAATAAGGATGACGTTGAAAATAGTACGGAGAAAAGCTCACCGAATCTGGAAATTTTTTCAGCAAGAAGTACGAAATCTACGAATGAAAACAATAAAATTGGATCGGATAAGGAAGCAGCTAATATATGGATTTCAAAACATTCAACATACCTATAATTTGAAACTTATAATATTATGGTTTTCGCCTGGAATATGGCGGCAAAATTCACAAAACCACTCAATACATTTGGATTTTGCTTATAATTTTATACCTACGGTAGTTAATAAGGATGTTTTAAAATTGATTTATAATCTAACTGCGATAACCCAAGAAAACACCAAGGAGATCAAGAATATTGTAGAAAATGTCTACAACATAGTGGAAGAAATTAGCAACCAACCCAATGCTAAGAATCAATTAAAGACGATATCATGTACAATATAATATTATATAAATAGGAAAGGAATTTAAATAGGAAACACGACAAGAAAACTTACACAAATGTTTGCCCTTTCTATACGTCCACTTAAAAATCCACAGTTTTTTGATATTTTGTATCACTTTCATCGAAAGCATTTTCTATTCCAAAATATTACAAATACAGATGAAACTCCAAAAGAATATCTTCACTAATTTTTCAATGTGTACCTTTTGGTTTAGGTCATTATATGGTTGCCTTGCTAACCTCTAGTCATTGTAGTCAATAATCTAAATAAATTCATTTCATTTTCGATTAGAAATCTTTGAAATCATCTTAAAAATAATACTCTAACTTTCTATATATGTACAAATCTATTTTTGAGAATGAATTGGGTTTTTTTTTCCAATAGAGATGAAGGAAACTAAGTGATGTGGAAATGATGAAACTTCTTAAAAAATTTGTGAAAGTAAAGTAAGAGGATGCCGTCAGAAATATATTAATCCAACTACCTTGTTTGGACTCAATTTTTAAATTCTTTTCTCCAAAAAATGATTACAACATACAGTGGTGCAATATGGAGCATATCAGAAATTGTTTCCAAACTAGTCATTGTTATTTTTCAGATAAAGGTTATCAGCATTGTTGTACTCATATTGTTTCGAGAATTTTAATCATTGTTGAACGTACTCCTTGATTAATGTACATTTCTATCAATATTTTCAAAACGAATTTCCTTTCTTTTCAAGGTACTATTCATTTGACGCCTTTGAATGCGCCAATAAAAACGGCACCAAGCAATACTCAGAGTATAACAAGAACAAGTAAGTCTTTATAAAGTTCGAAGTTGTGGATCTTTGGTATTCACATTTTTTCATTTCAGTTAACGTGCCTGCTGCATTAGTGGCACAAAGGCCTACTGCCGTAGTTTCTTCCCAAACAATACCTATTGTTAAAGCTTTTCCACAGGAAAACCCACAAAACTCGAATGTTTTCATCCATACTCCGGTTCCATCCAATGTGTCACATCGGGCATCCCCAAGTAAGTGTTTTGTATAATTGAAAGAAAATTATCATTATTATTCAAACCTGTCATTCGGAGGTTTATATAAGACCTTTTTCTATGCACAGGGTGATACCAAATTCGACGTGAACCGTTAGTATGACTCATTTGAGCCATATTTATTGATATCCAAAAATCGATTTTCATCAGAGAAGGAAATGATATGTATGAAAAAAGCGAAAATATGCTGTGATAGATGTTGAAAAAGAATTCGTATGATTTGAAGAAAAGAATAGTCAATTTGTAATATCAATTCGCCAGCAACTTTCGAACTCCACAATTTATGTACGACAAAAGTATTTTGAAAACTTGCCAAATTCCTTCTTCATTTCATAAAAAAGTTTTCGTTAGAATGCAGGCCCTAGTTTCGTTTCAGCAGATTTTTTTATAAACAACCCTTTGAATCTCCGGCAAAAAAAATAGTGATTTGGCGTTGATGTTTGGATGTGAGCAATAGCTAATCTTTTGATGGTCCCTACTATCTACCTGACAACTTAAATCCAAACATCAACGCCAAATCACTATTTTTTTTGCCGGAGATTCAAAGGGTTGTTTATAAAAAAATCTGCTGAAACGAAACTAGTGCCTGCATTCTAACGAAAACTTTTTTTAGAAATGGAGAAGGAATTTGGCAAGTTTTTAAAATAACTTTGTCATACATAAATTGTGGAGTTCGAAAGTTGGAGGCTAATTGATATTAGAAATTGACTATTCTTTTCTTCACGAAATCTTTTTCAACATCTATTACAGCATATTTTCTCTTTTTTCATACATATCATATCCTTCTCTGATAAAAATAATCCGAAATTACAGTGAAAGCCGTTTATTACGACACCGGTTATAACGAAAATCCGTATATAACGACGAAATTATCGACAATTGTTTGGAATTCTAAGTAATTTATTCAACCATTCGGTTGTAACGACTTCGTTTATAACGACGAAGTCGCTTATAACGACAAAAATTTTCCAAGGTTGTCTAGGTCTATTTCTTCCGTTTATAACGACGTACCACTAAGAATTCGTCGCTGCAGGCACGTGATCTTCCGGAAATACACGTGCGATGCAGGGGAATCCCCGTTTTATGTTACGTTGTGAAGACATAAGCAGTTGCAGTTCTTAATTGATTGACTTTAGTTCATTCTTCGAGCGAGTGACTACACCAAAAGGGCTTCAACGTCTAAATTAAGAAGAAAATCTTTTTCAATTGAAGATAAAGGGATAAATCTATTTCTGCGTTCATTTATGAAAATTTTTGGATATAACGACCATCGGATAGAACGACCTAATATTCACGGTCCCCTCAATGTCGTTATAACCGGATTCCACTGTATAATCAAACCTGTAGAAAAAATTGATAAAAATGGAGTAAGGTGACTAATTTTTCAAAAAACACAAAAACTCGTAAACTGTTGATTTTTGGATGTTAATAAATATGGCTCAAATGAGTCATACTAACACGTCCTTCAAGGTTCACGTCGAATTTGGAATCACCCTGTATATCCGCATTATCGTAAGTTGGGACACCCGGTAAAATGTTCTTGGTGAACAATGACATTTACAATTTTTTCAAAGAGTGTTGTTATCATTCCCATTTTTCTGAAAGAAACAGCCTAAACAAATGATCTATTGTCATTTCCATATGTGATTATGACATTTCGCTTTGATTTGATGTTAATTTTATCGTTTATTCCAAAAAAAAAACCAAAATAATCACGTTTTAACATTTGTAATACACCCCAATTTATTCCAGAGCTCATTTAACCGCTTATTATTCTAGGTCCAACCAGTGTTACACAGACAAATACCCTGGTGCCTGCCACAACGGTTTCTGCGTACACTATAGGTGGGGGTACCTATTTTTACGATGCTTCTGGTACCTATTCAGCATCACGTTCTTTCGGTCAGCAATCCAGTAATTTCACGACCGTTACTCAAGCTTCGCAGCCCATAAGATCTGCAGTTATGGGTACACAGGTCCATAGTGAGTGACGCAATTTCTTATGAATTACTTGAATTAATTAAAATATTTTTAGGTATGGTTGCCAATCCACAAACAATGCGCTACAATTCCGTTATGGTAGTTGAACAGGGACGAAACCAACAACAATTCAATTCGGACTTCCAAGATCAAACGGTTCAACAGACGCCTCTCACAGGCAGAACTACAGCTTCGCCAAGGCCTAGTATCCTAAGAAAACGTGACCACGAAGGCAACTCTTTGAAGGTACGAGAAGTACATTTTTTTGTAATTTTAGTATTCACCTTTGTGGTTTTTACAGGTTGCGAAAAATCTCAACAATGTGTTGGCCAGTCTTCCCTCTCAACCTCAAATAAGTCAACTTCCGTTATCGCCTCCTCCCAGGCCAGATTCTAGAGGGAACGGGAACAGTTCTGGGGGGAGTACTACTATTTCTGCCACTTCCAGTCCCGGACCAGCAGAAGACGACAGTAGTATGCCCCCAGTATCTGAGAACCATAAGGAAGAAGATGTCAAACCTCCCATAGAAATGAGTCCTAGGAAAAAGCCGAGAAAACAACAATTGTAAGTTTCATCCACAATTTATACCTTCCGGTTATTATCAAATTTCTCCTGTAGGACTGGGAATGATATGAACGAACACAACGATGACATGCAGTTCATTTCGGATAACGCTATCAAGAAAGATGAGTTTTCGGATGTCGGCTCAGACGAGCCCAAGGATGGGGCTCCGGAAGCTCATCGTGTGGCTACAGTTCGTAAACCTGCCACGGCAAGTCTGTTGAACAGTTATAAGCAGAACTGGAAATCGACTCATAATCATTTCGTGAGGTATTCAGATGTCAAGCCGAAGGAGGAAAGGAAGCCCACGATTATAGATTTGGCCAATCAGTTCAGGATTCAGGACAAAGTCAACGGTTGGAAGGTCTATCATTTGTCGACGCAAATGGATGATCTTGTAAGTACTATTATCTCGGGTATGAGAAATCTATGTTAAGCTTTAAATGTTTTCACAGGCTGAGTTGGAGCAAGCGGATTATGAAAATTTGAGCGACTTCCTCAAATGTATAGAAGACGATGGGGAAAATAAGTCTGATAGAGATATCAATAGAATAAGTGAATTAATCAAGGTATTATTCGTTGTGAATTTAGTTTCTTATGGGGTTTTAATTTTCTTTATTTCAGGGCAATTTGCAGAGAATCAAAATCATTCAAGAGGGTATAATAGAGGCAAAATCTCAAATGATGAAAGTGTTTGACCACAAATCTCAAGTAACAGACCTTATAAACCGATGTGCCAGCAAACGTAATTTTAAGAAAAGAGAAAAGTTATAACTTAAAATAGTTAATATTTAAGTTGATAAACATGTTTGTTTTTAAATTGACAAAAATATATTTATTAATTTTATAAGCAAGAATTTATTTATGTTCTCGAATGTACATATTGGCAATATAATATTAGAAATAAAAAAATGTTATTATATATGATTTATAAATAAAAAAAATTCCATTTGATATTTAGAGAATATTGTTATCTGGATCCTTCCTACTTTTTAAAGTCTTGAGAAATAAATTGATCAAATTAGGTATATCAAATAAAATATTGATCGAGTTTTCGAAACCTGGGAAATTTTTTAAAAACCATGATTTTCTCATATTTTGCGTGTATATATCCCTATTTTTCTTTCAAATCCGTTTCACTGGCAAGATTGAACGAAAGTATTCATTCATAACCTCTATGGTCTTGGGGTAGAAATTTTGGTTGTAAAAACCCGGAAATGTAAAACATATCATGAGTCTAGAAAACACTTATTTCTCACTCAAATTCACTTCTTTCAATTTTCCATATCCGTAATTTCGACTGCATTCTAGATGGAATAAATGCATTGGTATAACGTTCACAACTTACCAAAATTGATCAGAAATTCCTGTAAACTGCACGTGGGAGTTCGGAAATTCGCGTTTCGAAAGGAATCATGACTCCGCCAAAGTTTGAAAAAGTTATCGAAGGACAAATCAGTTCATAAATATTCCAACATAACCCTGTCGTACTCAATTTATTCAGATGGAGTGGGGAGTAGCACTGCAAGGTTTCCTTTGTGATTGAATTTTATTGATTTTCCATCTTGTTTTTTCATTTTTAAATTATTAAAAAAAATATCGTCCCAATTCAGAACAAGGGATATTCGAAATCGACAAAGCAGAATTAATACGAAAAACATGATTCCATTCTAATGTACAATATTCAATACTAAAATATTCCTAAGTACAAATAAAACTAGCGAAATCCAGTGATAAATATTTACAATTCATGAAAGAATGTATCAAATTTACAATTGAATACAGATCAACTGATTTTATAAAAAGGAAGAAAGTTATCAGTCTAAAAACCACCTCTATTCGGACCACCTCTCCTCGGCACACCACGACCTCTGCCAATTTCTGAACCGCCTCTTCCTCTTGATCTACCACCTCTCGGACCACCCCTCATCGCTCCACCTCTCCTTCCTCGCTGACCTCTAAAGTTATCGTTATTCGGAGGACCACTCCTGAAATTGTCATCCGGACTTCTGAAATTATCACTATTTGACGGTGGTCCGCTTCTGAAATTATCACTATTCGGTGGACCACTCCTGAAATTACCACTATTGGGACCACCTCTAAAATTGTCACTGTTCGGTGGAAGGCCACCTCTGAAATTGTCATTACTTGGGGGACCACCCCTGAAATCGTTACTAGGACCGCTTCTGAAATTATCACTATTGGGTGGAGCACCTCTGAAGTTATCGCCACCTCTGAAACCTTCGTTATTTAGGGGTCCTCGGAAATTGTCTTTGTTGGGTGGTCTGAAACTGTCTTTATTTGGAGCTCGGAAACTATCATTATTCACACCCTTAAACCTATCATTCGGAGGTCTGAAACTATCAACTGCAGGACCTCGGAAGTTATTCGCAGGGATATTCCAGTTTCCATCTTTTTGTCCGAAGCTTCTTTCGTTCCTGTTGAAGTTACCGCCACCTCTGAAGTTCGGAGGAGGTCCCCTGAAGTTTCTGCCCCCGAACTGGTTGGATTGGCCGTTCCTCTGCCAACTACCCGGTTCGTCGTAATAATCCTCATCGTAATCTTTATTCTCCTCGAACGGCTCTCTGAAATCTTCATCTTCCACAAATTCCCCGTCGAACTGCCTGTAATCGTCGTCGACCTGGTTCCTCATCTCGAAATCTCTAGATCTGAAATCCATTTCACGACTATTTCTGAAATCGACATCCATTCTCATATCGTTGTCACTGGCATTCTTCATCCAGAAGTCGTTGTCGCTATTTCCAAACGAAGATTGGACCCCGGTGGTGGCTGGAATATTTCCACTCAAGGCAGCCTCTTTATCTGACGGATCTATTAGGTAGTCTTCCTCATTATCATCCTTGATAGGCATCACATCATGGAGTTCTTCGATTTCTCCCGAATCGATGTATTTTTGGAGGGCCTCCGGCCCATCTGCGATGGCTTGCTCCAGTTTGGACCCAGCTGGAAAATCACAAGTCAATTTTTCATATATTGTCGAAAATGTCGAAACAATAACTTACGTTCCACAGGAATTAATTTGCCATACACTATGATGGCATTGGGATTTATTTTCTCTAACGGTACTACTCCTGGTGCATTTTCTACAAGGTGATTCAGTACTTCTGTAATAGATCCTGGATTATCATCTGCAAAAAAAATATATGAATTTGAATTCAAGAAATAGAAATAGTTTATTTTCTTACCAACTGCTCCCGTCTCATTCCATTGTGCCTGGAAATTACGTGGAATAGGTTTACTAAACGGCACTTTCTTAGGTTTCGCCTTGTCTTCATTCGTGACGCCTCCCAATAAGTCCAAGTCGAGTCCAGGAATGGTTTCATTGGCATCCGAAATGAGTGAAGTGATATCGACTTTATCTTCAGGTCCCATACCGGGTATAACAGAAGATGGTTCTTCAACCGCTGAAAATATATCGAAAACATTCAGGAATAATCAATAAACTTATAGGACGATAACTACTGGGATCTGAAGAATCTTTACCTGCCATATCCAAATCCTCCAACCCTGCAATACCGCCCGGAAGAGTATTGAGGTTATATTTATCCCGCATCTGATCTCCCGGACGGTTCCTCGTCCAAAATTTACTGGTGTGATCGTTGGATCCCGAACATAAAATATGTCCCAAAGGATGCCACGCTAAAGTCCACACAATGCTGTCGTGTGCCTGTTCGATAGCTCCAACTTCCTTATCGGCCCTGAAATACGAACTTGAATGAATATTCCCTAAATTTAAGATAGTCAAGCCTTACCCAACATGCCAAAACATGATGGACCCGTCTGAGCCCCCGCTCGCGAAGAGACCCTCATGAACCGGATGCCAAGCGACGCTGGAAGCCTCTTTCTTGTGACCTCTGAAAGTCTGAACTTCTTGGGAGAGATTCCTCAGATCGAAAAGTTTCAGGAGGTGATCTCTCGAGGCGGTTATGAGCCAGTTTCCGTTGTCGTTCCATTTGAGATCCATTACGGTCAATTTGTGGGCATGTCTGGAAAAAAGTAACCCCAATTCAATTTTTGTTCTAAATTCAAAACGGCTTTCTATAAAATACTTACAGGGTTGCTAAAGATTGTCCCGACTTAGGATCCCATAGCTTGATTGGTTGCTGGTTGTCTTTGCTACCCGATACGATAAGGCTTTTTTGAGGATGCCAATGAACACATTTTACATCAGCACCGTGCCCTAAAGAAATAATTTTCAAATAGGATAATAATAATATTGACAATTTTCCTATGAAAAATATGAAATTTCTTCACATTTTCCATGAAAAACAAACTTACCTCTCAAGATTTTTTCTTCCTGGTACCGGAAAAAGTCCCAAATTCTCAAGGTACCATCATCGGAACATGTTACAAACTTGGTATCCGAAGGGCTGAAGCTAAATACATGTTTTCATCATTAATAAAACGTAAAAAATTCACTGGATAATATTAACTAGATTATCTTCAGAAATGTGTTGATCTTTCAAGGAGATATGAGGATCAAACATTAATAATACTTGAATAGTTTACAACAATTTAATGGAATGCATTCCTGAAAATAAATTTGAAACATAAAAATGTGATTGTATTGAGTTTTATCGAAAGGATTTCACTGTTCCGATCATCAAATAATAAGCATTGATTAAACCACAATGGAATTCGTTCTATTTGATTGTGTGTAGGGGGAACTATAAAGAATTGATAAAATTTGGCTCAACTCATCCTGAATACATTTTTATTATAACTCTGCTTGAAAACATACAA
Organism: Aphidecta obliterata; assembly: GCA_963966015.1. NCBI lineage: Eukaryota > Metazoa > Arthropoda > Insecta > Coleoptera > Coccinellidae > Aphidecta > Aphidecta obliterata. The sequence goes on along the minus strand of OZ014430.1, from coordinate 36,745,932 downwards.
AAGAAATAAATATTTGCCATTTAATTTTAATCCAAATAGATTTAATGAATGAAATGAGAAAAATTTAAGGAAAGGTTGAAATTTCCATCGATTTCAAAGGTTTATTGAAAATAAAATTCAAAACACACAGATCGATAAAATTATTAAAAAGCCATATTTCAGAAATAATCAAGATATAAATCGCACTTTATTGAATTCATTTTCTTAATTTTCCTCATCCCAAAAATGTTGTCAGTTACTTTGCACTAAATTTCAGGCTAAAGGACCTAAGTACACTATTTTGAAGTCCAGAAGGATAATCTACTCTGAAAACTGGAGGTGGAATTAATTAAACAAAAAAAATTTGTTCTTTTTGATTTAAAATACATATCTCGAGTAGCAAAAATTCCTCTCCTCTTGATATACATCTTCCATTTTCGTTGACACTGAAAAAGTCGCAACAAATGCCGAATTTTCAAATAATTTGAGCTTGCTCCATAATCGATAATTGCTTAAAAAAAGAACAAAAACAGAAAAATAAAAAAGTTATCTGATGATGAAAAAACAAAATCCATCGGGATGAGTCCATTGAACCACTTTTGTAGTCAAAAATGGCCAAAATCGAAGAATAGTTTCACCAAACAAGTCGCCATCCTTTATTCAAAAATATTCAAATACCAAAAAAATGTTCTAGCTGTGATCGGAAGATAAACACAAGATGAAAATAAAAATCTGCATTACTGTGAATGATTTTATTTCATTTCTTCGGAGAAATAAAACAAGTACTTGTTCAAAACTTTTTTATTTACACATGGAACCGGAAGGGCAAAAAATGAAAACGCAATTTCAAACATCTTCCCAAACGGTGTACCACGAAAAACGTTTGAGAAAATACCTGAAATCGTCTCCGAATTTCAATTTGAGAATAGAATTTATTCAGGAAAATTCTACATCACGGGTACATATCACAGTTGGTTCTTAATTATCACAGCATCAGTTACTCGATTATGATAGACATGTCTCTGATTTTACCATGAATAAATCATTCGAGCATCGTCCACACACCAAAATGTAGTCTGTTTAAATCGTTTTGTTTTAAAAATGTTTAAATTCAAAATTATCGCTTACTTACTTTACTTTGATGTGTGGACTTCGTCTCCAACTTATTCTTAATTCATTTTCAGGAAGGGGTGGGTGTAATTTATTGAATATAGCATTTACATGGTAAAATAAAACGAAGAGTAGTTGTAGATACCTTATGCCTCGTAGCGCTTCTTTATGAGCTTGAAACATCTTGACATTATTCATATTCGACTGCCAGTACTTGACGTATCCCGCATGGTCCCCAGTTACCATCCAGCTGTCGTTGTGACTCCAAACCATCGTTCGTACCGGACTATCGTGTGCCTGAAAAAAAATTTAAAATGACAACCTTGAATTCTCGAAAATGATTTATTAAAATCAAGTTCTCTTCATAATTTTGCTCACCTGTAAAATAGTTTCAAAATTGAAAGTAAGTCCGTTCCAAAGAGTGAACTCTCCCGAACTAGCTCCGGTAACCAACCGTCTCCCTTCGGGCGTCCAAGCCATGCAAAATATCGGGCATCTCATTTTATTCGTTGCAGTTTTGACGAATCGGGTCGTAACGCAATTGATGGGATTATCGGGGTAACTTGGTGGCGGCATCATATCAGGATAATACATCACGTCCGGTTGTAAGGCTCTTCTATCCCTGCTATCTCTTTGCCATACTCTATTTTCCAATTCTTTAATGATGGCTGAGTTATAATCTACAGTTTTCCTCATTACAGACTTTCTCAAACGTTTTCCGTCAAAGTCTTCCAAAGTCATGTTTCCAAGCGGTCCAGGTAATGGTCTTTGGAAATTCATGAAAGGTTTGAATTGTGGTCTGTTCCCGTATCCTACGTGTTAATAAAAAAAATTTAAATCCTTCGTAAATTTGATAGAATTCCAAAACTAACCTTGAATTGGGGGTACCACTATGTTAGGTGGAGGACCAGTCAAATTCGGTGGGGGCATTGCTAAATTAGGTTGTGCGAATTCCATATTTAAATTTATTCTTTATTCAATCAGTATAATATGTATTAACTTAGTTACTGAAACAATACCATATTACCGATTAAAACTCTGATTCATTCCATCAAGTGTGCAAATCGAATTATATCAGCATTGTTACAAAAGGAATATACTCTGAATTAAAAAATCAACGAGATTAAAACTCAAAAAAAGCGAGATCAATAATTTCAAATTTACTAAACGAGCTTTTCGACTCGTGTAATCATTCTAAATTCTTCACAAGATGGAAGCAATACCCACAGAAAAGAGTGACATTTATGCAAGATACATAGAATAATAATAATTCGCGATTCCAACTACCGAAGAGGGCGCTGCGGAATGTAAACAAACATGGAGGAAAACGAGTAGCTTTTCGGGATTTATTTGTGGTGAAACGGATTATTTTAGGTGTTTTTCAGGTTTTTCCTTCGATTTTGTGAGTTCTATGTGAAGACTTTTTGGTGAATAATTGGATTATTGATAGTGTAGTGTCAAGTTTATTGATTTTAGGTGAACAAATTGGTTTTAATTTAAATTCATCGAAATTGATAATAATTCAACAGGAAAAATGGAGCACTATTTGAGTTTGACGACTGTGTTCAATTATTTAGAAGCTACACCTAATAGTCGATCATTTGTGCTTTTCTTCGGTCTATTTTTTCTACTATGCCAAATGCATTAGTGACACAAACTGCTGAGGCATCTTTCTTATGAAATTTATGGAAATGTATAGCCCTGTTTTGATTTTTCTTCGAAGAGCATTTGAAGACAACAATTACAATTGTTTTTTTTTCTAATACTGGAACTTTGTTCACTCATTGTTATATAATCAAAAGTCCTAAAATTCATGTACATTTATTATTCAGACAAAATCGTTTCTTCACACTGCACCTTGAAGATGATTCTAATTTCAATCTTACAGAACGATTTTAAGTCACAGTCATTTGAAATTCTAAGATCAATTTCATAACACTCTTGTTGATAATTATTGAATTACCTTTCTAAATCACCACTCAAACCTGCCCCAGAAAATTGGACTCAAACTTGTAACCTAAAATTCAATAACTTTGTGAACGTATTTTAACTAATTAGCACTGATATAAATACCTTACCGACTACTCATTTTCGATACCGATACGTTTCTGCTCAGAAAACGATAAAAATATACCTCACGATTACCTGGTTTCTGGATACAAAATAAAAATATTTAGCTCAAAAGGACGTGAAATATCAAAACAATACTCGTTTTCTAGGTTCGGTATTATGCCGGCAGGGGGCGTTTAGAGCTTTGGAATCGCGAATTCGATTACCTCTATTTTTTGAGGAAAAAGTTATGTGAATTGTATTAAATTGCAACATCGACAACTTGAATTCGGTAAAGAAAATTGGACTGTCATCAAAATTATATTTGGAATTTAAAAGAACTACTAAATCATGTTCTGTGACGTTTATTTATATTAGTTTTCTGTGTCTATATTTGTCAATTGAGAAATGGTTTTCGTATAATTCGAATTTTCTGCAAAATATAAAATTATTTTATAAATAATGTCTCAAGAATCGAAAATTTCCCTTCATTTAGATGTTAATAATGGGATGGACAGGTACTCAGGAGTTATGGATATTTTTCACTGTATAAATGGGTTATTTCAAATGCAAATATCAACATCAGTTCCTTGATTTCCAGAGTGACCGAATTGGTTCAGACCAGGCTCATTGAATGTGGTTGGAGAGATCAAGTGAGATTGGCTTGCCGTAAAGCGATTACGGAAACTAAAGATAAGCAAGTGCCCACTGTAGACGAATTGATATCTACCGTTACATCTAAGGCAAGAAGTATGGTTCCAGATTCAGTTAAACGAGAATTATTACACGAATTAGAAATGATACTGGTCAATGTTGATAGGACGGGCTATGCAAAACATTTTTAATATCTGTTTAGTGACTAGGTTTTATCGATGATTTTCCAAATGTGGTAATTTTATATAATTTTCGATGTGATATTTGACTTCGATTAATTGTTCTGTGAGTTGTTTTTAGAATTATATGTACTGATTTAACATACGAATAATTGTGAAATGGTATTAATTCAATTATTTATAAAGAATTTGCTCATTAAAACAAATTTATGACGACTTTTGAAAACTACCTGGATCCTGTCAAATTTAAGAATTTGTCATTTGCATTGAAAAATGAATTGCTTGTGTAGGAGCAGCATTCCCTCTTGTCCTGAATATTCAGAGATTCAAGAAAAATACGCACAGATATTTCACATTCTGAGAAAATTGACAGAGTTATTGGAGTCCGAATTATTGTCTTGTTTGACTGGTCGGGAGTTTGAGTTGTTCGATCATTACTTCGGAATGCAACCACAAGCTCATGTGAGTAACGTAAAATGATTTGGTGAATGTTCCAACAATTTTTTTGCAGTTCGTGAACGATTTACCATTCGTGTGCAGACTCTTGGAGTTGTTACCGGAAAGAATGTACGAGAACGAGGTATTTGAAGATTACTACGAAAAATATCTTCGTCTTTGTGGCGTACCCCCATTGATGCTACGTTCTTCAGAGTCGCTCACTTGCGGAAAAGATTTGGAGGAATTTTTCTCAGTTTTAGGTGAGGCCATATCAAAACTTATCCCTTATATAACTTCAATTTATTTCAGGTGGCCTGTTATTCTACTTGAAAAGGGAAAAGCATCGATTTATTCTGCTCGAAGCGATCACTGATATTTTATCAAGAAAAATCGAATATCCTAGATGTTACGTTTCTTTGAGTAAATTACAGCATGCAGCTGCCGACAGTCTTCTTCCAAGAATAGTCGGAAGATTTTTGTCGTTCGCATCTGACGAGATGTACGAAAGACTGTTGAATATTAGCGTTCTGCTGGCGGAAGCCTCGAATCTTGCCTGTGAGTTTTAGATTAGAACGTTCCTTATTCGATACAAAATATTCGTTGTCCTCGCAGGTCATAAGATGATTGAAGAAGGCGCTGTGGATTCCGTGCTGATTCATTTAACCCCTGAATGTAAATTAGGGACATTTAATAACGCCGTTTCGTCTGATTTACATCTCCGTCACTATGAGGAGTCTTCCAACTTGATTTGGTTGTTGTTAAAGAGTCTGAAGGGTTTAAGTGAAGAGAAAATTAGTGAACTACCTTCTCCTACCAGATATGCTTTCTGGTTAGTCAATTTTGGTTCATCATTTCCAATGGAAATTGAAAATCAAACAATTTTTTCAGGAGCTTAAGATTTGCTCTTAAATACTTCTATACGAACAAGAGATGCCGAATTGATCGAAACAATATAGTGGCCATTCTTTTGAAAATAGTGGATATATTTCCGACTACGGAATTTGTTCAATCTGGTTTGGCTAAAGGTAAAATAAAAATTGATCTATCTATAATTCGAAAGAAATTGCTTCGGGTCAAATCCCAAAACCTGGCAACACTGCAATGAAACATTCTCTAAAAAACTTTTGCACTTTTTGAGCGCTCGTTCTACTTACACGAGGGCTATATGATTTCGTCACAATGTCTATATTTTTCGAATTTTGAGCAGAAAATCGACAAGGTTCGATTCACTGATGACGAGTCCGTCGAAAAATTCGTGTCTGTCCGTTTACACGATAACTCTCGAACGGAACGACCTAGAAACTTGAAACTTTTAGGGTAGGTTCGAATCTCGAATGCTGCGATTAAGTCCGTTATTGGTAAAAGTTCGACCAGGGGTTCCGTAAATATGGTCGTTTGTATTCAGGCTACTTTTTTCCAGAACCATTTTGAATTCCAACGAATTATTGAATAAAAAATCCTTCTATTTCTGTAACAACTGATTTGGCATAATTGACAAAGAGTTGCTGTCAATTTTTAGACAGCTGCCAAAAATTTCTTCAATTGGTTTCCAAAACTGGAAAATGCGAATCTACCTTCAAGGTGGACGAACGAGCGCTCAAAAGTTCCTGGCTTCACGGCAGTGCTTTCCATAATTTTTTATTTTGGTTCTATTCAAGTTTATTGTTGAAAAAATTCTTTCAACGGTTGCACTTGAATGTGACAAACAGAGGATATCAAAAATGATACTACAATAATTCTGAAATGTTGGTCTAAAATTCTGACATATTTAGGTTGTAACTTATTCATACCTAGATTTTGGAACAAAATCCCGTTACCTATAAATTCAGGATAAATCCCTAAACCTGGCAACGCTGCAATAAAACATTTTCAAAAAACTTTTAAACTTTTTTGAACCATGAAGGTTTTCAAACTCAATTATAATTAATTTTTAGTGATCCTAGCACTGTTTACTTCATTTCAGACATTATACAACTAAATTTGGTGGTAGAAAATGATACAATTCACGACACGGAATGGTCAGGAATTCAGATCACACCTTGTACGGAAGACTTTGTTTTTGTTCGGTTATTGTTGATGTTTCTTTACTTCTTCAATAGGACTGAATATTATGGAGCAATTCATGTAAGTTTTATCAATGCTATCAAACTACTATCCCATGTTGCAAATTTTCTTGTGCACGGCTCCGAGTTCAAGAAGGTCTTTGAATACTACCAAAGTATCGAGTGAATTCTCATTAATAATTATTCGAAATTGAAGTTCCTCAGAGACACGAGTTTGATTGGATTGAAAATGAAATTGGTGTCACATAGCCAGTCGGTGAAATGGCATAAAGATCATCTCGGTAAACTGATATCTATTGTGGTTAGCGTATTCGCACAGACTGTATTGTACACCCTCGAGATTTTTCTTGCTGAAAAAGGAATAATAAAGTGAGTATTATGTCCTAAAACTTCATCACCAAAGTTTCGAACAATCCTGTGAACTAGGTTCATGGAGATTCTTCTTGAAAGGAAACACAATATAGAGGTTTATCTGTCCTTGTTGAGATCGTTGATAATAATGGGAAGGACGGAAAAGATCAAATCGAGAATGATTCTGAATCGTTTGTTGGACATCAGAGCTCAGACAGTTTTGATGGGTACGCCCAGTTACTCCCACAAATAATTGTTATATCAGTCCAATTTTTTTCCAGAGTATTGCGAATCGACTTCATCCAAGGACGTATTAGAATCCAAAGATCAATTAGCAGTAGCCTATTCCTTCGCAATCTTAGAAAAAATATTCAAGAGCAAAATCAACTTGGCCAACAAAAAAATGATGAATCTATGCATCAATTTCCTCAGAAGGATAAGATCTCCTTGGGACCAGGACCCTTTCACGAAGCCCGAACTACCCATCATGATAATATCGTGCCTGTGGAACATCCTCCTATGCGACGAACAAAATTTGAAACAGTTCATCCAACAGGAAGGAATTTATATTCTATTGGATTTAGCTGAGGTATAAATTCACATTAATTCCACTATAAATTTGATTTTGCAATACTTCACTTCAGAGTTCCGTTTGGCCAGTCAAGGTTGTCGCTTTCGGTTTGCTAACCGACGTATGCGAAGAATCCTTGGCAATACCATTTTTCGTCACGTGGAGAGGGAGAAAACATCAAAAGATCCTCTCGTTCTTATTGGAAATTTTCAGGGAAGAGAACCAGATGTTGGGCTCTAAGCATAGTGCGAGTGGACTCATCGAAGGTAAAAGGAATCTCATTCTTTGAACGTATCAAATAGATCTCTTGTAGACGTCGAACTGCCTCTCATGGGTCTCGAACAATATCAAAATATATGCGATCCGCAAAACACGTTGGAAGCCAGTCCAGCCATTTCCGACATGATCGGAAGCTGCAGACCCAAGATCTACGCAATTTTGGACATGCTCACTTATGTCCACGAGGAGGAAGTCAGAATGGCCAACGAGATTTATAAAATGTGGAACCAGGAGTTGAACGTGGAAGATCAGGTTTTCGAATTTTTCTTTCTGAAACAAAATTTTCATCACATTAATTTTAGATCACGAAAGTAGTTGCGGAAAACTTTTTCGCTCTGAAAATAGCCGAGGTTTGGGACGAGCTGCAGTTGCATTTCGAAAGATGCGGTATAAGACCGTTAGCGAATGACTATGAAATGTTATCTTTAGTTCTGAATAGGGCGAAGAAATGGGGGGCTTTCATCCAAGACACCCAAAGAGAGATTGTCAGAGCTAACAGGGAAAATGTATGCGACAATTCGTGAAAATTCAATTATTATTCCCCATTTCCATAGGAAATGGTGAAAGAAAATCTTTTCTATATGGACCTGAGGGAGGCGAGGCTCGGACAATCTTTAGGTGCTTGCTGCGAATTGGAGTATATCGCGAGATGTACAAGGGAACTCTACAGAATAAGGACGAAGAGGAAGCATAATTTGTGTCTGATGGAACACACGGTTGAAAAAACCGATCCTAATATTCTCTATCACACAACCTTCATGTACGACATAATGGTCAATGTGAGTTGAAAGCTCAGCGAAATTGAGGCATATCTCACTTGGTTCATTTTCAGCCAATCTTCGATCAAATCTTGCATATCGCAAATATCAATAATAACCCAACAATACATTCGGAACCAAAGGGTCCTATGACTCCGAGAATGAAAAAAGCGATGCAAAAATACCATAAAACGAAATTTGAAGACATGCCGGCGCAAGCAGAAGATCAACTGTGGGGATCAATCGCTGCTGAGACTTGTATGAACAGATGAAATTTATTCCATTTTTTATAATGTTTTTGCATTGTATCTCACGATTCATAGTTTCGAAGGGAATTACGGGAAGTATTTGATTCACCGTTGAAATTGAATGGATTCTACATAATGAATTGTTGACTATAGTTTATTCAGAATATAAAATATCAACAGTATCAAGCCTGAATTATGTATGAAAAAAATATTTTATGACTTCGATAATAATTTTGTTCATATTTAAGATTTATGAATCATTTTACATTGGAATATTTTATTTACAATAGAATACATTGAAATACGCAAAGAACATCTTCATGAGATATTCAAATTCCGATATTTCATTGCTCATGAAAATCAACTTTTGACTATTTAATCAGTCTTAAATATTTACAACAGTTCGGCATTCAGTTCTCAAGCAATTTAACTGCAAAATTACAACACTTCGAAAGTAGAAAACTACACATAAGGATGAATAAAGAAATAAGAATCTAAGTACAAACTTCGGTCAATATATGCTTCATTTTCTAAGAAAAAATATAAAAATGATTCAAATAAATAAGGGTAAGAATTTCTTGAATTATCATAAAATTCAAATCACATTATTGTATCAATGATTGTTTTCCACTTATACTCACTCACCTCGCTTCAGAACAAAACTTTCCCTAGTTATATTTGTATTTTGAATTCTTCACCCCAGTGCCATACTCTTGAGGTTCTTTCGGAACGACTGGAAAGCAGCACCATAGTACAAAAGCAATAAATGCAACTATTGTACCTACGAGAAGAATAAAATCTTCTATCGACTAAAAAACGAGAAAAATCAGTTTAGCAGTAACCTTCTAGAATGCTCGTTCTCACCGGCTCTTCGCCTAGCAAAATGTTATTGATCAAATAAATAAAATCGTCCAGGGGAGTAAGCATTTTACTTGTGGTGGAAGGAATTAGAATTTCCAATCATATTCGAATTTGCATATTCTCCTTATTTGAGATTATAGTGATATCCAGCGACTGTAATTCAATTATTAATCAACGAAGGCTCGGAATTCCTTTCCCAGAGGAATTTATTTTCCATTAATCTTCGTTTATTTATAGGAGGGAAATAATTTTATTGCAAATCTGACGTTTCCCTTGTGGCCTTGAACCTTTAAATGATCATAGATAATATTCAGTTGGTACCTCTGACTTGTAGTTCTTTAATCCGTAGTTCAATTTTCCTGCTCATGTTTGTAATTTGATTTGTGACGGAAGACTGATTCGAGAACTATTCAGTGTTCGGTTTTGTTTCGTATGTGTTGTGAGTAAATTTATACAGTTTTGTTTTTGTGAAAAAATGGCTAAATTGACTTTATGTGCGAGTGTGTTCTTTTTTTTTTCACATATTTTTATGGGAACCTCTGGAGTGACCGCATCCGATGGTATTGTTTACCCTTCAAATATATTATTATTTCGTCATACGGAAACAGACTGCTTTCGAGTGTGAACATACTCGAAGCAGACCGTTTTCTTGTTGTTTGGAAAAAAATCTATTTTTCGACGAATCAGAACATTATGCAAATTACTTTCGTGACTCTCGTTCCTTGAATTCGAATATTTGTGCGGAGAAGACAACCTGTTGCTGATTCAGTTACAGTAAACTCAATTTTAGATATATATTTAGTTTTTTTTTTGATCAACTTTTATCAATTTGTCGCCAAGCACTTGGTAGTTTTTTAATTCGTATTTCCTAAATCCATGAAATAAGGATGTACTCAAACCTAATTTGAATAGACCTATCCGAAAGTTTCACGATTTACCTTGAAATAAATGTATACGAGATAATTTCTTCGATTTATTGTTCCTATGAAAATTTGAGCTGTAAACAAAACTCAGACAAAAGTGAACTTGATCTTGAATTTTCAGACGTCTTATCATACCATATTGGAAGATTAAATTCCTTTCATCTTGATGAGAAAGTATCTCATTTCAGTTTTTGCCGCGTTACATTTTCATCGCCCATTTTTGGACTAATGTTTATTTAATTCGATACCAGCTTTCACAATAATTTGAGGTAATAGATTCAGGAGAATGTCCCTTCGGTTTATTCGATCTAATCGCGATGAAATTGCTTCGTAAATGTAACGTTTATTGCGGGGATAGATACTCGAAAGTTTGTCACTGATTCTAGTGGAAATATTGGATATTTAGTAAATATTTAGTTTCACTTTCTAGTTTGTTCAACATAACCTTGGTGGATATAATCTAGAGATAAAAACTCGTGATAACGAATAGAAATTTTCGTATTGTACTTGAATTTGGCAATTACTTCTATAACATAATATCAAATCTATTTATAAATCCGATGAATATAGGAAGGAAGCAAGGGTACATCGAATCTATTTTGAGTAAAGTAATTTCGGAGCTCATATGTGCGTTTTATTTTTTGCAAATGTACAACGTTTACTTCAAAATATATCCAACCATGGAGACAACTTTCTTTTTCCTCGTAATCAAGTATGCAGATATAATTATAATACAAGATGAACTTGAATTATCGAGGATAATTTCAAGGCTGCAGTGCCAAGATTATTTCTTCATTTCTCTTGCATGATTGCAAATTATTGCTTTGTTGATAAATCCATATTAATTCGATAACGATAATTTTCTTTCAACCTTGTAGAGTGTAAAAATTCCCACGATGCAATTATCGCGGAAAAGCGAAGAAAATAGAGGAAGAATCTTTCGTACGACTACTTTAGGGGAAACTTATATCTGGCAACGTCGCTCAAATATGACAGATGGGGTACATTCAATCTACTGTAATGTCGAAAATATGTTCGATTTCCGACTGTTCTAGAGAAGCCCTGCCGTGAAGTCAGGAACTTTTGAGCGCTCGTTCACCCACCTTGTAGCATTCTCCTATTTTAGAAAGCAATTGAAAAAATATCGAACAAAATTTCAAACTAAGGCGAAAATCCAGACTTCACGAAATGATCGAATCAGTGTTGGTTTTTTCGTTTGCTTCCGGTAAATGGAGAAACGTTCTGTTAAGGCGTGAAATAGATAAAATAAATTTCGACGCGGTAAAAGGAAATGATTTCATTGATATTCTAAATCGATGGCGGTGTCATTTCCGCCTATGTTGGTTACATACTTACATAAATATTCATGATTTCGTTATTAGATAAGTTTTGTTTGACATGATAAGATATAGATATATTATTATTCATCGGTTATATTTGGTTCTCAACTTTTTCTGCTTCTTTCGAATGGTGGAAATGTACATCGGAGTGAGACTTTACCGATTTACATATCATCATCCAAAGTCTCGCTCATTAAAATAAACAGTCATCTGGTCTGTGTTTACAATGGGAGTCCAATTAGACTCGTCATGCTGTAATAAATTGATCTTTTATTGGTCTACCAACTAATGTTTCCCCATCGTGTTTATTGAAGTGTGTATCTTGTTCGACTGAAAAACACCCGGTTGGAAATTTAAGAAACCTAAGATGAAGGGGTGATCGTTGGCGTCGATCTTGGAATTTGGAATATAAAGATCAAGCGTTGAGCTAATTTTCTTCCTATCATTAACGTTCATCAAGATTCAGTGACCTTCGTTGGAAATATCGTTTTCGTATTCGAAAATACTGGTCGTTACACCGAACTTTGCCACTTCCTACATTCGAGATTCAAGGACTCGTCTAACACCTATGTAGCCATAAGTCATAAGTGCCACTTATGCGAGCCAACGGTCTCCCCTGTTTGTTGGAAAATCCCTTCTACCGGTTATTTACTCCGTCTTCTGAGACATGTTGCGGTTTGTCTGTCTGTATTTAAGCCTCCACCTGAATGCGGAGTAGATTGATTAATTGAGATTGACGCCGATAAAATCTGTTGCGGTGTTTCGATCTGTGCCTTGCTCGAAATTATTCAAACCAGGTCAAATGGTTATATGCGTCCTAATTGCTGGAGTGAAATTGCTCGCGAATAAATTCTGTTTGAAAAAATAATACTTAGAATCTTCCTCTCGATTAATTGAAATGGTTTGGAAATTAAAAACATCTATTCATCTACTGTGAATCGAATTTGATAAGATACAATATAGCTATAATTGGAATTATCCATCGATTAATAATTAATCGTTATTTAACGAGTATTGTTGCATTTCGTTTTTTTTTATCCTTGTCGATTAACACTCGATGATGACCTTCGGGTGTCACCACCATTCAGGTCTTCGATACAGAACGTCTTATCAGAAGTCGCTTTCACGAACTGTTTATGACGCCTGAATTATATTCACTCGTAATTAAAAACATGAAATTTGATTATATTAGAGATCATTTATCAATTGCATAGGAAGCGTCTATGAATATCCCAATGACTTCAACCATGGCTCTATGAATCGAGTTTAAGGGGATTCTATGATTGTATCAAATCGAAAACACCTCACGTCGATCCTCTCCCTCGTAAGTTTGGGTCGATAACATGTTCTCAGCAATAGGAAGACAGTTATTATTTCAGTTTTTCAAGTCAATTAACTGTGTTTATACGGTAAGTTCACACAGTTTTTTTTGAAGATGTATGCTTGAGTTATTAAGAAGACATAACGTTCGGGTTTTTCTGAGGACACATGCAATTTCCTCATTTCCTTCCCAAGCTCAAGGTTCAAACCGTTCTACATTTCAATGATGTGCATGGTGATTCTTTTCACTAAACTTCACATATCGAAAGAAATAATAAAGCAAAATGAACAGAACCTCTTGTTTTATTTCACAGATATATAAATGAATTTAGTGGACTCGATGACATTCAACCGTGGAAGGAGCATAGAATATTCTTCCAGAAATTGATCATAATACGGAAACACTGAACGGATTAATCCGATCACTGATCCAAGCGTTCGTAAAGTAACTTGACGTCTGTCAAAGTAGTCCGATAGATGATTCAATTAATCTTCAAATTTCATTGATCGCGCTTATCCTCCCTACGTTGGAGTTATAATATTATAGAATTTTCTAAAAAAGAAAGCAAATTATCCAGTCGCTCGAGAATTAATAATTAAAAATTTGAGGTTGACAGCTGAACAGCTTACTAGTGAACTGAACCGGGATCAGTTTTGTTTTCGTGGAACCCTAATGCGTTGTACAGTTTCACACTGGAATAAGCGAATGATTCAAATTAAAATTAACTGCATTCTTCGAATCGCTCTTTAATTATACCGACCTGCACTTATCCAGATCTAGAATATTTCGAATTTCCTTGAGAATGAAAAATTTGAACTGTTCTGGAAATTCAGTAATAAAATTCTTCGTTGACTAGACTGGATTATTTGGAATGCATGTTACTCATTTTGAACATCAATGAAAGCGTAAACCATTATCGGTTATTCGGTTTCCTTTCATTCCACACATTAAAAATAAGTTATAAATTATTCATTGAACGATTCGAATCCAGAACAGAGTTTTTCCTGTCTTATGTCAATTTTACCCATAAACTCGAAATAGATATTCGATTAACTAAGTTCTATGGATCAAAATAAACAACAGAAACACTGATCGGATTAAGCCGATCACTGATCCTAGCGTTCGTAAAGTGACCTTACTTCTGTTAAAGTAGTTCGGTAAATGATTGAATAAATCTGATTCGATGAACGCGCAGTGTTCATTGTCAGTATGACAGATACTGTCATTTTTATTTCTATAAACTTCAAAAGATGGAATTTCTCGCTTAAAAATCCAAAACGATTCAGATATCAATTATTCTCTCATTAACGTCTCCCCTCACTTTTATTTTCTTCACGAACAGGCCAATCGCGCAGCGCCGTCCGTCATGGTACCGTAATCTTGGAACCATAATAATTATAATAATAGAATATTATTAGCATGTGGGACTTGGACTCCCCCATGTTGCGGAGCATTGTTTTAACGTTCCGGGCCAAGTCGAAAGTGAGAGATCATTGAACCATCGCTTGGGTTGGCGGCGGAGAAAGAGCGGAAAGAAAACACGAAATTATCAATATTTGACCGAAATTCCACGGTAATGTTTTCATGGAACTCTATTGTTCGTATATGTTGGGAATCACCACAATTTATGTACTTGGTCCCAGTCTATTTTTGCTGGCTCCAGGAGGAGGGGAAACTTCCTATAAATATGTCAAAATAGTTTTTAAACAATCTTCATTCGTCTCTCCTATTGTGAGGAATTATTATCACATAATTCATTGGTCAATTTGGAATATTAACAAACTCCTGACCTTGTGGGTATAAGAACTAGAATATCGATTTCGTAACATTAAAATGCGCATAACTTCAATAGAAATTTCCTGAAGCTAAACCAGGCGTTATTTTAAATTTGTCAATGATTTTTCTCGAATTTAATTCATCAATCTAATTTCCTCCTGTCTCAGGTCTTTACTTTTATGAAACACAACCAGAAAAACACTCACCTCAAATAACGTTCAAACTCTTGTATGGAGAAAGCCATCATTTGCAGAAGAGGCAAACTTCGGAAAATAGGCCACAAGATCAAACTATGCCCAATCCTGCAGTTGAAATAAAGACTGCAAATCTACATGACTCAGATGTCTCATCTATAAAATTGGTAAGTCTCAATTGTGTTCGAAAATCCAGATAACCAATGAAAAAACTTGTGATTACACACATAATATACAGGGTGTTTCCTGAGTGGTTGGCATACTCTAGTGGTGACTGCAGATCATCCATGCCTCACAGAAAAGTTGTGTGTCCTAAGGCTATTAGTTTAGGAGATACAGGGTGATTTATAGATTTTGGCAAGAATTTGATAGCCATAACTTTGGAATCTGTGGTCCGATTTTGATCAAATTTCATGGGTTTGTTCACTTCAGAATGACCTTTCGAATGGCTGACAAAATATCAATATTTTCAGGGCAGTACTCAGAATATCGGGGTTTATCTTTCAAGCCTCAAAATGTATATTTTTACATCACTTGGAGAAATGTCGTTATTGCCATGAAAAAACACATAATTTAATCCGAAGAATTCAATTTTCACTTTGGATGGCACACTTGTTACAAGCGAGTAGCGAACGAACTACTTCATATTTTATGTAATTTTTTTTTAAATGCTGTCTTGATTTATCGCCCTTTCGTGCTAATATTCTTGTCTTTTGCTGAGCAAATTCTTGCCAAAATCCATAAATCACTCTGTATCTCCTAAACTAATAACCTTTGGACACAAAGCAAGCAACTTTTCTGAAAGGCCTAAATGACCTGCATTCACCACTAGACTATGGCCAACCACTCAGGAAACACCCTGTATATGTAATTCGATGAAAAAAACTTTGATTACATGATTACACACATAATAAATACTAGCAAATTATAATCCGATTTTCATTGAAATCATTGCCAATAAATTATGAGAAAATCAGAGGTAATCCAACAATGCTGCTCATTTGTTCAAGGTTCATGAAATGAAGAAAATGCGATTTTGAATATAAATTATATTCTAATGGTATAATTTAATTTTCCAGAATAAAACGAAAACTAGAATAACAGAGGCCCCTGAAATTTTTCCTAGTGATGCCCCAAGACTCAATATGGTGAGTATTTCGAATAAAATCCAACTACAAACTTTTGTTTCAATTCCTTTATTTTTTTTTCAGACAGTGACAAAGTTACCAATGCCTCTTGTATTCAATGGTACAACGATAACACCCTCCGGAGAAGAAATCCCATTGTTGGGTGCGAATGGGACTGGACAAAGAAAATATTATCCCTCGACAACAGATAAACCCACTGTGATATCCCCATATCCACGTTTAGTACACGATATACCCAGTAATAAAAGTGGAGATACTAATTTCGACGATATTATCAGTAACATTTCCATATCTAAGTTTACAGATAAAGAACTAAACAATAATCTTGCACAGCACAACATCAATAAAACGATTACCGTAAGTGAATTCTTTTCTCAATTATTCGAAATATTTATGATTTATTTTGTAATTTTCAGGAGAGTTACTTATACTACAATAGTACGTTGGTCACTGATCCGCATATGGCAAGATCTTATTGGGTCAATCTGAGCGAATCAGAGAACGCTACAACACACAAGCTCTTATCATCAGCTCACAGGAGAGCAGCCGTAAGTGGTCATTTTTCTATCGTTCTTCCAGAATATTTTATTTCTGTTATAACTTGTAGACGATGACTCTGTCCTTCTTGTTTCCCTTCTACGGCCACCTCATAAGGAATGTTACCATAGCAACTGGTGGTTTCCTCTACACAGGGGATTACGTACATGCTTGGCTAGCAGCTACTCAATATATTGCCCCCCTGATGGCTAATTTCGACACAAGTCTATCGAACGACAGCTTTGTTCGTTACATGGATAACGGTATGTATTTTTCATATATAGGGAAATTCGACGTGTTAGTATGACTTATTTGCTGTCATTTGAGCTATATTTATTGATATCCAAAAATCAACAGCTTACGATTTATTTGAGTTATATTTGATTCCTTACTTTTCTTTCTTCGCTTATATCCCCTTTCAAATCAAAATCTGCTGAAACGAAACTAGTGCTTGCATTCGAACGAAAACTTTTTTGGGAAATAAAGAAGGAATTTGGAAAGTTTTTAAAATAATTTTGTCATACATAAATTGTAGAGTTCGAAAGTTGCAGGCGAATTGATATTAGAAATTGACTATTCTCTTCTTCATATACGAACTTTCAAATCATTCGAATTCTTTTTCAACATCTACTACAGCATATTTTCGCTTTTTTTTATACATATCATATCCTTCTCCGATAAAAATAATCCGAAATTATAATCAAACTTGCTCAACGTAGAAAAAATTGTCGAAAAACGGAGTAAGGTGAGTGATTTTTCAGAAAACGTGATCTCCAGTAATGTGAGGGAGGCACTTCGGAAGAATAAATTATCGTTAGACAGGGTATAATCAAATTCCATCGGTGAGGGGACAGCCAATGAGAACAGTACTCTTCAAAGAGTTTGAATCTCAAGCAGTGTTCAAAACTACCAAATTTGACTTTTAAAACGGGATGAATGGGGCCTTAAAAAAAAGTAAATGGGTTTCAAAACTATTTTTATAATTCAATTGAATACATAATGCACTATAACACTTTCAATTTGAAAGTACCAGTAGAAAATAAGGAAATTCTTGTAATTAATAAGATTTCAATTTTAGTACTTAAATTATTCCAGGACAAATTTCTCTCAGACACTAAGGAATTATAATTAGGCAGATCTACACACACACACAGACTTTTCTTCAAACCGATATGAATGTATTATTTACAATGGGGGGCACACATTCAATATATATAAATATGTATACATAACTAATTTTGTAATGAAACTGTACAGAGGAAAATTATAAATAACCATATTAGTTTGATTCGCACCCAACAAAGGTTGCATTCAATTGCAAATTTTACCATAAAATGCTTGATTGCTCTAGTGATTTTCGCCAAAGGCTTATTCAAAAAATTAAAACCGTTCACTCATCAAGTTTTCCCAGATACAGATTTACTGAATGTATTATATTCAATATCAACTTATCGAATATACATGAAAATCTTCCCTACTTAAAAATAAGTAAAATTTGTTCTTTCTTCAAAAAGTTAAAATTATATAATCAGTGAGGTAATATTCGACATACTGAACTTTCTAACATGAATAATTCTCATTCTTAAATCGTCTCAATAGTTTGATTCGTTAGGATTGATTAAAACAAATTGATTAATCGATATCCAAAAATCAACAGCTTACGATTTATTTGAGTTATATTTGATTCCTTACTTTTCTTTCTTCGCTTATATCCCCTTTCAAATCAAAATCTGCTGAAACGAAACTAGTGCTTGCATTCGAACGAACACTTTTTTGGGAAATAAAGAAGGAATTTGGAAAGTTTTTAAAATAATTTTGTCATACATAAATTGTAGAGTTCGAAAGTTGCAGGCGAATTGATATTAGAAATTGACTATTCTCTTCTTCATATACGAACTTTCAAATCATACGAATTCTTTTTCAACATCTACTACAGCATATTTTCGCTTTTTTTTATACATATCATATCCTTCTCTGATAAAAATAATCCGAAATTATAATCAAACTTGCTCAACGTAGAGAAATTTGTCGAAAAACGGAGTAAGGTGAGTGGTTTTTCAAAAAACACAAAAACTCAAATAACTTGTAAACTGTTGATTTTGGGATATCAATAAATATGGCTCAAATGACAGCAAATAAGTCATACTGACAAGTCCCTCAAGGTTCATGTCGAATTTGGAATCACCCTGTATTCTATATTCTACTCGTTCTCAACCTAACCCTGTTTTCACCCTATTATAGGTACCGCCTTCACAGTGATGTGGGAAAAAGTCGTATTGAAAGACAGAGCAGACGAGGGTGAATTCACTTTCCAAACGACACTGCACAAAAACGGAGATATTATTTTCGTCTACGACAGTGTGCCTACCATCATTGAAAACATCAAGGACGATCAGCATCCTGTCAAGATCGGATTGTCGGATGCCTATATAATTGACAGTACGTTATTCTGTAAGTGCTGAAATTGTAAATTGGGTGTGATACGATGTAAATAATCTACTATTTCAGTTTTGAGGAGAAAAACAATATACGAATATCATAGGGTTAATTTCCAAAAAGACGAAATCAAGAACGGAACTGTGATAATCTTGAAAGCCTTACCGACATGTCTTGATGCGACTGACTGTACAACTTGTTTAACTAAGGAATTGTCCTCGTTTCAGGTAAGTGTTTCGGCCAGTGAAACGGATTCGAAGGAAAGTACCCCTTTGAGAAATATTGTCATTTTCTTCCAGTGTATTTGGTGTCCAGCATTCAAGAGGTGTTCGAGTGGCGTAGACCGGCGTCGTCAAGAATGGATAATGAAAGGCTGTGATCAAACGATGGTGAAAAACGTAACTTACTGCTCGCAATCGACCTCGTTCAATACAGACGGAGGCAATACTGCCTATGTGCACGACTCGAACGGTATAAATATTTACAGAAATACCAGTGGTTCGACTAGTCTTTTCAGTAAAAACTCCGACGTGGTAACTGCTTCCCACCCAGAACAAATTGGAATATCTGGAGTCTTGGCGATCATGATCTTGTTGTCGATGATCGTGGCCATCTCTATGTGGGTGTTCTACGCCTACAGGAATCCGCATACTACCAGTGGTCAAATGTTGATAAGGGTAAGATTTCTAAGTTTGATAATTGAAATATTGCAATAATAATCATATATGTGGTTTCAGTATCGACCAACTCAATGGAGATGGAAAAGAGGCGAGGCAAGATACACAGCAGCTACTATCCACATGTAATCGATATTCGAATTAGAAAAAAAGGTTGTGCTTTTCATGAATCATTCCTTGAGTAGGAAAATAATGAATAAGAATTGTTTTGTGAGATTGGCTTGTAGGTTGTAGAAAAAATTATTTTTGCATTCGCATTAATTTCAAACTGTATAAAATGTTTCGCTCATCAAATTTTTACAAATAATTGACCTTCCGAAAGCAATAAGATTATGGCCACAGTTGAGCCAACTCGATAGCAATCAAGACTCTGTGATAAAAAAATTATCGTCCAAATTTTTGAGATTGTTTACAATTTTATCTCTTCGGATATTTGTAAATTATATTGATAGTTTTATAACTGTTCGAATTAGTTTTTAAATTGTATGTAAATAAGATATCTGCAGTTCAAATTAAAGTAATCTTCGATTTTTATCAAGAAGGCCTTGAATAATGGTTATGAAATATGAATTTTATACATTTCCTGAACTTTATTTAATTATGTGATCAGATTAATTCTTCTTATGTAACATGTATGGGCTTCCTTTAATTGAGTGCAATAGGACTTGTCATGAAATTGAATCACCACTCCTTTTATTATTTATGCTTGGTCTTGAGATCATAATCTCGAGATTTTTAACGTAATGAGTTTAATGAAGTTGAACAGGAACAGTTTATGCACCGACTTCATTCAATAAGACGTAAATGTTTAGTAGTAACAACCCTTTGTATATTATAATCATAGTGGACTAAAGCATGATAAAAATCTATTTTGTAATACAAATGAACCAACACTTTAAATTGTTATAAATAAACACAATATTGAAAAAAATTAATGCTTTAAATTTCATGAAATATTCGACAAATTTGTATTTCCGGTATAGTCAATAAAGAATTTTGGAGTTTGACCCTTAGTGGTTACCATATTTCGGTTTCTAATAATTTTTTCATTAACCCCATACCATAAAATCTCAAAATGTTAAATTAACATTGCGTTTATTGGGGTTTCCAATTTTTACATTGAATAAAGGCTATGTTTTTTAGCTGCAAAAATTCAGCAATTATTATGTCCTAGCGGAAAAAATGGTGGCAACCGCCCTCAATCTCCAGTAATGTGAGGCACTTCGGAAGAATAAATTATCGTTAGACAGGGTATAATCAAATTCCATTGGTGAGGGGACAGCCGATGAGAACTATACTCTTCAAAGAGTTTGAATCTCAAGCAGTGTTCAAAACTACCAAATTTGACTTTTAAAACGAGATGAATGGGGCCTTAAAAAAAAGTAAATGGGTTTCAAAACTATTTTTATAATTCAATTGAATACATAATGCACTATAACACTTTCAATTTGAAAGTACCAGTAGAAAATAAGGAAATTCTTGTAATTAATAAGATTTCAATTTTAGTACTTAAATTATTCCAGGACAAATTTCTCTCAGACACTAAGGAATTATAATTAGGCAGATCTACACACACACACAGACTTTTCTTCAAACCGATATGAATGTATTATTTACAATGGGGGGCACACATTCAATATATATAAATATGTATACATAACTAATTTTGTAATGAAACTGTACAGAGGAAAATTATAAATAACCATATTTGTTTGATTCGCACCCAACAAAGGTTGCATTCAATTGCAAATTTTACCATAAAATGCTTGATTGCTCTAGTGATGTTCGCCAAAGGCTTATTCAAAAAATTAAAACTGTTCACTCGTCAAGTTTTCCCAGATACAGATTTACTGAATGTATTATATTCAATATCAACTTATCGAATATACATGAAAATCTTCCCTACTTAAAAATAAGTAAAATTTGTTCTTTCTTCAAAAAGTTAAAATTATAATCAGTGAGGTAATATTCGACATACTGAACTTCCTAACATGAATAATTCTCATTCTTAAATCGTCTCAATAGTTTGATTCGTTAAAAGGATTGATTAAAACAAATTGATCTTGATAAAGTGAATATAATTACAATGATAATAAAATTGCCTACAAAATTACGATCTATGAAAGAACAAATTCCATACAATTCGAATACATTCATTAAATAAAACTAAAACTTATGTGCAACTTAAAACCGATAATCAGGTCCGGCCATGTCGATGGCCCACCTGAACTTGTCTCTCTGGGTTTTGTTGTATATTTTCTCAATGGGGACGTTATATTTCTTGCACCAGGCCACGCTGATCCTAGGATCCAGATAATTCAGCTTGGAAGTACCCAAGGCTATGGTTTTGTTCTCGTCGCGGTCAGTTTCTTGGATTTCCAGTTTCGACAACTGTTCCTTGAGTCGTTCAAGCATTTTCTTCTTTTTGTCATAAACCAGTTTCTCCTTCACACTACCGTTGTTGGCCTCCCTCTTGGCGTCTTTAACCTGTCTTTCTGCATCTTTGATTGCGTCTCTTTTAGTATCGATTTTCTCCTTAAGTTTTTCCATACTTTTCTGATGTCCCTTCGGGACTGAACGTTGATGGTTGCACAGGATGGCAACAGCCCTGTTCGCTCTGTTGTAAGATAGAATTTTCTCAGCTACCGTATCGTCTTCGTTGGTGAGGAGATCGAGCTGTTGTTGTAGTGTGAACGAAGCGTTGTAAGTACGGAAGACTTTAGCTGTAAGACCTTCCATAAGTTCGTTCAAGTGTTTGTTCAATATGCTTGTGTTTAAACGATCAAACAAATCGTCACCGGGGTTTTTGTTTTCCATGAACAACTGCAAGTTCTTGAACACCCTCTTTTCGACTGGAACCTCGTTGTAATACCTGATGGAATCTTTACCGAGGAAATCGAAAACTACAACAAACTCCTTATCGTCCTTCTTCTCGTGAAGTTCAATGTGTTCGAACCGCAAAGAACAACAACCAACGGTATCCGCTTGGTCTTCATCCTTCTCGTTACCCGCCCTCAAAGCCAATTTATCGATGAAGTAGAGAGCGACAGCCCGTTGTCTCACCCTCATCTCTTTCGATTTCCAATCTTCCCTGTATTCCTTTCTAATCTTGTCGATGCAGCTGTACAATCGCCTGGCAGTTTCGTATTTTTGCATGTCTTTTTCACCTTTGAGTTTCGAGCTAGGATTCAACATGATATACTTGACCTGATTCTGCACGTTCTCCGTCCATGACGCTAACCATGTTACCTGGGGGTCGTGTCGTACTTCCTTCCATTTGTGACCTGGCGGAGGAGGGGGAACGACCGAGGTTTTACTACAATTTATTATGATATCTTCCGCTTCGACTCTCCTCTTCAGTTTTCCCATTTTAGGATGTTCTCCTCTACCTGTATAGAAGAATGATCAGTGGAAAAAAGTTAGAACAATATTCATCGTAAAAGTCCAAGAATATTTGGGAAAATAAATTCCATTGATACTGCTTTTATCTCATTATCAATTTATTATCACCTACCTCTGAACAAACCCGGAGGTTCAATCTTAAAATTCCCAATTTTCTCTTTATGCCCATCAATCGTACAAAAACCATACTCCTTCACCATAGCCTCGTTTTTCTCTTTCAAAGCCAACTTTTCTTCTTTGGTACGATTTCTGTTCTTTTCGGTTTGGTCAAGGAAGAAAGCGTGCATCTGTTTGAAATTACATTTGCTCAAGTCCGTTATTTTAGCCCTTTCTTTTTCTGTCATGAGCTTTCTCCAGTCTTTGAAGAAATTTGTATTGAAGATCTCTTTCGAGGTGTAGTCGTGATCCAACATTTTAGCGTAAAAACCTGCCACTTCCTCGGCAGGTTCAGACAGCCTCATTTCTTCTCCGTCGTAGAAGAACTTTACTTTTGATGGTAAAGGCTCGTAATCTGGGGCGAAAACGGGTCCTTTGTGTTCCAGGAAGTTCCATTTGGTACCGTCGTCTTTTTTCTCTTCTTCCCACCTTGAATACGATTAATTTTCGTTTAATATTGAACTGTCACAATAAGAAATTCTGAGATACTTAACCTAAATCCAAAGGTTTTCAAGATTCGTTTAGCAATATTCACCAACATCAAAAACAAATACATATTACCTTATGACATTAATTCGCTGACTAGAATTCAAATCAACTAGAAGTTTCTCAAAGTTATAGAATTTATGGACACTTATTTGTTTTTCATGTTCATGCTGTTCGGATGAACTAACCTCTTTTCGTGGCTTCGTGGAAGAAACCAAACGATGAAAATTTTTCATTCTCACGATATTTTTATATTCCAACCATAATGACCTTATGAACATAATAGCTTGATCCCGATAAAAAAAATAACAAAATTTTATTTCGTCAGAGGTCAGAGCTCAGCCGCCATGTTGAAATATTATAATCAAATCGCGCACTGACGTCACGACAACGTAAATGCGCGGCAAATTTAAAAATGCAATGAACGTACGAGGGGAACCCGAAATTTATTCCAGCTAAGCCATTGGGAAAACATCAGAATGTGAATTTTAGAACCAGAAATTCGATAATGGTTCACTTATAATTTTTATGTTTTTTTTTGTAATATTTAGAAACTTATGGTTTAAAAATCGAGAAGATATGATTGTTCGAAAAGTGTCACGACAATGAAACGTACGAGAGGAACCCGAAATTATTCCAGACAAGCCATTGGGAAAATTTCAGAATGTGAATTTTGGAACTAGAAATTTGATAATACACAGTTCACTTTTAATTTTCATGTTTTTCTTTGTAATCTTCAGAAACTTTTGGTTAGAAAAACAAGAAAATTTGATTGTTCGAAATTGTAACGACAATGTAACCTACGAGGGGAACCCGAAAATTATTCCAGCGAAGCCACTGAAAAAATTTCAGAATGTGAATTTTGGAAGGAGAAATTTGATAATACATACTTCACGTTCAATTTTGATGTTTTTCTTTGTAATCTTTAGAAAATCAAAAAAATTTGATTGTTCGAAAATTGTAACGACAATGTAACGTACGAGGGGAACCCGAAAATTATTCCAGCCAAGCCATTGGGAAAATTTCAGAATGTGAGTTTTGGAACGAGAAATTGAATAATAACTGAAGATATGATTGTTCGAAAATTGTCACGACAATAAAACGTACGAGGGAAACAAGAAAATTATTCCAACTAAGCCATTGGGAAAATATCAGAATGTGAATTTTGGAACCAGAAATTTGATAATGGTTCACTTATAATTTTTATGTTTTTTTTTTTGTAATATTTAGAAACTTATGGTTTAAAAATCGAGAAGATATGATTGTTCGAAAAGTGTCACGACAATGAAACGTACGAGAGGAACCCGAAATTATTCCAGACAAGCCATTGGGAAAATTTCAGAATGTGAATTTTGGAACTAGAAATTTGATAATACACAGTTCACTTTTAATTTTCATGTTTTTCTTTGTAATCTTCAGAAACTTTTGGTTAGAAAAACAAGAAAATTTGATTGTTCGAAATTGTAACGACAATGTAACCTACGAGGGGAACCCGAAAATTATTCCAGCGAAGCCACTGAAAAAATTTCAGAATGTGAATTTTGGAAGGAGAAATTTGATAATACATACTTCACGTTCAATTTTGATGTTTTTCTTTGTAATCTTTAGAAAATCAAAAAAATTTGATTGTTCGAAAATTGTAACGACAATGTAACGTACGAGGGGAACCCGAAAATTATTCCAGCCAAGCCATTGGGAAAATTTCAGAATGTGAGTTTTGGAACGAGAAATTGAATAATAACTGAAGATATGATTGTTCGAAAATTGTCACGACAATAAAACGTACGAGGGAAACAAGAAAATTATTCCAACTAAGCCATTGGGAAAATATCAGAATGTGAATTTTGGAACCAGAAATTTGATAATGGTTCACTTATAATTTTTATGTTTTTTTTTTTGTAATATTTAGAAACTTATGGTTTAAAAATCGAGAAGATATGATTGTTCGAAAAGTGTCACGACAATGAAACGTACGAGAGGAACCCGAAATTATTCCAGACAAGCCATTGGGAAAATTTCAGAATGTGAATTTTGGAACTAGAAATTTGATAATACACAGTTCACTTTTAATTTTCATGTTTTTCTTTGTAATCTTCAGAAACTTTTGGTTAGAAAAACAAGAAAATTTGATTGTTCGAAATTGTAACGACAATGTAACCTACGAGGGGAACCCGAAAATTATTCCAGCGAAGCCACTGAAAAAATTTCAGAATGTGAATTTTGGAAGGAGAAATTTGATAATACATACTTCACGTTCAATTTTGATGTTTTTCTTTGTAATCTTTAGAAAATCAAAAAAATTTGATTGTTCGAAAATTGTAACGACAATGTAACGTACGAGGGGAACCCGAAAATTATTCCAGCCAAGCCATTGGGAAAATTTCAGAATGTGAATTTTGGAACGAGAAATTGAATAATAACTGAAGATATGATTGTTCGAAAATTGTCACGACAATAAAACGTACGAGGGAAACACGAAAATTATTCCAACTAAGCCATTGGGAAAATATCAGAATGTGAATTTTGGAACCAGAAATTTGATAATGGTTCACTTATAATTTTTATGTTTTTTTTTTGTTATCTTTAGAAACATATGGTTTAAAAATCAAGAAGATATGATTGTTCGAAAATTGTCACGGCAATGTAACGTACGAAGGGACCCCGAAAATTATTCCAGCCAAGCCATTGGGAAAATTTCAGAATGTGAATTTTCGAACGAGAAATTTGATAATACACAGTTCACTTTTAATTTTGATGTTTGTCTTTGTAATCTTTAGACACTTTTGGTTAGAAAATAAAAAAAATTTGATCGTTCGAAAATTGTAACGACAATGTAACGTACGAGAGGAACCCGAAAATTATTCCAGCCAAGCCATTGGGAAAATTTCAGAATGTGAATTTTGGAACGAGAAATTTGATAATACACAGTTCACTTTTAATTTTCATGTTTTTCTTTGTAATCTTCAGAAACTTTTGGTTAGAAAATCAAGAAAATTTGATTGTTCGAAAATTCTAACGACAATGTAACGTACGAGGGGAACCCGAAAATTATTCCAGCCAAGCCATTGGAAAAATTTCAGAACGAGAAATTTGATAATACACAGTTCACTTTTAATTTTCATGTTTTTCTTTGTAATCTTTAGAAACTTTTGGTTAGAAAATCAAGAAAATTTGATTGTTCGAAAATTGTAAAGACAATGAAACGTACGAGGGGAACCCGAAAATTAGTCCAGCCAAGTCATTGGGAAAATTTCAGAATGTGAATTTCGGAACGAGAAATTTGATAATACACAGTTCACTTTTAATTTTCATGTTTTTCTTTGTAATCTTCAGAAAATTTTGGTTAGAAAATCAAGAAAATTTGATTGTTCGAAAATTCTAACGACAATGTAACGTACGAGGGGAACCCGAAAATTATTCCAGTCAAGCCATTGGAAAAATTTCAGAACGAGAAATTTGATAATACACAGTTCACTTTTAATTTTCATGTTTTTCTTTGTAATCTTTAGAAACTTTTGGTTAGAAAATCAAGAAAATTTGATTGTTCGAAAATTGTAACGACAATGTAATGTACGAGGGGAACCCGAAAATTATTCCAGCCAAGCCATTGGGGAAATTTCAGAATGTGAATTTTGGAACGAGAAATTTGATAATAACTGAAGATATGATTGTTCGAAAATTGTCACGACAATAAAACGTACGAGGGGAACACGAAAAATTATTCCACCTAAGCCATTGGGAAAATATCAGAATGTGAATTTTGGAACCAGAAATTTGATAATGGTTCACTTTTAATTTTGATGTTTTTTTTTTGTGATCTTCAGCAACTTACGATTTAAAAATCAAGAAGATATGATTGTTCAAAAATTGCTCGAAAATTGAGACCTTTTACTGAACCTTAATATAATTCCATAAAAGATTCCAATTATTATGAAATTTCTCAGATAAGAAAAACTCGGTTTTCTCTTCACGTGAAACAGCAGAGTTAGAAAGTTTCCTGAAAATTTCAAAACTTTAGATCCCTTCTTTCGAAATTAATTGTGTTTACAAAAAAAAATCATCCAAATATTTGCAAATTATAAATTTGAAAGTATCTCACCATTTCCAAACTTCCTGCTCTTCCTCCACCTTCTTTTTCCTCCCTTTTTTCGTCCCCTCATCGTTAGTTTCAGTTTTAACAACAGTCCTCGGCTTCTCCTTTTTCATCGCCTTAGTCGGCGGCGGTTTCTTCTTCTTGGCATCCTCGAAGTAGTCTTCCTCCCCATCGCTCTCTATTTTCTTAGTTTTTTTCTTCTCTTTTTTCACCGGTTTAAAATCTTCCTCCTCTTCGTCGTCAGTAAAAATCGCCTTCTTCCGCTTCTTATCTTTCTTCTTTGGAGCGTAATCTTCTTCGTCGTCATCGTCACTCATGATTTTCTTCTTTTTCTCCTCCAGTTTTGGTTTTTTCCTTACCGACAGGGGTATGTCTTCCTCGTCGTCTTCGTCAGAGTCCACCAGTTTTCGTTTGGTGCTCGACATTCGAGAGGACTGGAAAAATAAATGGAGTTATTTAGGAATGATTCCAGTCGAACGTGCAAAAAATATATACAGGATGTCCAGATATTTCGACTCAAGTTCTGGAATTTATTGTTAAATCCTGTGACACACTGTATAAGGTGAAACTATTGGTGCAAGTTACAATAAAAAAGACAGAAGGGTTATCAAAGTAATGAAGCAATCCTCGATTTTAAGCCTTTGAAATTAATCAAATTGCATGCACTTTGCTCTCGTAGTTCCTGAGTAATTTTTTTTCATCACTCCCGAAACTCTAAATGGGGTCATAATTTCAGGGTATGTTTGATATTTTTCTTGCAAAATGATGCCAAAGGTATATTATTGAAAAAAATTAGCCAAAACACATCCATCTACATACTACACACATAAACGTTCGTAATGCAAGACCTACCAAACGGGCTTTGTTGTGGAATGAACTCCTCTGAAATATGTAAGCAATTTCAGCGTAAGTTATAAAAAGAATCGATTTTTACACGAATTCATTTCAAAAGAGTGTAACTTACCAGGGGAATGTCTTCGTCCGAATCTTCTTCAGGTTCATCTTTAATCTCAGACTTTTCAAATTCCGGCTCAGTTTTACTAAATTGGGACATACTATAATCACAACTACTCGCTTGGGAAAGATTTATATTATCAGGCTCGTCGGGTGAATCAGGTTCATCTTTCACGTCCGGATCTTCCTTAATACTGAGCTTATAATCATCGTCGTCGTCCATCGATTCATTGTTGAAAGAATCTTCCGCAGCAGAATCGGCCTCTCTTTTCGGTTCGAAAACCTCCTCTTTTGGCTCCTCTGAAAATTGAGGAAGCACATTTGAAATAAATCTGAAGAAGATTTAAATTTGCTCGGTGTTTTTATTTTGAATTATTTCATTTTTCTGCACAAAATTCTGTGATTGCAGACAATTTTCAATAAAGAAAAATAGTGAAATAATTTAATATTCTATGGAAGTTGATTGTTCTGTCAAGAAGTGACAATTGATTATGAATTTGTTTCAAAGTCATATTTAAGTTTTCTTATAAAAAAATAAAATAATCAAAATCTGAGAAGCCTAAAGTAAAGTTTTACTGCTTTATATTAAAAAATATGCAATTTTTCCCTGAAAAATATCACCCAGAGATAATTTTGAAAAGACGTAAGAATAAGTTTGATATTTTCAAATAATATAATTCATAACAAAGTACAAAATTTACATAAACTAAGGAATAATAACAAAAAGATGTGTTGTAATTCTTGTTATTGAACCAAATAAAACGAATACCAAAAAATAAATTTCATCTCACCTATTTTCTCTTTCTTTTCCTTCTTCTCCTTATCCTTCGAACTGGAATGTTTATCCTTGTCTTTGTCACGATGCTTGTCTTTCGAGCTGCTGTGCCTGGATTTCTCCTTCTCCCTATCTTTGTCCTTCGAAGAGCTGTGCTTGCTCCGATCCCGATCCTTGTCTCTTTCTTTGTCCTTGTCCCGACTCGAAGACTTGTGGTCCTTGTCGTGCGAACTCTTATGCTCTTTCTCCTTATCTTTTCGGTCTTTATCCCTGGATGAGGAGGAAGAAGAATGTTTTTTATCATCCCGGTGCTTATCTTTGTCCCGATGCCTGTCTTTATCTTTATCCTTGTCTTTTTCGCTCCTTTCCTTGTCTTTATCCCTGCTCGAAGATTTGTGGGAGCTGTGGCGATCTTTATCCTTCGAACTAGAATGTTTATCCCTACTGGAACTTTTGTGATCTTTGCTTTTGTGCTTGTCCTTGTCTCTGTCCCTTTCCCTATCTTTTTCTTTATGTTTACTTTTATGCTCTGATCTTTCGCTTTTGTGCTTATCTGAAGAATACCCGTTCAATCCGTTCGTGTGACTTTTTCCGGAATCATCTAAGTTTGAGTCCTGAAAAAACGTGCTTTCGATTAATTTCGAACATTTTCGGAAAATTCATCAAAAATATCGCAGGAAAATATAAAAACGACCCGATTACATTAAAAGAATTGAAAGCTTCAAATAATCACTACTACAATCAGTAAAAAGAACAATACTTCACTATACGTGGTGGGACTTAGAATCTGACGCCATGTTGGGACTTAGAAAATTTTCGGATGCGTTATGAAATCTTCGAACAAACTCGCTCTATATTGAAGCTTACCCGTATTTAATCAAATGCAATCGAAAGAGTTCGAAAAATAAGGATTAAATGCTTACTTACCGCCTTCAAAACTTCCCCATTTGTCGAATTTTCGGCTTCCATAATGTCCAAGCATTAAAATTTCAGTCACCGACACACAACAAAACAGACAGAAGTCCGTTTCCTGACTGACAGAATTCAAGTGATAGAATTTTCGTAGAGTTACCGAATCATTCTCGAACAGGTTGCAAGTATGCGTCTAGGGGTACGGCGCAGTCGCGGGAAAATGAAGCCATTCACCTTTAATAGCGGGATTTTCGAATTAACGAACACTTTACGCCATTATTTCTAATGGCGATTCATTGTCGAATTCCATTGAATAATTTCTGCGTAAAAATACTGATATGATATACGAGGGACCTCAAATGTTACAATCGAATTACTCGGCAATAGAACTTGTTAAGAAAAAGAATGAAATTTGACGGTTTCAAATGCCATATCAAAAAGGTAAAAAAGATCTTCTACCAAAAAAAACTCTCTGCCTGCTTCTATTTCTATGAAAATGGTAGGAGAAAAAAGTTCGTCATAGATTTCTGTATGAAATTTTATGCAATTTGCACTTTCCAAGAAAAGCTGGTGGACGAAATACCTTTACCTATGTAGGTACCTAAATTCTCGGACGATCCCGAAGGTTTATTGGAAATAATAAATCATAAAATACAGCTTAGTCAATTGTTAGTAAAATGTTAAGCTCATCGTACCTTCTGAACACTTACGGTTGAATACCGAAGACGTTTCTAACCCCCCATAAATCAAGCTTTTGTCAACAATATTTCTCCATAACTTTTGCATATTGAGGTAGTTATCCACACAAAGTGACAAATTTTGGGAGAGCATTTCGAAAAACACCGAAGAAAACAACAAATTTTGACGAATCATCAAACTGCACTATCACGAATTGTCAGTTTGAAATAAATGCAAATATGAAATGAAAATATCCATGACCTCACCAGACTCCTTGACTTTGAGAAAGATATTTCTTATGAATAGAATTAGATACTATGGTGAATATTGTGTTGTATATCAACGAAATTTATGTAGAAAAAAGTTAGAGAAGTAGTAAAACCGTTGTAAATTTTTTCCTTTTCGTCCTTAAATACCTATCTGTATTGTGAAATATTTATCATCAAGTCTCACCTGAATGGAAATTGTTCAAGTTTCATTTTTGGGCATTTACATTGATTGATTTTTTTTATTAGAAGAAATAAGGGTAGTTCCAAGTGAAGTTTTCTACAAGAATACACTAAATGAAAAAAGTTATATTAATCATTCATCCTAATTCTTCTAGGTTTTATCTGTCATTAATAGGCACATTCAATTCGATGATCTCTAAAATATATTAAAATTAATTAAATCTTTTTCTTGAATTATTTCAAAGTTTCATCATAGAAAATATGATACCCATAGAATCAAATATAATCTACTTCTTCTTCCCTCTCTTTTACTGTGCTTTGAAATATATTAATTTCATATTATATTTAAAGGTTAGGTTAGAGAAAAATAAAACACAATTATTGCAAATACAATTAAAAACAGCTTTTAATCCATGATTCACAATAAAAATTGAAAAAATTTAAGAATCATTTCAGAAAATTAACAATATACACACATCTGTATATAAATATTAATGAACCATTTTTTCATATCAGGTTTGAACCTGCCTTCCAAATTTTGAACCATTAGCTATAATCACCTAGGACAAAATAATTTCATTATTTTCATTCCATAGGCCATTTACATACTATATTTTAATTTTTTTCTACAGTTTCTTGTTCTCATGATCTTCACTAAATATAAAAGTATAAATTCCATATTGATTATATAATAACCAACATTAGATGAAATTCTCTAATTACCAATGTGATTTTATATGTCATAACAGGGGGTCCCATCTGGATTCCAAGTATTCTTCACTTTTTGAAAAGCAAATGTTAAATAAATAGCTGAAAAAAAAAAAAAGTAGAAATATTTTTCCAGAGAAAAATCAATGATCAATAATAATAACTGAGTGAACTGGCAACGTTGGTCAAATATGACAGATATGTTACATTCGATCTACTGTGTGACAGGAATATTGAGCTCATAACCTCAATTTCCTACTGTTTTGATTAGTTTGACACTGTTTTTTTTTCAGAAAGTGAAAATTGAATAATTCCGAAAAAGGTCTGTCAACTGCAAATTGAAAAAGCTCGATTGTATATAAACGACTCGCTAAAGTTTTTAAAATAAGTGTTGAGGTAACATATACTGACGCGTAAGAAAAAAAAAAATTATTGAGATATTGCCCGCGAATAATCTCCCAAAGACAAATCAATAATAATAACTAAGTGAACTGGCAACGTCGGTCAAATATGACGGATATGGTACATTAGATCTACTGTGTGACAGGAATATTGAGTTCATAACCTCAATTTCCGACTGTTTTGATTAGTTAGAAACTGTTCCTTTTCACAAAGTGAAGATTGAATAATTCCGAAAAAAATCTGCCAACAGCAAATTGAAAAAACTCGATTGGATATGAAAGAATCGCAAAAGTTTTTGAAATAAGTGTTGAAGTAACATACACTGAACCGTAAGAAAAAAACTATATTATTGAGATATTGCCTGCGAAAAATCTCCCAGAGACAAATCAATAATAATAACTAAGTGAACTGGCAACGTCGGTCAAATTATTTAAAAAATTAAATTAAATTTAATTATTTAAATCGACTGTTTTGATTAGTTTGAAACTGTTTTTTTTTTCACAAAGTATAGACTGAATAATTCAAAAAAAAATTTGTCAACTGCAAATTGAAAAAGCTCGATTGAATATAGACGAATCTCAAAAGTTTTTAAGAAAAGATGCTTGTTCAAAATACTTACATGAGGCTTCCCACTCTGATTTGGAAAGAGTACCAATTTTAATATTGTTCCTTTGTCGACTCAAAAACTCTTCGGCATGCTCATAATCCCCTTCCGAAGTTCCAACCAAATTGGAACTATGAAAAGGCGGATAAGTTTCCAAACTACCCATATTACTCAACAACTTGCCCCCCTCGTTTTTCATCCTGTTGAAGAAGTCGTGAAACTTTTCTTTCCTCACAAGTTTAAGTCCATATTTCTTCGCCAATTTTTCCAACGTCGGAAAATAAACCAGAAATTCCGGGCAATCTACAACCCCGTCCAAATAAAAATTATACTTAGCGCCGAATAGGGGAGGTTTTTCCATATCGCAATCGAAAACTACTTGGTAAACGTCGTTACCGAAACTGTTGGCGTTGTTTCTTTTCGCTCTGGATACGAGTTCGTAAGCGTCTGGAATAGTTCCGATGAAATATCCTCCGGCTTGAAGACATTCACTGGCATTTCTCAGCATACACTCCGCTTGCGGTAACGATTCGAAGCTGTAGTGGAATGCAAACTGACAACTTACGATATCCAATTTTGCGGACGGGTCGGAATATTTCTCCCTCAGTCTTAACCTTGAACAATCCGCAGATATGTATTCGACGCTGAATAAGTTACCTAAAAAATAAGGGATTGAATAATTTTTTACTGCTTGTTGAATTTAGAAACTTACCTCCGTTTCTATCTCTAGCACTCCTCTCTTTCATATCACTATATCTATTCTTGCATTGGTCCAATGAAACTAAGGCTATATCGGTGCAAATTAAATGGGATATGTTTCCTTTCTTCCATTTGAGCAGGTCTCCTCCTTTACCGCATCCCATGTCCAGGGCTCTTATCGGAGCATTATATTTTTTTGATGCTTTGATGTTCGTTAAATATTCATTTATCAACATACTTTTAATCCAATTATGAAAATTCCTCATGTATACTATCCTACTCTTATTTCTTTCTTGTAGACCTTTTTCCTCTAATTTATTGTAATGAGAAGCCACCAGTTTGGCATATCCCTCACCTGAGGATCCATCGGAAATTTTAATTTTTTTCGAACTACCCTCATCGTCGACCTCAGTAATATTTCTTTTCAAGGAAGTATTAGGACTCTTCACTTCAACCTCGTCGTATTGTTTTTCATTAAATGAAGTATTAGGAGTTTCTTTGTCGATTTCCTCAGTTTTTCGCTTTTTCAATGGCGCATTCGCTTTAGGATTCCTAATTTCTAAAGTATCAGGAGTTTCAGGTTCCTTTTCACATTCTTCAACATCAGGAGAATTTTGGGCACAATTATTCTCAATTGTATCATCAGTCCAGTAAGCATCTGCGGCAGCTACCATCAATGCCTTCTCCAAGTCTTCAGTTGAGGTATTTTCTTCAGCAAAATCATTTTCTGGGGTCGACATTATAACTGCATAGATTCTGAAGTTTATATTCTGGTAACAAATTTGGAACACTATGGTATTCCTTTATTCATGGTATTTATCAACGCAATATTTCTTATTTGGAACTAGAGTCTATTTATAATTTCACCTGAATATCTCTGATACACATGAACGAATTTGTTGTTGTCAATAAATATGCATCTACTCTAGGGATGCGCGATCCAATCCAATATTTCAAGGTACCGGTACTTTGTGCTTCAGAATTCGATATTTTGTACCGGTTTTTCATCAGTCGATTCGGTACATGATACCGTAATTTTCTGGCAGTATCGTATCGCTTCTGTTCTGTACTAATCTTGATTTACAATAGAAAAATAAAAATCTTTTTTACAAATATCCGAAAGCAATCTGTTTGAAATCCGTCAGGTTCGGATGATAAAAAAAGACGAATATTTTATATTTTTCAATAAAATTGAAAAAATATTCAAATTGAAACTCAAACATTCATAACAAAAAAAAAATAGATTTGGGTTCATCACAACTTGTAACATAGATTAACCTGTGACTGTAATAATGCCGTCAGGGGATAATGATAAACATTCTTATTCTCTAAATTTATCTGTATGAAGAAATGAATACGGAGAAATCTGTATGTTAGTATGTTTATTTACAAAAATATGATACAATTCGATACAATATTCCGAGTACCGGTATTTCAACCAGAGGTATTCAGTCGGACCGGTTCTCAAGAATCGGTACGATTCGGTACAGAAAAACCGGTACTTTTAAGTGTATGGCACATCCCTAATCTACTCCTCTCCTACCTCTGCCATCTGCCACAGAACAGAAACCAAAACCACAGAACTACTAAAGATTGATTAGACCTACTTTTTGTATTCTTCCTTTCTATGACCTCTACTCTTTATTTAGAAAAATCAGAGGTAATAATGGGCTTTAACAATCAATGATTTTATTTATTTTTTTAATGGAAAACTGAAATGTTTTGGCATTATACAATTTAGCTAATTATTGCTCATTGAAGTTATGCGAACTAAATTATCAACTTCTATGATTTATTTTTACTTAAGTGATCCATTTCTATGCGTGATAAAGGTAACAGTTTCGTCAGTTTCCGCCGATTCCAGTTTCGTATATCAAAGAGGAAGAAGTCTTTGATAATATAATTTGTTTGTGAATTATATTTTGGATATTAGATTTTGTTAGCGAAAATTAACCGACCCCTCTTGTAAATGAAACCACGGACTGGAATGAACTGAATTTTTCATTCAATAGTGAGCCCTACGCTTCAAAATGCATATAAAACAAATAATTATTCATGGATTCAAAAGCTACAGGGATCAAACTGTGGTGGAACCTTTCGATAAAAGACATAATGTAGTAGTAGGTCGTAATGGATCTGGAAAGAGTAACTTTTTTTATGCCATTCAATTTGTTTTGAGCGATGAATTTTCTCATTTGAGACCCGAACAGAGGCAAGCACTGTTGCACGAAGGCACAGGGGCAAGAGTCGTGGCTGCGTATGTAGAAATCATATTCGATAACAGCGATGCACGCGTGCCAATCGAGCATGAAGAAATCTATTTGAGGCGAGTAATCGGATTCAAGAAAGATCAATACTTTTTGAACAAAAAGATTGTGCCAAGAACGGAAGTCATGAATCTCCTGGAATCTGCTGGTTTCTCGAATTGTAATCCTTATTATATCGTCAAACAGGGTAAAATAAACCAAATGGCTACTTCTCCAGACGCTCACCGGTTGAAATTGTTGAGGGAAGTGGCGGGTACTAGAACTTACGATGAGAGACACGGTCAATCTATAACTCTTCTGAGAGAAACTGAAGGTAAATTAGAAAAAATTGGGGAATTTTTGCGAACAATCGAAGAACGTCTTCAAACATTAGAAGAAGAAAAAGAAGAATTGCGTCAGTATCAAATACACGACAAAAACAGAAGAGCCCTTGAATTCATTATACACGAAGTCGAATTGAATGAGAATAAGAAAAAATTGGAGGAATTGAAGAGGCAAAGAAACGAATCAGGCACTGAACAAGAAAAATTAGCAGCTAATCTGAAGAAAGCACAAGATAATATCAAGGGTTTGAGTAAAAAAATTAAAGAATCAAAGAAGGAACTCATATCAGTGAAAGAAGAACGTGATATTCTAAATAATGATCAGCAACATCTCATTAAAGAAAAGGCAAAACTAGACTTGACAATGAAAGATTTATCTGAGGAAGTTTTGGGAGATAATAAATCGAAAGAAAGAGCTGAAAATGAGCTGGCACGATTAACCCACAGTATTAAGGAGAAAGAAGCCGAATTGGAAAAGGTGATAATTTAAATTAAGCTTATTAGAAAAGTAAACCCATACGAAATAATTATTTTTTTTTAATAATAAAATCTGTTTTCCCATAGATTAAACCTCAGTATGAATCGATGAAAAAGAAAGAAGAGGATTGCAGCAGGGAATTAGTATTGAAAGAACAAAAACGTAAAGAACTTTATGCTAAACAAGGTAGAGGAAGCCAGTTCACTTCGAAGGACGATAGGGATCGATGGATTCAGAATGAACTAAAATCCCTGAATAAACAACTGAAAGATAAGAAAGACCATCGTGATAAGCTGGAGGCTGATTTGAAAAGAGACGCCACCAAAACAGTTGAACTCACGAAAAAAATTGAGGAGCAGTCGCAGGTAAGTTGAAGTGTTATAATAACGACAATATTTTCAATATATCAACCTTCAAGGAAATGGAGAGACAAAAAAATTGCATTGACGAACATAACAAGCAATGTTATGAACTGAAAAAAAATAAGGATACTTATCAAACGACCAGAAATGAATTGTGGAGAAAAGAGAACAACGTACAACAAAACTTGTCTTCGCTGAAAGAAGATCTAGCCAAGGCGGATCAACAGCTCAGATCCATGGCGGGAAAACCAATTTTAAATGGGAGAGACAGCGTGAGAAAGGTATCGGAAACTTTCTTGAAGAAAGGGGGACAAGATGCGGAGATTGTTCGTTCTTACTTTGGACAGGTAACTGATCGTTCTTATGCACGTACAAATTACTGAAATAAATCAATTCTCAAATTCTTTGGTACCTAATATACGATGAAGCTGGATGATCGTTTATAAAATGCTCTCAAAATATTTGCAGGTCATCGAAAATTTCGACTGCGAGAAGAGCATCTACACAGCGGTCGAAGTAACTGCCGGCAACCGTCTATTTCATCATGTTGTAGAAACTGACAAGATCGGAACATTGATCCTCAAAGAAATGAACAGGCAGAAACTTCCTGGTGAAGTTAATTTCATGCCTCTTAACAGACTAAGCGTCAGAAATATTGAGTATCCCAATGATTCCGACGCTATTCCTATGGTGTCTAAACTTCATTACGAGCCCAAGTATGATAAAGCTATGAGATATTTGTTTGGCAAAACGTTAATCTGTAGGAATCTAGAAGTGGCCACTAAATTGTCTAGAAATTCGGGATTAGATTGCGTGACATTAGATGGCGACCAAGTATTGTCTAAAGGTGTGCTAACTGGAGGTTATTGCAACACGTCTAGGTCTCGTTTGGAAATGCAGAAGAACAGAAGTGAAACCATACAGCAAATCAAACAGTGTGAAGAAGAGTTAAAATCAATTCGAGAAGAACTGAGTAAAACTGAAACTTCCATCAATGGTATTGTTTCCGAAATGCAAAAAACTGAGACTAAAAACAGCAAAGCAAAAGGTATATTCGATAAAGTTAAGGGAGAATTGAGATTGATGAGAGAAGAACTATCAAATATTGAAAGATTCAAAGGACCCAAAGAAAGATCTTTAGCTCAGTGTAAATCCAACTTGGAGGCTATGATGTCCACCAAAGAAGGTTTAGAATCCGAGTTGCACCAAGAGTTATTATCTCAGTTATCCGTTGCCGATCAATCTGAGGTCGATTCATTGAACGATGATATCCAGCGATTACAAAAAGAAAACAAAGAAGCTTTCAGTATGAGGATGAAACTAGAAGCTGAAAAGAATAAATTAGAAAATTTGCTCACAAACAATCTCATTCGGAGACGTGACGAAGTTCTTCATGCCCTCCAAGAAATATCCCTCGAAGACCGTAAAAGGCAACTGGTGAATGCAAAAAGCGAACTCGAAGAAATCGATAAAAAAATAGATAGGGTCAACAAAGATTTGAGCTCAGTGGAAACTAAAGTCAAAGACATGACGAAGAGACTCAAAACCGAACAGTCAGATTTGGACAATTACAAGAAGAAAGAAAAAGAAGCCCAAGATAGGATCGACGAAGATGCTAAACATCTCGAAAAATTCGCAACGAAACAAAATCTCTTGGAACAGAAAATCGCTGAATGCGTCGAGAAGATCAATCAATTGGGGGCTCTTCCAGCCGAAGATCTTTATTCTCATTACATTAAAATGTCATCGAAATCTTTGTTTAAGGAATTAGAAAAGACCAACAATCAACTGAAAAAATTCAGTCACGTGAATAAAAAAGCTCTGGATCAGTTCATGAGTTTCTCGGATCAGCAAGAAAAGTTACATAAACGTAAGGAGGAATTGGATAGGGGAGAAGAGAAAATCAACGAATTGATAGCGATGTTGGAAATGCGTAAAATGGAGGCCATACAGTTTACTTTCAAGCAAGTCTCCAAGTTCTTCACGGAAGTGTTCAAGAAATTAGTACCTGCAGGTCGTGCGAAATTGGTCATGAAGACGGCCGATAACGAAGACGGAAAAGCTATAGGTGAGATATCCCGTTTAATTTGAAGTTTAGTCCTTTCTAATCATGTTTTTTCAGGTCCAGAAGACAGTTCCGACAAATACACCGGTATTGGAATAAAAGTTTCGTTCACGGAATCCGACTCCGAGATGAAAGAAATGAACCAGCTCTCAGGCGGTCAGAAGTCTTTGGTTGCGCTCGCCCTGATTTTTGCAATCCAAAAATGCGATCCCGCTCCGTTCTATCTCTTCGATGAGATCGATCAGGCTCTCGACGCCCAACACAGGAAAGCTGTGGCCAATATGATCCACGAATTGTCTTCCGAGGCTCAATTCATCACCACCACGTTCAGACCCGAACTCCTCGAACATGCTCATAAATTTTATGGGGTTAAGTTCAGGGGAAAAGTGAGTCATATCGAATGCGTTAGTCGGGATGTGGCCAGAGATTTCGTTGAAGATGACCAAACTCATGGTTGAGATGTTTTATTTATTAGATTTAAGTATATGACTTTTGTTCGTTTCATTAGTGTTATTGTTTATTGTTTTTTTTTTGGAAGAAATAAGTGATATTCCACCAATAAATTATAGTATTTTCGAAACTTTTCTCACAGATGTTCACGAATAAACTGCATGTTAGGAAGAGGTATTTTTAGTTTTATAAAAACAAATAAATTGTTCCAAATATTGTTTCTTCTTTTATATTCAGTGAGTTCCAGCAATACTGTAAGGTGAATCAAAGCTGATATTATAATAATAGCAGAAACAGTAACGGGTCATGATTTTCAGGCCCTAAGAACGATTTTCTTAGAAATGGAATGATAAATTCTTACAGATTTGAATATTATTACGGAAAAATGCAATCAAGCAATTCCACACTGTTGGGACACCTGGTATATTAGTTTAGATTATCATAATTGTCATTTTGTTCTTCTCAAGTGTTGAATAAAAAATATTGAAATAATGAATAACCTTGATGAAAAAAAGGATGCTCAAGTAAACTCAAATCATTTATTCACACAATTAAACAAGGTATTCATATAAAAATACTTATATACATATGTAGTACGTTATATTATTCATGTCTAATACAGACAATACTCGTTTAAAGCTTGAAACTAATCCAGAAATTCCTCATTTCTACATATAAAACTATTTAAATTTCAAAAATCTGCATCGGTAGTAACAAGTGATTTTCCATCAATAAATTATAGTATTTTCGAAACTTTTCTCACAGATTTTCACGAAAAACCTGCATGTTAGGAAGAGGTATTTTTAGTTATTCTTTGCGAATTAATTGTTCGAAATATTGGTTATTTGAGTAACTAGCATGTCTCTTTTATATTCAGTGAATTCCAGCAATACTGTGAGGTGAATTATAGTTGATATTATATTAATAGCGAAAACAGTAACGTTTGTCATGATTTTCAAGCCCTAAGAACGATTTGCTTAGAAATAGAATGATAAATTTTTACAGATTTGAATATTATTATGGAATAATGCAATCAAACAATTCCACACTGTTGGGACACCCGGTATATTAGTTCAGATTATTATAATTGTCATTTTGTTCTTCTCAAGTGTTGAATAAAATATATTGAAATAATGAATAACCTTGATGAAAAAAAAAGGATGCTCAAGTAAAATTATATCATTTATTCACACAATTAAACATGGTATTCATAAAAAAATACTTATATATATAGTACGTTATATTATTCATGTCTAATACAGACAATACTCATTTAAAGCTTGAAAGGAATCAAGAATTTCCTCATTTCTACATATAAAACTATTTTAATTTCAAATTTCTGCATCAGTAGTAACAAGTGATTTTCCATCAATAAAATATAGTATTTTCGAAACTTTTCTCACAGATTTTCACGAAAAACCTGCATGTTAGGAAGAGGTATTCTTAGTTATTCTTTGCGAACTTATTGTTCGAAATATTGGTTCTTTGAGTAACTAGCATGCCTCTTTTATATTCAGTGAATTCCAGCAATACTGTAAGATGAATTATTGTTGATATTATATTAATAGCGAAAACAGTAACGTTTGTCATGATTTTCAGGCCCTAAGAACGATTTTCTTAGAAATAGAATGATAAATTTTTACAGATTTGAATATTATTACGGAAAAATGCAATCAAGCAATTCCACACTGTTGGGACACCCGGTATATTAGTTCAGATTATTATAATTGTCATTTTGTTCTTCTCAAGTGTTGAATAAAATATATTGAAATAATGAATAACCTTGATGAAAAAAAAGAATGCTCAAGTAAAATTATATCATTTATTCACACAATTAAACATGGTATTAATAAAAAAATACTTATATATATAGTATGTACGTTATATTATTCATGTCTAATATAGACAATACTCATTTAAAGCTTTAAAGGAATCAGGAATTTCCTCATTTCTACATATAAAACTATTTTAATTTCAAAAAAATGTATCGGTAGTAACAAATGATTTTCCATCAATAAATTATAGTATTTTCGAAACTTTTCTCACAGATTTTCACGAAAAACCTGCATGTTAGGAAGAGGTATTTTTAGTTATTCTTTGCGAATTAATTGTTCGAAATATTGGTTCTTTGAGTAACTAGCATGCTTCTTTTATATTCAGTGAATTCCAGCAATACTGTAAGGTGAATTATAGTTGATATTATATTAATAGCGAAAACAGTAACGTTTGTCATGATTTTCAGGCCCTAGGAACGATTTGCTTAGAAATAGAATGATAAATTCTTACAGATTTGAATATTATTACGGAAAAATGCAATCAGGCAATTCCACATTGTTGGGACACCTGGTATATTAGTTCAGGTTATCATAATTGTCATTTGTTCTTCTCAAGTGTTGAATAAAAAATATTGAAATAATGAATAACCTTGATGAAAAAAAAGGATGCTAATACAGACAATACTCATTTAAAGCTTGAAAGGAATCAGGAATTTCCTCATTTCTACATATAAAACTATTTTAATTTCAAAAATCTGCATCGGTAGTAACAAGTGATTTTACATCAATAAATTATAGTATTTTCGAAACTTTTCTCACAGATTTTCACGAAAAACCTGCATGTTAGGAAGAGGTATTTTTAGTTATTCTTTGCGAATTAATTGTTCGAAATATTGGTTCCTTGAGTAACTAGCATGCCTCTTTTATATTCAGTGAATTCCAGCAATACTGTAAGATGAATTATATTAATAGCGAAAACAGTAACGTTTGTCATGATTTTCAGGCCCTAAGAACGATTTTCTTAGAAATAGAATAAAAATATTTACAGATTTGAAAATTATTACGGAAAAATGCAATCAAGCAATTCCACACTGTTGGGACACCTGGTATATTAGTTCAGATTATCATAATTGTCA
The DNA here is from genome assembly GCA_963966015.1 of Aphidecta obliterata. NCBI lineage: Eukaryota > Metazoa > Arthropoda > Insecta > Coleoptera > Coccinellidae > Aphidecta > Aphidecta obliterata. The sequence goes on along the minus strand of OZ014430.1, from coordinate 36,702,866 downwards.
TATTTTTCTTCTCAAATGTTGAATAAAAAATATCGATAATGAATAACCTTGATGAAAAAAAAGGATGCTCGAGTAAAATTATATCATTTATTCACACAATTAAACATGGTATTCATAAAAAAATACTTATATATATAGTACGTTATATTATTCATGTCTAATACAGACAATACTCATTTAAAGCTTGAAACGAATCAAGAAATTCCTCATTCCTACATATAAAACTATTCTAAATTCAAAAATCTGCATCGGTAGTAAAATCAACATCACCACCACTTCCCACCACGCCAATTTTCTGATATTCGCCAACTTTCTTCTCGAAAAAGTTTGTCTTACCGTCAGTCGAAATGTTGGTCATAAATTCGAAGGGATTCGTTTGGAAATATATCCTATCGCATCCCAATTCAACCAATAATCTATCAGCCACGAATTCGATGTACTGGCACATGAGCTCGCAGTTCATTCCTATCAGACTTACCGGAAGAGCATCCGACAAGAATTCTTGTTCGATTTTAACAGCGTCCTGAATGATGTTCGTTACGCGTAGTTTCGACGGTTTCTGTACAACTAACGAGAACAGGAGACAAGCGAAGTCGCAGTGTAAGCCTTCGTCACGAGAGATTAGTTCGTTCGAGAAAGTGAGGCCGGGCATGATCCCCCTCTTCTTAAGCCAGAAAATCGCTGCGAAGCTTCCAGAGAAGAAGATTCCTTCGACAGCGGCGAAGGCAATCACCCTTTCGGCGAAAGATGCATGTTTGTCGTTAATCCATCGAATCGCCCAGTCAGCCTTCTTTTTAACGCAAGGTAAATTCTCAATGGCATTAAACAAATATTCCCTCTCTGATAAATCATTAATATAGGTTTCGATCAGAGTGCTATACATCTCCGAATGGACATTTTCTATCGCGATTTGAAATCCATAAAAGAATCTAGCTTCGGGTATTTGCACTTCCTGGCTGAACCTCTCCACCAAATTCTCGTTGACAATTCCATCGGACGCAGCGAAGAATGCCAAAACGTGCGAAATGAAATGTTTCTCGCTGGGGGTCAAATGAAGCCAATCGTCCAAATCTTTCGAGAGATCAACCTCCTCCGTCGTCCATATCGAAGCTTCAGCTTCCTTATATTTGGCCCATATCTGGGGGAACTGAATTGGGAAAATTACGAATCTCCTTGGATTCTCCCGAAGCAGCGGTTCGAGTTCAGGATCGAAAGGTTTTTCTTCATCTGAGTATAATGAGAGAGTCTCTAATTTCGGGAGCGAATTGAGGAAACCATCGTCGAGGTTTTCACTTTTGGCGGGAGAGGTGAAGAAATCATTTTCAGTATTGAATGAAGGCATTTTCTCTCCAACGTGCACTGAAAATGTAGAATTTTATGTAGAAAATTGGATAAGAGAACATTCAAGTGACTTACGACTTATAAACTGTTGATTTCACAATAAACTTCCAATTCTACTACGCTTCGTTCATAAATGGAACAGCTTATATGGGTCGCTTTCCGCTTTGTTGATTTTCCTCGAATAGGCGGGAATATGTGGCGGGATTTTGAACATCATTATTCCGTCCATTTAACGGCTTCTGCTCTCGCTTTTCTTTTGTAGGTTAAGAAATTGGTCATAGAATTGTTATTATTTTCCTTTTTTGCCATTAGTAATCGAGAAATCTAGGTATTCATCTCTCCCTAAAATTTTCCATGTTTCCTTATATTTCCTGGGAAATGACGAGCAGTCAGGAGCTTTTAGCGAGACTATCGAACCTAATATTCGCGATTCCAACTACCGATGAGGGCGCTGCGAAATGTAAACAAACATGGAGGAAAACGAGTACCTTTTCGGGATTTATCGTGGTAAAACGGAATATTTTAGGGGTTTTTCAGATTTTGTGAGTATTATGCCAAGAGTTTTTAGCGAATGATTGATAGTGTAGTGTCAAGTTTATTGATTTTAGGTGAACAAATTGGTTTTTTCAATTTTAATTATATCGAAATCGATAATAATTCAACAGGAAAACTGTAGCACTATTTGAGTTTGACGACTGTGTTCAATTATTTGAAAGCTACAGCTAATAGTCGATCATTTGTGCTTTTCTTCGGTCAATTTTTTCCACTATACCAAAGGCATTAGTGACACAAACTGCTGAAGCATCTTTCTTATGAAATTTATGGAAATGTATAGCCCTGTTTTGATTTTTCTTCGAGGGACAATTGAAGACACAAAAATTAAAATTGTAAACTGTTTTTTTTTCTAGTACTAGAACTTTGTTCACTCTTGATTATATAATCCAATGTCCCAAAATTCATATTGAAAACCAAACTCGTTTTCTAGGTTCGGGATTTAGCCGGCAGGGGGCGTTTAGACTTTTGGAATCGCGAATATCTTTGTATATAAAAAAATTAACGAAATCTTAACATTTATCAATCAGCGGGTGCCCTAGTACGAGTGGACCAAGATGCAGTCACAAACGTTAAAGAACATAACAATAGCAAATTAAAAGTAAAAATTGCAAAAATAATGAACCATATAATACATATATATTAAAAATAGTCTAATACTAAAATATTAGACTTACAATATTTTAAAACAGTTTGAATATTACTGAAACTAGAATATTTCAAAATTATCATGATTATATACGAAAAACATTCCCATCCGACATCATTATCTGATTATCATCGGTCATGCGTTCAATGGCAGCATTTATTTCGCCTTCCGAGAACATAGTTGTCGATTGAGAGGACAAGCTTTCCTTGATTCTCGTTAAAGGCAAGGATGAGGTTCTTTCTTCTTTGAATATATTGTTCAAACTGGTCTTGAAAGTTATAAAACGATCATCGGTGATGGTACTCGGAGTGTTGTCGACTTCCATCAGAGATTCCTGTGGTGCCGTCTCTGCATTACTGGAGGAAATTTCCACCATATCACTTCCCGTAGATACCTGCGAGAGGATTTCTTCGACTCGATCTGTGTCCACAGGGATTCTTGACCGTTTAACACGCCTGTCAGTCTCTTCCTCTTCGTCTGAACTTTGCGAAGTCCTCCTCCTCTTTTTCTTTTCTTTCTCCAGTATTTTCTTGAAATACGCGTACTGAATCAACTCGATAGCGGATTCAGCGTCCTTTGCGGTTACCTCTCGGGACATTCTAGCTTTAGCATGTGCCGTCGACAAACGGATCATTGTTTCCAAAGTACGAGGAGTAACCGGTTGAGTTCTTGCCACATCGTTCTCCATTAAATCCTCACATCGGAGGGAAGCATAGTGACTGGCTATTATTTTACAAGCTTCCTCCGTCAACGTCGGTTTCAATATTTTGACGAAATGTATGTATTTCCTCATAAACTCCACGCTCAAAATTTTATCGGATTTTCTTCGAGATCCTCCGTGCAATAAAGCGTCATACGGTTCATACATCGGTGTTTCTTTGTTTAGTTCTGTTTCGTCGGGATTATTCGTACTTAGGATTTCAGCGTTGGCATTCATCGGTAACACTTCTCCGTCCTGCTCGAGGGGACTTCGATATTGATGCATCCTAACTACGTGATCCGCAATCACCAAATCCCTATCTTCGTTTACAGTATCCAACATAACGAAAAGCAAGTCGAAACGAGAGAGTAGGGAATCTTGGAGACCAATGTTTTCCATGGGAGTTTTATATTGATCGTACTTTCCGTAAACAGGATTTGCAGCTGCTAGAACGGAGCATCTGGCGTTCAAACTAGCGTGAATGCCAGCTTTCGCGATTGTCACTCTTCCTTGTTCCATCACCTCATGTATTGCCGTTCTGTCGATATCTGACATTTTATCAAATTCGTCTATGCAAACTACACCGCGATCTGCCAGGACCATAGCACCGGCTTCTAATCTTCTCTCTCCGGTTTCCTGGTCTACGGTTACAGCTGCCGTTAGACCTACACCGGATGAACCTCTCCCGGTTGTTGGAATCGCTCTTGGAGCCGTGCATAAGACATACCTCAAAAGTTGTGATTTGGCTACTGATGGATCCCCTATAAGAAGAACATTGATGTCCCCTCTCAATCTGGAAAAAAAGAAAGTAAGTAAATATGAAAAGAAGAATCTCCTTCAATAAATGACGAACCTTGTTCCATTCGGCAAATTCTTCTCCACACCTCCTAAAAGGAGACAAAGAATAGCCCTCTTGATATAATCATGGCCATGGATAGACGGGGCTAACGACTTGGCTAAAAGACCACAAATGTCTTTAGACGATTGCGCCAACTTCTTACACTTCAAAATATCGTCCCTCGATATCGACAAAGTCGCTTCCTTACTAATCTGGGCAATATTATTAGCTATTATCACCGCTCGAAACGTTCCACTCGTGTAACTTCCTTGTTTACTAGGCAAACACCTAAAATTCCCGACGATCTGAATCCTATCACCGGGTTTGCATTTATCCACTAAATCGTTGTCGCAAATGATATCTATAGACCTAGGTAATTGGCCGGCCGGTGCTTTCTCCGGCATTTCTTGAATAGATAAAGTTTGGTGGTCTTTATATTGCGAGAGTCCATATTCGGTTTCCAACAAATTACCGTCTTCGTCTTGAGTTGGATAAACCACCGAAGATGGAAAGGCTTCTAATGAAGTTAAATCGGCATATTTCCTTTCCATTACTTTTTTAGTTGCTGGGCAATAATGCACGCTTTTAACGATCTTGGGATGGATCAAAGAACATCTTGTAACTATTCCTTCGCAGCAAACTAAATGTCCCAGATATCTTGAAGTTAATGTGCGAGGAGTTACATGATTATTACCGAAGCTTCCTTCGAATGCAATGAAAAACTCGTTGTTCTTTGTGAACTCGCTGTCTGTTCTTGATACGAATTCCTTCAGTGCTTTTTGGAAAGCTAGTAGTTCTTCGAAGGCGTTAATGAGTAAATTTCGGGCTCTCTCAGGATTTTTTGAACGTAAATCATTGATATTGACCAAAAGTCTTGTGTTCTTATCTGCCACCATATCGTTCACTAGTTGAGAATATTTTCCTTGATCTTCTTCATCGTCTAAGAAATCTAGGTATTCTCGCAATGCCTCTTGCAAATTTTGATCTAGCGTTTGTACATCCATTTTTCATCTATTATCAAATATTAATTGAAAAAACTTGAACATAAATACATTCAGCCGTTGGCTTCAAACTTTTACACACTTTTGGCGGGAAGATGAGCAAATGTCATTAGAATCGTTACATTGGAACTACCGGTACCGATTGAGAAACTAGAAAAATATAAACGGGAAATTCTCCGATTCACTGGAGATAGGAGGATACAAAATAGGATGAAAAATTTATTGATCGTGTTTTTAAATGAATCTGATAACTTCTTCATTTTGACAAGACTATGAAACTCAAGAAAAACAATGTTAACAATTTTGTGATTGTGATTGATTATTCATATTCTGTGATGGGAATTATGGGATCCATGTTTACATTTTTCCTTTGATTAATTCTCCTTTTATCAACATATCATTGCAGAAGTAACCACCACCTTATTGAATTTATTGCCGTTAAAAAATTCCTTTTTTATTATTTGATATATAAAGTTTTGTTGGGTTTGTTTCGAACGATTTAGGTTTGTTAATTAATTTGTAATTTTCGGTTGTTTGTTCTCATATTCAACTCTCTTGTGTACCGTTCACTTTTAATTTCAAATTATCTCAATGGCTCCCATCAGCGACTTGAGATTAGCGGTGATATGTTCCAGTAACATGAACCGTAGTATGGAAGCCCATGCTTTTTTAGCCAAAAAAGGTTTCGATATTAAATCTTACGGGACTGGGGATAAGGTGAAGATACCAGGATCAGCAGCTGATAGGCCTAATGTATACGAATTTGGAATATCATATGAAGAAATTTACCAAGATTTGTTACTCAAAGATAAATCCTTGTATCCTTCAATCTATCCTGATTTTTTATTGATTATCAACACACTTGAAAAAATTTTCCTTTATTTCCTGTTAGATATACACAAAACGGTCTTTTACATACCTTAGACAGAAATAGAAGAATAAAATCGCATCCTCAGAAATTTCAAGAAACTAAAGAAAAATTCGACATTTTAATAACGTGCGAAGAAAGAGTGTACGATCAAGTATTGGAGTATATGGAGAGTCAAACGCCATCTGATAATTCGATAGTTCATGTAATAAATATTGATATACAAGATAATTTAGAGGAAGCTACGATTGGAGCATTTTTAATAAGCGATATGTGCATGATGGTGAGTGACTAATTTTGATTTGATTGAGATTTTGGTAGATGTCAAAGATTCATTTTTCAGCTGGCGAAAACAGAGGACCTTGACAATGATATAGAAGAAGTTTTACAGAATTTTGAGGAAAAATGTCAAAGACCCGTTTTACATAGCATTGTATTCAACTGACAGAAGTTGCACAAATATTGTGGAAAAAAGTGCAACCTTTCTTCAAGATCTATTCTTGATGAATAAAGCTTTCAAATTTTTTTTTTAAATAAACTTTATTTGCGTTAAACATTTTTTTAGAAGTGCTGTGAGTTTTTTTATGTGGATTTCATCTGAATTGAACAGGCTCTAGAATGAAAATAAATGGAGTCTGTGATGCTATGATATAGCGAACAATAATTAATGGTAGCTGCTTAATTGAGTCCAGAAAGGAGTCAATTGAATAAACCAATATTTTCATTCAAATATCTGTTCGAAATGTATGTTTTTTTTCTTGTTGAACCTTGCTATTTATTAGTTCTGATATTCTCTTTACTCCAAGAGTTATATTATTAAATTTTAATCTTGATTGTCTTATTTAGTATGATCAGTTTTTCAATAAATTTATTGATGTTCATAAAAATATGCTTTGAAAAATTATGAAAGTACATAAATTGCAATTTGTCCCAATGTTTCATAATTTTCGAATTCACATTAAGAATTCGTGACCAAATTCAATTTTGTCCGGCCGTAAAAACCCATACCTAGAGTCGAATTGAAACTTTTTATTTGAAAAAACGACACGAAGGTTTGAAAACTTTAACGTTAAAAGAAAATTGAGTTGTTCTGATATGGGGTTGAGAAATTTGTTATATTCTATGATTAATCTCTGGAAGTTCATAAAAATTATTCGCGATCCCAAAAGTTTAAACGCCCCCTGACGGCTAAATCCCGAACCTAGAAAACGAGTATTGTTTTCATATTTCGCGTGCTTTGCCAGATATTACTATTTTATATCCAGGAACAAGGTATTCGTGAGGTATATTTAACTCTTTAAACGCAAGAAATATAATTAAATTTGGTTCATTCATAAAATGCATTAATCTATTAGATATACTAAGAGATTTGTATAATTTATGACTTAACAGGGATTGATAAGATTTCGAATTTGTGGAAAAATTGACCTACATTTTCAATCAACAAATTAATTAAAAATTACTGAATATTTATTAACTTATTACCTATTACAAAATATTCACAAGAAGTTTTGTATGTATTCTCTAGTGTTTATTTCACTAGAGGTTGATACAAAATTCGAACTTTTGATGAATAATTGAAAATTCTACAATCATTAATAAAACTTTCTGATAATTTCCATGCATATTGTAGAACTTTAAAAAAATTTCTTGTGTTTATGGATTTATCAACTTTTTTTTCAAACACATTGGACGGAAACAGGAATGTTATTTCATCAATAGATAACGAATAATTATCCATGAAAAAAATTTTAACAATACAGTTTGGAATTTTCAGATTCTTCATTCTCCAAGATATTGAATTTTTCATGGCTACCGAATCAATAAAAACTAATCTGAACACATCGATTTATTTTTTCAAAACGAATTCTCTCAAAATAATCAATTTACAGGATAAATATTCCAACGACTATAAACTCTTCGGAATTGTAACATTGATAAATCTAAAAAATATATAATTTCTTTCGATAAATTTGAATAACAATAAATATGAACGATATATAGTATATAACACAATATTTCACAATTTCTTAGTACTTACAACAAGACCCTAAACCCTCAAGTGACATAAAAATTTATTTCATTCGTTTCAAGACATAATCAGCTGTGACGATCAACCCCTTCTGATATGGACTATCCGCTAAATTCTCCGCTAACCGGGCAGCTTCTAGGCAGTGTTTTTTCGCAAGGAACCTGGTGTGTTCCAATCCATCGGATTTAAGGACTAGCTCGAAAGCTTTTTCGACATCTCTGGGCTCTTGAAAACGTCTCATTATCATAACGTTCAACTCTGGAAATTTCGCACATGCGAATAATACTGGTGCCGTGGCTAATCCTAATTTCAAGTCTGCAGCGGTCGGTTTTCCCATCGCCTCGGAGGATGCTACGAAATCTAATAAATCGTCGACTAGTTGGAAACCTAAACCTAAATTTTTTCCATAGGAGAAAGATAGATTGCAGAGATCTTCGTTTGCGCCGGCTAGAATAGTAACAGCCTTTATAGAATTAGCTATGAGGGATCCTGTTTTCTTATACGTTTTAGTGAGGTAGTGATCGAATCTTTCGTTTTCGGTTTCTTTCGATCCCAACTGCATAAATTCACCCTGGACTAGATCGTTCACTACTTGGCTTAGCACTAAGGTAACATCGTTGTTTCTTAATCTAGCTATTAACATTGAAGCTACTGCCAATATGTAATCTCCCGCCATCGTAACTTTCTTCTGGTTCCACATAATGTTCACGCTGGGTTTTCCTCTTCGGGAATCCGACTGATCAATCACATCGTCGTGTATTAAAGAGGCTGTATGGATCATCTCCGATATCATTCCTACCTCTCTCTGCGAAGAATGAAGAGGAATGTCTTCCTTGTGTATGTGATAGTTCATAGCTCTGGCCATCAGCAGAGCGACCATCGGTCTGATCGCTTTTCCTTTTCCATCAAAATAGTACGTTGAAATTTCGTAGAGATCATCTATGTGAGTGTTCTGCCGAAGGGATTCCCTTATGTAAGTGTATACATCTTTCAGGTCGTTTTCTAGCAGAGTATACGGCTGTACTTCGTATTTGGACATGGGGCCAGTTTCGTAAGTTCCACTCGTGCTGTAGTTCCTTGATACGGTGGCTATAGCTGGTATACAACATTTCACGCTATTTCTTGAACTAATTCCGGAATAATTTTTCCCAAAAGAACATTTCCTCCACTGACACGCACGAACGCATAGCCTACTTGTACCTGTGCAAGCCATAGTTAAGACTGTTCTCACTTCAAGTAAAAATAACAGGTCTTGGTCGCATTTGAGGTCACTACTGAAAGAAAGTCTGCTTTCACTTTCCTAGACCGATATACCAATAAAAACGCATGGAGGAAAAGAGAAATTTTTTAAGTAGGTAGTGCTGTTTCTATTCAATTATCACCTGCTCTTTAAATAAAAAAAACTGACACGTGTTGTCAATTTTTATCATCTCTTGGCATTCAAATTTAAAAACATCAGATTATTTCTTTCCTAAAGTTATCCCGTTATCTAGATGTTATCTTGTAATGGTATTCGATTTGTTATGACAATTTTTACTTTTTTACCACGAACTGCGGGGAATTGAGAATTTCCTGATAATCGGGGTATTTCTTGGAATTCAAAGATTCGAATGCTGACAATGACATAGAGTCATTTTTTCGCGTGGATCCCGGTTCAAGAATATTTCGAAAAGTGGACGTCACCAGTTCGTGTATCGATGACGTCTTCATAGAAATGTCATGTTGTCAATTTCGCAGTTCGAATTATCCCAAAACTTGTCTTCAAACCGGACTGAATTATTTCAAACTATTTGGTGCGTGACGTCGCCAGTTCGACGCGAAAATAAGAGTATTTCAGAACGGACGGAGTAGTTTTGAAAAATCGTCGCGCGAAAAAACGACTTAAATATTCGAACCGACTCGCGATTCCAACTACCGATGAGGGCGCTGCGAAATGTAAACAAACATGGAGGAAAACGAGTACCTTTTCGGGATTTATTCTGGTGAAACGGATTGTTTTAGGTGTTTTTCAGGTTTTTCCGATTTTGTGAGTTTTATGCCAAGACTTTTTAGTAAATGATTGGATTATTGATAGTGTAGTGTCAAGTTTATTGATTTTGGGTGAACAAATTGGTTTTTTCAATTTTAATTATATCGAAATTGATAATTCAACAGGAAAATGGAGAACTTTTTGTGTTTGACGACAGTGTTCAATTATTTGGAAGCTACACCTGATGGTCGATCATATGTGCTTATCTTCGGTTTATTTTCTCCACTCTGCCAAAGGCACCAATGACACAAACTGCTGAGGCATCTTATAAAATTTATGGAAATGTATAGCCCTGTTTTGATTTTTCTTCGAGGAGCAATCGAAGACAAGAATAACAATTGTAAACAGTTTTTTTCTAGTACTAGAACTTTGTTCACTCGTTGTTATATAATTCCTAAAATTCAATTTTCATATATTATTAAAACATGAAATCGTTTCAAAAACAACAACAAACTAACGTATGTGTTTATATGAGAAAATTGTGAAATATTTGTATGATTTTAAGTCATTTATGTATCGAGAGTGATATACATATTTAGATGATAATTTATGGACAATTGTTTCAAATAAGCTGTATACGAGCTGAAAATGCAGCGGATTGTAAGAGGTAATGTGGGAATAAGATCACGAAAAATGTGCTCTGTTCTTCAATGCTCAATTTCTTGGCATAAATTCCCGTTGAATCCCAAGGCAATTAAAAAATGGCAGACAATCTTGAAGATTAACTTATCTCAAAGAATATGTTACTTTGCAGCAAGCACTTCCTGAAAGATGATTTTTTTCATCGTAAGTTCAATAATTTTCTATAATATAGTGGTCATTTACTATTACATTCACGTTCGACCACATAATCAAAAATGTCCGAAGTGGTTATCTCGACTTTCACAGGCATTATTATTAATTCCGGAATCTTATGAAAAAATATTTGATTTACTTGTTGTGAACGACAGAAATGACAGAATAATTATGACCCCCTTTCGGCCCGACATCTTGTGATTTTCAGCGCCATCTAGCGGTTCGTGATTATTCCCTATACTGCTCTACAAAAGTAGAGGAAAATCAGAAAATTGGTGACCGTTTCAAAATTTGCCGAATCTTGTCCACCAAATGAAATCAAATGTTTACTTATAATATTTGGCGCTAAAACTATAACCGTCATTACAGTTTCCTGTTGGAAGTATCAAAGAACAAGATATCTAATACCTCAAAAGGGAAAAATCACAGAGTGGCCGACATCTATTTTTAATCGTTTGAACTACCCGAGTGATGAACAACAAACTGAGGCGTGTGTGTTTATATGGGAAAACTGTGGAATATTTGTATGATTTTGAGTCATTTATGTATCGAAAGTGATATATTTAGATGATCATTTATGGACAATTGTTTCAAATAAACTGCATACGAGCTGAAAATTCAGCGGATTGTATATAAGTAGTAATGTGGGAATAAAATCACGAAAAATGTGCACTGTTCCTCGGTGCTCATCACATAGTTCTTCTGAAATTTCTTTCCATAAATTCCTGTTGAATCCCAAGTCAGTAAAAAAATGACAGACAATTTCGAAGATTGGGAAACGTATCTCAAAGAAGTTGTTTGTTTTGCAGCAAGCACTTCCTGAAAGATGATTTTTTTCATCGTAAGTTCAATAATTTTATATTAAATAGTGGTCATTTGCTATCACATTAACGTTCATCAGAATAATCAAAAGTTTCCGAAGTGGTTGTTTCTACTTTCAAAGGCATTATTATTAATTCCGCAATCTTATAAAAAATATTTGATTTACTTGTTATGAAAAGTCAGAAATGACATTATAATTTTGATCATCATTCGGCCCGACATCTTGTGATTTTCAGCGCCATCTAGCGGTCTGTGCTTTTTCCCTCATGAGTTCTAATTGAGTTGAGATCGGATTTTATGCACATTGAAAAGATTGAAAGAAAATAAGAACAGAAATATTCAAAATAAACTTATGGGTATATTTCATGGGAGTTTCGAACCACCCCTCCCCCCCTACGCTCGTGCACACAGTTATCATTTATAAACGGAAAAACATATTCCCAAATCACAAAAAGGACCTTCTCGAAAAAAAAATCCATCACTCATCTAAACCCATAAATCATAATCCGGACGCGAGATCTCAAAGCGAGTGGTAATGGGGCTCATTCACTGGGTGTTTTTTAAAAAGAAATCAGTGGCATAGAGTCGCGTGTGTGGTTTATACGGTTCTCCAAGTCATGACTTGCTCGTTCCTTATTTTTTTCGGTTAAAAGGCGTACAAAAGCCGATCGTCTTGATGTTTTCAATATTGCGAAAAGCGTAGGATCTTGAGGATGATGCGAGGGACGCGGAGCTATTCAAAATCCATTTCGTTGACTTGTCTTTTCAATCCGGGATGAGTGATGGATCGAGGAATGTGTTATTTTTTATATTATAGGCGTAGGAAACCTAGAAGACATGATGAATGGACTTTCGACAACATTGCGAATTTTAGAGTTCCCATATTTTTTTAGAAGTTTTATTATTTTATTTTTTACATTTTCCATTTTTACACAGTGTATGGGTGAAGTTCCTTTTTCATTTCTCCTTTTTGTACCTTCTCGAATTGAATCATTTGTTAATACGTCAGGTATTGAATATGGATAAATGAGTGAACCAAATCCCCTATTTCTGAGAAGAATTTGGAGTTTTTTCTACAAAAAGTGCATCGCCTACTACAGTGGTCAACCCCTCTTCTATTCATACGTTCTTCGAGTACCTACCTCTTGCAAAATGTTACAGATTAAGAATGCAGAATGATTCTGCTTTTTCAGGGAGTGTGTGTGTGTATAAACCTTTTTCAGTTTTTGAAGTGAACTACCTGCGTTGTTGCTTAATGCGATGGGACAAAATAATATATGAACTGTTCGTTCTGAATAGTAGAATTTGGGGATGGAAGATATTTTGCGAAGATGAGGAATCTCTGCGTCTTCAATTCGAAAAATAAATCAGTCAATTCTTATGGCTATACAAACAATTTTTCGAACGTCTCTAATGGTTTGTTATTGGTAATTTTTCAGTTTTTTGGTTTGGTTCGAAAAATTAAACTTTGTCGAGGAATTTGATGAATTCCTTATTTTTTTTTGGTTTTTGACTTTGTATGAATTTATATGCAAGCTGAAAATTGAATCTCTTGAAGTTTTACTCTAATAAAATTTAAAGGACTTTTCATACAACATTAATTTTTCATTTTTTTTGTTTATGTGGAAATTATTTCGAGTGAATTTTGGAAAAACTTTTCTTCAACGTGCAGTTTTCAGGAAGTTCAGTTCGATTTTGGTTGTGAACATAATCTGAATGAAGTCTCAGTGCAGTGTGAAAACTGTCAGTAATGGTCCAATGATTTTTTTCAGTCATGCTACCAGAAGCAGTGGCAATATATTAGACAGCGCCCCCCCATTTGCGTAGATTTTTTTACATCCATCATATTTTCTTATATTATTTTTTTTCAGTCATATATCTCCGTAAGAGTTTCAAAATAATACAAATTTTATGGAGAATTTTTTTCATTAAAAACATTGAAATACACATTTTGAATGAAATGCATAAAAATAAAACAAATTCTGAGAAAACAAAATGAAATATTCAAATTTATGTAATAAATACGAACATTTTTTATCTCAAAAAATATGAATTCTTCAACTTAAAACTTAAAAATACATACTGCAAACGCAGAATAAAAGTTTTTTGGTAAGTTGACTAACGTAAAACAATAATCGATAATCACAATCTCTGCGAAAAAAAAACCGCAAACTTAGCATACAAATACTGTTTTATAACCATTTGAAACACGTACTAATAGTTTCGTACGGGGCCTGATGTTACAATATTCAAGAAGTCCATACGTTAAGTATAAAAAATCACTATAATAATCTTTGTCAGATGAGATTGAAGATTCAATGAAAACCATGAAAAGAAACACTAAAATTTGAGTTTTATTAGATTTCAATAAAAGACGCTCTGAGAAGTGGGAACTCAAGTTTGAAAATCCATATTTTCCGCAACGAACCGAACATATTTCTTCTTGAATTAAAAGGAACAATATTATTATGTTAAAATACCAATAATTGAATATATCCGATGCCAGAATAATGTCATAAAAATAACAAATACTTAGTACAACTCACCTTCAATAGCACAATTTACAATGCTCGAATCCAAAAGCACAATGGCACAAAAAAGTCAGAATATAAAAAAAAACTCAAAACTTATAAAACTTCAAATCTGGATACAAACTAAACGAACATTAAAATTCAAATTTTTCGCTCTTCCCTTCAAAATAGAAAGAAATCAATATTTAAGTAGAATAGAATTAGATTCTGCAATTTTTCTCCCACTTCTTGAGCTCAAAACTCTGATTGGTGAATTTTTGGCAATAGAAATCGTTTTCGAAATACCACAGATGTGGTCCAAAAATCTAAACAAATCGATCATTATGAACCATATCATCAAAGAAGCCGCCCTTCAAAACAAGCTGGATGCGATAAGGGTTGATGTAGTGTAAGCAACTCATAAAAAAAGGGCTGTGCTGGGAATCGCATGACTATATTGCCGATTGTAATATTTATGATCAGAGTGCAGTATCTTTGAAAATTGTTTATAACAATTGGACCATATTCCTCGTATTTCTGACCTTATTGCATTTTCATTCGGTTTTTTGAATGTCAATGTTTCGAAATGTTGTGATCGAACTACTCACTTACGTAACCGTGTTGTCATCTTTCGAATACATTTTTTTTTGCTTGGCGCTTCTTTTTTTTTATTTTTGATATTTTTTGGCGCCCCTTCGGACCTTGCGCCCGTGGCAAGTGCCACCCTTGCCACGCCCTAGATACGGCCCTTTAAAGAATATTGCCCATCTGTGTCTGAAATGAGGTAAACACGATTAAATAGATATTTTTATTGGAATGGTCGAGTAAATAAAATTATCACTTGGATCATGGAAAGAAGTCGAATTCTCTTCCTCCTGGATGGATTCGACGGATCGAAAATCCGAATACCGCAGCCCCTCCGCGGATACTTTTGAAGAAAGTTGAATGGGAGGCTGCGGTTCAATAATCCGCCTCTATATAAGTCCTCGGATCCGGCGAATGTTGGTCTTTTTTTAAGGTAAACGGTCGCGTCCGGCATCCGTGGCTTTCTTCTCCCCGAGGGCCAATAAATAAAATATCAGTGACAATTGTAGGACTGTGATATCGGCCCTTTGTATCGGGCACATGTGCAGAAAGGCCAGGTGGCGGCGGAGGACCGGCCAGCAGCCACCGGATTTCGTGGACATCGGTCCCGAATAAGCTCGTTTAAACCGATTCCCTCTAATTTGAAAGCTCAATTTTGTCCGGACACCTATTGATGGTCAGTTTGACTAATAATGTCATTTCATGAAAACTTCAAGAGATGGAATCACAAAATTATATGAATATATCGAATTTATGTTGGGATAGCGAAGTTTTCGATTTCTTCAATTCTTCTGAATCGGTATATTTCACGGAATTTTCATCCGAAATTCGATCAGATTTTGGAAAAATCCAGGTAAAATTCACGAAACCTGAAGAAAAAAAAAACGGTTTGTGAGGCTGGAAAATCTTCGAAAATCATCACCCGTTTGTATCTGTGAATAATTTTCATCCAAATCCGTTTCACTGGCTAGAATGAATGGGAAATATCAGAAAATGTCTTGAAATAATGGAAATTTATTGATTGATTGATCCTCCTAGATCTTAAACCCGATCTTCGGATTTTGAAGGCAACATTGAGAGAAGATATAAAAAAAAATAATTGCAGGAAAATTGTCTTATATGAAATTATAAATAGGTACAGTTATCTGAATTGTTTTTTCAATAATTCAAAAAATACTGATTCCATCGAATTGAAGCTTTGTAGTTATTTGTAAAATAACAAAGGTTCATATGAAATTTCAGGAGGATCGAATAATCAGAAAAATGAAAAAAATTATAGTTTATCATTTCCACCCTGAATTTCTTACAGTTATATTTCATACAGCTTTTTCGGAAATTATGAAAGTTGATTCTATTAAAAAATCTCTTGGTGTCCGGCATTGATCCACCCAGATCTTGAATCCGATCCTCGGATTTTGAAGGCAAAATTGAGAGAAGATATTCAAATGAATTATTTTCAAGAAAATTGTCCAATATGAATTCATAAATAGGTATAGTTATCTGAATTGTTTTTTCAATAATTCAAAAAATGCTGATTCGATCGTATTGAAACTTTGTAGTTATTTGTAAAATGACGACACAAATGTTCATGTGAAATTTCACGAGCATCGAATCACTAGAAGAATACACATGGGGCATCGATAAAATTAGTTGGACTCGCAGATGAAGAATTCGTGATCACAAAAAATTCTGCCCGTCCATTCGGCCGTAAACACGATAACTTTCGAAAGAAAAGGTCCAAAGTTTTTCAGGGTACTGGTTGATGAAGATAATTCGAAAAAAAATCCGTAAAGATCATTTCATTTGTCATTTTATAAAATCTACATTTTGAAATGTTGATTTTATAAAATGCCATTATTTGTCACACTATGTCAGTACTTGTGAATATTGAAATGAGGGGAGTAATTATCCCTATCAGCTTTTCAGAACAAATCATTAAGCACCCTATAGTTTATTATTTTCAGCCTGAATTTCATACAGCTTTTTCGGAAATTATGGAAGTTGATTCTATTAAAAAATCTCTTGGTGTCCGGCATTGATCCACCCAGATCTTGAATCCGATCCTCGGATTTTGAAGGCAAAATTGAGAGAAGATATTCAAAAGAATTATTTTCAAGAAAATTGTCTAATATGAATTTATAAATAGGTATAGTTATCTGAATTGTTTTTTCAATAATTCAAAAAATGCTGATTCGATCGAATTGAAAATTCACGAAACCTGAAGAACAAAAAAACGGATTGTGAGGCTGAAAAAGCTTCGAAAATCATCACCCGTTTGTATCTGTGAATAATTTTCATCCAAATCCGTTTCACTGGCTAGAATGAATGGGAAATATCAGAAAATGTCTTGAAATAATGGAAATTTATTGATTGATTGATCCTCCTAGATCTTAAACCTGATCTTCGGATTTTGCAGGCAAAATTGAGAGAAGATATAAAAAAAAATAATTGCAGGAAAATTGTCTTATATGAAATTATAAATAGGTACAGTTATCTGAATTGTTTTTTCAATAATTCAAAAAATACTGATTCCATCGAATTGAAACTTTGTAGTTATTTGTAAAATAACAAAGGTTCATATGAAATTTCAGGAGGATCGAATAATCAGAAAAATGAAAAAAATTATAGTTTATCATTTCCACCCTGAATTTCTTACAGTTATATTTCATACAGCTTTTTCGGAAATTATGAAAGTTGATTCTATTAAAAAATCTCTTGGTGTCCGGCATTGATCCTCCCAGATCTTAAATCCGATCCTCGGATTTTGAAGGCAAAATTGAGAGAAGATATTCAAAAGAATTATTTTCAAGAAAATTGTACAATATGAATTCATAAATAGGTATAGTTATCTGAATTGTTTTTTCAATAATTCAAAAAATACTGATTCGATCGAATTGAAACTTTGTAGTTATTTGTAAAATGACGACATAAATATTCATGTGAAATTTCACGAGGATCGAATCACTAGAAGAATACACATGGGGCATCGATAAAATGAGTTGGACTCGCAGATGAAGAATTCGTGATCACAAAAAATTCTGCCTGTCCGTTCGGCCGTAAACACGATAACATTCGAGAAAAAAGGTCCAAATTTGTTCAGGGTACTGGTTGATGAAGATAATTCGAAAAAAATTCCGTAAAGATCATTTCATTTGTCATTTTATAAAATCTACATTTTAAAATTTAGATTTTATAAAATGACATTATTTGTCACACTATGTCAGAACTTGTGAATATTGAAATGAGGGGTGTAATTATCCCTATCAGCTTTTCAGAACAAATCATTAAGCACCCTATAGTTTATTATTTTCACCCTGAATTTCATACAGCTTTTTCGGAAATTATGAATGTTGATTCTATTAAAAATTCTCAAGGTGTCCGGCATTGATCCTCCCATATCTTAAATCCGATCCTCGGATTTTGAAGGCAAAATTGAGAGAAGATATTCAAAAGAATTATTTTCAAGAAAATTGTCCAAAATGAATTTATAAATAGGTAAAGTTATCTGAATTGTTTTTTCAATAATTCAAAAAATGCTGATTCGATCGAATTGAAAATTCACGAAACCTGAAGAACAAAAAAACGGTTTGTGAGGCTGGAAAATCTTCGAAAATCATCACCCGTTTGTATCTGTGAATAATTTTCATCCAAATCCGTTTCACTGGCTAGAATGAATGGGAAATATCAGAAAATGTCTTGAAATAATGGAAATTTATTGATTGATTGATCCTCCTAGATTTTAAACCCGATCTTCAGATTTTGAAGGCAAAATTGGGAGAAGATATAAAAAAAATAATTGCAGGAACATTGTCTAATATGAAATTATAAATAGGTACAGTTATCTGAATTGTTTTTTCAATAATTCAAAAAATACTGATTCCATCGAATTGAAACTTTGTAGTTATTTGTAAAATAACAAAGATTTGTAAAATAACAAAGTTATTTGTAAAATAACAAATTTCAGGAGGATCGAATAATCAGAAAAATGAAAAAAATTATAGTTTATCATTTCCACCCTGAATTTCTTACAGTTATATTTCATACAGCTTTTTCGGATAATATGAAAGTTGATTCTATTAAAAAATCTCTTGGTGTCCGGCATTGATCCTCCCAGATCTTAAATCCGATCCTCGGATTTTGAAGGCAAAATTGAGAGAAGATATTCAAAAGAATTATTTGCAAGAAAATTGTCCAATATGAATTCATAAATAGGTATAGTTATCTGAATTGTTTTTTCAATAATTCAAAAAATGCTGATTCGATCGAATTGAAACTTTGTAGTTATTTGTAAAATGACGACACAAATGTTCATGTGAAATTTCACGAGGATTGAATCACTAGAAGAATACACATGGGGCATCGATAAAATGAGTTGGACTCGCAGATGAAGAATTCATGATCATAAAAATTCTGCCCATCCATTCGGCCGTAAACACGATAACTTTCGAAAGAAAAGGTCTAAATTTTTTCAGGGTACTGGTTGATGAAGATAATTCGAAAAAAAATCAGTAAAGATCATTTCATTTGTCATTTTATAAAATCTACATTTTGAAATGTAGATTTTATAAAATGATATTATTTGTCACACTATGTCAGTACTTGTTAATATTGAAATGAGAAGTGTAATTATCTCTATCAGCTTTTTAGAACAAATCATTAAGCACCCTATAGGTTATTATTTTCACCCTGAATTTCATACAGCTTTTTCGGAAATTATGAAAGTTGATTCTATTAAAAAATCTCTTGGTGTCCGGCATTGATCCTCCCAGATCTTAAATCCGATCCTCGGATTTTGAAGGCAAAATTGAGAGAAGATATTCAAAAGAATTATTTTCAAGAAAATTGTCCGATATGAATTCATAAATAGGTATAGTTAACTGAATTGTTTTTTCAATAATTCAAAAAATGCTGATTCGATCGAATTGAAACTTTGTAGTTATTTGTAAAATGACGACACAAATGTTCATGTGAAATTTCACGAGGATTGAATCACTAGAAGAATACACATGGGGCATCGATGAAATGAGTTGGACTCGCAGATAAAGAATTTGTGATCATAAAATATCTGCCCGTCCATTCGGCCGTAAACACGATAACTTTCGAAAGAAAAGGTCCAAATTTTTTCAGGGTACTGGTTGATGAATATAATTCGAAAAAAATTCCGTAAAGATAATTTCATTTGTCATTTTATAAAATCTACATTTTAAAATGTAGATTTTATAAAATGACATTATTTGTCACACTATGTCAGTACTTGTGAATATTGAGTTGAGAAGTGTAATTATCTCTATCAGCTTTTTAGAACAAATCATTAAGCACCCTATAGTTTATTATTTTTACCCTGAATTTCATACAGCTTTTTCGGAAATTATGAAAGTTGATTCTATTAAAAAATCTCTTGGTGTCCGGCATTGATCCTCCCAGATCTTAAATCCGATCCTCGGATTTTGAAGGCAAAATTGAGAGAAAATATTCAAAAGAATTATTTTCAAGAAAATTGTCCAATATGAATTTATAAATAGGTATAGTTATCTGAATTGTTTTTTCAATAATTCAAAAAATGCTGATTCGATCGAATTGAAGATTCACGAAACCTGAAGAAAAAAAAAAACGGATTTTGAGGCTGGAAAATCTTCGAAAATTATCACCTATTTGTATCTGTAAATAATTTTCATCCAAATCCGTTTCACTGGCTAGAATGAATGGGAAATATCAGAAAATGTCTTGGAAAAATGGAAATTTACTGTTTTCGTATCTCTCTAAATTTTTTCTTCATACTTCCCACTTGGATTACAAGGGATGATTTTTTTTATATCAACTTGGAGTGTGGATCCTAATCCGAAAGTTACAATGTTCGAGTCCATTGTGCGACTCGAGATCATAAAAAGAAACGTGGCTGGGTCACGATTTTTTCCGTTGAAAGAAATCGCTTGCGTCCCATTCAAAACCATAAAGGTCGAACAAACCTAAGTAGCCCTCTTGGACCCTTCACGCGGCCCTCACCTGCCCCTAAATGACCATAGGTCACCAGCTATAATGTCGAAAGTCGTCTTTCGAGAAATAACCGATAAAAAAACTGCGTTTTTCTTCTCTCGATTTTCTGTGGTGAAGATTTCTTCAGGTATGGAACCATCCGCAGATCTGTATCTTTTAACATCGTGTATTTGGTCTCGTTTTTCCCTCGATTGAACTGTCAGCTGCACTCGAGATCAGATAAGTTTGATGGCAAAAATTGGGTTTGAAACGTGCGTGCGACAAATAATCCCAGATTTATTGGGCATGAATATTCTTGAGCGCAGATCTTATCTTGATTCTCGAATTTTAGGATTGACATCTTTGTCATTTATCAGAGTGAATTTTCTTCGATATAAGTAATCCATTTGAACATTTTTTTACTCAATAGCTATCTCGGTTAATATTGGTCCTACAAATACGTTCAAATGGGCAAATATGAAGTATTTTTTATGGGCATTCAGAATTCAGTACTAAAAAATGCAAAATAGCATCGTTAACCTAACAATTTTATGTAAGTTGGTATTTTTCAAATGGAACACCCTGTATTTTATCTTCCTTTACTGAGATACCTTTTGAGTAAAATATAAACAATTATACCCTGTACATACTTTTTTTTGATTATAATTTTTATTATCTTGTTGCACTTTACGTTTTATCGTTATGGTTTATTTCGTGTTGTATATTTCTCACATGTACGTGTTTTTTGGACCTACTGAAGTACTGGATATGATTCTTTGATAGGTCAAAAAACACTAAGCAACAACCAAAAATTTTTTTACAGTGAAAAATTAAAATCAGGACTGAAAGGATTGAATAAAATTCCATGAAATAAACCTGTACGTAAAAAGCATAAAAAACATCCACCTGTGACTCGGTTCTCCCCCTGGCGTTTTTTGTCGACCTGTTTAAAACGTACAAAAAACCTACGACCCAAAAAAAACGCGCATTAACCTCGTGCGACGACATCTGGAAAAAATTCCCCTACAGCACCAAAAATAGAATAAAATAATTATACCGGCTATTCAAGGCTCCCCCTGTAGCTTAGACATTTCCGCCCTTATGTAAATTCCGGCGAAATGCAAATGCCACCCCATTTTTTTTGTTCACGTACGTTTTTCCACGTCCCCTTTTTAGTGCGTGCCGAGCACACGTTTGGGGTGCGTCCGTTCTTTCCTCTTTTTGCCGTATTTTTAGGGGATGAAGGGAAAAATGGCGATGTTTTGTTGGACACACGACTGGCGGTCGTGCATATCGATTTTTATCGGAATATGGCTGATGAAGGATGGGGATGTTGATATCGAGGGAACGTGTGCTCGGTTAGGGGATGAAAAAATTGGAATTCGGTTATGTTTTTATGGATAGTGGATTTGTGTGAAGAATTATTCGGTAGTGTGCAGTTTTTTCCAAATTTCATCCCTTAGAAAATATTGATCGGATTTTGGTTTTTTTTCGACCGAATGTTTACAAAGTTCTGATTTTGAGCCAAGAATGGTCTTGGAAATATTCCACATAATTCCGTGATTCCATCTTTTGAAATGTAGATTTCATTAAATGACATAATTTGTCACACTATGTCAGTACTTGTGAATATTGAGGTGAGGGGGTGGAATTACCCCTATCAGCTTTTTTGAAAAAATCATTAAGCTCCCTATGGTTTATTATTTCGACCCTGTTTTTATACAGATATATTTCAGACAGCTTTTTCGGAAATTATGAAAGTTGATTCTATTAAAAAATCTCAAGGTGTCCGGCATTGATCCTCCCAGATCTTAAATCCGATCCTCGGATTTTGAAGGCAAAATTGAGAGAAGATATTCAAAAGAATTATTTGCAAGAACATTGTCCAATATCAATTTATAAATAGGTATAGTTATCTGAATTGTTTTTCCAATAATTCAAAAAATACTGATTCGATCGAATTGAAACTTTGTAGTTATTTGTGAAATGACGACACAAATGTTCATGTGAAATTTCACGAGGATCGAATCACTAGAAGAATACACATGGGGCATCGATAAAATGAGTTGGACTCGCAGATGAAGAATTCATGATCACAAAAAATTCTGCCCGTCCATTCGGCCGTAAACACGATAAATTTCGAAAGAAAAGGTCAAAATTTTTTCAGGGTACTGGTTGATGAAGATAATACGAAAAAAATTCCGTAAAGATCATTTCATTTGTCATTTTATAATATCTACATTTTGGAATGTAGATTTTATAAAATGACATTATTTGTCACACTATGTCAGTAATTGTGAATATGGAAATGAGGGGTGTAATTATCCCTATCAGCTTTTTAGAACAAATCATTAAGCACCCTATAGTTTATTATTTTCACCCTGAATTTCATACAGCTTTTTCGGAAATTATGAAAGCTGATTATATTAAAAAAATCTTTTGGTGTCTGGCATTGATTCTCTCAGATCTAAAATCTGATCCTCGGATTTTGAAGGCAAAATCGAGAGAAGATATTCAAAAGAATTATTTGCAAGAAAATTGTCCAATATGAAATTATAAATATTTACAATTATCTGAATTGTTTTTCCAATAATTCAAAAAATACTGATTTGATCGAATTGAAACTTTGTAGTTATTTGTAAAATGACGACACAAATGTTCATGTGAAATTTCACGAGGATCGAATCACTAGAAGAATACACATGGGGCATCGATAAAATGAGTTGGACTCGCAGATGAAGAATTCGTGATCATCAAAATTCTGCCCGTCCATTCGGCCGTAAACACGATAACTTTCGAGAGAAAAGGTCCAAATTTCACGTGAAACAAAAATTTTAGCCTGATACGGCGAATACTTACACTGAAATGTCGAAATTTCATCATTTTCCGAAGAATTAAAGAAAAAATCATATAGTTCCTGAAGATTAAATAGTTTTCAAATATAAGCAGATTCTGTGAACCAAACTGGCCGTCAGTCTGACAAATAATTTTATTCAATACAATCGACAATTCAAGAAATGGAATAATACGGAATATATCGAATTTCTTGACACAACATCAGAAAAACTCAATTTTCTTTTCACGCGAAACGAAAATTTTAGCCCGATATGGCGAATACGTACACCGGCCGTCAGTTTGACGATTAATGTCATTCAACAAAATCGACAATTCAAGAAATAGAATCATACGGAATAAATCAAATTTCTTAACACTAGATCAGAAAAAGTCAATTTTCTTTTCACGTGAAACAAAAATTTAGCCCGATACGGCGAATACTTACACTGAAATGTCGAAATTTCATCATTTTGGAAGGAATTTAAAAAAAAAATCATATAGTTCCTGAAGAAAAAGAGTTTCCAAATAAAAGCAGATTCTGTGAACCAAACCGGCCGTCAGTCTGACAAATAATGTCATTCAATACAATCGACAATTCAAGAAATGGAATAATTCGGAATATTTATATCAAATTTCTTGACACAACACCAGAAAAACTCAATTTTCTTTTAACGTGAAACAAAAATTTTAGCCCGATATGGCCAATACGTACACTGAAATGTCGAAATTTCATTATTTTCCAAAGAATTGAAAAAAAACATAAATTTCCTGAAGAAAAAGAGTTCCAAAAAAAAAACAGATTCTGTGAACCAAACCGGCCGTCAATTTGACGAATAATGTCATTCAACAAAATCGACAATTCGAGAAATGCAATAATCTGAATATATCACAAATTTCTCAACACAAGATCAGAAAAACTCAATTTTCTTTTCACGTGAAACGAACATTTTAGCCCGATATGGTGAATACGTACACTGAAATGTCGAAGTTTCATCATTTTCCGAAGAATTAAAAAAAAATCATATAGTTCCTGAAGAAAAATAGTTTACAAATAAAAGCAGATTCTATGAACCAAACTGGCCGTCAGTCTGACAAATAATGTCATTCAATACAATCGACAATTCAAGAAATGGAATAATACGGAATATATCAAATTTCTTGACACAAAACCAGAAAAACTCAACTTTCTTTTCACGTGAAACAAAAATTTTAGCCCGATATGGCCAATACGTACACTGAAATGTCGAAATTTCATAATTTTCCAAGGTTTTGAAAAAAAAATCATATAGTTCCAGAAGAAAAAGAGTTTCCGAAAAGAAAGTATATTCTGTGAACCAAACCGGCCGTCAGTTTGACAAATTATGTCATTCAATAAAATCGACAATTCAAGAAATGCAATTATACGGAATATATCTCAAATTTCTCAACACAAAATCAGAAAAACTCAATTTTCTTTTCACGTGAAACGAACATTTTAACCCGATATGGCGAATACGTACACTGAAATGTCGAAATTTCATCGTTTCCGAAGGAATTTAAAAAAAATCATAAATTTCCTGAAGAAAAAGAGTTTCCAAAAAGAAAGCAGATTCTGTGAACCAAACCGGCCGTCAGTTTGACAAATAATGTCATTCAATGAAATCGACAATTCAAAAAATGCAATTATAAGGAATATATCACAAATTTCTCAACACAAGATCAGAAAAACTCAATTTTCTTTTCACGTGAGACAAAAATCTTAACCCGATACGGCGAATACTTACACTGAAATTTCGAAATTTCATCATTTTCCGAAGAATTAAAAAAAAAATCATATAGTTCCTGAAGAAAAATAGTTTTCAAATAAAAGCAGATTCTGTGAACCAAACTGGCCGTCAGTCTGACAAATAATGTCATTCAATATAATCGACAATTCAAGAAATGGAATAATGCAGAATATATCGAATTTCATAACACTAGATCAGAAAAACTCAATTTTCTTTTCACGTGAAACGAACATTTTAGCCCGATATGGTGAATACGTACACTGAAATGTCGAAATTTCATCATTTTCCAAGGAATTTAAAAAAAATCATAAATTTCCTGAAGAAAGGAGTTTCCAAAAAAAGGCAGATTCTGTGGACCAAACCGGCCGTCAGTGTGACAATAATATCATTCAATAAAATCGACAATTCAAGAAATGCAATCATATGAACAATTCAAATTTCTCAGCAGAAGATCAGAAAAACTCAATCTTCTTTTCACGTGAACTAAAAATTTCAGCCCGATACGGAGAATTCTTACACTGAAATTTCATCATATTCCAAGGAATTAAAAAGAAAACTGATAGTTCCAGAAGAAAAAGAGTTTCCAAAAAGAAAGCAGATTCTTTGAACCAAACCGGCCGTCAGTTTGACAAATAATGTCATTTAGTAATTAATTGAAGAAATGGAATTATACGGAATATACCAAATTTCATAACACTAGATCAGAAAAACTCAATTTGCTTTTCACGTGAAACACAAGTTTTAGCCCGATACGACGAATATTCACACTGAAATGTCTAAATTTCATCATTTTCCAAGGAAAAAAAATCATGAATCCTGAAGAAAAAGAGTTACCAGAAAAATTTGAATCAGAGGGGAGCATTAAAATATTCAATCCTCATATTCATATTATTATGTTGTGGAAAATTGCCAAAATATACCAAATAAAATACCGATTCCCGTTATTTTTTATGCACATGGTATAAAATAAAAACGGACGAAAAATAATAAATAAAATAAGTTCCCAATAGTCTTATATTTATTTATATAAAAATTATCTTCACAGTTAACGAACGTTTCAAAGTCCACAATATCGCAGCACCCCCTACGCCATTTTGTAAACGTTGTAAAGGGCGGTCCTAAAAAAATCATAAAAAATCCCCTCGCTCAACCCTACTGCGATCACCCTTCGTGGATACCCTCATCCGTTTTTTTTCAGCCACACACGCGCGTTCCTCGTATCAGGTAGATCTAAAAAGCCCCCTCGGCGTGAATATCTAATAGCGGGTTGAATTGAAAAAAACCCTCAGGTTAAAGACGCACCTCCACCCCTCTTTTTAGCGCGCGCACGAGGGTAGGAAGTCGCGTGCCGTTTTTTGTGACGGGTTCACGGCAGGTTGATAATTTTATTTCCGGGGCCTTGAAGAAAGGTGGATCTGGGGTTGGATTACGGGGCAAAAAACACCCCGAAGATAGCTTTGATGGTGATGGATTGTTGAATAATTTGGTCGGGTTTACCTGTTGTTTTTTTTAGCGTTGATTTGATGGAGGTTCTTTCCAGTGTCGCCAATCAAAAGAAATTTTAGAATGGGTATTGAATATTTATAATGGTGAGTATAATAAATAATAATAACAGAAATATGTGTATGTTTCAGATATATTATTTTCGCAGTATTTTCTAATTTCAAAACTCTGAATTATTAATTTAGTTGAGTTAAAATATTTGATTATAGTTTTACACAAAGAATGGTGGAAAATATTCTTATTAAAATTCCTCGACTTCTTTCTCCCTGCTAATTTGTCCCTTCTCCGGTAGCATCAATGGTCTATAATTCATTCGAGGCATCAATGGATGCGATACATCTCCTTTCCGCTTTTTGAGGGGAGCATCTCGAACTTCCTTAGACATTTTAACGGTCTCTCGCAGCAGCCAGCAGCTGCCGCTACCAAGAAAAAAATCCACACGTCTGCGGTCAATAAGGCTGAATCCTGACGTGCCACCATAAGTCACAACTTCCCCGTTTCGAATTTGGTCTCTATTTCTCGTTTCTTCTATTTTCGTCGACTGATCATCACTTCAAATCGCTTGTCTGAACGGGGATATTCTTTTGGCGCTGTTGGTACTCCCTGAAGATGGAACGCAAGCAGAAACATGTCGAAATACATTTTTTCCATCAAATCCACATTTTTCAGACAGTTCCTTTGGCGGCTTCAATAAGTTCTGATTTTACGATGGGCCCAGAAATATAACTGGAGCTTATTGTGGCCTAAAAAGGGTTGAACCGTTAGAAAATGGTCCACGAGTAAAAAGTCTAGAAGGCCCTAAATTTTTTCAGGGTTGTAAGCCACCAAATGTGACCGTTATGTCTGAAAGGGTTGAGCTCGTAAAGAAGCGTTGACCGTTATTTTCGAAAAAACTCCAGCTCTGGAGCATTCTATATTTCTCTTCTTCGTTGGCTAAATTTATTTCTTTTGTTTACCTATTTGTTTCTTGTTTTTTCTCATGTTTAGTTGTCTTTCGTTTTTCTTCCTATTTTCATCATTTCAGTTATCGAAACCGCTTCGTTCCAATAATTTTCTTTCAGATTTTGATTTTATCCCACAGCGGTTTCCGTTAGGGGGGGGGGGGGTGTTGATTGCGTGGGTAACTCGACTGGACGCACAATGACCATAAGAGTAGCCTCGACAATGGGGTTCATCGAAAGCCATTATTTCGTATGTTACATTTATCACCAACAATTGAGAATAACCTTCGACCGTTCGGACATTTGAAGAAATTCGTAATCCCGGCTTAACACGACGAACCAATTTGATGGCTTTAATTGTAGTTTTAGGGGGTGGAAAAGAAATATCGCACCAGATTACATACGGCTGGACATTTGTATCGGATGGGGTTTCTATTCAGGAAACACATCGCGGGGGATGCAGCTTTTCTCACTCGGATATAACACAGGGGGTGGTTTTAAAAGTTTTTTTTTTTTTAACTATGGATGAGGATTTGTATTTTATCGAGAAGACAATCGATTAAACTTATTTCATCGTCTTCACCTCGCAAATCGGTATATTTCACGATATTAAATTCGATATCTCAGATTTTGACAGATTTATTGTAAAATTCAGGAAACTTGGAAAAAAAATAGTGTGAGACTGAAGAATCTTACTAAATTATCCCTCAGCCCCATTTCCAAATGTAAATAATTGAAATGTTGTCAAGTGAACTCTTAACAAATCTATATGACCATTTTGGTTCGACATGAGGTGACACTGTAGCGAGACTATCGAACCAAAGATCATGAAACGAACTGGCCAACAGTATGACAAATGATGTCATTTCATTTTTTTGAGTCATACAATTATCAGAAAAACACAATTTTATTTTCACAGCAAAACCAGTTCTAAAAAAATGTTATATGCTATTTGCGTTTTAAACATATAGTTTGATATTTTTCTCATATACTTTCCTCTGTTGTCTGTTTTTTTGCAACTACTTCTCTTTCGGTTTATTACTTCGTTCGATTCAATTAAATTAGTACTTTCGTTAAACTGGATGTATCTCGTTAATAAATGAAACATTTTATCGATTACTCAAAACTCAAACTCAACTGAAAGTTATACATTTTTTTTGAATAATTTGCTCAAAACAATACTATAGGTCAAGAATTTTCATATTTTATTAATTATATTGGTAAATAAATCAATTCATGACAATCATTTATTTTTCTTTTATTCTTTTTTTTTCAATTCTTCATGCTCTGAAGTTTGCTCTGATCCTTGTTTCCTTTTTGCAACTACTTCTTTTTCGGTTTATTGCTTCGTTTGGTTCAATTGTATTAATACTTTTGTTAAACTGCATCTATCTCGTTGATAGATGAAACATTTCATCGATTACTCAAAACTAAAACTCAACTCAAAATAATACATTCTCTGATATGATTTGCTCAAAACAATACTATAGGTCAAGAATTTTCATATTTTATTAATTATATTGGTAAATAAATCAATTTGTGAAAATCATTTACCTTTGTATTATTCTTTTTTTTCAATTTTTTATGCACTGTACTTTGCTCTGTTCCTTGTTTTCTTTTTGCAACTACTTCCCTTTGGTTTATTACTTCGTTTGGTTCGATTAAATAAGTACTTTTGTTGAACTGGATCTATCTCGTTAATAGATGAAACATTTTATCGATAACTCAAACTCAACTCAAAATTATACATTCTCTAAAATAATTTGCTCAAAACAATACTATAGGTCAAGAATTTTCATCTTTCATTAATTATATTGGCAAATAAATAAATTTATAGAAATCATTTATTTCTCTATTATTTTTTTTCAATTCTTTATGCACTGTACTTTGCTCTGTTCCTTTTTTTCTTTTTGCAACTACTTCTCTTTTGGTTTATTGCTTCGTTTGGTTCAATTGAATAAGTACTTTTGTTAAACTGGATCTATCTCGTTAATAGATGAAACATTTTATCGATTACTCAAAACTCCAACTCAACTCAAAATCATACATTCTCTGAAATAATTTGCTCAAAACAATACTATAGGTCAAGAATTTTTATATTTTATTAATTATATTGGTAAATAAATCAATTTATGGAAATCATTTACTTTTCTATTATTCTTTTTTTTTAATTCTCTATGCTCTGTACTTTGCTCTGTTCCCTGTTTTCTTTTTACAACTATTTCTCTTTCGGTTTATTACTTCGTTTGGTTCAATTAAATTAGTACTTTCGTTAAACTGGATCTATCTCGTTAATAGATGAAACATTTTATCGTTTACTCAAACTCAACTCAAAATTATACATTCTCAAGAATGCTTTGCTCAAAACAATACGATAGGTCAAAAATTTTCATATTTTATTAATTATATTGGTGAATATATCCATTTATAAAATTCACATATTTTTCTTTTACCTTTTTTTTTCAATTCTTTATCCAATCGAGCTCATTTTTATTTCATCCTCTTTCAATTTCTGATCTTCTGCCCTGTGTTATTGGAGTATAAAATTTTTTTTAAATATTATTCATCTTCACTTTCGAAAGTGAAAGAGTATCAAAATAATCAAAACAGTAGGAAACTGAGGTTATGGGCGTAACATTTTTCGTAACACAGTATATCAAATGTATGACATCTATCATATTTAGGCGAAGTTACCTGATATAAGTTAACCTTAGTTGAGGGTTTTTTCTCTTTACTCCAATTATTCAGGTGGTTCATCCTGTAAATTTGCGGAAAAATTCAAAGAATCGAATTCGATCTGCTGTTACCCTTCGTCGATCGCCCCCTCACTTTCATACATCTTTTATTTACGGTATTTACAACGACTGCAGGCCATATTTCTTATTTCTGGACAATGTATCATGAAAATAGTTTTTGGGGGAGTCCTTTGTGGGGTTGGACCTGCCAATTTTTACAATGAGAAAATGGAAGGGTGAGTCACGCTGACCAGTGGTCATCGGTTTCTGTTCGGGGGGGTGAAATAATAGATTTTTCACCCGCGTGAAGCAATCATGGAGGAATGTCTCAGGCTCAGCTTGCGATTTAATCCAATTAGTCATCGACGATTGGGGGAAAAAATTCTTTTTAACAACTTATTCCCAAATTATCGGTCTTTCTAGAGGGTTCGTCCCGAAAATTGCTATTTTAAAATGGGACAATAAGAGGGAGGGAAAGGCGGCCTAATAGGCAAATCCCCGAGAACAAAGCCAGATGTTACACGGTGAAACGGAAAATCTATAATTACATAGTACAAAACCTTAATGGTGAAACAAATGGCACGTGCTTTGATGAATTTCGCCCAGAATCATCATCCATCTTCGGGAACGACGTCCTGAATAGTCCTTGCGGTAGGATTTTCGGTTTTTGAGTTCCGATAGATTAATTTTTCGGGGGTGACTCGTGGAAGTTTCGGCATGTTCGATTTGAGAAAGAATGGAGACTTATCGGGGAATTTTGGGACGTTTTCGAGGGTGAAGTTTAATTTTTTTTATGTTTTCTTAGCGAACCGACACTTTGAGGTTCCCCTTTTTCCCCCCCAGAATTTTTTTCTGGTGCATCACTGGTGGTATGGTATAAAAAAATGTTTCATTTTGAAACTTTTTGATTACCTGCAATTTTTCCATATCTGCTATCATTTTCGAGAGAAAAAAGTGGAACAATTTGTATAATGAATTTTTTTGAAAATTTTCATTTTCCTGGAGAGACTGTTTCGATTTTTTCACGAAAACGATAGCAGAAACGGAAAGATTGCAACTTCACAAAAGTTTTGAAATTAAACAAAGATTCATTTTTATATTTTTTATGTAACCAGTGGAACAACCACTACCTTAATGGAAGGCAATCTCCCATAATTAAATCTCAAATAAATTTGAAAAATTCAAGGATGAGAGCATGGCAGGCAAGAGTGAGAAATTCTATGCAACCTTACATAAAAATACTCCAGAATCGAAAAATAAATAAAAAAAATAATTGTGATTTCGAGGTAAACATTTTTTCCTCGCGGTGCTCTGAATCGGGGAGTATCCGAAAATGTCAGAAATGTAACGGACGCGATATTTGTCGGTTTTCTTTAATCCTTTCTTGTGGTCATTCAGGTCTCGGCATATTTCCGTTAATTGTCCAAAAAAAGGGTTCTTAAAAGTAGGTACAACAAGGAACAGGTATTGAGAAATTCAATATTCTCTCGTAAAAGAAAAAATTACGGTACAAAAAACTTCGCTAACAACTAACTTTTCTTTGTAATTATTGTCTCGCATGTTTTATAAATTCCAGAAAAATATTTAATGAACCTCAATTTCCTACTGTTCTGATTATTTTGATACTTTTTACTTTCGAAAGTAAAGATGAATAATACAGAAAAAAATCTTCTGCTCCAATAATAGAGGAGAGAAGATCAGAAAGTGAAGCAGGAAGACCTGTAAATTGAAAAAGCTCGATACGTAGTTAAGAAAAAAAAAATTTTTATTTACTCACTTACGAGATAAATCTACTTTCGCAATAGTACTAATATAATAAACGGAAAAAGCAACTTACATTGAAGCGAAAATAAATTGAAGAAAAAAAATAAAACAAGAAGGGAGAAGATCAGAAAATGGAAGATAAAGAACATGCTCAACTGAAAATTAAATAAGCTCGATTGGATAAAGAATTTGAAAAGAAAAATGAAGGATTTTCATAAATTGATTTATTTACCAATATAATAAAAAAAAGAAGGTTTTATACTCTCTTCTTGACTTATTGTTTTGAGCAAATTATTTTACATAATGTATAATTTTGAGTTTTTGTCTTCTTGGAATTTAGCCGATTCTTTCGTGATGATAAAGGTTTCGAATCGATAAAAATGTTCCATCTATAAACGAGAAATATCCAGTTCAGCAAAAGTACTAATTTATTCAAACCAAACGAAAGAAAAGTACATAGTTGCAAAAAAAAAAAAAAACATTCAGCGAATTCTTTCGGAGTGATAAAGCTAACAAGTTTTTCTAATCGAAATTTTTTTTCAAAATTTATTCACCTACGAGATAAATCCACTTTTACAATAGTACTAATATTATAAACGAAAAAATGAAAATCATTTATTTTTCCACTATTCTTTTTTTTAATTCTTTATGATCTGAACATTGCTCTATTCCTTGTTTTCTTTTTGCAATTACTTCTCTTTCGGTCTTTTGCTTCGTTTGGTTCAACTGAATTAATAATTTTGTTAAACTGGATCTATCTCGTAAATTGATGAAACATTTTATTACTCAAAACTCCAACTCAACTCAAAATCATACATTCTCTGAAATAATTTGCTCAAAACAATACTATAGGTCAAGAATTTTCATATTTTATTAATCATATTGGTAAATAAATCAATTTGTGAAAATCATTTACTTTTGTATTATTCTTTTTTTTTTCAATTTTTTATGCACATTACTTTGCTCCGTTCCTTGTTTTCTTTTTGCAACTACTTCTCTTTTGGTTTATTGCTTTGTTTGGTTCAATTGTATTAATACTTCTGTTAAACTGCATCTATCTCGTTACTAGATGAAACATTTTATCGATTACTCAAAACTCAAACTCAACTCAAAATTATACATTCTCTAAAAAGATTTGCTGAAAACAATACTAAAGGTCAAGAATTTTCATGTTATATTAATTATATTGGTAAATAAATCAATTTATAGAAATCATTTATTTTTCTATTATTTTTTTTTTCAATTCTTTATGCTCTCTGGTTTTCTTCTTTGTCCTTGTTTTCTTATTGCAACTACTTCTCTCAAGATTTTTTGCTTCGTTTGATTCAATCAAATTAGTACTTTTGTTAAACTGGATCTATCTCGTTAATAGATTAAGCATTTTATCGATTACTCAAAACTCAAACTCAACTCAAAATTATACATTCTCTAAAATGATTTGCTGAAAGCAATACTATAGGTCAAAAATTTTCATATTTATTTTACCAATATAATAAAAGAAATATGGTTTTATGCTCTCGAGAATTCTTGACCTTAGATCGAGCAAATTATTTTAGGGAAGTTATAATTTTGAGTTTGTTTTTGTCTTCTTGGAATTTAGCCGATTCTTTCGCGGTGATAAAGGTTTCGAATCGATAAAAATGTTCCAATATTTTTCGAATCAAAAATTTTTTTGAATCATTTACTTACCAGATAAATTCCCTTCTACAATAGTACTAATATAATAAACAAAAAAGCAACTCACACATAAATGAAAAAAATAGTTGAAAAAAAAAACCAAAAAACAAATTATATTTTTAAATAAGTTATGGTAAACACATGAGACTTCGTTCAAAATTCTTATAAAATACAGAAAAGTTGATACGTTGAATAGTATAGTGAAATTTTTTTTTCGTGTCCATATTTCATATTATACTATATTTTTCTGCACCTTTCACGGCTTGATTCAGTTAATGAACTACTTTTGCATAGAAAAACAAAAGACTTAATTATATCAACGCATTGACTCTGAAGAAAACAACAATAATCTCAGTAAAACATAAAGAAACCATTCATAAAAACAAGAATAAAAAGACCCGAATACTCGCGAAACGAATAACGTCAGAGTGTCGAAACTTCGAACGGAATTTTGTGGAAACCAAAGGTCAGACTACAATATACGAGGGGTCAAGTTCAAATTTTCGATTTCGAAAAAAAAAATAACTAAAAAAATCGAATCGGGGAACGACCCAAAACATATCCATCGTATTTACGTTAGTTCAAAATTAATCATAAACACGATAACAAACCGAATCATAAACATATATCGAAGATTTTGTGAAAAATATACGAAACGATCGGACTTGTTTTTAGAATCGCCGGCACGTGTAGGCTGATACCGAAATTTACGCCGTCGTTTTTTTCCGAATTGTTGTTCAACTTTTGGAACCGCTCGTGTTAGCAGTTTTCGGAGGGAAAAAAATAAAGGTCAAGATGTCGGAGACGTTTTGGAAAATTCAATATCATTTTGCGATCACGTTCTTTTGCGTCTGATGTTGACGCTCAAACTGTTTATTACAATTGTACATTTTTCTCGTTTTTGTTTATCACTTCAAGATGAGAAGTTTTTGGAAGAATTTTTTTTCATTCTTGTACTACGGTCTTCACGGAATTTTTTCGAATTATCTTCATCAACCAGTACCCTGAAAAAATTGATTTTTTCTGATCTAGTGTTAAGAAATTTGATTTATTCTGTATGATTCTATTTCTTGAATTGTCGATTTTGTTGAATGACATTATTGGTCAAACTGACGACCGGTTTGGTTCACAGAATCTGCTTTTTTTCGGAAACTCTTTTTCTTCAGGAAATTTATGATTTTTTTTAAATTCCTTGGAAAACGATGAAATTTCGACATTTCAGTGTACGTATTCGCCATATCGGGCTAAAATTTTCGTTTCACGTGAAAAGAAAATTGAGTTTTTCTGATGTTGTGTCAAGAAATTCGATATATTCCGTATTATTCCATTTCTTGAATTGTCGATTGTATTGAATACAATTATTTGTCAGACTGACGGCCAGTTTGGTTCACAGAATCTGCTTATATTTGAAAACTATTTTATCTTCAGGAACTATATGATTTTTTCTTTAATTCTTCGGAAAATGATGAAATTTCGACATTTCAGTGTAAGTATTCGCCGTATCGGGCTAAAATTTTTGTTTCACGTGAAAAGAAAATTGAGTTTTTCTGATCTTGTGTTGAGAAATTTGTGATATATTCCGTATAATTGCATTTCTTGAATTGTCGATTTCATTGAATGACATCACAGGATCTGATTTTTTTTTGGAAAATCTTTTTCTTCAGGAAATTTATGATATTTTTCAAATCCTTTGTAAAATGATGAAATTTCGATATTTCAGTTTAAGTTTGATGGAAAATTGACTCAAAACTTCGGTATCTCTGAAATTATTCGCCATATTGGGATAAAAAAAATTTCCACGTGAAAAGAACATTGAATTTTTCTGATCATGTTTTAAGAAGTTTGATATATTCCGTATAATTCCATTTCTTGAATTGTCGATTTTATTGAATGACATTATTCGTCACACTGACGACCGGCTTGGTTCACAGAATCTGCTACAGTGTTACCCCATGTCAAATCAAAATGATCATAGACAAGTAAATGTTTCGCTAAACAGCATTTCAGAAACCCGAATTGATTTGACATCGCTGACAAGTTCAATGATGTGTCAGTTGAATCGAGGAAGAGTTTGATAGGACTAAGGAATTTCGTTAAAAATCGCCAGATCATCTCCTGTTGCCCCGAATCGGATCCAGATGTTCCCCTGACCCACTTGGGCCGGGGAAAAATTCTCCGAACGCGTAAAATCCAGGAGCGTGTAATCCAATCGCGCCCAAAAAGAAACCGTTTAAGACTGAAGAGCCGATCCGATCAACGGAAATAGCCCGCTCGTTAACCGTTTTTTAGATTATGAGGTCAGTTTTCCGTGACGACAAAATAAACGAAAACACATAAAACAACGTTTCATAATATCCCGATATAAACATTGAGACGTTACGAAAATAACGATGTCGACGGTCTTATTCCCTGTAATCACCTATACGATAATCCGGGGGCCCTTTTTGATCCCCGCGCTAAGTGAGTGCCGTGAAATGGGCTTTATCCAGTCCTCTCGACAAATGCGTGGCGAACCGCACAGGCCAAAAGATGGAAAAAAAGGAAGTCGGTCGTACCAACATTAGAACGCCGTCCCATACGGCGCCGCTGAATGGAAACATCTTCCTTTCGGTTACTTCTCTTCCTGATACGGGGAATAATAGCGAAAAAACCTATCTATTTACCGAGCCTCCAGACTGTTACCTTCCCTACTCGGCGAGACGCCACCCCCTCACATGCCGTCTTCAAAGGGAAGGCGGACATTTCTTTGACGAAGATCTGTGGAAGCCTCTC
Source organism: Aphidecta obliterata (assembly GCA_963966015.1). NCBI lineage: Eukaryota > Metazoa > Arthropoda > Insecta > Coleoptera > Coccinellidae > Aphidecta > Aphidecta obliterata. The sequence continues at coordinate 36,666,178 of OZ014430.1, read as the reverse complement.
ACGATTCGAAACCAGCGAATATGCACCCCACCTTCCCGTTTTCGTATCTAAAAACAGTTACTTTAGATGTTGTTAAGGTGAACGGAAGAGCAAAAATGAAAATAATAAGGGAAAAAAGGAAACTAAGTCAACTATAACACGTCATCGTGATGGACTGGTGACGAGGGAGATGTTTTGATGGGTTTTTGACGGGTTTTCTGGGTCTACTGCTTTTTGTTGACTGTCAATGAATATTTGATACAGTTTTTATGCTTCGAGGGGGATGGGGTGGGGGATTGAAATATTATCGGAAGGTTGGATTGATGACCGTATAAGTGGATGATTCGAGGCGCCCGTCTGTAAGACCTTCGAGTTGAGATGTGTAATTTCGATTCGAACCAATCCCACTGAAGGGTGGATAATCATTGAAAGTCGTCAATTTGAATTAAACCAATTTTAAGTCGAACAACATTGATATTAATCTGATTTTTTTTAAAAATGTTTTGTTTTGTGTTCATTTATTCTTTGTTTTATATTTCAACTTTATTCATAACTTTGATTTCATTCTCCCTTTCGAATCTTCGTTCTCTTATTATTAATTGACAAAAATGTATTTTACGTGAATTATTTTTTTCAATGTATTCTCTCTATTTCTGTCGGAATATCCAACGCCACTGATGGAAGTGAAAAATTACATTTTTTTTGTTTATTTTTTTATTTTTCTTTCAGTTTTATTCGTTGATATTTCTTTTATTTTTCGATATGAAGATTGGTCAATAATGAATTGTGTTATTCTGTGTTCATTGATTCTTTGTTTTATATTTTACTTACATTCTTCCTTTCGAATCTTCGTTCTCTTATTATTAATTGACAAAAATATATTTTACGTGAATTATTTTTCGAGTCCTAGATGAGTGGACTTCGAATGTATTTTCTCTATTTTTGTCGGAATATCCTACGCCCTTGATGGAAGTGAAAAATTACACCTTTTACATTTATTTTTTGACTTTTGTTTCAGTTCCATTCGCTGGTATTTCTTTCATTTTTCGATATGAAGTTTGGTCAATAATGAATTCATAAATTGTATTATTCTGTGTTCATTTATTCTTTGTTTTATATTCTCTTATTATTAATTGACAAAAATATATTTTACGTGAATTATTTTTCGAGTCCTGGATAAGTAGACTTTTAATGTATTTTCTCTATTTATTTCGGAATATCCTACGCCACTGATGAAAGTAAAAAACTACATCTTCTTTATTTTTTTCATTCTTTTTTCAGTTCCATTCGTTGATATTTCTTTTATTTTTCGATACGAAGATTGGTCAATATAAAATTCATAAATTGTATTATTCTGTGTTCATTGATTCTTTGTTTTATATTCTCTTATTATTAATTGACAAAAATATATTTTACGTGAATTATTTTTCGAGTCCTGGATAAGTAGACTTTTAATGAATTTTCTCTATTTTTGTCGGAATATCTTACGCCACTGATTGAAGTGAAAAATTACATCTTTTTTATTAATTTTTTGATTTTTGTTTCAGTTCCATTCGTTGATATTTCTTTTATTTTTCGATATGAAGATTGGTCAATATTAAATTCATAAATTGTATAATTCTGTGTTCATTGATTCTTTGTTTTATATTCTCTTATTATTAATTGACAAAAATATATTTTACGTGAATTATTTTTCGAGTCCTGGATAAGTAGACTTTTAATGTATTTTCTCTATTTATTTCGGAATATCCTACGCCACTGATGAAAGTAAAAAACTACATCTTCTTTATTTTTTTCATTCTTTTTTCAGTTCCATTCGTTGATATTTCTTTTATTTTTCGATATGAAGATTGGTCAATATAAAATTCATAAATTGTATTATTCTGTGTTCATTGATTCTTTGTTTTATATTCTCTCATTATTAATTGACAAAAATATATTTTACGTGAATTATTTTTCGAGTCCTGGATAAGTAGACTTTTAATGAATTTTCTCTATTTTTGTCGGAATATCTTACGCCACTGATTGAAGTGAAAAATTACATCTTTTTTATTAATTTTTTGATTTTTGTTTCAGTTCCATTCGTTGATATTTCTTTTATTTTTCGATATGAAGATTGGTCAATATTAAATTCATAAATTGTATAATTCTGTGTTCATTGATTCTTTGTTTTATATTCTCTTATTATTAATTGACAAAAATATATTTTACGTGAATTATTTTTCGAGTCCTGGAAAAGTAGACTTTTAATGTATTTTCTCTATTTCTGTCGGAATATCCTAAGCCACTGATGAAAGTGAAGAACTGCATCTTTTTTATTTTTTTTTATTCTTTTTTCAGTTCCATTCGTTGATATTTCTTTTATTTTTCGATATGAAGATTGGTCAATATAAAATTCATAAATTGTATTATTCTGTGTTCATTGATTCTTCGTTTTATATTCTCTTATTATTAATTGACAAAAATATATTTTACGTGAATTATTTTTCGAGTCCTGGATAAGTAGACTTTTAATGTATTTTCTCTATTTATTTCGGAATATCCTACACCACTGATGAAAGTAAAAAACTACATCTTCTTTATTTTTTTTATTCTTTTTTCAGTTCCATTCGTTGATATTTCTTTTATTTTCAGATATGAAGATTGGTCAATATAAAATTCATAAATTGTATTATTCTGTGTTCATTGATTCTTTGTTTTATATTCTCTTATTATTAATTGACAAAAATATATTTTACGTGAATTATTTTTCGAGTCCTGGATAAGTAGACTTTTAATGTATTTTCTCTATTTATTTCGGAATATCCTACGCCACTGATGAAAGTGAAAAACTACATCTTCTTTATTTTTTTTATTCTTTTTTCAGTTCCATTCGTTGATAATTCTTTTATTTTTCGATATGAAGATTGGTCAATATTAAATTCATAAATTGTATTATTCTGTGTTCATTGGTTCTTTGTTTATATTATACTTTCATTCTTCCTTTCGAATCTTCGTTCTCATATTATTCATTGACAAAAATATATATATATATTTCACGTGAATTATTTTTCGAGTCCTGGATAAGTAGACTTTTAATGTTTTTTCTCTATTTCTGACGGAATATCCTACGCCACTGATGAAAGTGAAAAACATCTTTTACATTTATTTTTTGATTTTTGTTTCAGTTCCACTCGTTGATATTTCTTTTATTTTTCGATATGAAGATTGGTCAATATTAAATTCATAAATTGTATTATTCTTTGTTCATTGATACTCTGTTTTATATTTCACTTTCATTCTTCTTTTCGAATTTTCGTTCTCCTATTATTAATTCCCGAATTTGGATTTTATGTGAATTATCTTTCCAGTCCTGGATAAGTCTTCAAATGTATTTTTTCTATTTCTGTCGGAATATCCGGAATAAGCAAGTTGAGATCTGATTTTGCTGAATACTTTTTTTAGATTTTTTATTGTACAAATCAACTTTTCCATATATTATTTTCGTTTTAAAAATAATTTGTTTTCTTTTATCGTTTATTTGGCTCTGTTCTCTGTTTTTTCGCAACTTCTTCTCTAAAAGTTTATTGCTTCATTTTGTTCATTAAATCAGATCTTTTGTGAAACTGGATATATCTCGTGAATAGATTGAAAAATTTCTTAATGATTCGAAAGCTTTATCACTGCGGAAAAATTGGACAAAAACAAACTGAAAATTATACATTCTCTATGATAAAATTCGAAACAATTCAATAAATCGAAAATACAACATAAAACCATATTTCATCAATTATATTGGTAAATAAATCAATTTATGAAAATCACTCATTTTCCTCTTATTATTTAGTTTCCGTCGAGCTTTTTTAATTTGCAGTTGGGGAAGTTCTTAATTTTTTACTTTTTCGTCTCCCTTCGTCATTGGAGCAGAAGATTTTTTTTTTAATTCTTCATAATTACTTTATGAACACTAATCAAAACAGTCAGAATTGTGGTTATGACACACTCAAGGTTCTTCTAAACGTTGTGGTAGTTTCCCCTAAAATAACACAAGGCGCAAGGAGCGAATATAACAATATTTCTCCACGTGCTCACTAAGGGGGGCGCGTTCTCAACCCATAAGAGACACGTATGGAATATTATCCACGTGCTATGGGGGTCGAATAACGCATGGTCCTCGACGGCAAACGGAAGTTACTCGAAGGTAGACTACCATTCATGGGTCCGAGAATGAATTCGCCCCCAGAGGCTCCGCCCTGGTGATTTCTAAAAGGAAGGATCTCTTTGAAACGTGATATTTTTTTCCTACCTCGAGGATAGATTTTCGATCAACCCTTGTACATATTTTAATAAGACGATTTCCTAGATAGCCCCGAAAAAAACTGTTAATTTCAAAACATCCTGGCTGAACAGAAATAACACACAACATGTAGAATGTTTTTTGACGATATCGATTTTAATTCATTTGAACTTGCACTAAAATCGAAAATGTAAACATCTATTTCAGTACACGTGTATAGAGGATGAGTAAGTGTCTGATCTTCCGAGCAATAATGGGAAGATGTGACGACACTCCTTGTTTTGTGCAAGATTGTACGCGGGGAGTTAGATAATAAAATGATCCATGCTTTCTGCAAAGTTCAAACAGAAACATGTCGAAACTTTTTATTATTTTGTTTCCGATGGAGAAATATTCTATTTGTTCATCTCTGAAATTTATTCATTTTTTTTTATAAATTTTTCATTTTCAAAAATTATGATAAATTCGGATTTCTGAGAGGGTAAAGTTCTCAGAAATTCATCAATGAATTTTGTCACGTCGTGAACGTAAACGACCATCTGTATAGCGTTCTTAATTAGAAAGTCATTGACAGAGTCGAATCTCGTCGTGGAAAAATGAAAATCTTTTAAATCAATTATTCGTGCAAAACCGATTCGTCTGATCCTTTTAACGCCGTATTTTTCTCGCAGCATTGTATCTTCTGAGAGTGATACTGAGCAACTTAAAGTTAAGTGCCTTTTAGCTTCTGTGCAGAAAGAATGTTCAATCCAATATTCTTTGATTTGTAGGTACTGGAAAAAAAATTATGAAGAAAAAACAATGTAATTAGAATAAATATATTGACACGAGAATTTACATGTTCGATGCAATAATTTTCCATTCTGAGCTCGAAATCATTTCGGGCAATAATAAATTAATTAAAGAAACGTACAATATGAAAAAATATGCACGAGTGCAGCTCTATCGAATAATTTAGTGCTATATTACAATTTGATTTTTTTGCTCAAAGCCATCATATAAAATTCTTTATATACAAATATATTGTTCTATATAAAAATCTAAATATCTGTACAACTTATATACAAAATCAGTCTTAATTTTTAGTCCATCTCAAATAATTTTTTATACATACGTTTTAAAAGTGAACGCACAATATTTTATACATTCGCGCCATTTCAACCAATCTAAACATTAAAACCCGTCATAATCCGACCTTGATACACAAAAAATTGCACGCAACACTGACTAAGAACCAAATATTACAGTCTTTGACTAGAATTCCAATTTCACTCAACTAATACTAAACAGAAATTTTATACAAAATATACATATTTACAATCATCATTCTTAAGGCTCAGGTAAAGGCTGGTTCGCATTTTCCAAATTAAGGTTAGTTCACATCCGACATTTATTGTGTCTGACATAATTGTCAGACACAATGAATTATAGATGAGAACGTAGCGAGGGGGAAATCTCAGTGGCTCTCCTGAAGATGTTGGTAGCCTTTTGGTAGAGTGCTCTAAGCAAACTCAAGGTTTCATTCTCTTCATTGTGTGTGAAATGAGTGTATGAGTCATGAGCCAGATCTTTTCATTCCATTGGTGATGGATGTTGGCAATAGTTTTGGTAGATTTTCTACTCTCAAGACTCTTCTCATTCCCCCCCAAATGGTCTAATGTTGCCTTGAAAAGATATGCACGGTGAAATCAATCTTATTTCCACACTTCTCTCCGCAAGAGTTACAAGTGAAAGGGTCGGAGAAATTGTGGAACCTCATGTGGATGGTGAAGAGGGCGATATCGTCGAAGGTGATGCAGCAGTGGGGACATCTGAGGGCATCCCCTGCGGGCGTTGGAGGACTTGGTTCCGCCGGAGGTGTCGTCGCCTTCTGCCCCTCAGAAGGAGAGTCTTCCACGTCATGTTCAACCTTGACCTTGTACAGAAGGCTCAAGGTTTCATCCTCTTCGTCGTCCGTGGTGGAAGGGGTGTCCAACTTGAGGTTACTCCTCTCGGAGGTCTTCGATAAATCCAGGACCGAATCGCTGGACTCTTGGTTGTTGGATTCATCAGGTACCGATTGGGGGTTTACAAGACCGGAGTTCATCATGTTGTAGGTGTGCATGAGGAAAGCTTGTTGTAACATCAATTTCAAATGCATTTCTGGGTCTTGGGTCATCATTTGAAGAGGCATCATCCCTTGCATTGCTGGATGGACTGAGGGCATGGGAGGCATCTCCGTCCTCGCTCTTTTAGGGGAAGGTACCCTGATCTCTTCTTCACCGTTCGTCTTCAGCTTGGGTCCTCTTCTGGTACCGTAAACGTCTATGATGGGCAATGGATTGGGGGTACCGTCCGGATTCAACACCATCGCCGGTTTATGGTTGTATTTCCGGAGGTGGAGTTTGAGGGAATGGCAGTACTTGGAGGAATAGTGACAGCTGGCGCATCTATACTGGTAGATGTTGGAATGTGACTTCATGTGGGAATTCAGCATGGACTTGTTCACGCATTTATAATCGCATTCTTTACACTGGAACGGCTTCTCTCCTCCGTGGTTCCTCATGTGGTACTCCAGGTGATGCTTGTACTCCGTCACGAAGGGACACTTCTCGCATTCCAACAACCTATCAGGTTTTATATGCTCCCTTTGGTGGGTCCAGAACTCCAATTTGGTCTTGAAGACGATCTGGCACTGCTTGCATTTCACCGTCTTCACCTTCCCATGAGAGTTAACGCTCGGTAAGCTGTAATCCTCCGGATGGGCGTACTCCTCGTTGTTGTTCTCGGACGTCCTGAGGATCTCAGAGGGTTCTGGCGAAGAGATGTTGAGACTCTTCTCGACGGACATCTGGAGGCTCTTGAGGGCGTTGGTGTCGCCGGGGATGGAGTCTGGTCGCTCGTCTTCCGAGACGTTCAGTTCCTCCTTGATGGGCAAGGGGTAGGAGGGGGGCGAGTTCATGCCGTTTTGGATCTGGTAGGGGTTGGGTTGATATGCGTATCGGGATCTTGGGGAGTATTGCATGGTGGGGGTGGCGTATCTTTCGGAGTCGTCGCTGGACGGCGAGGACACGTGACCGTCGCTGCTGGAGTGCACGCCGGAGTCTCTCCTGTCCGAAGGAGAAAGGTTTTTGCTCTGGAAAAAAAAATTAATTTGAAATTATGGCCATTTATTTTAATAATAATATCGATATTTTTGCGTAAAATAAAATAACTACTGAAACACAAAACGTCTTATATTCAACTACGTCGAGCAGTTTCCAGGGGTTTCCCATTCATTTTGGAGAATGCAGATGGAAATAGGAGATGATTCTCGAAGATTTACCAGTTTATTCGAAAATTTTCGAAGAATTTTGGAGAAAAAATGGCTCTAATTTGAGAAGGAAATTCCACGAAAGTATTTTTACTGCCAATGCAGAAAAAAATTCTGCATTGCCTGAAACGTGGAATAAGTTAATTAGACCTGAATATTTCGCATAAGTATACGAGTTGTGTCGAAAAATGTAAATTTTGCTGAAGAGTTAAGCGCCTTTATCTTTTTAGATATCGATAATCTTCATGAAGAAATGATGATTTGAGTTGAAACTATGGCCAAATATACAATTTTGTCATTAAACCATGAAAAACATTTCTTCAATAATTTTTTGGAGTTGAAAAATTATAATTTGATTTTGCAAATATTTCAATTCATTTATGTTATTGAAAAATAAAATCTCTTCATTGGTCTTAGATTTAATTTCGACCTGTTTTAACATGGCTTTGAAAAATTTCACTTAGGGAAATACGAATGCAAAATTTTTTCTTCATGGATGATGAAAGTATTGAATATCTGCCTTAGTGTTCAACTAGAATCAACTTAAGTTTATAAATATAGTCGATATTTTGAAAAATGTTACTTATGAGAAAAATTTACATTTTTGGATAAACCTCGTATGAGAATGCAAAGAATCTGATTATTTCATGTTGCGTTTTATGCCATGCAGAATGACTTTTTTTACCATAAAACAAATTGATCTGGTGTCTACTTCTGGACGCACTGTATATTTTCGGAAATAAATTCATGCCTATAAAACCATTTTTTTTTACAAAATTTTCGAAAAAATTTCACTTGAGAGACAAATTTACACTTCTGACCTCGTATACGAATGCAGAGAAAATTTTTCATGGAAGATGATAGTATTGGATATCTGCCTTACTTTTCAACTAGAATCAACACAAATTTATGAATATAGTCGATATTTTGAAAAATTCCACTCATGAGAAAAATTTAAATTTTTGGATAAACCTCGTATACGAATGCAAAAAATCTGATTATTTCATATTGCGTTCAAGGCCATGCAAAATGACTTTTTTCACCATAAAACAGATTGATATAGAGTCTACTTAACTGGACGCACTGTATATTTTCGGAAAGAAATTCATGCCTATAAAACCAATTTTTTTTTACAAAATTCAGTATTCAACGTAAAAGAAATATTTAAACAAATTTGTTCTGAACGCTTCAGAAAAAAAGGTTAAATGAAACGGAAATATACAACTTAAATTTATATATACAGGGAAATTTTGAAAAAATTTCACTTGAGAGACAAATTTACATTTTTGGCCTAACCTCGTATACGAATGCAGAAAAATTTTTTCATAGAAGATGATAGTATTGGATATCTGCCCTAGTTTCCAACTGGAATCAACTCAAATTTATGGATATAGTCGATATTTTGAAAACTTCCACTTATGAGAAAAATTTGCATTTTTGGATAAACCTCGTATACGAATGCAAAAAATCTGATCATTTCATATTGCGTATTGGGCCATGCAGAATGACTTTTTTTACCATAAAACAAATTTATATTGAGTCTACTTAACTGGACGCGCTGTATATTTTTGGAAATAAATACTTGCCTATAAAACCAATTGTTTTTTTTACAAAATTCAATATTTCAACGTAAAAGAAATATTTGAAAAAATTTGATCTGAACGCTTCAAAAGAAAAGTTTCAATGAAACGGACATATACAACTTAAATTTATATATACAGGGAAATTTTGAAAAAATTTCACTTGAGAGACAAATTTACATTTTTGGCCTAACCTCGTATACGAATGCAGGGAAATTTTTTCATGGAAGATGATAGTATTGGATATTTGCCTTAGTTTCCAACTGGAATCAACTCAAATTTATGAATATAGTCGATATTTTGAAAAATTCCACTTATGAGAAAAATTTGCATTTTTGGATAAACCTCGTATACAAATGCAAAAAATCTGATTATTTCATGTTGCGTTTTATGCCATGCAGAATGACTTTTTTTACCATAGAACAAATTTATATAGAGTCTACTTAACTGGACGCGCTGTATATTTTTGGAAATAAATACTTGCCTATAAAACCAATTGTTTTTTTACAAAATTCAGTATTCAACGTAAAAGAAATATTTGAACAAATTTGTTCTGAACGCTTCAGAAAAAGAGTTTCAATGAAACGGAAATATACAACTTAAATTTATATATACAGGGAAATTTTGAAAAAATTTCACTTGAGAGACAAATTTACATTTTTGGCCTAACCTCGTATACGAATGCAGAGAAATTTTCTCATGGAGGATGATAGTATTGGATATCTGCGTTAGTTTCCAACTGGAATCAACTCAAATTTATGAATATAGTCGATATTTTGAAAAATTCCACTCATGAGAAAAATTTGCATTTTCGGATAAACCTCGTATACGAATGCAAAAAATCTGATTATTTCATATTGCGTTTTGGGCCATGCATAATGACTTTTTTTACCATAAAACAAAATGATATGGTGTCTACTTCTGGACGCGCTGTATATTTTTGGAAATAATTACTTGCCTATAAAACCAATTGTTTTTTTTACAAAATTCAGTATTTCAACGTAGAAGAAATATTTGAAAAAATTTGTTTTGAACGCTTCAAAAGAAAAGTTTCAATGAAACGGAAATATACAACTTAAATTTATATATACAGGGAAATTTTGAAAAAAATTCACTTGAGAGACAAATTTACATCTTTGGCCTAACCTCGTATACGAATGCAGAGAAATTTTTTCATGGAAGATGATAGTATTGGATATTTGCCTTACTTTTCAACTAGAATCAACTCAAATTTATGAATATAGTCGATATTTTGAAAAATTCCACTCATGAGAAAAATTTACATTTTTGGATAAACCTCGTATACGAATGCAAAAAATTTGATTATTTCATATTGCGTTTTGGGCCATGCAGAATGACTTTTTTTACCATAAAACAAATTTATATAGAGTCTACTTAACTGAACGCGCTGTATATTTTTGGAAATAAATACATGCCTATAAAACCAATTTTTTTTTTTACAGAATTCAGTATTCAACGCGAAAGAAATATTTGAACAAATTTGTTCTGAACGCTTCAGAAAAAAAGTTTCAATGAAACGGAAATATACAACTTAAATTTATATATACAGGGACATTTTGAAAAAATTTCACTTGACAGACAAATTTACATTTTTGGCCTAACCTCGTATACGAATACAGAGAAATTGTTTCATGGAAGATGATAGTATTGGATATCTGCCTTAGTTTCCAACTGGAATCAACTCAAATTTATGAATATAGTCGATATGTTGAAAAATTCCACTCATGAGAAAAATTTGCATATTTGGATAAACCTCGTATACGAATGCAAAAAATCTAATTATTTCATATTGCGTTTTGGGCCATGCAGAATGACTTTTTTTACCATAAAACAAATTTATATAGAGTCTACTTAACTGAACGCGCTGTATATTTTTGGAAATAAATACATGCCTATTTACCAATTGTTTTTTTACAAAATTCAGTATTTCTACGTAAAAGAAATATTTGAAAAATTTTGTTCTGGACGCTTGAAAAGAAAAGTTTCAATGAAACGGAAATATACATCTTAAATTTATATATACAGGGAAATTTTGAAAAAATTTCACTTGAAAGACAAATTTACATTTTTGGCCTAACCTTGTATACGAATGCAGAGAAAATTTTTCATGGAAGATGTTAGTATTGGATATCTGCCTTAGTTTCCAACTGGAATCAACTCAAATTTATCAATATAGTCGATATTTTGAAAAATTCCACTTATGAGAAATATTTGCATTTTTGGATAAACCTCGTATACGAATGCAAAAAATCTGATTATTTCAAATTGCGTTTTAGGCCATGAAGAATGACTTTTTTCACCATAAAACCAATTGAAATGGTGTCTACTCAACTGGACGCGCTGTATATTTTTAGATATAAATTCATGCCTATAAAACCATTTTTTTTACAAAATTCAGTATTTTAACGAAAAAAAAAAATTTGAACAAATTTGTTCTGAACGCTTTAAAAGAAAAATTCCATTGAAATGGAAATACACAACTTAAATTCATATCTACAGTGAAATTTTGAAAAAATTTCACTTAAAAGACAGATATACATTTTTGGCCTAATCTCGTAAACGAATGCAGAAAAAAATGTTCATGGAAGATGATAGTATTGGATATCTGCCTTAGTTTTCAACTAGAATCAACTCACATTTATGAATATAGTTGATATGTCTTACTTAACATTTCAAAAGAAAATTTTCAATGAAACAGGAAAATACAGAAATTTGAAAATAAAAGAAAACACCATCATGAAATTTCACAAAGAAAACGACTTTTCGAGCATCGTCTCTGTCGAGAAAACTGTTCATATATATATAATTCATTTGAAAAATTTTAAAGGGTTACATTGATGAAAAAAAATATGTTTATGATCTCAAAAAAAGTTTCATGCGAGATGGTCAAAAACCCTACCTGGTAAAGATGGGGGTACTGCCAGTTCATCTGGGGAGAAGGCATCCCCGCGTTCCTGATGGGGAACTCCCCCAAAGGGTGCGGATAGACGCCGGTGAGGCAAGTCGGTGACATCTCGAAGCAATCTTTCATTTTACACTGGTACTCTCTGAAATGGCGACGGCCGAATTAATCATCATTGCTCCAATTTTCGGAAAGGAAGCGAACAGATATTTCCGGTTTCGATTTTTGCGGTTTCCGACCAATCATATTTTGGGAATAAGGTGTTTTTTTTTTCGTTTCGGGGTCGCGATAATGTCACCTTTATCGATGTTTCCGAAGAACCGCCGTGCGTCGCGATAAGTTTTTGTTAACGAAAAATAAATTTTCGATGGAATTGTTTCCTATTGAATCGAACAGGAGGAAATGGTTATCGTAATTATATTGCGGTTTTTTGTTGTTAATGAGAGATAAAGAGTATCCGAAATTGCGGGAAACATGAACGGAATTATTGTATATTAGAATGAGCGAATTTACTTTTAAAGTTACTCAGAATATTAGATATGACCTAATTTGGAAAAAAAATACAAATATATAATGAAGTAAAGCAACAAACTAAGATACTTTCCGAAATTAAAATCAAAATAAAAACCGAATATATTTCATCCTTACCTTGATTATCATGGATGTTATTCTCTAATTGCCATTCAGGAAAACACATAAAAGTCATAAAGAACACTGGATGTAAACACAACAAACGGATGGGAAAACGATTTATTATCTTTGAAAGCGGTTCCTCAAGAACTCACAGACATTCACTAAAGATATAAACGGACAACTGACCATTTTAACGTTACGCAGCTTAAAATGTGCTTCCTCTCCCCACCCCGGTCACCCCCACCACAAAAGAAAAGACGGAGAATGGGTGAATGAGTGCACGCTGCATGCGTGGATGGGGTGGGTTTTTTTTCTGAAGAACATTTGGTTTCATTTTGAAAATCATTACGATATTAATCATTCAGAATCCTGAAAATTTTTAGAATTTAATGATGTTGGAAATACTGACGCAATATCTGAATATAAAAGATAATAAATTTTATATCAAGAAGTGAAATGAATAAAAAGCGCAATAAAATTAAAAATAGAATTTCGGCATGTTGGTTCGGTTTATACTTTTTCCATATTTCCTGATTTGAAGTCGAATTATTATTGGGAAAACCCGGAAAATCAAGTTAGTCCATAAATATTTTTTGATCTTATGATGTTTATGAAATTATATAAAAAAATAACCAGTATTGAGATTTTTTTGACATAATGAAATATATTTTATCCTCTCTTAATTATAACTCATCAAAAATTACAATTGAGAACTAAGTTATTCGATAAGGGGAGTAACTACCCTCCTCTTCAGGTTGCTAGAATTCACAATTATTCTTCTCATAATTATATGTATTTGTTTTTGTTGAAATAATTGGTGTGTATCTAACCAAAAATATTTTTTGATCTTATGATATTTAGGAAATTATATATCTATAAAATAACCAGTATTAAGATTTTTTTTGATATACATGAAATATAAATTCCAATTTGAAAGATTTTATCCTCTCCTAATTAAAACTCATCAAAAATTACAATTGAGAACTAAGTTATTTGATAAGGGGGGTAACTACCCTCCTCTTCAGGTTGCAAGAATTCACAATTATTCTTCTCATAATTATATGTATTTGTTTTTGTTAAAATAATTGGTGTGTATCTAACCAAAAATATTTTTTGATCTTATGATATTTAGGAAATTATATATAAAATAACCAGTATTAAGATTTTTTTGATATACATGAAATATAAATTCAATTTGGAAGATTTTATCCTCTCTTAATTAAAACTTATCAAAAATTTTAATTGACAATTAAGTTATTCGATAAGGGGGTAACTACCCCCCTCCTCGAGTAGCTATAATTTACAATTATTCTTCTTATAATTATATGTATTTGTTTTTGTTAAAATAATTGGTGTGTATCTAACCAAAAATATTTTTTGATCTTATGATATTTAGGAAATTATATATAAAACAGCCAGTATTAAGATTTTTTTGATATAATGAATTATAAATTCAATTTGAAAGATTTTATCCTCTTTTAATTATGACTCATCAAAAATTACAATTGAGAACTAAGTTATTCGATAAGGGGGGTAACTACCCTCCTTTTCAGGTTGCTAGAATTCACAATTATTCTTCTCATAATCATATGTATTTGTTTTTGTTAAAATAATTGGTGTGTATCTAACCAAAAATATTTTTTGATCTTATGATATTAAGGAAATTATATATAAAATAACCAGTATTAAGATTTTTTTGATATATATGAAATATAAATTCAATTTGGAAGATTTTATCCTCTCTTAATTAAAACTTATCAAAAATTTTAATTGACAATTAAGTTATTCGATAAGGGAGTAACTACCCCCCTCTTCAGGTTGCTATAATTTACAATTATTCTTCTTATAATTATATGTATTTGTTTTTGTTAAAATAATTGGTGTGTATCTAACCAAAATATTTTTTGATCTTATGATATTTAGGAAATTATATATAAAACAGCCAGTATTGAGATTTTTTTGATATAATGAAATATAAATTCAATTTGAAAGATTTTATCCTCTTTTAATTATAACTCATCAAAAATTACAATTGAGAACTAAGTTATTCGATAAGGGGGGTAACTACCCTCCTTTTCAGGTTGCTAGAATTCACAATTATTCTTCTCATAATTATATGTATTTGTTTTTGTTAAAATAATTGGTGTGTATCTAACCAAAAATATTTTTTGATCTTATGATATTTAGGAAATTATATATAAAATAACCAGTATTAAGATTTTTTTGATATATATGAAATATAAATTGAATTTGAAAGATTTTATCCTCTCTTAATTAAAACTTATCAAAAATTTTAATTGACAATTAAGTTATTCGATAAGGGAGTAACTACCCCCCTCTTCAGGTTGCTAGAATTCGCAATTATTCTTCTCATAATTATATGTATTTGTTTTTGTTAAAATAATTGGTGTGTATCTAATCAAAAATATTTTTTGATCTTATGATATTCAGGAAATTATATATAACATAACCAGTTTTAAGATTTTTTTGATATACATGAAATATAAATTCAATTTGAAAGATTTATCCTCTCTTAATCAAAACTAATCAAAAATTTTAATTGACAATTAAGTTATTCGATAAGGGGGTAACTACCCCCCTCCTCGGGTAGCTAGAATTTACAATTATTCTTCTCATAATTATATGTATTTGTTTTTGTTAAAATAATTGGTGTGTATCTAACCAAAAATATTTGTTGATCTTATAATATTTAGTTAATTATATATAAAATTACCAGTATTAATATCTTTTTGATATAATGAAATATAAATTCAATTTGAAAGATTTTTTCCTCTCTTATTTATAACTTATCAAAAATTTCAATTGAGAACTAAGTTATTCGATAAGGGTGGTAACAACCCCCCTCCCCTGGCTGCGGAAATCCACAAATATTCTTCTCATAATTATATGTATATGCTTGTGTTAAAATAATTGGTGTGTATCTAACCAAAAATATTTTTTGATCTTGTAATATTTAGGTAATTATGTATATTCAAAATAACCAGTAGTAAGTATTTTTTTCGATATAATAAAATGTAAATTCAAATTGAAAGTTTTGATCCTCTCTTAATTATAACTCATCAAAAATTTCAATTTGAATCATGAATTTATATTTAAGTTCATTCATCTAGTAGGTATAATGTTTTGTGTTTTTCCCAACCCTTATGTCTTTAATGCCATTGAAAAATAATTATTCCCCAGTAAAATATTTTTTGTACTAAACAATAATTGATCAGAACTATTATAGATTTCAGATGATAAATCTATACTTCATAAGCGTATATAAAAAAAATTGGAGGGGGCAAGATTTCACCCCCTAAAAAATTTGCACAGAAATTTATTAATTGAGTCCATAAATATTTCAGATTAATTTTTTTCCTCAGTTTTCATTTCGAGGGGGTACAGATCCCCTGCCCCCCTCCCCCGCTACATAGTCCATTAAATGTGAACATTCTGTGGCAAATAAGTTGTCATTCAAGTCCCAGGTATACAATTCGAGTATCTCGAATTTTTTCTATTATTATCGACGCAGGATGTTCGGTATTCATAGGAGCTTGAAAAAATACTCGGTTACACTCCCGAAATCACGAAAGGATTGCAGCTTGCGAGGTATTATTTCTGTTTGCCTTTGTTCGAAATCCATATTTCGCCAAAATTGCTGGCTGTGCGTCTCGCTCTGAACGATTTTTTGGTTCCTTTTTCGACCCCTGTTTCAGTCGATGCGAATGGCCAGACTCTCCCCCGCTTTTGGGACCGCGATAGAGAGGGGTAAGGGTAAGTCACCCTAACTCGTCCGGCAATTCCTTGCCATTTGTTGTTTTCCAACAAAAAAGTGCACGGTCATCGGACAGAAACTGTCTCGAACCTTCGACGAAAAAAAATTGTTGAAAACTATTTACAGAAGAAAAAAAATACTAAGTTATGTCTATAAAATAATTTTTGTCAAAACAGAAAATGTCTTATATTGTTGTTCCCGAATGTATAAATGTAGAGAGGAAATTCCGTTAATTAAAATTTCAATTTTTGGTGAAATTTTGAAATTTCTTTCTCGGAATTTTTTTCTTTAATGATCTCAGATAAATGAATCTTTGTTGTATTGCCTCATCAGTAATTACATCATCATTGTCATCACAAGTATATTCCAATCGATAGTCTAGAGAAATCTCTATTGTTTACATCTCTTGCAAATATAATAATTTGAATGAGGATTTTTCGAATACAATCAATACAAGATTCAATAAAAAACATCAGAGGGAAAATCGAAACAAGCTTTTTAGTGGGGTTACTCGCCGAAAGGTCATTATTTGATGTTTTATCCCATACAAATAACTAATGTTCATTGAATGTAAATGTTCCCCTTTCGATTATTCTCTTTACATTTTTATCTTATCGTTGTCATGTTTCTATTTTAATTATGAATCATTAGTTATCTGGATGTTTCACAAGCATTAATATTTTTTTTAACCGAGCGCAGATAAGTCACTTTGCACAACACAAATTTTTCTTTCTATTGAAAAAAAAATATATAAAAGAATATGAGGGGCTATTTATTTTGACTTTGCGATGGTTGCAGTTCTTATACCTACTTTTTTTGTTTACAGTAACAAAATTTATGTCTCAATTTTATTTAGTCATTGAGTGTAATGAGAAAAATCGGATTTGAATGTAACCCTTGAATTTGAAGCAGGTAATTTTTTACAACCCTTATCTCTTCAATGGCATTTTCAATGAATAATTTTTTCACTTTCGAAGAAAAATGTTCATGGATGTTCTACAATGATTCAGAAGTAGTATAGAGTGTACCTAGAAGATAAATATATTCTTCATCGACGCATATAAAAAAAGCAGAGGGGGGGCAAGATCTTACCCCCCGAAAGATTTGCCAGAAATTTATTTATTGAAGTTCATAAATTTATTGATTAATGTTTCAGAATACTCTATTTTTTATTTTAGGGGGATGACCCCCTGCCCCCCTATATAAACCCATGATTATAGATCATTAGTTATCTGGATGTTTCACAAGCATTAATATTTTTTTTAACCGAGCGCAGATAAGTCACTTTGCACAACACAAATTTTTCTTTCTATGGAAAAAAAATATATAAAAGAATATGAAGGGCTATTTATTTTGACATTGCAATGGTTGTAGTTCTTATACCTACTTTTTTGTTTACAGTAACAAAATTTATGTCTCAATTTGATTTAGTCATTGAGTGTAATGAGAAAAATCGGATTTGAATGTAACCCTTGAATTTGAAGCAGGTTATTTTTTACAACCCTTATCTCTTCAATGGCATTTTCGATGAATAATTTTTTACTTTCGAAGAAAAATGTTCATGGATGTTTTACAATGATTCAGAAGTAGTATAGGGTGTACCTAGAAAATAAATATATTCTTCATCGACGCATATAAAAAAAGCAGAGGGGGGTAAGATCTTACCCCCCGAAAGATTTGCCAGAAATTTATTAATGAAGTTCATATTGATTAATGTTTTAGAATACTCTATTTTTTATTTTAGGGGGATGACCCCCCGCCCCCCTATATAAACCAATGATTATAAATCATTAGTTATCTGGATATTTCATAAGCATAAAGATTTTTTTTTAACCAGGCGCAGATAAGTCACTTTGCACACCACAAATTTTTCTTTCTATGGAAAAAAAAATATATAAAAGAATATGAGGGGCTATTTATTTTGACTTTGCGATGGTTGCAGTTCTTATACCTACTTTTTTGTTTACAGTAACAAAATTTATGTCTCAATTTGATTTAGTCATTGAGTGTAATGAGAAAAATCGGATTTGAATGTAACCCTTGAATTTGAAGCAGGTAATTTTTTACAACCCTTATCTCTTCAATGGCATTTTCAATGAATAATTTTTTTACTTTCGAAGAAAAATGTTTATGGATGTTTCATAATAATTTAGAAGTAGTTTAGTATGTACCTAAAAGATAAATATATTCTTCATCGACGCATATAAAAAAAAACAGAGGGGGGCAAGATCTTACCCCTCGAAAGATTTGCCGAAAATTTATTGATGAAGTTCATCAATTTATAGATTATTGTTTTAGAAAACTCAATTTTTTATTTTAGGGGGACGCCCCCCCTGCCCCCTGTACCTATGATTATAAATCATTAGTTATCTGGATATTTCACAAGCATCAAGATTTTTGTTAAACCAGGCAAAGATAAGTCACTTAAAATTTTTCTTTGTGTGTAAAAAATATAATATATAAAAGAATATGAAGGGGCTATTTATTTTGACTTTGCTTTTTATACCTACTCTTTTGGTTACAATAACAAAATTTATGTCTCAATTTGATTTAGTCATTGAGTGTGATGAGACAAATCGGGTATGAAAGTAACCCTCGCATTTGAAACAGGTTCTCTTTTACAACCCTTATCTCTTTAATGGCATTTTCATTGAATAATTTTTTTTTTTGGAGAAAAATGTTCCACAATGATTTAGAAGTAGTATAGAGTGTACCTAGAAAATAAATATATTCTTCATCGACGCATATAAAAAAAAACAGAGGGGGGCAAGATCTTACCCCTCGAAAGATTTGCCGAAAATTTATTAATGAAGTTTAAAAATTTATAAATTAGTGTTTCAGAATACTCAATTTTATTATTTTATGGGGACGGACCCCCCGCCCCCCTTTATAAGCCTATGCTCGAAACAAATTTACGAAATGTAAATAATGACAACAAAAAACAGGATTTTACAAATTAATAACCGATACAGTTGCGAAACGCGAAGGCACGTGTATATTTATGAATTATTTTTATATCGAGCGATAATTTATACAACTCCGACGTTATTCGAAAAAAAAGTGGAAGAACGATCTTCGAAAGAGTCCAAATACTTAATCAATTATTTAGAAACGCTAACTATCAATATTTATCACTTCGTATAATGTTAATTCACATGTTATTATACAGTTTATTTCCTCATAGTTATCATTTTTTATTCGTTTGGTGTTTTGTAATCTAGATATTTCGCCCTTGACCCCCTTTTCGGCCGTAAACAGTTTATTTTTTGGTGAAGTATATTTTTAATCGATTCGAATAGAAATAAACTAGTGTGTTACGAAAAGAAATAATATTGTTTCTGATTTGGACATTCCGATAAGCGAGACACGATTTGTTTTGTCAAACTCGATGGGTTAGGAATTGGGAGTGACTTTTTTAGATTTTTCGAAGTAATAATTTTATTATCTGAGACCAACAAGAATTTTATCAGCAACATCAACGAATTTAACTGAACACACAAGCTGTAAAGGCGGATAAATAAGTTATCTAAAAATAACATTCAAATTTTTTCTCTTGTGCCCTTCGGTTTGTCGGGTAAACACCAACGTTCAGATACAGTAATCTTGGGGTGCGGATGTCGATATCTTTCTCAAACACAAAAACTGATAAATGTTTTGGGAACGCCAAGAAAAAATACCCATAAATCCCACGCCAACTTTCTACCTAACCTGCGGGGTGTTTTCAACCCTTTACCACTTTTTGCGACTGGATATTTTTTCCGATTGAAAGGGTTCCGAGGGCAGGCAAGAATCGTGGCGAATTTCTACAAAAACACAATATAATATCTTTATGGACAAAAACCGTAACAATATCGCCCGAAATGCATGTTCAGAGTGACCCTTTCGTTTTATGTCCAAGGTAAAAGTAACCCTACACTACCGGCAGATGTTCTGCAAAAACAACTCGGTACCCAACAGCCTCTTCTTTGAGGTCGGACGCTGAGATAAAGTTGTTTTGACACTTTTGTATTACGTTAATTCCGCCGAAATAAAATCGAAATAATGATGTAATGTGATTGGAGAATTTCTTTAACGAATCTCCGCCTTCCAATGGACCGGAACGCATAAAAAATAATTTGTCTGATGGCATGTCATAATGAATTCATTATGGTACTAAGTACCACAATGAAATATATATAAAACATGCGATGGTGTGATCAAAAAAGTTTTTTTCAAAACTATGTACAAAACTATTTATTATAAATGGTAAAACAACAATTACTACAATTTGCAATATTAATTCCAATTTCCAATGGATTCTAGAGTTTTTACATCAGTAGTTGATGCTTTTTGGTAAACTTGTAATTCTGTTAGGTTGTTGACACCAAAAATTGCTTCTGATATTTTTTTCTTTTGCTCTTTCGAATTTTCCGGAATATTCTTCAAGGTGAGGTAAATTAAAAAAAGTGGCAGTAACTTTCGGTATTTTACCAAATTCCGACGGGTTGTTTCGTGCATTTCTATTTTTTCATAAGTGATAAAAAAACGTCGATGGTTTGCAGGGCCGTATCTAGGGCGTGGCAAGGGTGGCACTTGCCACGGGCGCAAGGTCCGAAGGGGCGCCAAAAAATATCAAAAGTAAGAAAATAGAAGCGCCAAGCAAAAAAAAATTTATTCGAAAGATGACAACACGGTTACGTAAGTAAGTAATTCGATCACAACATTTCGAAACATTGACATTCATAAAACAGAATGCGAATGCAATTAGGTCAGAAATACGAGAAATATGGTCCAATTGTTATAGAAAATTTTCAAAGATACTGCATCATAAATATTACAATCGGCAATATCGTCATGCGATTCCCAGCACAGCCCTTTTATGAGTTCCTTACACTACATCTACCCTTATCGCATCCAGCTTGTTTTGAAGGGCGGCTTCTTTGATGATGATGGTTCATAATGATCGATTTGTTTAGATTTTTAGGCCACATCTGTGGTATTTCAAAAACGATTTGTATTGCCAAAAATTCAACAATCAGAGTTTTGAGATCAAGAAGTGGGAGAAAAATTGGGGAATCTAATTCTATTCTACATAAATATTGATTTCTTTCTATTGTGAAGGGAAGAGCGAAAAATTTTAATTTTAATGTTCGTTTAGTTTGTATCCAGATTTGAAGTCTTGTTTTGAGTTTTTTTTTATATTCTGACTTTTTTGTGCCATTGTGCTTTTGATTCGAGCATTATAAATTGTGCTATTGAAGGTGAGTTGTACTAAGTATTTGTTATTTTTTATGACATAATTCTAGCATTGGATATATTCAATTATTCGTATTTTAACATAATGATATTGTTCCTTTTAATTCAAGAAGAAATATCTTCGGTTCATTGCAGAAAATATGGATTTTCAAACTTGAGTTCTCACTTCTGAGAGCGTCTTTTTTTGAAATCTAATAAAACTCAAATTTTAGTGTTTCTTTTCATGGTTTTCATTGAATCTTCAATCTCATCTGACAAAGATTATTATAGTGATTTTTTTATACTTAACGTATGGACTTCTTGAATATTGTAACATCAGGCCATGTACGAGTACTATCAGTACGTGTTTCAAATTGTTATAAAATAGTATTTGTATGCTAAGTTTGCGGTTTTTTTGTGAGATTGTGATAATCGATTATTGTTTTCTAGTCAACTTACCAAAAAATTTTTATTTTGCGTTTGCAGTATGTATTTTTAAATTTTAAGTTGAAGAATTCATATTTTTTGAGATAAAAAATGTTCGTATTTATTACATAAATATGAATATTTCATTTTGTTTTTTCAGAATTTGTTTTATTTTTATGCATTTCATTTAAAATGAGTATTTCAATGTTTTTAATGAAAAAAATTTTTCATTAAAATGTGTAGTATTTTGAAACCCTTTCAGAGATATATGACTAGCATTATGAAAAAAAAAATAATATAAGAAAATATGATGGATGAAAAAAAATCTACGCAAATGGGGGGGCGCTGATACGGCCTTGATGGTTTGTGTTACAAGGTCGTATTTTCAAATATTGTCTGACAAGTTCTACCATATTCGATCCTGGGAAATTCCCCGATGTTACAAAAAATTCTCGCATTACCTTTGTTTTTGAATTCGATAAAATTATTCTAAAAACGGATCCTTCATCTATCATATTTTCAACAAGCATATTTGTCAGTTCCTCTCTTCTGCATGCTCCACTTAGTCCAATTATCATAGCAACTTTTTGAATTAAAGATGCTTCCGTTAAAAACTTTGTGACATCTTGTTTAATGAAAATTTTTTTTAGCTCTGTAACCTTCTGATTTACGTTTTAATAATGCAACCAGCTGTTGGTACTTGCTAATATCGACGTTTTTTCTTGTTAATGAAATACTTCTTATCATCGAATAATACGACCAGAGAGATGGTTTTCTTTCCTTAGATAAGCATTCAAAGTAAACCAACAATACTTTTTCATGAGTGATATTCTTGATTTTCTTAGTAGAACACCACTCTTCGTATCAATTAAACGCTATTTCATATACACTCCGTGACTTTTCCGGCAGAAGGGAGTCCACGATATTTCGCGTCATTTCTTCCAAATCAGAAGGCAAACTACCAGTTTCAGAATCACTCATCATTATTCAAATTATATTGAATTCTACGTGCAATTGTTTGACAGGAGATAAATAAATATTGCCATTACAACCTGACGTTGTCAAGGAAATGGCAAAGCACAGCTCACTAACCTACTAATATTTGAAACTACACGTATACTTACTCCTTTAAAAATAGTTCTCATTGTGACATGTCAAAATGCAGTTTCAAATTTTTCGAAAATGTATCAATATAAATGCCATCAGATGAAATTTTGTATGTAATACGAATCATAAACAATCATTATGGCACACGTCGTGTTATCGGACTCGACTTGTAACATAACGATCGTCTTTATTACCCTTATGACATAAATAGCTACTATATAATCTTTAAAAATATTATGAATAACGCTAGGCAACCCTGTAAACTCGTTTCTCCATCGTCGATTGGTCAGAACTTGTTACGTCACATCGCGCTTCGCGCCGTGTCCAAACTGAAACATGTCTCAAATCTCAAGATCGCCAAATGAAGGGAATCTTTTATGCTCGCACTCAACAGTAGCTTACCCTCATTACCTTCTTTACCAATTCATTCAAAATTTACAACGTCTCATGATCACCAGACCGTGCGAAGCCCCCGGTCCCATTCATCCCTTGTGGCGCCGCGCAGCAAGTGCATTGAAAAGTTAAAAAACATCTGCGAATAATAAGGGTCGTTTTTTTTATGAGGGGTCGTTTTTTGCGGCGTGTAAAGCGTTTAGTAGTCTACTTATTCGGGGCTGATCTCTCTGGCAGTCATTTTTTATTGTGTCGTTTCCCACCCCTGAAATAGAGTCGTACCAGGGTTAAAATTCAGCGTTAGTGAGGACGTTCGAGGGGTTCTTCGAGGGGGTTTAGGTGAGTTTTTTATGTGGTACCTGTCGGCGGCGGGGAGATTGATTGGGTTTTTTATATTTGCGGATTGTCAGGTGCTTTATGTTCGGATTTAATATATGTTTGGGTTTTTTATTGTGTATGTGAATTTGTTGAATTTTTTTTTTTTTTGGGATGATTTTTATTGATCTTTCTAACTTTGGTGTGAAATATTGTACTATTGTAGGTACCTACATAAAAAATTTCATAATGAGAGAAAAATGTATATTTCTGAAACAATCTACTGTTTATTGGGGATCAGCATGGTCGAATTAGCGTATGACGAAACTCTCAGGGAGATCAGCGAAAAACATTTTTTCGATAAAAAATTTTGAAACCAAACTTGATATAAAAATATTCCTGATATCCAATGGGATAAAAATACATGTTTTCTGATTATTTCGAAGGAGTAGATTCCGAAAATGTACTTGCTATTCAAGAAAAATATTTTTTCTGATCGCTACAGCGTTTCGAAATTCTAATTTTAAGGCCCTTCCTCTTTTCATTATGTTCAACTATGAGGTTTTTCTTTATGGAAATGAGTCGACTCTTGTGTAGGTGGATTTTTTGTTCGTATATATGCCCTCTTTCGCTAACCCATAGGCTGATTGGGGAAACCATAAAATATTCCAAGGAATATTCTTAATTTTTTTTACTAAACATTTTTTTTTATTTTCGACGCTTATTTCTACTGAAGCACGAGTTCTATGATAGAATCGACTGTTTATTGGAAATCAGCATGGTTGAAATAGCGTATAACGAAACTTTCAGGGAGATCGCCAAGAAAAACTTTTTCAATGAAAAACTTTCAAACCCATTTACATGGAAAATTCGATAAAAAATTATTTCTTACAGAAGGATAAAAATACATGTTTTCTGTACATTTCAAGAGTGTCAGATTCCGAAAATGAACTTGCTATTCGAGAGAAATATTTTTTCTGATCGCTACAGCGTTTCGAAAATGAAATTTTAAGGTCCTTCCTCTTTTCATGATGTTCAACTATAAGGTTTTTCTTTATGGATATGAGTCGACTCTTGTGTAGGTGGATTTTTTGTTCGTATATATGCCCTCTTTCGCTAACCCATAGGCTGATTGGGGAAACCATAAAATATTCCAAGGAATATTCTCAATTTTTTTTACCAAAAATTTTTTTACATTTTCGACGCTTATTTCTATTGAAGCATGAGTTCTATGATAGAATCGACTGTTTATTGGAAATCAGCATGGTTGAAATAGCGTATAACGAAACTTTCAGGGAGATCGCCAAGAAAAACTTTTTCAATGAAAAACTTTCAAACCCATTTACATGGAAAATTCGATAAAAAATTATTTCTTACAGAAGGATAAACATACATGTTTTCTGTACATTTCAAGGGTGTCAGATTCCGAAAATGTACTAGCTATTCAAGAAAAATATTTTTTCTGGTCGCTACAGCGTTTCGAAATTGAAATTTTAAGGCCCTTCCTCTTTTCATGATGTTCAACTATAAGGTTTTTCTTTATGGATATGAGTCGACTCTTGTGTAGGTAGATTTTTTGTTCGTATATCTGCCCTCTTTCGCTAACCCATAGGCTAATTGAGGAAACCATGAAATATTCCAAGGAATATTCTTAATTTTTTTTACTAAAAATTTTTTTTTATTTTCGACGCTTATTTCTACTGAAGCATGAGTTCTATGATGAAATCGACTGTTTATTGGAAATCAGCATGGTTGAATTAGCGTATAACGAAAATTTCAGGGAGATCGCCAAAAAAAACTTTTTCAATAAAAAATTTTCAAACCCATTTACATGGAAAATTCGATAAAAAATTATTTCTTACAGAAGGATAAAAATACATGTTCTCCGTACATTTCAAGGGTGTCAGATTCCGAAAATGAACTTGCTATTTAAGAAAAATATTTTTTCTGGTCGCTACAGCGTTTCGAAATTCAAATTTTAAGGCCCTTCCTCTTTTCATGATGTTCAACTATGAGGTTTTTCTTTATGGAAATGAGTCGACTCTTGTGTGGGTGGATTTTATCCGTATATCTGACCCATTTCGCTACCCCATAGGCTGATTGGGGAGACCATAAAATATTCCAAGGAATATTCTTAATTTTTTTTACAAAACATTTTTTTTAATTTTCGACGCTTATTTCTACTGAAGCACGAGTTCTACGATAGAATCGACTGTTTATTGGAAATCAGCATGGTTGAATTAGCGTATAACGAAAATTTCATGGAGATCGCCAAAAAAAACTTTTTCAATAAAAAATTTTCAACCCATTTACATTCGATAAAAAATTATATCTTACAATAGGATAAAAATACATGTTTTCTGTACATTTCAAGGGTGTCAGATTCCGAAAATGTACTCGCTATTCAAGAAAAATATTTTTTCTGGTCGCTACAGCGTTTCGAAATTCTAATTTTAAGGCCCTTCCTCTTTTCATGATGTTCAACTATGAGATTTTTCTCTATGGAAATGAGTCGACTCTTGTGTAGGTGGATGTTTTGTTCGTATAGCTGCCCTCTTCCGCTAACCCATAGGCTGATTGGGGAAACCATAAAATATTCCAAGGAATATTCTCAATTTTTTTTACCAAAAATTTTTTTAAATTTTCGACGCTTATTTCTATTGAAGCATGAGTTCTATGATGAAATCGACTGTTCATTGGAAATCAGCATGGTCGAATTAGCGTATAACGAAACTTTCAGGGAAATCCCAAAAAAAAACCTTTTCAATAAAAAATTTTCAACCCATTTACATTCGATAAAAAATTATTTCTTATAAAAGGATAAAAATACATGTTTTCTGTACATTTCAGGGGTGTAAGATTCCGAAAATGTACTTGCTATTTAAGAGAAATATTTTTCTTGGTCGCTACAGCGTTTCGAAATTGAAATTTTAAGGCCCTTCCTCTTTTTATGATGTTCAACTATGAGGTTTTTCTTTATGG
This sequence comes from Aphidecta obliterata, assembly GCA_963966015.1. Taxonomy (NCBI): domain Eukaryota; kingdom Metazoa; phylum Arthropoda; class Insecta; order Coleoptera; family Coccinellidae; genus Aphidecta; species Aphidecta obliterata. The sequence continues at coordinate 36,639,283 of OZ014430.1, read as the reverse complement.
AAATGAGTCGACTCTTGTGTAGGTGGATTTTTTGTTCGTATATATGCCCTCTTTCGCTAACCCATAGGCTGATTGGGGAAACCATAAAATATTCCAAGGAATATTCTCAATTTTTTTTACCAAAAATTTTTTTACATTTTCGACGCTTATTTCTATTGAAGCATGAGTTCTATGATGAAATCGACTGTTCATTGGAAATCAGCATGGTCGAATTAGCGTATAACGAAACTTTCAGGGAAATCCCAAAAAAAAACTTTTTCAATAAAAAATTTTCAACCCATTTACATTCGATAAAAAATTATTTCTTATAAAAGGATAAAAATACATGTTTTCTGTACATTTCAGGGGTGTAAGATTCCGAAAATGTACTTGCTATTCAAGAGAAATATTTTTCTTGGTCGCTACAGCGTTTCGAAATTGAAATTTTAAGGCCCTTCCTCTTTTTATGATGTTCAACTATGAGGTTTTTCTTTATGGAAATGAGTCGACTCTTGTGTAGGTGGATTTTTTGTTCGTATAGTTGCTCTTTTTCGTAAACCCATAGGCTGATTGGGGAAACCATAAAATATTCCAAGGAATATTCTTAATTTTTTTTACTAAACATTTTTTTTAATTTCCGACGCTTATTTCTACTGAAGCAGGAGTTCTATGATAGAATCGACTGTTTATTGGAAATCAGCATGGTCGAATTAGCGTATAACGAAACTTTCAGGGAGATCGCCAAAAAAAACTTTTTCAATAAAAAATTTTCAAAACCCATTTACATGGAAAATTCGATAAAAAATTATTTCTTACAGAAGGATAAACATACATGTTTTCTGTACATTTCAAGGGTGTCAGATTCCGAAAATGTACTAGCTATTCAAGAAAAATATTTTTTCTGGTCGCTACAGCGTTTCGAAATTGAAATTTTAAGGCCCTTCCTCTTTTCATGATGTTCAACTATGAGGTTTTTCTTTATGGAAATTAGTCGACTCTTGTGTAGGTGGATTTTTTGTTCGTATAGCTGCCCTCTTTCGCTAACCCATAGGCTGATTGGGGAAACCATAAAATATTCCAAGGAATATTCTTAATTTTTTTTTCTAAAAATTTTTTTCATTTTCGACGCTTATTTCCACTGGAGCATGGGTTCTATGATGAAATCGACTGTTTATTGGAAATCAGCATGGTTGAATTAGCGTATAACGAAAATTTCAGGGAGATCGCCAAAAAAAACTTTTTCAATAAAAAATTTTCAAACCCATTTACATGGAAAATTCGATAAAAATTATTTCTTACAGAAGGATAAAAATACATGTTCTCCGTACATTTCAAGGGTGTCAGATTCCGAAAATGAACTTGCTATTCAAGAGAAATATTTTTTCTGATCGCTACAGCGTTTCGAAATTCTAATTTTAAGGCCCTTCCTCTTTTCATGATGTTCAGCTATAGAGATTTTTCTCTATGGAAATGAATAGACTCTTGTGTAAGTAGAATTTTTATTCCGTATAGCTGCCCCCTTTCGCTACTCCATAGGCTGATTGGGGAAACCCTAAAATATTCCAAGGAATATTTTTAATTTTTTTTATTGAACAGTTTTTTCCGTGCTGTTTCTACCAAAACATGAGTTTATTATAAATCAGCATAGTCGAATTATTGTATGACGAAACTTTGAGGGAAATCGGCGAAAAAAACTGTTCCAATAAAAAATGTTCAAATCCATTTCATTATAATTTATAATGTTATTTATTATACATTGACTGTTGGCAAATTCCACGTTACGAAAGAACCTGAACCACTTCAAATATGAAAATTAATTAAAATTATCTATTTAAAAGATTGAAATTCCGAGTATCATTCATCGTTTCCGAGATTCGGTCTCGTTAAACGAACAATACAACAGAAATTAGTCCGACTCCAATTAGTGACATTAGAAGGCATCGATTTCAACCCAACAATTTTAAGTAAATTCTTGGTCGATTACATACGTATTGTTTTATTTCTTTGTAAAGGCCGCCGTTTTAAACGTAGAAATTTAAATGACGACGCGTGCTCAAAATCCGATTTGCATACACCAGTTTTATTTCGGGAACGAGTGAATCAGAGGAGGCGAGTATGCCAGGAATTCCATTGACACTTTTGAAGCGATTTCATTCATGCCGTTTTGTACGAGAAATTTATAACGTTGATTAAATTCGTAGTGGGTAATCACAAACACGTCTTGAACTTGTCTGTATTTTCCTTCATCGTTTTTTCTTATTCTTAGTTGTGGTATTGCTCTTACTCTTACATTGTTTTAACATTTTTGGCCACTTGACAAGGAAGCTTGTCGTTGAAAAGTTGGCGTCGATTACGTCTAGAAATTTCCATTTAGTGTCGTTTTTGCCACTTGAAAACATAAACAGAAATTTATCATTTTATCGTGTGAATCTTTCACGGAATAGTTCAAGGACTGACTTTCAAACAAACAGTTGAATGAAATTTATGGCTACCCAAAACATATTTTTATTATTAACTAACAAAAGTAATAATTTCCTCCTTTTCTGGAAATAATGTTAACGTTTCAAAATTGATGGACGAAAATCCATAATATTCCTAAAAATTTTTTTCTAAGATGAACTTTCTACCCATTCCAGTCGAGTAAGCCGCTAAAATACAATGAAACCCATTAAACTCATTATACCATCAACATTTCAATCATGCATTTAAAAAGAAAACCTGATGAGGTCTCCAATGATAATCAGTGGAATGGATACCTAAAATAGAGTTAACAATTTCGAACTCTTTCTATTCCCGTTTCCGTCTCGATAAATCTTTTTACCCCATTCTTATCTTCCACCTTCCCAAAGGTTGGTAATAAGCCCTAAGAATCTACTTCCTACTGGTGTTTGAGGTTTGTCTTAATGAGAAACACATTTGGCGACACACTGGTAACTTCAAAATTGTAGTCTAAGAGACTGGAGAAAAATCGTACAGCACGTGGATACGATGAATAATAATGATTGTGTATCTTTTCAGTTGCGAGCACTTGAATTTTAACAATTTTTAGAATCTTTATGAACCACTTCTATAGATCACGAAATCAATCAAAAACTAACAATAAAATCATGAACTTATCCAAATATGCCAGAGTCTACTGAATTTTTTTTATAATTTGAATTTTCCTGAAGATTTATAGAGAATTTTTCGAAAACGGTACCACCTACGGAAAAATTGCAAATATACAAAAAATTTTGAATGGAACAAATATTCTTTTTCATATTTTTTCAACTACCAATGGCGTTCCACAGAAAAGTTATGAAGGGAAAAACAGGACATGACTCCAGAAAAAAAATCACCCTGTAGACTTTCACAGGTTATTGGCATGTCATATGATGTAAACCTTGAGGTGTAATATATTTGCCGAAATTCAGTTGCATATATTGAGGATTGCAGATGTTATAAGGAAAAAACTTTGGAAAAATTCAATCTTTAACACCCTGTATCTCGAAAACGAAGAGTTTGCGGGTTCATGTTCATCAGACTTTTATTCTTGATATCATCCTCTCTTTATTTTTTAATCCAATTCAGGAACCGCCTGTATAACATAGGTGTATGCATAAACACAGTGTGTCGTAAAGTCGACTTTAGAGAATCATTAAACATTTTTCTTCTCAAAAACGGTAGCGGATACGGAAAAATTGCAGTATATCAATTTTTTTTCAAATAAAACAATTACCATTTTGTGGTATAGAATAAAAAAAAAATCAAATATATATTCTCGCAACTTTTCCACATCTTTTTTGGGGATTTTTCAATAATTTTCAAGCAGATGTGAACGAAATTCTATCTAGATGTCATTCAAATTGAACGGTTGGAATTAACAGAATCTTGCGTTCAAAAATTGAAGAATTGACTGTTTTTGGATCTGAAATGAAAAAAAACGGTTCAATATATCTTTTTGCAACTTTTCCACACCACTTTTAGGGATTTTCGATCATTTTTTGACAGTTATGAACGAAATTCTATCACGATGTCATTCAGATTAAAAAGCTGCAAAGAAGAGAAACTGACTTTCAAAAATAAACCATTTTGAGGTAGAAATGAAGAGAAAAACAATTGAATATATCTTCTCGCAACTTTTTCACACCTTTTTTGGGGATTTTCAATAATTTTCAAGCAGATGTCAACGAAATTCTATCCAGGTGTCATTCAGATTAAACGGTTGGAATAAGAAGAAACTCATCGTTTGAAAATAGAAGAATAGACTGTTTTTGGGTCTGACATGAAAAAAAAAACGATTCAATATATCTTTTTGCAAGTTTTCCACACCTTTTTTGGGGATTTTCAATAATTTTCTTGAGCAGATTTGAACGATATTCTATCTCGATGTCATTCAGATTAAAAAGCTGCAAAGAAGAGAAACTGACTTTCGAAAATCAAAAATTAGACCAGTTTGAGCTATAAAATGAAAAAAAAAAACAATTAAATATATCTTTTCGCATCCTCCACACCTTTTTTGGCGATTTTCAATAATTTTCAAGCAGATGTAAACGAAATTCTATCCGGATGTCATTAAGATTAAACGGTTGGGATAAAAAGAAACTCATCGTTTGAAAATAGGAGAATAGACTGTTTTTGGATCTGATATGATAAAAAAAAACGATTCAATATATCTTTTTGCAAATTTTCCACACCTTTTTTGGGGATTTTCAATAATTTTCTTAAGCAGATTTGAAAGAAATTCTATCTCGATGTCATTCAGATTAAAAAGCTGCAAAGAAGAGAAACTGACATTCAAAAATCAAAAATTAGACCAGTTTGAGGTATAAAATGAAAAAAAAAACAAATAAATATATCTTCTCGCAATTTTTTCACACCTTTTTTGGGGATTTTCAATAACTTTCAAGTAGATGTAAACGAAATTCTATCCGGATGTCATTCAGATTAAACGGTTGGAATTAACAGAAACTCATCGTTTGAAAGTAGAAGAATAGACTGTTTTTGGATCTGACATGAAAAAAAAAACGATTCAATATATCTTTTTGCAAATTTTCCACACCTTTTTTGGGGATTTTCAATAATTTTCTTAAGCAGATTTGAACGAAATTCTATCTCGGTGTCATTCAGATTAAAAAGCTGCAAAGAAGAGAAACTGACATTCAAAAATCAAAAATTAGACCAGTTTGAGGTATAAAATGAAAAAAAAACAATTAAATATATCTTCTCGCAATTTTTTCACACCTTTTTTGGGGATTTTCAATAACTTTCAAGTAGATGTAAACGAAATTCTATCCGGATGTCATTCAGATTAAACGGTTGGAATTAACAGAAACTCATCGTTTGAAAATAGAAGAATAGACTGTTTTTGGATCTGACATGAAAAAAAAAACGATTCAATATATCTTTTTGCAAATTTTCCACACCTTTTTTGGGGATTTTCAATAATTTTCTTAAGCAGATTTGAACGAAATTCCATCTCGATGTCATTCAGATTAAAAAGCTGCAAAGAAGAGGAACTGACATTCAAAAATCAAAAATTAGACCAGTTTGAGGTATGAAATGAGAAAAAAACAATTAAATATATCTTCTCGCAATTTTTTCACACCTTTTTTGGGGATTTTCAATAACTTTCAAGTAGATGTAAACGAAATTCTATCCGGATGTCATTCAGATTAAACGGTTGGAATTAACAGAAACTCATCATTTGAAAATCGAAGAATTGACTGTTTTTGGATCTGAAATGAGAAAAATCGATTCAATATATCTTTTTGCAAATTTTCCACACCTTTTTTGGGGATTTTCAATAATTTTCTTAAGCAGATTTGAACGAAATTCTATCTCGATGTCATTCAGATTAAAAAGCTGCAAAGAAGAAGAACTGACATTCAAAAATCAAAAATTAGACCAGTTTGAGGTATGAAATGAGAAAAAAACAATTAAATATATCTTCTTGCAATTTTTTCACACCTTTTTTGGGGATTTTCAATAACTTTCAAGTAGATGTAAACGAAATTCTATCCGGATGTCATTCAGATTAAACGGTTGGATTTAACAGAAACTCATCGTTTGAAAATCGAAGAATAGACTGTTTTTGGATCTGAAATGAGAAAAAAACGATTCAATATATCTTTTTGCAAATTTTCCACACCTTTTTTGGGGATTTTCAATAATTTTCTTAAGCAGATTTGAACGAAATTCTATCTCGATGTCATTCAGATTAAAAAGCTGCAAAGAAGAGAAACTGACATTCAAAAATCAAAAATTAGACCAGTTTGAGGTATAAAATGAAAAAAAAAACAATTAAATATATATCCTCGCAATTTTTTCACACCTTTTTTGTGGATTTTCAAAAATTTTCAAGTAGATGTAAACGAAATTCTATCCGGATGTCATTCAGATTAAACGGTTGGAATTAACAGAAACTCATGGTTTGAAAATCGAAGAATAGACTGTTTTTGGATCTGAAATGAAAAAAAAACGATTCAATATACTGTTTGCAACTTTTCCACACCACTTTCAGGGAATTTCGATCATTTTTTGACAGTTATAAACGGAATTCTACCTCGATGTCATTCAGATTAAAAAGCTGCAATGAAGGGAAACCGACTTTCAAAAATCAAAAAATAGACTATTTTGAGGTATGAAATGAAAAAAAAAACAATTAAATATTTTTTTTGGCCATTTTTCCACACCTTTTTTGAGGATTTTCAATAATTTTCGAGCAGATGTGAACGAAATTCTATCCAGATGTCATTCAGATCGAACGGTTGGAATAAACAGAAACTCATCGTTTGAAAATAGAAGAATAGACTGTTTTTGGGTCTGACATGAAAAAAAAAACGATTCAATATATCTTTTTGCAAATTTTCCTCACCTATTTTGGGGATTTTCAATAATTTTCTTAAGCAGATTTGAACGAAATTATATCTATGTTGTTGTCATTCAGATTGAACTTTTGGAATGAGCTGAAACTTACGTTTGGAAATCGAAGAATAGACTGTTGTTAGGTCTGAAATGGAAAAAAAACGCTAGCAGATATGAAAAATTGAAAAATATAATTTTTTTCTAAGGGGTTTGGAATGAAAAAAATATCACCTGTCATTCAGATTCATTGAAAAGGGGGAAAAAGTAAGGGTGGATGAAGCAAAAATCACCACAATTCGAAAACAACAAAATGACCCGCAAACAAGAAAATGTAAAAAAATATGTTCGTTCGCCACGTGAAGAGAAGATCTTAGACTTTCGGCCTGTAAATTGTGGTCGAAGTCATTAGCTCTAATCAGTGAGAACTAGGAAGTCCTGCAGTTCACGGAGGACAGATCGTTGGGTCAATTTTTCAAACGGAAAATGACAGACGACCATTACCGTTTTTTCCACTACCGGTGGCCACATGAATCATTAAGACGTCCCGAAATACGTGGCATATTTTGCGGTTCGGGAATTCCACCGATTCGGCCTTCCTGACACCTCTGTGGCGAATTTATTAACAAGCTTCTGGTTCCTGTTAGCGGACCTCTCGGACATCTGCGACAGCTTCCTGTCTCCCAGCCTCGTTTTAATGGTCAGCCCTGTATAATTTCCGATGAAAACACCGATAACTACTCAGCTTTATGACAACAAAGAACAAATTGGAAATGATGTCCGATGTGTCGTTTCGTGTTTTCGATATTTCAACCAACTGGTGTCGACGTATAATTTAGACTCGGAAGAAATTTCGGGATTTAAACATTCGATATATCATTCATCTGAGCTGTGTTCACTCTTAACACCCAATTTCCATTTAGTGGAAGAGGGAAGTTTGGAATATGGTCATTCGATGACTCATCACGGAGGCTGATTCGCATAGAAAACTCCCCAACATCCACCCCTTTCCCCATAACCCGATATCGAATCCCGTATTGATTTTCGGACGGTCCCGTATATGAGCTGCCATTTTTCCACCCCGCACACTTTATTTATTGACGAGGTAGTAGATAAATACAACCCTACCCTATCTCAACCCACCCCGTCGTCGGATCGGATACATCCAGTATGGGAAAAGATAAAAGACACTTAAAGATCTACCAAAATAAATAAAATAATTGAGAACCCCGTATAGGGGTGGCGTATGAGGTCTAACGCCATTGGTCCCCTTTCTCTTTGTCAAAACAAAGCCAGATCGAGTTGACGAGATAAGGAGCACTGTATATTTCGTGGTAAAGTAAGATTTATTTGGTTTTCGCCCATATATATCGGCGTTTTCCAATCAATTTCAATGGATGGTTGGGAAAAATTAGGATCCTGATTAGTTTTAGATCTACTAGTTTTAATCAATGTTGAATCAGGGACTGCATTCATCACTCTTCTTTATTCAATGATTGTCGATTGAAAATATATCTCCTCGCAATTTTTCCACACCTTTTTTGGGAATTTTCATTAATTCTCGAGCAGATGTGAACGAAATTATATCCAGATGTCATTCAGATTGAACGGTTGGAATTAACAGAAACTTGCGTTTAAAAATCGGAGAATAGACTGTTTTTGGATCTGAAATGAGAAAAAAAAGATTCAATAGGTCGTTTGGTAACTTTTCCACGCTAGTTTTGGGGATTTCCGATCATTTTTAGACAATTACTAACGAAATCCTTCCTCGATGTCATTCATCAGATTGAAAAGCTGCAATGAAGGGAAACTGTCACTCAATAATCAGAAAATAGACCATTTTGAGGTATAAAATATAAAAAACAATTGAATATAGTCTTGCAATTTTCCACACATTTTTTGGGAATTTTCAGTAATTTTCAAGTAGATATGAACGAAATTCTATATAAAATAGACCATTATGAGGAATAAAATGAAAAAAAACAATTGAATATATCTCCTCGCAACTTTTCCACACCTTCTTTGGGGATTTTCGATAATTTTCAGGCAGATGTGAACGAAATTCTATCTAGATGTCATTCAGATTAAACGGTTGGAGTTAACAGAAACTAACGTTCAAAAATCGAAGAATAGACTGTTTTTGGATTTGAAATGAGAAAAAACGATTCAATATATCTTTCTGCAACTTTTTAACGCTACTTTTGGGGGTTTTCGATTATTTTTAGAAAGTTATGAACGAAGTTCTACCTCGATGTCATTCAGATTAAAAAGCTGCAATGAAGGGAAACTGATTTACAGACATAAAAAAAATAGACCATTATGAGGTATACAATGAAAAAAAAACAATTAAATATATCTTCTCGCAACTTTTTTGGGGATTTTCGATAAGATTCAGGTATATATGAATGAAATTCTATATTGATGTCATTCAGATTAAACGGTTGGAATTAACAGACTCTAACGTTCGAAAATCGAAGAATACACTGTTTTTGGATCTGAAATAGGGAAAAAACGATTCAATATATCTTTTTGCAAATTTTCCAAGCCACTTTTGGGTATTTTAGATCATTTTTAGACAGTTATAAACGAAATTCTAACACAATGTCATTCAGATTGAAAAGCTGCAATGAAGAGATATTGACTTCCAAAAATCATAAAACAGATCATTATGAGGAATGAAATGAAAAAACAACAATTGAATATATCTTCTCGCAACTTTTCCACAACTTTTCTGGGGATTTTCGATAATTTTCAAGCAGATGTGAACGAAATTCTATCTAGATGTCATTCAGATTAAACGGTTGGAATTAATAGGAACTAACGTTCAAAAATCGAAGAATAGACTGTTTTTGGATTTGAATTGAGAAAAAAACGATTCAATATATCTTTCTGCAACTTTTTCACGCTACTTTTGGGGGTTTTCAATCATTTTTAGAAAGGTATGAACGAAATTCTACCTCGATGTCTATTAAAAAGCTGCAATAAAGGAAAACTGATTTACAGAAATAAAAAAATAGATCATTTCGAGGTGTACAAAAAAAAAAAACAATTAAATATATCTTCTCGCAACTTTTCAACAACTTTTTTGGGGATTTCCAATAATTTTCAAGCAGATGTAAACGAAATTCTATCCAGATGTCATTCAGATTAAACGGTTGGAATAAGAAGAAACACATCGTTTGAAAATAGAAGAATAGACTGTTTTTGGGTCTGACATGAAAAAAAAAACGATTCAATTTATGTTTTTGCAAATGCTCCACCCCTTTTTTTGGGGATTTTCAATAATTTTCCTAAGCAGATTTGAACGAAATTCTATCTCGATGTCATTCAGATCAAAAAGCTGCAAAGAAGAGAAACTGACTTTCAAAAATCAAAAATGAGACCAGTTTGAGGTATAAAATGAAAAAAAAAACAATTAAATATATCTACTCGCAACTTTTTCACACTTTTTTTGGGGATTTTCAATAATTTTCAAGCAGATGTAAACGAAATTCTATCCGGATGTCATTAAGATTAAACGGTTGGGATAAACAGAAACTCATCGTTTGAAAATAGAAGAATAGACTGTTTCTGGATCTGCAATGAGAAAAAAATGATTCAATATATTTTTTGCAACTTTTCTTCACCACTTTTGGGGATTTTCGATCATTTTCAGACAGTTATGAACGAAATTCTAACTCGATTTCATTCAGATCAGAAAGCTGCAAAGAATAGAAACTGACTTTCAAAAATCAAGAAGTAAACCATTTTGAGATATAAATTGAAGAGATGTTCAAGTAGGTGTAAACGAAATTCTATTTGGATGTCATTCAGATTAAACGGTTGGAATTAACAGAAACTAACGTTCGAAAATCGAAGAATACACTGTTTTTGGATCTGAAATAGGGAAAAAACGATTCAATATATCTTTTTGCAAATTTTCCAAGCCACTTTTGGGTATTTTAGATCATTTTTAGACAGTTATAAACGAAATTCTAACACAATGTCATTCAGATTGAAAAGCTGCAATGAAGAGATATTGACTTCCAAAAATCATAAAACAGATCATTATGAGGAATGAAATGAAAAAACAACAATTGAATATATCTTCTCGCAACTTTTCCACAATTTTTCTGGGGATTTTCGATAATTTTCAAGCAGATGTGAACGAAATTCTATCTAGATGTCATTCAGATTAAACGGTTGGAGTTAACAGAAACTAACGTTCAAAAATCGAAGAATAGACTGTTTTTGGATTTGAAATGAGAAAAAAACGATTCAATATATCTTTCTGCAACTTTTTCACGCTACTTTTGGGGGTTTTTCGATCATTTTTAGAAAGTTATGAACGAAATTCTACCTCGATGTCATTCAGATTAAAAAGCTGCAATGAAGGGAAACTGATTTGCAGAAATAAAAAAATAGATCATTTCGAGGTGTACAAGAAAAAAAAACAATTAAATATATCTTCTCGCAACTTTTCAACAACTTTCTTGAGGATTTTCAATAATTTTCAAGCATATGTAAACGAAATTCTATCCGGATTTCATTCAGATTGAACGGTTGGAATAAGAAGAAACACATCGTTTGAAACTAGAAGAATAGACTGTTTTTGGTTATGACCTGAAAAGAAAAACGATTAAATATATGTTTTTGCAAATGATCCACCCCTTTTTTTGGGGATTTTCAATGATTTTCCTGAGCAGATTTGAACGAAATTCTATCTCGATGTCATTCAGATTAAAAAGCTGCAAAGAAGAGAAACTGACTCTCAAAAATAAAAAATTAGACCAGTTTGAGGTATAAAATGAAAAAAAAAACAATTAAATATATCTTCTCGCAACTTTTCCACATCTTTTTTGGGGATTTTCAATAATTTTCAAGCAGATGTAAACGAAATTCTATCCGGATTTCATTCAGATTAAACGGTTGGGATAAACAGAAACTCATCGTTTGAAAATAGAAGAATATACTGTTTTTGGATCTGAAATGAGAAAAAAATGATTCAATATATTTTTTTGCAACTTTTCCACACCACTTTTGGGGATTTTCGATCATTTTCAGACAGTTATGAACGAAATTCTAACTCGATTTCATTCAGATCAGAAAGCTGCAAAAGAATGGAAACTGACTTTCAAAAATCAAGAAGTAAACCATTTTGAGATATAAAATGAAGAGATGTTCAAGTAGGTGTAAACGAAATTCTATTTGGATGTCATTCAGATTAAACGGTTGGAATTAACAGAAACTAACGTTCGAAAATCGAAGAATACACTGTTTATGGATCTGAAATAGGGAAAAAACGATTCAATATATCTTTTTGCAAATTTTCCAAGCCACTTTTGGGTATTTTAGATCATTTTTAGACAGTTATAAACGAAATTCTAACACAATGTCATTCAGATTGAAAAGCTGCAATGAAGAGAAATTGACTTCCAAAAATCATAAAATAGACCCTTATGAGGAATGAAATGAAAAAACAACAATTGAATATATCTTCTCGCAACTTTTCCACTATTTTTCTGGGGATTTTCGATAGTTTTCATGCAGATGTGAACGAAATTCTATCTAGATGTCATTCAGATTAAACGGTTGGAATTAACAGGAACTAACGTTCAAAAATCGAAGAATAGACTGTTTTTGGATTTGAAATGAGTGAAAAACGATTCAATATATCTTTCTGCAACTTTTTCACGCTACTTTAGGGGGTTTTTGATCATTTTTAGAAAGTAATGAACGAAATTTTACCTCGATGTCATTCATATTAAAAAGCTGCAATAAAGGGAAACTGATTTACAGAAATAAAAAAATAGATCATTTCGAGGTATAGAAGAAAAAAAAACAATTTAATATTTCTTCTCGCAACTTTTCAACAACTTTTTTGAGGATTTTCGATAAGATTAAGTAGATATGGATGAAATTCTGTATTGATGTCATTCAGATAAAATGGTTGGAATTAACAGAACCTAACGTTCAAAAATCGAAGACTACACTGTTTTCGGACCTGAAATGAGAAAAAAAATATTCAATATATCTTTTTGCTAATTTTCCAAGCCACTATTGGGGATTTTCGATCAGTTTTAGACAGTTATAAACGAAATTCTAACACAATGTCAGTCAGATTGAAAAGCTGCAATGAAGAGATATTGACTTCCAAAAATCATAAAATAGACCCTTATGAGGAATGAAATGAAAAAACAACAATTGAATATATCTTCTCGCAACTTTTCCACAATTTTTCTGGGGATTTTCGATAGTTTTCATGCAGATGTGAACGAAATTCTATCTAGATGTCATTCAGATTAAACGGTTGGAATTAACAGGAACTAACGTTCAAAAATCGAAGAATAGACTGTTTTTGGATTTGAAATGAGTGAAAAACGATTCAATATATCTTTCTGCAACTTTCTCACGCTACTTTAGGGGGTTTTTGATCATTTTTAGAAAGTAATGAACGAAATTTTACTTCGATGTCATTCATATTAAAAAGCTGCAATAAAGGGAAACTGATTTACAGAAATAAAAAAATAGATCATTTCGAGGTATAGAAGAAAAAAAAACAATTTAATATTTCTTCTCGCAACTTTTCAACAACTTTTTTGAGGATTTTCGATAAGATTCAATTAGATATGGATGAAATTCTGTATTGATGTCATTCAGATAATACGGTTGGAATTAACAGAAACTAACGTTCAAAAATCGAAGAATAGACTGTTTTTGGATCTGAAATAGGGAAAAAACGATTCAATATATCTTTTTACAAATTTTCCAAGCCACTTTTGGGGATTTTCGATCATTTTTAGATAGTTATAAACGAAATTCTAACACAATGTCATTCAGATTGAAAAGCTGCAATGAAGAGAAATTTACTTCCAAAAATCAAAAAATAGACCATTATGAGGAATGAAATGAAAAAAAACAATTAAATATATCTTCTAGCAACTTTACACACCAATTTTTAGGCTAGGCGATAATTTTCAGACAGTTATGAACGAAACTTGAAAGTGTATAAGTGAAAAGTAATTTCCTTTCGTGTGGGATTATCGCACTCCGTTAAGCTCATTTTCCACTCTAGTTATGTAATAATAGGTACACCTTCCTTATCCAAAAACCAATTTTTCTCCACTCGGAATCGAACGTTATCGGAAATCGATTCGTTATTTCCGATAAACGTTCAGAAACTCGATACGTTGGCAAAACATACAAGAGTAGCTTAGGAAGGAACAAAAATCGTCAGCCGATATATCGGTGGCACATGGTCCTTAAAATAATACATCTGCCAGTTTTCAATCATGCTGACAGGCCGAGAAGAAGAAACGGCAAAGTCGAGTTTCGAGATACCAAAAATAACAAAAAACAAATAGCCCTCTGTTCTAGGAAGCTATTTTCCATTTGAAAAATGACTCGAATTGGGTTCGTGAAGAATGGGTCGGCTTATCTGAGGTTGTTAATTAGGTATGAGGAAATTTCGGATCGATTGTCAATGTTGAAATTCAATTATGAGCGTCGTTTTTCTTCGAGTGTTGAGAATATCGGTAATAGTATCCGTACAAAAGAAGAGGATGGTAATATCTCAATTTCCTCCCTCGAATAATGAACTTCTTCAATTTCTTTTCAGGCCACTATTATCGAAAAATTTCAGTGTGACACATGTTGGAGATGATTGCATTGACCGTTCCCATTTCACTTTTATCCACCGCTGTCCACCCAGCGTTTCGAGTACTAATCCGGAATAATGATCTTTCCTTACATCCCCTTTCTACCCCTAACAATACGCGTCGTTTCGACCCACGCAACCGTCATCTGTAGCTGGACATTGGGCAGTTTGGTTCCCATACTGAAGATCCATAAATTCGCACCGGATATCGATGATTGCCATTTCCTCGTTTCTGGGAAAAATTTAGTACCCTGTACATCGCACGCATGATGCTGGAAATAAACTGTTGAAAATTTGAATCATATACATATTCTCTATAGTCTATATTCCTTTGTATTGCCTTTTGGATAATGATCAATATCCCACTTTATAAATATTTGCCTCAAACTTTCAACTCCTTCAGTTATAAGGAATTTTTTTTTTCAAATTTTCCATGTGTGAAAATTTTTTATTGAAATTTTTTTTCTCGATGATCTCCCTGAAAATTTCATTATACGCTAATTCGACCATGCTGAGTTCGAATATGCCTTCGATTTCTATATAAAAAAATTCATATTTATTTTTATATAAAAATAAAATAAAAAAAATCGAAAATAAAAAAAAATGTTTAGTAAAAAAAATTAAGAATATTCCTTGGAATATTTTATGGTTTCCCAAATAACCCTATGGTGTAGCGAAAGACGGCAGCTATACCGAAAAAAAACCTCCTTCGGGGTCGACTCAGTTCCATAAAGGAAAACCTTAAAGTTGGACGTTATTAAATGGGGGGCCTTAAAATTTCAACTTCGAAACGCTGTAAAAAATATTTCTCGTGAATAGCTCGTACTTATTCGAAACCTACACCCTTGAAATACAATAGAAAACATACATTTTCTACTATTTTGAAGAATAAATTTTTTATCGAAGTTATGATTTGAAAATTTTTTACTGAAAAATTTTTTTTCGCCGATCTTCCTGAAAATTTCGTCATACAGTGATTCGATCATGCTGAGTTTGAATATTCCGTCAATTTCATCACAGAATACACGGTTTCGTCAAAACGAGCATCGAAAATAAAAACAATTGTTCGGTAAAAAAAATTCATAAATATTTCTTAGAGTATTTTATGGTTTCCCAAATCAACCTATGGTGTAGCGAAAGACGGCAGCTGCACCGAAAAAAATCCTCCTTCACCAGGGTCGACTCATTTCCATAAAGGATAACCTTAAAGTTGGACGTCATGAAATGGGGAGCCTTAAAATTTCAACTTCGAAACGCTGTAGCGACCAAAAAAAATATTTCTCGTGAATAGCTCGTACTTATTCGAAACCTACACCCTAGAAATACAATAGAAAATATACATTTTCTCCTATTTCAAAGAATAAATTTTTTATCGAAGTTATGATTTGAAAATTTTTTACTGAAAAATTTTTTTTCGCCGATCTTCCTGAAAATTTCATTATACGGTAATTCCACCATGCTGAGTTTGAATATACCGTCGATTTCATCACAGAATACCTGGTTTCGTCAGAACGAGCATCGAAAATAAAAACAATTGTTCGGTAAAAAAATTCATAAATATTTCTTAGAGTATTTTATGGGTTCCCAAATCACCCTATGGTGTAGCGAAAGACGGCAGCTATACCGAAAAAAATCCTCCTTCACCAGGGTCGACTCATTTCCATAAAGGATAACCTTGAAGTTGGACGTCATGAAATGGGGGGCCTTAAATTTTCAACTTCGAACAAAAAAAATATTTCTCGTGAAAAGCTAGTACTTATTCAAAACCTACACCCTAGAAATACAATAGAAAACATACATTTTCTACTATTTTAAAGAATACATTTTTTATCGAAGTTATGATTTGAAAATTTTTCACTGAAAAATTTTTTTTCGCCGATCTTCCTGAAAATTTTGTCTTACGGTAATTCGACCATGCTGAGTTTGAATATACCGTCGATTTCATTACAGAATACATGGTTTCGTCAAAACGATCATCGAAAATAAAATTAATTGTTCGGTAAAAAAATTCATAAATATTTCTTAGAGTATTTGATGGGTTCCCAAATCACCCTATGGTGTAGCGAAAGACGGCAGCTATACCGAAAAAAAACCTCCTTCACCGGGGTAGACTCATTTCCATAAAGGAAAACCTTAAAGTTGGACGTCATGAAATGGGGAGCCTTAAAGTTTCAACTTCGAAACGATGTAGCGACCAAAAAAAATATTTCTCGTGAATAGCTCGTACTTATTCGAAACCTACACCCTAGAAATACAATAGAAAACATACATTTTCTACTATATCAAAGAATAAATTTTTTATCGAAGTTAGATTTGAAAATTTTTTACTGAAAATTTTTTTTTCGCCGATCTTCCTGAAAATTTCGTCATACGGTAATTCGACCATGCTGAGTTTGAATATACCGTCGATTTCATCACAGAAAACATGGTTTCGTCAAAACGAGCATCGAAAATAAAAACAATTGTTCGGTAAAAAAAATCATAAATATTTCTTAGAGTATTTTATGGTTTCCCAAATCACCCTATGGTGTAGCGAAAGATGACAGCTATACCGAAAAAAAACCTCCTTCACCGGGGTCGACTAATTTCCATAAAGGAATACCTTAAAGTTGGACGTCATGAAATGGGGAGCCTTAAAATTTCAACATCGAAACGGTGTAGCGACCAAAAAAATATTTCTCGTGAATAGCTCGTTCTTATTCGAAACTTACACCATACAAATACAATAGAGAACATACATTTTCTACTATTATAAAGAATAAATTTTTTATCGAAGTTATGATTTGAAAATTTTTCACTGAAAAATTTTTTTTCCCCGATCTTCCTGAAAATTTCGTCATACGGTAATTCGACCATGCTGAGTTTGAATATACCGTCGATTTCATCACAGAATACATGGTTTCGTCAAAACGAGCATCGAAAATAAAAACAATTGTTCGGTAAAAAAATTCATAAATATTTCCTAGAGTATTTTATGGTTTCCCAAATCACCCTATGGTGTAGCGAAAGATGGCAGCTATACCGACAAAAATCCTCCTTTACTGGGATCGACTCATTTCCATAAAGGATAACCTTAAAGTTGGACGTCATGAAATGGGGAGCCTTAAAATCTCAACTTCGAAACGCTGTAGCGACCAAAAAAATATTTTTCGTGAATAGCTCGTACTTATTCGAAACCTACACCCTAGAAATACAATAGAAAACATACATTTCCTACTATTTTAGAGAATAAATTTTTTATCGTTGTTATGATTTGGAAATTTTTTACTGAAAATTTTTTTTTCGCCGATCTTCCTGAAAATTTCGTTATACGGTAATTCCACCATGCTGAGTTTGAATATACCGTCGATTTCATCACAGAATACATGGTTTCATCGAAACGAGCATCGAAAATAAAAACAATTGTTCGGTAAAAAAATTCATAAATATTTCTTAGAGTATTTTTTGGTTTCCCAAATCACCTTCTGGTGTAGCGAAAGACGACAGCTATACCGACAAAAATCCCTCTTCACCGATTTTCTACTTTTATAGAAAGAAAATTTTTTACAGAAAAATTGTTTTTCGCTGATCTTCCTGAAAAATTTGTTGTGCGCTAATTTGAACATGCTGATTTCGAATATACCGTCGATTTTCTCATGGACATCAAGGTTTCGTCGAAGCGTAGATCGAAAATAAAGATAAAGAATTGTTTGGTAATAAAAATCACCGGATTCGAAAAAAAATCATGGTTTTCCAATACCGACCCATAGTTTTTGAGTTCACGAATTTCGGAACATCCTTTCTTCATTGCAATCGACACAGCTGCTTCAGAAAAGCTCCGAACGAAATTCAAACGGCAAAACACGAAAATCGCAGTATTACCGTAACGACCATATGCGCTCCGCCAAATCGACAATAGAAAATATTTAAACAAGAATAATCCTACTGTAACGTCCGAAAATTCGAGAAGAGCGCTGCGATCATTCATTACCGTAGGTTAGAACAGATGTAGGCCAAAAGTCAACCGCACAGGTCTCGACAACAATGGACCAATACTTGATTTATATGATCTGTTTTATTAAAAACTGACCCTTGGTCAAATCCGACAATGGCCAAACGTTAACATTATCGTGACCTAAGTTTTATTTCCACCCCGTATCTTTTGTCGTTCAATACTTTTCTTTTGTCGGGCTCGACCCGAGGGTTAAACTTTTTGACCCTAATAATTGTAGCGTAGATAAACATATCAGTAATTTTTCACTGCTTACTCCCCTTACTGTGAAGAAATTACGGTCCCAGTTCACACTAGCAGAAGTGGTGGTTTTCGAATGCTCCACCTTGGTTCTTCGACAATGAGGACTTGGTGATTTACTGCCTTGGTCTTCGGTGTTTGAACTGTTCAAAGTTGGTGGTCGGGGGCAGTCAACGGATTTTTTCCACAAAATTTTGGGTATTCTTTGTGGTCACTATCGTGTCCTCACTCCCACAATTGATTCTCATAAAATCGAAAGCATATTCGAACTGAGCATGGTCGAATTAGCGTATGACAAAATTTCAAGGAAGATCGGTAAAAAAAATTTCCAATAAAAAATTTTCGAACCTATTTGCATGGAAAATTTGTTAAAAAAATATTTTTCATAGTGGGATGAAAATTCACGTTTTCTGCATATTTCGAGGGTGTAGATTTGAAATATTATGTACTTGCAATTCACGAGAAAAAAATTTTAAGGTCCCTTCATTTCATGGTGGCTAATTTTAAGGTTTTCCTTTATGGAAATGTGTCGACATTGGTGAAGGTGGATTTTTTTGTATAGCTGCCTTCTTTCGCTACACCATAGGGTGATTTGGGAAACCATAAAATACTCCAAGAAATATTTATGAATTTTTTTACCAAAATTTTTTTTTATTTTCAACAACATGTATTCTATGTTAAATTTTTTTGTGAGTTATATTTTTTCCATAAAATAGAAAACTAGTTTTCCCAAAATTGTGAAGTTTTATCGAATACACTTGAAGTCGGTCGACTTCAGTGCCAACTTTTGATTTCGATAGTTTTTTTTTCGATCAGAGGTAACATGTCTGAATCCCCTGAATTCTATGGTTCAGGAGATATGATTTTCAGTGTCAGTTTGATTGACAATTGACAGCTTTGCCCAGACCTACCAACAAAATTCCAATTTTTCATGAAATGGCTTCTTCTTCTTTTGAATGTTGTGCTATTTCATAATATTCATTCATTTTATTTTTTAATTCAAATATTGATGAACATAAATTCTTGACGTTGATGGTTATAAATATACATTCAGAAGATTGAGAGCTTTTCTCGGACCTACCAACATTACTCATTAAAAAATTCCAATATTTCATGAAATTTCTTCTTTTTCAAACTGAGAAAAAATGCCCGAAAGAGTTAAAAAAAAGTATTATATATTCAACGTATAAGTTTGACTGTAAATACACGTTTTCAAAAAAAAAATTTTTTCAAATTGCTTCGAGAATTATGAAATTTTATAATTTCAGTGTCAGTTAAATAGAAAATTGAGAGTTTTTCTCAGACCTACCAACATTATTCATTAAAAAATTCCAATGGTTCATGAATTTTCTTTTTTTCTTTTGAATAATGGGCAATTCCATAATATTAATTGATTTTTATATTTTAATTTAATTGTTGATGAAGAACAATTCAGTTAAAAAGAAAATTGAGAGCTTCTCTCGGACCTTCCAACATTATTCATCAAAAAATTCCAATATTTCATGAATTTTCGTCTTTTTTTTGAATAATGGGCAATTTCATAATATTATTTAATTTTTATTTTTTAATTTAATAGTTGATGAAGAACAATTCATGACTTTGTTGGTAGAGGGGCAGACTATCAAGCTTAGAGAAAATGCCCGAAAGATTTTATAAAAAAGTCTAAAATATTTGAAGTATAAGTTGAAGTGTAAATACACTTTTTCAAAAAGAAATGTTTTTTTTTCAAATTGCTTCGAAAGTTATGGAATTCTATAATTTCAGTGTCAGTTGAATAGAAAATTGAGAGCTTTTCTCGGACCTACCAACATTAATCATCAAAAAATTTTAATATTTCATGAATTTTCTTTTGAATAATGGGCAATTACATAATATTAATCGGTTTTTATTTTTCAATTTAATTGTTGATAAAGGACAATTCGGTAAAAAGAAAATTGAGAGCTTTTCTCGGACCTTTCAAAATAATTCATCAAAAAATTTCAATATTTCATGAATTTTCGTCTTTTTTTTGAATAATGGGCAATTTCATAATATTATTTAATTTTTATTTTTAATTTAATAGTTGATGAAGAACAATTCATGACTTTGTTGGTAGAGGGGTAGACTATCAAGCTAAGAGAAAATGCCCGAAAGATTTTATAAAAAAGTCTAAAATATTTAAAGTATAAGTTGAAGTGTAAATACACTTTTTCAAAAAGAAATACTTTTTTTCAAATTGCTTCGAAAGTTATGGAATTCTATAATTTCAGTGTCAGTTGAATAGAAAATTGAGAGCTTTTCTCGGACCTACCAACATTATTCATCAAAAAGTGCCAATATTTCATGAATTCTCTTCTTTTTCTTTTAAATAATGGGCAATTACATAATATTAATTGGTTTTTATTTTTTAATTTAATTGTTGATGAAGAACAATTCAGTTAAAAAGAAAATTGAGAGCTTTTCTCGGACCTTCCAACATTATTCATCAAAAAATTCCAATATTTCATGAATTTTCGTCTTTTTTTTTTAATAATGGGCAATTTTATAATATTATTCGATTTTTATTTTTTAATTTAATTATTGATGAAGAACAATTCATGACTTTGTTGGTAGGGGGGCAGACTATCAAGCTCAAAGAAAATGCCCGAAAGATTTTATAAAAAAGTCTAAAATATTTGAAGTATATAAGTTGAAGTGTAAATACACTTTTTCAAAAAGAAATAATTTTTTTTTAAATTGCTTTCAATGTTTTGGAATTCTATAATTTCAGTGTCAGTTGAATATAAAATTGAGAGCTTTTCTCGGACCTACCAACATTATTCATCAAAAAATTCTGATATTTCATGAATTTTCTTCTTTTTCTTTTGAATAATGGGCAATTGCATAATATTAATTGGTTTTTATTTTTTAATTTAATTGTTGATGAAAAACAATTCATAACCTTGTTGGCAGAGGGGCAGAACTACCAAACTAAGAAAAAATGCCTGAAAGATTTTATAAAGAAGTGTAAAATAATTAAAGTATAAGTTCAAGTTTTTCAAAAAGAAATATTTGTTTTTTACATTTGCTTCGAAAATTATGAAATTTTATAATTTCAGTTCTAGTTGAATGAAAAATTGAGAGCTTTTCTCTGATCTGCCAACATTATCCATTAAAAAATTCCAATATTTCATGAATTTTCTTCTTTTTCTTTTGAATAATGGGCAATTTCATATTATTATTGATTTATATTTTTTGATTCAATTGCTGATGAAGAACAATAAATGACCTTGTTGACAGAGGGACAGAACTACCAAACTAAGAAAACATGCCCGGAAGATTTTATAAAAAATCTAAAATATTTAACGTATAAGTTTACTTCAGCTCCCACTTCTGATCTGTCAATTTTCTATTGAACTAACGCTGAAATGTCAAAATTTCATTTTTATTCATCCCACTTCCCTAGCAATTTGAAAAAACATGTTTTTTTATAAAAAATTACGAAAAGCACTGCCGTGAAGGCAGGAGCTTTTGAGCGCTCGTACATGCACCTTGTAGGTAGATTCGCATTTTCCAGTTTCAGAAATCAATTGAAGGAATTTTCGACAGCTGTCAAAAAAATTCTGAAACTTAGGCGAAACTCCAGACTTCATGTCAGTGCTTCAGCTGATCAATTTTTTTTTCGATAATTCGCAAGAATTTTCTACGGTATCTATGGTCTTGGTGATGCGATCTGGACAAAATTTCGCACGTAGTTTGAATACATTATTCAGCTAGGTGCAAAATTTCATCTCAATCCGCTCAGTATTTTCGGAACTATCAGCAAAAAAATATTTTGAACGGCCATATTTACGGAACCCCTAGTCTAATTTTGCTCATAGATGAACGTGATCGCGATATTTGCGATCCAAACCCACCCTGAGAATTTCGAGTTCCTAGGCCTTTCCCTTCAAAAGTTACAATTTTCTATGGTTTCTATGGTTCTGGTCATGCGATCTGGATAAAATATTGTTTTAATAAATCATTCTCGATTAAAATACAAAATTTCATCTCGATCGAATCCGCAAATTCAAAATTATCCAGAAACCAAAATTTCAAACGACCGTATTTACGGAACCCCTGGTATAATTTTGTTCATTAATAAACGTGAACGCGACATTTCAGATCCACACCTATCCTGAAAATTTCAAGTCTCTAGGCCTTTCCGTTCAAAAGTTATGATTTTCTATGGTTTCTATGGTTCTGGTCATGTGATCTGGAGAAATGTAGCTTGAATATATCATTCTCCATTAGTATACAAAATTTCGACACGATCGAATCTGTAGTTTTGAAATTATCAAGAAAACTAAATTTCAAACGACCATATTTACGGAACCCCTAGTATAATTTTGCTCATAGATGAACGTGATCACGACATTCGAGATCCACACCTATCCTGATAATTTCAAGTCCCTAGGCGTTTCCGTTCAAAAGTTACAATTTTCTATGGTTTCTATGGTTCTGGTCATGCGATCTGGACAAAATTTCACATGTAGCTTGAACACCTCATTCTCCATTTGAGTGCAAAATTTCATCTCAATCAAATCTGTAGTTTTCAAGTAATCAGGGAAACAAAACTTTGAACGGCCATATTTACGGAACCCCTGGGCGAATTTGGCCCATTAACGAACTTAACCGAGGCATTTGGGATCCGAACCTACACTGAAAATTTCAAGTCTCTAGGTTGATCCGTTCGAGAGTTATCGTGCTTACGGCCGGACGGACGGCCGGACGGACGGACGGCCGGACGGACGGACAGACTTGAATTTTCCGACGGATTCGTCATCAGTGAGTCGAACATAGTCGATTGAGACCATTTTCGGCTCAAAATTCGAAAAATACAGACATCGTGACGAAATGATATAGCCCTCGTGTAAGTTGTACGAGCGCTCAAAAAGTGTGTTCACAAGAAAAAACATCGAAATCACAGATGTAAAAAAATTTAAATTTTTTTTGCCTCCCAAAAGGTCAAAAAATCATCTTCTTCAAAATGATTTTTCCACCATAAAAACTGATGAACGACCTCGAAACCCGAAATTTTCACGAAAATCATCAGAAAATTCCGGTAGCCGTCCCTGCGCTAAAAACCACCCCCCAACGTAGTATTTTCGCCACCGACATTCGTCCTCGATATATGTTTTAGTATCGAACGGTAATAAAATCTAAAATGGCTGCGAATCGCTAGGGTCTTTTTTCTCCCCCAGCATCCCCGACGTCGGCTTTTCTTCCCTGCCCGTGGAGATATCGCATGACTCATGCGGGGGTGGCTTCGCCAACCCTTAAATTACAATTTTGACAGATGCGAGAGCCCCGCTGCTGCGCGCACGAATTAAAATGGTTACTTCGTCTCATCCACCCAGGTATGAATAAAAGATTAATGATTTATAATAGGGGGAGGTTTTCGGATTGAATTGTATTCGAGAAAAATAGACGGATTCGATGGCTTATCATTTAGGATGAATCATGGCAACAGTTCAATATTTGGGTTGTAAATATGTACCCATGGTCAATTTGGGTCCAAGACATGGTTCTGTTTGCACAATTTCTCCATTGATAACACCACCAATTCGAAAATTCAATTAAAAATTTATTTGAAATAAAAAGCTGCTAATACAAGTGTTGAAGGGACATTCACGCCATCTCCAAATACCCGAAAATAACCTCTCAAATGGACCTTCCCGAAAATTTCCAGCGACCATAGCGCGCCCAATCGTCAAGGAAATCCGAACGTGTGATATTCTCATTAGCGAGCAAAAAAAACACATCGAGCCGGTCGGGTTTCAAGGGATGAACCGCCCAAGTGCCCGAAATAAATTACAAGTCGTTCCGGGTTCTTGGTTTTTCCGAATTCGGAATGTTTTAGCGCTAAATTAATGTATCTGTTTTAATCTTGATTTATTGGATTCCGAAAAATATCGTATAACTCATTTCCTGGTGGGAAGGATGTGGGGGGTGGAGAATGGTGGGGGATGATTGTCCCGAAATTCAATACATCCATTAGGAAAAGAAACATAGTTTTTGGTATTTTTTTTAATAAGATCAATTCTCCATGAATATCCCAGTGACGGCCATAATGAAACGAGAAAAATTCAGGTATCACTTCATGTATTTTTTTTTTTTATTTGCACATCCAAATCTGGACTTTTTAAAAATTTTTCTGTTTAAGACCATGCAATAGAGCAGATAAAGGTCATTCTGTGACAAAAATCGTAGAAGAAAAACTGCAAACCGCTTTTCTTGCAATTTCGAAAAAACATAAAAAAAGTTTTTTGCCTGTAAAATCTGAACCAATAGAGCGATGCTGATACTTTTTGGGACATAATTCTAGGTAATGAAAATACAAAGAAAATGAGTTATAGTGCAACTCAATCGGGTCATTAGTACCGTAGAAAATCCGGGAAAACGAAAATTTTCAAAACGGGTTTTGATAGTAAAAGAATTGAACTACAAAGCGTCAATCTTGATTTCTCGTTAAAATATTGCAAAATAGATGAAAAAAACGCGGAAACATGACCAAAACCATCCGAGCGCTCGATTGCGGACGAATAGTGAGGGTGTCCGGAAGACGCAGGGAAGTGCGTTCTATAATAAAAGCGCGCTGCGGCTGGGCGCGAATCTTCACATTTATACCCCAACTTCTCGACCGCAATCGAGCGTTCGGCCGGTTTTGGTCATGTTTGCACGTTTTTTTCACCTTTTTCGCAACATTCGAACGAAAAATCAAGATTGAAGTTTTGTAGTACTTTACTTTTACTTTCAAAATCCGTTTTGTGAATTAAAATCGGACAACTTCCGACGCATCCAGCCCTTCCGGAAAATAGTGCCTGAAATAACTCAAATCGCAAATACGATATCGAAATCGAGGTATCATAGCCACTTAATGTATTTTTGATTTGAAAACATTCGATACTTTTTTTGATATTCTTCCGTGTGGTCCCATTTAATAGTTTTATGATGAAGATGTGTTTTTTTAATTGTCTTTTTGTTCCGACAAATAACCTTATCAGTGATCGTTCTTCTTGGAAATTTTGAGGAGCGTGACTCGAGTACCGACAATCAGAGAAGTTTTCAATTTCGAAATATAAAATGAATGTCTATTTTATTGTTTTCAATACATGTTAAAATTGAGTGGAATTCTTCTATAAATGGAATCAGTCAAAACCGACTTATAAGCTCGGAAAAAAATTTTTTGAATATTACTTGAATTAAATCTATAAAATATTTT
The DNA here is from genome assembly GCA_963966015.1 of Aphidecta obliterata. Classification (NCBI taxonomy): domain Eukaryota; kingdom Metazoa; phylum Arthropoda; class Insecta; order Coleoptera; family Coccinellidae; genus Aphidecta; species Aphidecta obliterata. The sequence continues at coordinate 36,613,372 of OZ014430.1, read as the reverse complement.
CTATTTAAATACTTAATTTTGGAAAAATCAAACTTTACCACCCTGTATCTCGAAAACGAAGCCTTTTTCTTTAGACTTTCATTCTGGATATCATCCTCTCTTCATTCAGGAGCAGCCTGTATAACATTGGGTGCATGAATAAACATAGTGTGTCGTAATGTCTACTTTAGAGAATTATTTCATTTTTTTTCCCGAAAACCGTAGCAGATACGCAAAAACTGCAGAATATCAAACTTTTTTCAAATAAAACAAAGATTCTTTTTCATATTTTTTCAACCACCAGTGACGTGCCACAAAAAAGTTATGGAGGGAAAAATGGGACATGCTGTAAGGAAAAAACTTTGGGAAAATTCAATCTTTAACACCCTGTATCTCGAAAACGAAGCGTTTGCGGGACCATGTTCATCGAACTTCTATTCTCGATATCATCTTCTCTTATTTTTTAACTCCAATTCAGGAACAGCCTGTATAACATAAGTGCATGCATAAACATGCATGCATGTCTACTTTAGAGAATTATTTCATTTTTTTTCCCGAAAACCGTAGCCGATACGCAAAAATTGCAAAATATCAAATTTTTTTCAAATAAAACAAAGATTCTTTTTCATATTTTTTCAACCACCAGTGACGTGCCACAAAAAAGTTATGGAGGAAAAAATGCGACATGCTGTAAGGAAAAAACTTTGGGAAAATTCAATCTTTAACACCCTGTATCTCGAAAACGAAGCGTTTGCGGGACCATGTTCATCGAACTTCTATTCTCGATATCATCTTCTCTTATTTTTTAACTCCAATTCAGAAACAGCCTGTATAACATAGGTGCATGCATAAACACAGTGTGTCGTACAAATCTACTTTAGACCTATTCAACATTTTTTTTCTTGAAAACGGAAGCAGATACGAGAAAATGGAAAATTTTAAAACTTTTCTTAAATAAAACAGATTCTTTTTCGTACTTTTTAAATTGTCAGTGGCGCACCACAAAAGAGTTATGGAGGGAAAAAGAGGATATTACTTGAAAAAAATCACCCTGTAGATTTTCACAGGTAATTGGCATGTCATATGATGTAAACCTTGAAGTGTAATATCTTTGCCGAATTTCAGCTGAACATTTTGAGGGATGCAGATGCTGTAAGGAAAAAACTTTGGAAAAATTCAATCTTTAACACCCTGTATCACGAAAACAAGGAGTTTCCGGGTTCATGTTCATCAGGCTTTTATTCTTGATATCATTCTCTCTTCATTTGTAACTCCATTTCAGGAACTGCCTGTATAACATAGGTCCATGCATAAACACAATGTGTCGTTAAGTCTAGTTTAGACAATTATTCAAATTTTTTTTTCTTGAAAACGGTTGCAGATACGAAAAAATTACAGAATATCAAACTATTTTTAATTGAAACAAAGATTCTTATTCATATTTTTGCGTTTACCAGTGGCGCTCCACAAAAAAGTTAAAGGAAAAAGGAAGCATTACTCCAGAAAATTTTTTTGGAAAAAATTTCGCAGCCCCTTCAGGACTAGAAATATCGATTATCCTTCATCTGCCATTTTCAAAAATGTTTATCAGCCAATCGAGCTGGAATCAGATATCGAATTTCGAAACAATTTTCAGTGGAAAATCCGCGTCGGCGAGATGAATCATCCTCACAAAAAACAAACAGGCACGAAATCAACAAAACAGCCATTATTTTTAGAGCGCCTGACCTAATTTTGAAACGGCACCAGCCACTAGACGTAAAAATGTAAACGATTTCGAAGATTGCAACCATCTTGCATAATAACACCAAACGGTCGGGCATATTGGACCCCCATTGTATTTTAAGACCTTTATTTTGCCAGATGTAAGAGTTAGTTACAGTAGCTTGCATAGTCGAGACTCAGTGCCAGTATTTTACTATTTTGGCAGTCAGAAAGTCAAGTTTTCGGACGTGCAATAAATTATTCTGACGATTTGCACGACTTCCCGGTAAAATATGAAAGCGGGGACGGAATGATGGCCGACAATTTGAGAGATAATCCTCGAAGTTGTAAAACGTGTACACCCCTTTTGGTCGTATAACAATAAAAAAGTATATTACTTTAGGGGTAAAAACTTGGGAATTCCGTTTCAACTCGTTTTTCCCTTCTATTATTGGATGCTAACTGACTCCAACTGTCAAATCTCGAATAATTTTTTTATCGAAATCGAGGTATCATAGCCACTTAATGTATTTTTGATTTGAATACATTCTATATTTTTTTTGATAAAAACAAAGTTTCTTCCGTGTGGTCCCGTTTAATAGTTTTATGATGAAGATGTGTTTTTGAGCGCTCGTACAACTTACACGAGGGCTATATCATTTCGTCACGATGTCTGTATTTTTCGAATTTTGAGCCGAAAATGGTCTCAATCGACTATGTTCGACTCACTGATGACGAATCCGTCGAAAAATTCGAGTCTGTCCGTCCGGCCGTCCGTCCGGCCGTATACACGATAACTCTCGAACGGAATGTCCTAGAAACTTGAAATTTTCAGGGTAGGTTCGAATCTCGAATGCCGCGGTTAAGTTCGTTATTGGGCAAAATTCGCCAAGGGGTTCCGTAAATATGGCCGCTCGAAATTTTGTTTTTCTGATTACTCCGAAACTACTGATTCGATCGAGGTGAAATTTTGCACTCAGATGGATAATTACGTACTCAAGCTACATGCAAAATTTTGTCCAGCTCGCATGACCAGAACCATAGAAACCATAGAAAATTATAACTTTGTAATGGAAAGGCCTAGAGACTTGAAATTTTCAGGATAGGTGTGGATCGTGAATGTAGCGTTCACGTGTATCAATGAGCAAAATAAGACTAGGGGTTCCGTAAATATGACCGTTTGAAATTCAGTTTTCTTGATCATTTCAAAATTATGGATTCGATCTCTAGACCAGGCAATAGAGCAGAAAAAGGGTCATTCTGTGACAAAAATAGTAGAAGAAAACCGCGAGTGGGGAGTTTCGTGGGGTGGTCCGTGGATGTTTAGTGATATGTTTTCGACTCGCAAATATCATTACTTTTCTTGTAATTGCGAAGAAACACCAAAAAAAACGATGTTTTTTTAGTTTTTTGCTTGTAAAATCTGAACCAATGGAGCGGTGCTAATACTTTCAACAGACGAATTGTAGAGAATGAAAAGATGAAAAAAATGAGTGCTAATGCAACTCAATCGGGTCATCATTACCGGAGGAAGCTGGAAAAACCGTGAAAATCAGCGTTTTTTCAGATCCTCATAACTCGGTTAATTTCTAAGTTGTAGCGCTGGCTTTCCAAATGAGAGTAGTGGTTAATAGATACTTTAAGTGTGCATAACCCAGACGTTGTCCGATTAATAGTTTTTGCGTAATTGCGATTTGAATTATTTAAGGCACTATTTTCCGGAAGAGCTGGATGCGTCGGAAGTAGTCCGATTTCAATTTACAAAACGGATTTTGAAAGAAGAAGTATAGTACTACAAAACGGCAAACTTGATTTTCCGTTGAAATGTTGCAAAATAGGTGAAAAATACGTGGAAACATGACCAAAACCGGCTCTGTGCCCTTTCTGGGACGGATAGTGGGGGTAGCCGGCAGACGCGGGGAACCAAAATCGCGCTGATGCCTGGCGCGAATATTTACGTATATACCCCCACTACTTGACTGCAATCGAGCATTCGGCTTATTTTGGTCATGTTTGCATACTTTTTTCACCTATTTTGAAGCATTTTAACGAAAAATCAAGATTGCTTTTTTGTAGTACTATACTTCTTCTTTCAAAATCCGTTTTGCAAATTGAAATCGGACTACTTCCGACGCATCCAGCTCTTCCGGAAAATAGTGCCTTGAATAATTCAAATCGCAATTACGCAAAAACTATTTATCGGACAACGTCCGGGTTATGCACACTCAAAGTATCTATTGACCTCTACTTTCATTTGGAAAACCAGCGCTACAACTTCGAAATTGGCCGAGTTATGAGGATTTGAAAAAACGCTGATTTTCACGGTTTTTCCGGCTTTCCTCCGGTAATGATGACCCGATTGAGTTGCACTAGCACTCATTTTTTTCATCTTTTCATTCTCTACAATTCGTATGTTGGAAGTATTAGCACCGCTCCATTGGTTCAGATTTTACAAGCAAAAAACTAAAAAAACATCGTTTTTTTTGGTGTTTCTTCGCAATTACAAGAAAAGTAATGATATTTGCGAGTCGAAAACATATCACTGAACATCCACGGACCACCCCACGTAACTCCCCACTCGCGGTTTTCTTCTACTATTTTTGTCACGAAAAAATCTCTATTGCCTGGTCTACTCGACGAAATTTTGAATTTAAATTGAGAATTATATATTCGAGCTACATTTCTTCCAGATCGTATGATCAGAATCATAGAAACCATAGAAAATCATAACTTTCGAACAAAAAGGCATAGTGACTTGAAATTTTCAGGATAGGTTCGGATCGAGAATTTCGCGATCCTTTTTATCAATGAGCCAAATTAGACTAGGGGTTCCGTAAATATTGCCGTACAAACTATATTTTTTCTGATAATTTCGAAAATACTTATTGGATTGAAATGAAATTTCGCACATATATGAAGAATAATGTATAATTTTGTCCAGATTGCATTACCAAGACCATAGATACCGTAGAAAATTCTAGCGAATTATCGAAAAAATGGACCCAAAGCACTGACGTGAAGTCTGGATTCTCGTGTTGGTTTGAAATTTTCTTTGACAGCTGTCAAAATCTTTCCAATTGGTTTGTAAAACTGGAGAATGCGAATCTACCTACAAGGTGCATGTACGAGCGCTCAAAAGCTCCTGCCTTCACGGCAGTGCTTTTCTAAATTTTTTTAATTGTCTTTTTGTTCCGACAAATAACCTTATCACTGATCGTTTTTCTTGGAAAATTTGAGGAGCGTGACTTTTCAATTTCGAAATATTAAATGAATGTCTATTTTATTGTTTTCAATACATGTTAAAATTCAGTGGAATTCTTCTATAAAATAATGGAATCAGTCAAAACCGTCTTATAAGCTTGGAAAAATTTTTGAATATTACTTGAATTAAATCCATAAAATATTTTCTATTTAAATACTTAATTTTGGAAAAATCAAACTTTAACACCCTGTATCTCGAAAACGAAGCCTTTTTCTTTAGACTAGCATTCTGGATATCATCCTCTCTTTATTCAGGAGCAGCCTGTATAACATTAGGTGCATAAATAAACACAGTGGTCGTAAAGTCTACTTTAGAGAATTATTTCATTTTTTTCTCGAAAACCGTAGCAGATACGCAAAATTGCAAAATATCAAATTTTTTTCAAATAAAACAAAGATTCTTTTTCATATTTTTTCAACCACCAGTGACGTGCCACAAAAAAGTTATGGAGCGAAAAATGGGACATGCTGTAAGGAAAAAACTTTGGAAAAATTCAATCTTTAACACTCTGTATCTCGAAAACGAAGCGTTTGCGGGACCATGTTCATCAAACTTCTATTCTCGATATCATCTTCTCTTAATTTTTAACTCCAATTCAGGAACAGCCTGTATAACATAGGTGCATGCATAAACACAGTGTGTCGTATGTCTACTTTAGAGAATAATTCAAATTTTTTTTTCTTGAAAACGGTAGCAGATGCGTAGAAATGGCAAAATATAAAACTTCTCGCAAATAAAATGAAGCATCTTTTTCATATTTTTGAAACTATCAGTGGCGCACCACAAAAAAGTTATGGGAGAAAAAAGGGGATATTACTTCAAAAAACATATCACCCTGTAGATTTTCACAGGTAATTTGCCTGTCATATAATGTAAACCTCGAAATGTAATATCTTAGTCGAATTTAAGCTGGATATCTTGCTGAAAGGAAAAAACTTTGGATAAATTCAATCTTAAACACCCTGTATCTCGAAAACAAAGCTTTTTCGGGTCCATGTTCATTAGATTTTTATTCTTGATATCATCCTCCAATTTAGAAACAGCCAGTATAACATGGGTCCATGCATAAACACAGTCAAACAAAGTCTAGTTTAAACAATTATTCAACTTTTTTTTTCTTCGAAACGGTAGCAGATACGAAAAAATTGCAATTCATCAAATTTTTTTCAAATAAAACAAAGATTCTTTTTCATATTTTTTCAACCACCAGTGACGCGCCACAAAAGAGTTATGGAGGGTAAAATGGGAAATGCTGTAAGGAAAAAACTTTGGGAAAATTCAATCTTTAACACCCTGTAACTCGAAAACGAAGCATTTGCGGGACCATGTTCATCAAACTTCTATTCTCGATATCATCTTCTCTTAATTTTTAACTCCAATTCAGGAACAGAAGCCTGTATAACATAGGTGCATGCATAAACACAGTGTGTCGTATGCTACTTTAGAGAATAATTCAAAATTTTTTTTCTTGAAAACGGTAGCAGATACGTAGAAATGGCAAAAAATAATACTTCTCTCAAATAAAATGAAGCATATTTTTCATATTTTTGAAACTATCAGTGGCGCACCACAAAAAAGTTATGGGGGAAAAAAGGGGATATTACTTCAAAAAACATATCACCCTGTAGATTTTCACAGGTAATTGGCCTGTCATATGATGTGAACCTCGAAATGTAATATCTTTGTCGAATTTAAGCTGGATATCTTGAGGGGTGCAGAAGGTGAAAGGAAAAAACTTTAGATAAATTCAATCTTAAACATCCTGTATCTCGAAAACAAAGCTTTTGTGGGTCCATGTTCATAAATTTTTTTTTCTTGATATCATCCTCTAATTTAGGAACAGCCAGTATAACATTATGCATAAACACAATGTGTCGTTAAGTCTAGTTTAGACAATTATTCAAAATTTTTTTCTTGAAAACGGTAGCAGATACAAAAAAATTGCCAAGTCTCAAAAAATTTTGAATAGAACAAAGATTCTTTCTTTAATTTTTCAAAAACCAGTGGCGCACCACAACAGAGAAGAAAAGGGGGACATTACTCCAGAAAAAATATGAGATGTAAAGCTTGAAGTGTAATGTTCTTGATCATCCAAGGAACCTGTATAATAAATATATCAACATAGGTCTAATCGAAAGAAGGTTTTAATTCCGAAATCGATTTATTGTCTAACACTTTTGGTGTAATACAAAGCGATGATTGAAGATCGATTTCAACCCTGATTATTATTTAATATCATCTTAATGCGTGTCTGTCGTTTCGTTTACTTATTGGATTGGCATGTTAACCTTTTCACTAATAGCTTCGAGGAATACTCTAGTTACCACGTGAAAGTCTACTGAGATATTTAACAGTGGTTCTAGTAGTTTAATTCAAGGTTATAATTGACGACTTTTTGTGTTTTGACGTAACCCAGTTCTGAATCTTAGAAATCAATTTTCCTAAATTTTTAATTGTAATTCTCCCATTTTGGTTTTGATTTCAACCTTTAGCCCAAATGGAGCCTCTGGAGAGTCAGAGCCCACCCATCGTGACGATACCAAAAGAAGTATGACATATCTGCCAAATTTTGACTAAAAAAACCTAAAAATAATAAGGATGCCTTTCTAGGTTGATATGGGTTTTGAATCCGGCCACCCTGTATTTGTTAGCCTTCCGATAATTCAATGTTGATCTTCCTCCTGATTTGTAGAGATCGCATAAATATGGCGGTGTTTTCCACAGTCCCCATTTATACTGTTTTCGACCAGAAAATATATAAAAAGCTGCGTTGACCAAAAAACCGTAATGAGATTTCTGTCTAGTCACGATTGCTTCTGTGGAAACTCGCCCCTATTTCTTCCCTAATCCATACAGGACTGGAATTAGGGGGGACGACCAGGAAAAACCAAGTCGAAATCGAAACAGAACTTTCTTTGCCATAAGATAAGATTTTTCAGTGCCTTTTATTGGTAATACTGCAGTATATATTGGTAAACCTGTCCAACTGTCATGTCTCTAAAAAAAAATGTTTCCTGAAGTAGACTGGTTCTTGATTTTTGATTGAAAAAAAATAATTCTATTCAATTCTTCAAAATGTACATTCCAGTGTTGGCCCCCCAAAAAGCGTGTAGGTGATAATGCCAGTTATATAATAATGATTGGCTCCTTTTTATCCCGAAACGTCCGGGCTGCCGCCTTCTGCCGAACACATTTGCCCAAAATAACGTGAAAAAAGAGAAAAGACCACATCAATAAAAATTGACAGGCGAAACGGTCAGTCTAGGAAACGGCCACCAGGTCACCCGAATCTGCGCCAACAAAGAGGCCACTGCCATGGCTATAATTGCAACCATGGGTCCAGAAATGAGGCCATATATTACCCGGAAATCTGAGACATCGAAAGTTTTTTCGTCCATTGTACTAGGATCGATTTCACTTTTTCACTAAAAAGAATTCTAAGGGACGCAATAATGTGCAATGAGCTTGTTATGGTTCTGACTTTTGCGCAAGAATTCAGGGGGATGTTTTCAATGGACCCTGGAATGTTTTATTATGCAATATCTCTTTTTAGAAAGTTTTGGCACTTCATTGCGAATCGGCCGTTTTCACGCAAATGGAATAAACTGATGGACTTATACGAGATTCTGAGAATTAAAAAATGATAATGACCAATTGCCCAAATATTGCCATGAAAAATAGTAAATAATAATAAAATAAACATTTTGTAGATTACGAATTTTCTGATGGGAACTGTACAGTTTGTTGTTTGTTCGGTTTATCCGTTTGTTCGAATAAATAAAAATTGCATCGTTTATTTGGAGATTCTGAGGAATTGATAAAATGAATCATCGCATGTTTTCATGATCAAGATAAAATTCATTGTGTTGTGATAATTTTAATCAGTTTGGATTGGCGACCTTCAAATTGTCTTAAAATAATTCATTACGGTGGTTTTTTTCGAGAAGAAATCGAATGGTGCCAGTCTCAATTTCAGAGAACTTATGGTTTAGGAGATTTGATTTTTCGAATTGCTTCGATGAAATTTCAATGACAGTTCAGTAGAAAATTGACAGCTTTTCGGATCTACCAACATAATTTAGTGAATGATTCGAATCTTTCATGAAATTTCTTCTTTGAACACTGAGCCATTCCATAATAATAATATACAGGTGTCCCAAGTTCGAGTGCCTACTAGACGTTTCTTGAGAACCGGACCTATTTGAAATCTGCAAATTGAGATTATGATATTGTTCGACTTTATCTACTGAGCTAAAATATTCTTGAAACCTGAACACTTTCAGTTATACAGGGAGTGAAAATAAATTTCTCGAAAAATATTTTTTTGCATTTTTTCTTCTCTCATATTATCGATTATTCAATTCTAAATATATTTCTATTGGAATCGTTCCATTCGTCGAAATAGTTTTCAAAATATAGAAAGAAACTCCTGAATTTTGGAAAACTCGTTAATGGGTGTTTCAAGTATTTTTATTTTTCAAATAAGAATCCTATTCTTATATGATTGCATTGGATTCTGCGAGAAAAATTATGACAATCTTCGAAAGTGTTTATGCTTCTAAATAAAATAATTCCCGAGTTATTCAGGATTTTCTGAATTTATGTCGTACGTAGAAATAAATTCAAAAAATCTGTTTTATAACAGTAATCTTTGTTCATAGAAAATAAATTATCCCAATAATTCCCTATGAACACAGATTATTTTTATAAAACAGATTTATGAATTTGTCTTCAAGTACAACATAAATTCAGAAAATCCTTAATAAGTCAGAAATTATTCAATTCAGGAGTGTAAACTACTTTGAACACTAACATTATTTTTCTTCACAGAATTCAACGCAATCTTGAATAAACACAGTGTGTCGTGAAGTCTACTTTAGAGAATTATTTAATTTTTTTTCTCGAAAACCGTAGCAGATACGCAAAAATTGCAATATATCAAATTTTTTTCAAATAAAACAAAGATTCTTTTTCATATTTTTTCAACCACCAGTGACGTGCCTCAAAAAAAGTTATGGAGGGAAAAATGGGACATGCTGTAAGGAAAAAACTTTGGGAAAATTCAATCTTTAACACCCTGTATCTCGAAAACGATGCGTTTGCGGGACCATGTTCATCAAACATCTATTCTCGATATCATCTTCTCTTAATTTTTAACTCCAATTCAGGAACCGCCTGTACAACATAGGTGAATGCATAAACACAGTGTGTCGTATGTCTACTTTGAAGAATAATTCAAAATTATTTTCTTGAAAACGGTAGCAGATACGTAGCTATGGCATAATATAAAACTTCTCTCAAATAAAATGAAGATTCTTTTTCATATTTTTGACACTATCAGTGGCGCACCACAAAAAAGTTATGGGGGAAAAAAGGGGATATTACTTCAAAAAACATATCACCCTGTAGATTTTCACAGGTAATTGGCCTGTCATATGATGTAAACCTCGAAATGTAATATCTTTGTCGAATTTAAGCTGGATATCTTGCTGAAAGGAAAAAACTTTGGATAAATTCAATCTTAAACACCCTGTATCTCGAAAACAAAGCTTTTTCGGGTCCATGTTCATTAGATTTTTATTCTTGCTATCATCCTCCAATTTAGGAACAGCCAGTATAATGGGTCCATGCATAAACACAGTGTGTCGTTAAGTCTAGTTTAGACAATTATTCAAAAATTTTTTTCTTGAAAACGGTAGCAGATACGAAAAAATTGACAAGTATCAAAAAGGATCCTATTCTTTTATGATTGCATTGGATTCTGCGAGAAAAATTATGATAGTCTTCGAAAGTGTTTATGCTTCTAAATAAAATAATTCCCGAGGTATTTAGGATTTTCTGAATTTATGTCGTACGTAGAAATAAATTCAAAAATTCTGTTTTATAACAATAATCTTTGTTCATAGAAAATAAATTATCCCAATAATTCCCTATGAACACAGATTATTGTTATGAAACAGGTTTATGAATTTGTCTTCAAGTACAACATGAATTCAGAAAATCCTTAATAAGTCAGAAATTATTCAATTTAGGAGCGTAAACTACTTTGAACACTAACATTATTTTTCTTCACAGAATCCAACGCAATCTTGAATAAACACAGTGTGTCGTAAAGTCTACTTCAGAGAATTATTTAATTTTTTTTCTCGAAAACCGTAGCAGATACGCAAAAATTGCAATATATCAAATTTTTTTCGAATAAAACAAAGATTTTTTTTCATATTTTTTCAACCACAAGTGATTTGCCTCAAAAAAGTTATGGAGGGAAAAATGGGACATGCTGTAAGAAAAAAACTATGGGAAAATTCAATCTTTAACACCCTGTATCTCGAAAACGATGCGTTTGCGAGACCATGTTCATCAAACATCTATTCTCGATATCATCTTCTCTTAATTTTTAACTCCAATTCAGGAACCGCCTGTACAACATAGGTGAATGCATAAACACAGTGTGTCGTATGTCTACTTTGAAGAATAATTCAAAATTATTTTCTTGAAAACGGTAGCAGATACGTAGCTATGGCATAATATAAAACTTCTCTCAAATAAAATGAAGATTCTTTTTCATATTTTTGAAACTATCAGTGGCGCCCCACAAAAAAGTTATGGGGGAAAAAAGGGGATATTACTTCAAAAAACATATCACCCTGTAAATTTTCACAGGTAATTGGCCTGTCATATGATGTAAACCTCGAAATGTAATATCTTTGTCGAATTTAAACTGGATATCTTGCTGAAAGGAAAAAACTTTGGATAAATTCAATCTCAAACACCCTGTATCTCGAAAACAAAGCTTTTTCGGGTCCATGTTCATTAGATTTTTATTCTTGCTATCATCCTCTAATTTAGGAACAGCCAGTATAACATGGGTCCATGCATAAACACAGTGTGTCGTTAAGTCTAGTTTAGACAATTATTCAAAATTTTTTTTCTTGAAAACGGTAGCAGATACGAAAAAATTGACAAGTATCAAAAAGGATCCTATTCTTTTATGATTGCATTGGATTCTGCGAGAAAAATTATGATAGTCTTCGAAATAAAATAATTCCCGAGTTATTTAGGATTTTCTGAATTTATGTCGTACGTAGAAATAAATTCAAAAAATCTGTTTTATAACATTAATCTTTGTTCATAGAAAATAAATTATCCCAATAATTCCCTATGAACACAGATTATTGTTATAAAACAGATTTATGAATTTGTCTTCAAGTACAACATGAATTCAGAAAATCCTTAATAAGTCAAAAATTATTCAATTTAGAAGTGTAAACTACTTTGAACACTAACATTATTTTTCTTCACATAATCTTAAAAAACTAGGGTTCTAATTTAAAAAACAAGTTATGGGAAAATTCTGATCACAATTTTTCGAAAAATTCATTTTCACTCTCTGTACAACTGAAAGTGTTCAGGCTTCAAGAATATTTTAGCTCAGTCGATAAAGTCGAACAATATCATAATCCAAGTTTACAGATTTCAAATAGGTCAGGTTCTCAAGAAACGTCTAGTAGGCACTCGAACTTGGGACAGCCTGTAAATGGAGTACTCAATATTAGCTAACATTACCATACTTAAGAATTCCGTGAATTCCATATCGATTAGTTCAACTTTTATCATTTGACCAAACTTGACTCTTTGGTTTTTTGAATAGATTTCCTATTTTGGTCTTTGTATATAAAAAATAATGATCATAAAATCGGATGTTTTGATCCTGCACCTGCATTCTAAAATTCGTAAATTCGTCATCTGAAAATAATTCCACGATCCTAATCCACACCCTTAAGAAGTTAAAAATCGCAAAAAACACGAACACGACTGCGAACAAAATTAAAAATATCATATTTCCCCTTCACAAAAAGTACTGTCCTCACATCCTCTTCCTACTTCACATATGGACGACACACCCCCGCCACCCCCCGGTCGCCAACTCGATGGACTTAGGGGTCGGTTTTTTGCCTATAGCTGAGTGACACGGATACGTCGACGACGTTTGTATCATTTTCACACTTGTGTTTGCCTTCAATTTAGTACAGTATCTCTCTGTATCAACAACACATTATACAAGCCCGCTTGTCTATTAGCTGGAAGGAAGACAATTAGGAATTTGAGATGAGGTTGAAAGGTTGAGACGACGTGAATCCACCTCCAATTAAGGGATGTCATATTCAGGAAGAAGGCGTTGATGATGGGAATGGTTTAGGTAACTTTTTTTTTTTTCAATAATAATAATAAAAATATTCGAATAAACGACAATCTTAAATCCTCAAATTTGTGGGACTTTCAAAAAGTGGCCTTCCTGTGACGTTATAATTCCTCTGATTGGCATATTCCTGAGTTGCCAGTTTACTATTTTTCGGAGTTATTCGGTTTATTACTATGAACAAAACATAACTTGTCTCAGCTTATATTTTATTGAAATGAAGATTTCTTGTATAATATGTAGGTATACTGTGTCAGGAAAATTTCCGATTTTTACATAAAAAATGAAAGTTCAAAATAATTTTTAAATGGAATAAAAACAAGGAAAATAGTCAGTAGCGTAAACCGAAAAAGTTTTGGGGTTAAAAATGGACAGAAAACTGGAAAAAAATATCACCCTATAGATTCTTGAAACAATTCTGATTATCATTGCATTTGAACCCCGAATAGTACCTCGTTCCTCAAGTTTGCTTCGAATATCTAGGAAAATCCAAGAGTTATTGAGGAAAAACTGTAAAAACCTGGAAACTTGAATACCCTGTACATTGGTTATGAAGCGTTTACAGACCTATGTTCATTTGACTTTTTGTCTTTGAATTTATCATTCTATCGACTGTTGAAGAGATTTTAGAACAAAGTTGATCTGTAAATAATTCTAAATCTATATATATATAAAAGAAAGTCGTGTTAGTTACACCACTTATAACTCAAGAACGGCAGAACAGATTTGGGTGAAAATTGGTATGGAGGTGGCTTAGAGCCAGGAGACGGACAAAAGATACTTTTTATCCCGTTCGACAGCGAAAAAATACAATAAAAGAAAGAAAATTTTCCAATACAAAATGTTCATAGATTTCGTAACTGGCAAGAATAATGTCATAATGCAAAATGAGTGACATATATATTGGTTGTCAAATATTTGTGCGATTGATTTCACTGAATGATTCGAGATTATTCCGTAAATCCATTCAGAGTCAGTATATATTTACTTCGTGAAAGTGATTAATGTTGACTGTGATTTGTTTTGATGGGTGACAGCTCAGATCAGATCAGATCAGATCAGATCAGATCAGATCAGATCAGATCAGATCAGATCAGATCAGTTCAGATCAGTTCAGATCAGTTCAGATCAGTTCAGATCAGTTCAGATCAGTTCCGTTCAGATCAGTTCAGATCAGTTCAGTTCAGATCAGATCAGAAAAAAACTAGGTGATTTGATGAGAAACAGATAAAAAATCAAGAAAAATTTCCGATTTTTCTTGTGAATAGTTCGAAGAAAATGCAAGATCAAAATAATTTTTAAATGAAATAATACCTAGGAAAATAGACAGTAGACATTCTCGAAACAATTCTGATTATCATTACATTTAAACCACAAAAAATACCACTTTCTCCGAGTTTGCTCCAAATATCTAGAAAAATCCAAGAGTTATTAAGAAAAAAGTCTGGAAACTTGAACACCCTGTAACTTAATTATGAAGGGTCTGCTGATCAATGTTTAAAAGAAATTTTTGTCTTCAATCATCATTCAATCGATTGTTGAAATAATTCTATTCGTATACAACGAAGTAGGATATGCAACACACAAAACATCGGTTTGTTTTATGTGTGACTATCTAGAGATAAAAACAGGGATTTTATCTCCTTATGCGATAAATATGCAACATACAATACACGTGTATTGATAAATGAAGTTAAACGGGTTGCAGAGTGAGTTTAAAATTCTCCTAAACTATACCACTCTTTCGAGAATGATGAGTAATCTCAATTTTAGGGTTCCGTAGCCAAATACCATGAAACCATCTTATTCCGTTTTTCCTACGAATAAAAAGCAACTGAAGGTACTAATTAAAGAAATTATTCCCTGAAATGTAATATCGCCTTTATGATGAATAAAAACCGAAGGACCGCCTCAAGGTCGTGTTGAACGAAAATATGCAAAACACAAAAAGGGGTTGATTTACACCGCTCCATATAACCGCATTGAGCAATTTCGCAAGAAAGGCTTCTTCATAAAAAGAACCACTCTTCTCCGTCACGAAAGTCAAACCTTTCACCCGAAGGGGTTCCGACTTCAAGGTCGCAAATAATCATTGGAAAAATTGGCGTCGATATGCAAAGAGGCATAAAGCTCCCCTCGACAATGCTGTAAAACTGTCGGTAAAAAGAATAAAGGGAGATTTATGCGACTTTCGTGTTTTGCAAGTTGTATTTTCGAACGGTTAAAAGGCTGTAAAGAGTTTAAAGGAGTGTAAAGAGGTGAATGCGTCGATTCTTCAAAACGAATTTTTGATGGATTTGTTTATGGAGTATGCTAATGAGTTGAGGAAGAGAAATTTTTCCTGGTATCGATATCTATTCTGGATATTTGTTAAATGTTTTTTGCGTGCTTGTATCTATGAATCATTTTTGGCAATAAAATGAGATCATTATTGGTCACACTGACAGGAGTGACAGGTGGTTTGGTTCACAGAATCAGTTTCCAGGATACTTTTCAGGTTTTGAATGGAACGTTCAGAATTGTTCTGATAATCTACAGGGTGTTATATTTTTTCGAGGTTGCTCTCACTTTTTAACACCTACATTTTTTTGTCGGACGTCACTAACCATTTTTCTTAGTAGGAAACTATTTTTCAACTCAAGTTGACTGGTTTGTGTTTATCGCCTCCGTTATTCGCATTTCTGTGTATGCAGTTAGCTGGGTCAGATTTGATTACAGCTCTGAGATACCGTCTATAATTATTGCGCGATTTGCAACATAATCAAATATCTCTCGAATAAAAATTAAAGAGAAGTCCAGCTACAGCTGAACGTCTATTTACCTCACATGGTATTTTCTCATTTGCATTCGTTAAAAAAAATATGATTTGAACCACAGATAAGGCTATCGTTAGCTGTATTATTATCAATCTGACGTAGTAATAAGGGAAGTCAGTAGGTAGATAAATATCTGTCTATAAGCACCAATTAGATTTCCACTATACAGGATGTTCCTAAATTGGAGGTACAAACGAAAAGGAGTGATTTCGAGTTTGGATTTTCTCCAATTTTTTTCCTCATAGCATATGTGTAAAATTTCCCGTGAAAATCTACAGGGTGATATTATTTCTGGAGCAATGTCTCCTTCTCTCCTCCAAATTTTTTCTGTGGTGCGCCACTGGTAGTTTGAAAAATATCAGGACGTCAGGAAATTTGTTCTATTTTTTTTTACATTCTGAAAATTTAAATAGACCCATGCAACAAAAAAAAGAAAAACAATTATTCGAGAGTTTCAATCGAGTCTTGCTCCATAACGAATAATGAAAAATAATTAAAATTACGATACCTCCACGTTCGAAACGGTCAAATGAAAAAAATAGAAAGTATCTCATTTGGAAACATAGTTCCAGACTACAATGTGTAATGTAATAGATTGAATTAAAAATTGAAACATTTACCGTTAACGTATGCTGTGTCTTCTTTGGATTAACAGTAAGTAGTCAACGCTAAGAACCTTTCACATTACAAATCGTCGTTCGGAGAATCGCATAATCGAATTGTAATTCATTCAAAAAACATGAAGAAGGAAATAAATCGAAATAAATGATTGAAAAAATTGAGGAAATAAATGGCGTGACGTGATGAGTTTCAACTTCAAATTAATGGCAAGAGCGGTCACCCATCCAGGTACTGAACCAGCACAACGCTGCTCGGCTTAAAGTATTATCAAACTCACCCTGCGTTGTCTAGTGAAAATTCAACTCGTATATGATCTTTTTAATTTGGCATGGGGTGAGTCTGTAGCGAAACTATCGAACCAAAGATTATGAAAAGAACCACAGATTCTGTGAACCAAACCGGTCCTCAGTGTGACATATAATGACATTTTATATTTATGAATTTCTAGAAATGGCATCACAGAATTATATGAAATATATTGAATTTCTCGCCAGATCAGAAAAACTATTCACAGTAGGTACAATTTGACGTTCGGAGAATCAAAGAATCGACTTATAACCCACTGGAGATTTTCATAAATGAGCATTCCATTTTGAGGTTATCAAGTTTCCTCGAAATGAAAACTAGAATAAAACTTCTATGTCTCTATGTCACTTTTTTGTGACAATCTACGAAATCAATCATTTCGGTGACGTTCTCAACAAAGTATCAGTTTAATAAACAACATTTGGTGAGTTTTTCATCTTTCTCCTAGTTGAACATTTCTCGAACTGGTTTCGTGTATCCGCAGTAGTAAAATATGTCGAAAACTTGTTTAATTGACGCTTCCGAAGAGTTCTCCAATTATATCTCGCGAAACGCTTTTAGCGTGGGATTTCTCGATTCAATGTAGTTAACTGTACCCCATCTTACATTTTTATAACTGTAGTTGATGCAATTTCGTTTGAAGAATGTTCTTCCTGGGACATTCGTAGATCGAGATGTCTTTGGCGCCCTCTTAGCTCCTCAAAATGATACCGTACTGACAGTAGTCACATTAATTTTTATGTCCTTCGCCGTTCTATGCTAATTGTCAGTGTGTTTCTGTGGAAACGATCTAACTCTCTATGTTCGATTAGATTAAATCTTGAGCGCCACCGAATAATATCCTACTGACAGTATTCACTTTTATCTTTATATTTTCCGCAGTTCTATGCCAATCATCGGTGGCTTTCTGTGGAAACGATCTAACTCTATCTTCGATTAGATTAGATCTGTAGCGCCCTCTGAGCTCCTCCAATTGATACTATACTGACAGAGGTCACCTTAATTTTTATGTTCTATGCTATTTGTCAGTGTCTTTCTGTGGAAACGATCTAACCCTGTATCTTCGATAAGATTAGATGAGTTCAGTATTAGCTAGGCTTACTCTTCTTACGCTTCATATTCGATTAGATAAGATCTTGATCGACTCCAAATGATATCCTACTGACAGTAGTCACTTTTATCTTTATATTCTACGCAGTTCTATTCCAATCATCGGTGTCTTTCTGTGAAAACGATCCAACTGTTCGATTAGATTAGATCTGTGGCGCCCTCTGATCTCCTTCAATTGATACTGTTCTGACAGTAGTCACCTCGATTTTGTGCCCTTCGAAGTTCTATGCTATTTGTCAGTGTCTTTCTGTGGAAACGATCTAACCCTGTATCTTCGATAAAATTAGATGAGTTCAGTATTAGCTAGGCCTACTCTTCTTACTCTTTATATTCGATTAGATTAGATCTTGAGCGCCTCTAAATGATATCCTACTGACAGTAGTCACTTTTATCTTTATATTCTACGCAGTTCTATGCTAATCATCGGTGTCTTTCTGTGAAAACGATCTAACTGTTCGATTAAATTAGATCTGTGGCGCCCTCTGAACTCCTCCAATTGATACTGTACTGACAGTGGTCACCTCAATTTGTATGTCGTTCGGAATTCTATGCTATTTGTCAGTGTCTTTCTGAGGAAACGATCTAACCCTGTATCTTCGATAAGATTAGATGAGTTCAGTATTAGCTAGGCCTACTCTTCTTATTCTTAATATTCGATTAGATTAGATCTTGAGCGCCTCTAAATGATATCCTACTGACAGTAGTCACTTTCATCTTTATGTTCTACGCAGTTCTATACTAATCATCGGTGTCTTTCTGTGAAAACGATCTAACTGTTCGATCAGATTAGATCTGTGGCGCCCTCTAAGCGCCTCCAAATGATACTATACTGACAGAGGTCACCTTGCATTTTATGTTCTATGCTATTTGTCAGTGTCTTTCTGTGGAAACGATCTAACCCTGTATCATCGATAAGATTAGATGAGTTCAGTATTAGCTAGGCTTACTCTTTATATTCGATTAGATTAGATCTTGAGCGACTCCAAATGATATCCTACTGACAGTAGTCACTTTTATCTTTATATTCTACGCAGTTCTATGCTAATCATCGGTGTCTTTCTGTGAAAACGATCCAACTGTTCGATTAGATTAGATCTGTGGCGCCCTCTGAGCTCCTTCAATTGATACTGTACTGACAGTAGTCACCTCAATTTGTATGCCGTTCCAAATTCTATGCTATTTGTCAGTGTCTTTCTGAGGAAACGATCTAACCCTGTGTCTTCGATAAGATTAGATGAGTTCAGTATTAGCTAGGCCTACTCTTCTTACTCTTTATATTCGATTAGATTAGATTTTGAGCGACTCCAAATGATATCCTACTGACAGTAGTTACTTTTATCTTTATATTCTCCGCAGTTCTATGCTAATCATCGGTGTCTTTCTGTGGAAACAATCTTACTCTATGTTCGATTAGATTAGATCTGTAGCGCCCTCTGAGCTCCTCCAATTGATACTGTACTGACATTAGCCACCTCAATTTGTATGTCCTTCGAAGTTCTATGCTATTTGTCAGTGTCTTTCTGTGGAAACGATCTAACCCTGTATCATCGATAAGATTAGATGAGTTCAGTATTAGCTAGGCCTACTCTTCTTACTCTTTATATTCGATTAGATTAGATCTTGAGCGCCTCTAAATGATATCCTACTGACAGTAGTCACTTTTATCTTTATATTCTACGCAGTTCTATGCTAATCATCGGTGTCTTTCTGTGAAAACGATCTAACTGTTCGATTAAATTAGATCTGTGGCGCCCTCTGAACTCCTCCAATTGATACTGTACTGACAGTGGTCACCTCAATTTGTATGTCCTTCGAAGTTCTATGCTGTTTGTCAGTGTCTTTCTGTGGAAACGATCTAACCCTGTATCATCGATAAGATTAGATGAGTTCAGTATTAGCTAGGCTTATTCTTCTTACGCTTCATGTTCGATTAGATAAGATCTTGAGCGACTCCAAATGATATCCTAATGACAGTAGTCACTTTCATCTTTATATTCTACGCAGTTCTATGCTAATCATCCGGGTCTTTCTATGGAAACGATCTAATTCTATGTTCGATTAGATTAGATCTGTAGCGCCCTCTAAGCGCCTCCAAATGATACTATACTGACAGAGGTCACCTTAATTTTTATGTTCTATGCTATTTGTCAGTGTCTTTCTGTGGAAACGATCTAACTCTGTATGTGCGACAAGATTAGATGAGTGTAGTATTAACTAGGCCCTCGGTGGTCCCCAAGGTTCTATTTCGGTCCCCTTCTACTATTCGATGATATACGTCGGCTTCTTTTTTTTTGCAGTCCTTACAATGGCTCTGAGCGTCTGTATATTTGAGGCCTGAAAGTTTCACTCGTCTATACTACGCATCGACATAGAATGTGGACAGAGGATTCCTCTTCTTCCTAGCAAAATCTGCATAAAGCTTTCTCTATCATTTCTTCATGCTTTCCAGAGGAAATGGCGGACGACTCGAGACCATCGGACGAGCCCATGAGGTACCATCCCGCGGACTCTCCGAGGGGCACGTTGTTCTACAACCTGGAGGAGTTGACCGCCGATCAGCAGATGAAGCTGAACGCCCTGAAGATCGACACGATAAGAGAGGACGAGAAGTACCTGGCCGCGCATCCGGAGGTAGCCATGGGTGTGATTAAAGACGAACGGATATCGTCGAACGGAATCCGACAGATGAGTTATTACCGCGAATTGTCGGTGAACGGTTCCGATTTCGCGCGGCGGTCGAACCAGTGAAAAGTCGTTAAATTAGATGGTATGGGCGGAAACGATCGCAAACGTGTAAAACATTGTGTGTTCGATTAACTTCTTTCGAATATTGATGAATTATCGTTTTTATTGATTTACCGAAGCAAATTTCCGGGTTTCTTCCAGATAAGAGCCGTCATTGTCCTCATGCTGAGGGTGCTGTTGAGGAGGAGACCGATGATGAAGGTCCACGAGTTCGTAGCGAAATTCTTCAACAGGCCCGAATCGGATATAGCAGACGACGTTCAGGCTTACCTAGACGCCAGGGTAAATTTTCGTGTTCGAATAAGGCCACAGTAAATCGCGTTCTTCCAGAAAGATCACGTCTACGAAGACCTCAGCGCCGTGGAAATCTCGCTGGCGAAGCGGGGCAGCAAACTGGCGAGGGAAGAGAGCGTTCCGGACAGACCCATCGATTTCATCTGCGCGGAGGAATGCGTCTGCGACCACGCCATGGACTGGAAGCTACCACTCTACGAAGCGCACGACGTGAGGATGGAAGTTTACTTTAGTTACCACCTCCGATTTTGAGAATTTTTATTTTGTTCACACATTTTTTTATAAGGAATGGAATGGTATCGATCTCAATTTTAGGAGACTTATGGTTAAGGAGAAATGATTTTTTGCTTAGATGATATTCCAGCGACAAGTCACAACTTTTTACGTCTAAATTTGGGTTTTTTTTTTTGGGAAATGGATCTACCCTGGCAAGGGTAAATTTTTTCCAATTAAATATATAGTTTTGCTGACGAAAAAAAATTATGCATAATTCCTAGAGCACTACTACAAAATTTCATGATTTTTTCTCTAAAAAACTTTTTTTTCGATACTTTCCACTGATGCTGCGACAAAACTATGAAGTTTATGGAAAAACCGACTGCATATTCGGAATCAGTGAGGTCGAATTAGATTATAGAAGAAATTTTCAGAAGTAAGCTCATCAAAAACTTTGTCATCCAAATTTTCTTTGACTATAAACCTGCAAGGAAAATTTGTCAAAAAAAATTATTCGATATAAAGAAAAAGAAAATCGTTATGTGTATAATTCGAGGGTGTAAATTCTGAATATTCCTTTGCTTTTTGCGAGTAATGATTTTTCTTGTCGTTTAAAGTTGAAAACTTTTGGGGATTTTAAAAAACTTTTTTTTCGATACTTTCCACTGATGCTGCGATAAAACTATGAAGTTTATGAAAAAACCCACAGCATATTCAGAATAAGCGTGGCCGAATTAGATTATTGGAGAAATATTTGGAAGTTAACTCATCAAAAAAAAAATTGTCACCCAAATTTTCTTTGACCATATACAAGGAGAATTTGTCAAAAGCAAATTATTCGATATAAAGAATTAAAATTGTTATCTGTATAATTCGAAGGTATAGATTCTGAATATTCGTTTGCTTTTTGCGAGAAATAATTTTTCTTGTCGCTACTGTAGTTTAAAGTTGAAACATTTGGAGATTTTAGTTTATGTATGTCTGAATTTGAGATTTTTCTTTATAGAAATGGATCGAACCTGGCGAGTGTAGATTTTTTTCCAATCGAATATATAGTTTAGCTGCTGAAAAAAAATATTGAAAAATTCCTAGAGGTCTGCTACAAAATGTTATGATCTTTTCTCCCAAAACCTTTTTTTTTCGATACTTTCCACTGATGCTGCGACAAAACTATGAAGTTTATGGAAAAACCGACTGCATATTCGGAATCAGCGAGGCCGAATTAGATTATAGAAGAAATTTTCAAAAGTTAGCTCATCAAAAACTTTGTCATCCAAATTTTCTTTGACTATAAACCTGCAAGGAAAATTTGTCAAAAAAAATTATTCGATATAAAGAAAAAGAAAATCGTACTGTGTATAATTCGAGGGTGTGAATTCTGAATATTCCTCTGCTTTTTGCGAGCAATATTTTTTCTTGTCGTTTAAAGTTGAAACTTTTGGGGATTTTAATTTTTTTATGTCTGAATTTGAGATTTTTCTTTTTGGAAATGGATCGACCCTGGCGAGTGTAGATTTTTTTCAATCAAATATATGGTGCAACTGCCGAAAAAGAATATTGAAATATTCCCAGAGCCCTGCTACAAAATGTTATGATTCTTTCTCCAAAAAACTTTTTTTTTCGATACTTTCCACTGATGCTGCGATAAAACTATGAAGGTTATGAAAAAACCCACAGCATATTCGGAATCAGCGTGGCCGAATCAGATTTCTGGAGAAATATTTGAAAGTAAGCTCATCAAAAAAAAATTGTCACCCAAATTTTCTTTGACAAGGAAAATTTGTCAAAAGCAAATTATTCGATATAAAGAATTAAAATTGTTATCTATATAATTCGAGGGTATAGATTCTGAATATTTGTTTGCTTTCTGCGAGAAATAATTCTTCTTTTCGCTACTGTAGTTTGAAGTTGAAACTTTTGGATATTTTAGTTTATGTATGTCTGAATTTGAGATTCTTCTTTATAGAAATGGATCGACCCTGGCGAGTGTAGATTTTTTTCCAATCGAATATATAGTTTAGCTGCCGAAAAAAAATATTGAAAAATTCCTAGAGCCCTGCTACAAAATGTTATGATTTTTTCTCCCAAAAACTTTTTTTTTCGATACTTTCCACTGATGCTGCGACAAAACTATGGAGGTTATGGAAAAACCGACTGCATATTCGGAATCAGCGAGGCCGAATTAGATTATAGAAGAAATTTTCAGAAGTTAGCTCATCAAAAACTTTGTCATCCAAATTTTCTTTGACTATAAACCTGCAAGGAAAATTTGTCAAAAAAAATTATTCGATATAAAGAAAAAGAAAATCGTTATGTGTATAATTCGAGAGTGTAAATTCTGAATATTCCTCTGCTTTTTGCGAGCAATATTTTTTCTTGTCGTTTAAAGTTGAAACTTTTGGGGATTTTAATTTTTTTATGTCTAAATTTGAGATTTTTCTTTTTGGAAATGGATCGACCCTGGCGAGTGTAGATTTTTTCCAATTAAATATATGGTGCAACTGCCGAAATAGAATATTGAAATATTTCCAGAGCCCTGCTACAAAATGTTATGATTCTTTCTCCAAAAAACTTTTTTTTCGATACTTTCCACTGATGCTGCGATAAAACTGTGAAGTTTATGAAAAAACCCACAGCATATTCGGAATCAGCGTAGCCGAATTAGATTATTGGAGAAATATTTGAAAGTTAGCTCATCAAAAAAAAATTGTCACCCAAATTTTCTTTGGCCATATACAAGGAAAATTTGTCAAAAACAAATTATTCGATATAGAGAATTAAAATTGTTATTTGTATAATTCGAGGGTATAGATTCTGAATATTTGTTTGCTTTTTGCGAAAAATAATTTTTCTTGTCGCTACTGTAGTTTAAAGTTGAAACTTTTGGAGATTTTAGTTTATGTATGTCTAAATTTGAGATTTTTCTTTGTGGAAATGGTTCGATTTTGGCGAGTATTGACTTTTTTCCAATTAAATATATAGTTTAGCTACCGAAAAAAATTTTGCGAAATTCCTAGATCCCTGCTGCAAAATTCTATAATTTTTTTTCGAAAAACTTTTTTTCGATACTTTCCACTGATGCTGCGATAAAACTATGAAGTTTATGAAAAAATCCACAACATATTCGGAATCAGTGTGGCAGAATTAGATTATTGGAGAAATATTTGAAAGTTAGCTCATCAAAAAAAAATTGTCACCCAAATTTTCTTTGGCCATATACAAGGAAAATTTGTCAAAAGCAAATTATTCGACATAAAGAATTGAATTTGTTATCTGTATAATTCGAGGGTATAGATTCTGAATATTCGTTTGCTTTTTGCAAGAAATAATTTTTCTTGTCGCTATTGTAGTTTAAAGTTGAAACTTTTGGAGATTTTAGTTTATGGAAATGGTTCGATTTTGGCGAGTAATGACTTTTTTCCAATTAAATTTATAGTTTAGCTACCGAAAAAAATTTTGCAAAATTCCTAGATCCCTGCTTCGAAATTCTATGATTTTTTTCAAAAACTTTTTTTCGATACTTTCCACTGATGCTGCGATAAAACTATGAAGTTTATGAGAAAATCCACAACATATTCGGAATCAGCGTGGCAGAATTAGATTATTGGAGAAATATTTGAAAGTTAGCTCATCAAAAAAAAATTGTCACCCAAATTTTCTTTGGCCATATACAAGGAAAATTTGTCAAAAGCAAATTATTCGATATAAAGAATTAAAATTGTTATCTGTATAATTCGAGGGTATAGATTCTGAATATTTGTTTGCTTTTTGCGAAAAATAATTTTTCTTGTCGCTACAGTAGTTTAAAGTTGAAACTTTTGGAGATTTTAGTTTATGTATGTCTAAATTTGAGATTTTTCTTTGTGGAAATGGTTCGATTTTGGCGGGTATTGACTTTTTTCCAATTAAATATATAGTTTAGCTACCGAAAAAAATTTTGCGAAATTCCTAGATCCCTGCTACAAAATTCTATGATTTTTTTTCAAAAAACTTTTTTTCGATACTTTCCATTGATGTTGCGACTGAACTATGGAGTTTACGGAAAAACTGTCTGCATATTCGGAATCAGCGTGGCCGAATTAGATTATAGAAGAAATTTTCGAAAGTTGGTTCATCAAAAAACTTTCCACCCAAATTTTCTTTGACCATATAGGAAAATTTGTCAAAATCAAATTATTCAATATTCAATATAAAGAAATAAAATGTTTATCTGTAGAATTGGAGGAAGTAGATTCTGAATATTCGTTTGCTTTTTGCGAGAAATAATTTTTCTTGTCGCTACTGTAGTTTAAAGTTGAAATTGTCGGAGATATTAATTTCTGTATGTCTAAATTTGAGATTTTTCTTTATAGAAATGAATCGACCCTGGCGAGTGTAGATTTTTTTCCAATCAAATATATAGTTTAGCTGCCGAAAAAAAATATTGCAAAATTCCTAGAGCCCTGCTACAAAATTTTATGATTTTTTTTTTCAAAAACCTTTTTTTCGATACTTTCCACTGATGCTGCGATAAAACTATGAAGTTTATGGAAAAACTGTCTGCATATTCGGAATCAGCGTAGCCGAATTAGATTATAGGAGAAATTTTCGAAAGTTGGCTCATCAAAAAACTTTTCACCCAAATTTTCTTCGACCATAATATAGGAAAATTTGTCAAAATCAAATTATTCAATATGAAGAAATAAAATTGTTATCTGTATAATTCGAGGGTGTAGATTTTGAATATTCGTTTGCTTTTTGCGAGAAATAATTTTTCTTGTCGCTACTGTAGTTTAAAGTTGTAATTGTCGGAGATATTAATTTCTGTATGTCTAAATTTGAGATTTTTCTTTATAGAAATGAATCGACCCTGGCGAGTGTAGATTTTTTTCCAATCGAATATATAGTTTAGCTGCCGAAAAAAAATATTGCAAAATTCCTAGAGCCTTGCTACTAAATTTTATGATTTTTTTTCCCTAAAAGTTTTTTTTCGATACTTCCCACTGATGCTGCGACAAAACTATGAAGTTTATGGAAAAACTGCATATTCGGAATCGGCGTGGCCGAATTAGATTATAGGAGAAATTGTCGAAAGTTAGCTCATCAAAACAACAGCATAATTCCGTTAAAAAATTTTTCTTTAGAGGAAATCATCTATTGTTATTGAATTTTTGATTGTTTCACCTAACCTCACTTTACCCCAATCGCTTATTTCAATGCAACTCTCAAAAAATCATATATCGTCAACTGTAAGTTTCCTGAAGTGGAGACTGTTATTATCCGTTTTTTCTTGCAAAATTTTTAAATCTTGCAAAAACTTGTCGGTAAGATCTGAGGTCGACACTAAAGTAAACATTTCGAATCAATCTAAAAGTATCTTCTCTAGGATTCAAGCTACATGGAGACCGAACATTGGCTGACCCCCAAGAGCAGCAAGACCTCCATGACCTTGGACGACAGTCTCCACGGTGGAACCACAGACGAGTACTTCAGTCTGACCGACTTGGCCCGGATGATGGGAGTGGGAGAGGGCGAATACGAAGAAGTAGAAGGAATGGTAGTTGGAGACTTTGGCCACGATGAGGATGAAGAGGTCAGCGAGCATGTTATCAGGGAAGGTTCGTTACTATCATAACTTTGTTAGATGGACTAGTTCGGAATCAGTTCGGAACTATTATGTCTTTCTGGTTTTCACAGAGACTTTCGAGGAAGGATATGAAGGTGAAGACTCAGAAGATAAAACGAAGTTGAGAGAACAAAAAACCAAGGGAATATCTTTTGGAGGAGAGTAATGACATGATTTTACGAAGTTGAAGAAACTTTGAGACTCCATTTTAGATTGTATTTAATTTTTCACTTCAATACAAACATATCGAATTTACGACATTTTTAGTGTCTATACTTCAGGAAAACCAGAAATTGAAGATCTCATTCGGAGAATAACCCATCATCGGGTCAGCACTTATAACAGCACTTCTCGACTGGCGAGCGTCCAACAAACGTAGGTGAAATTATTATGACCAAATACGAACGTGTATATGGTGAGGTACCTCGCCTCTTGGCGTGAATGGAGAAGAACATAATAAGTACACATTGTTGAAGTTTCGTTGCCCTTTCGGCTGGTAGTCTATTTGAATGTCATCAAGAGTTAAATACGCTAACTGTAAAGTTAAATATTGAACCACAATTGAGCGCGGTTTGGCAGGATTTGACAACTCAGTCCAACACCTGCTGGATATATCCTTGGCGTTTATTTCACTTTTCGATGGATATAACGATAAATTTTCAGTTGTCGAAATTCTCGATTAAAATCAGTAGTATGCGAGTTTTTCGAATCTTCATGAACCTCTGACACAGATCTGAAAGCCCACAATTTTTTTCATTTTGATTTTCCTGACTATTTATTATACTCCTCGAAAACGATAGTAGATAAGAAAAAATTGCAAGAGATTGAATAGTTCTGAAGTGAAACAAAGATTTTTATGCATATTTCCCAAAAAACAATTGACGCACCACAAAAATGCTGTGGGGGTAAAAGAAGGAATATCACCCTGTATATTTCTTGAATTTGACCGAAGGCAAGCCTAAGATATAAAACTCGTGAGTAAATTTTTTTTTCTCCATTTCTTTCGTTAAACATGCTAATTTTCACTTCACAAGCACTAAGTATACGGGGTGTCACACTATTCGACCGATAACTTCACTCAATCTACTGGATTTTATTATTCGAATTATATTTGTTTATGACTATGGTTCCACAAAACGCTCCGTTTTCGAGATACAGGGTGTAAAAAAATTTTTTCTGCAATGTTTTTTCCTGATAGCATCTGCATTTCTGAAGATATTCCTCTTCGAGGTTTACATCATATTCCATGTGATATTTTTCTGGGAGTAATGTTCCTTCTTTACATCCAGAATTTTTTTGTGGTGCACCGCTAGATGTTTGAAAAATTTGAAAATGAATCTATTTCATTTTAACTTTTTGATTACGTGAATTTTTCTTGGTCTGCTACCTTTTTCGAGAAAAAAAGGTTAAACCTTGAATTTATATAAATATGACAGAGCCTGCTGAATTTTTTTTTTAATTTTTATTTGTATGATGAGATATAATTTTTTCTCATCCAAAACAGTACCAGATATGATAAATTCCAAGAAATCGAAAAGTTGATGACCTAAATATTAATTCATTCTAAGAATTATTTTCAACACTGTCCTAACATAACCTAACCTAACCTAAATATAAATCCATTTCTAGAATTTTTTTCAGCATTATCCTTACTTAAGCTAACCTTTAAAATGAATCTATTTCATTTCAACTTTTTGATTAAGTACAATTTTTTTGGTCTACTACCTTCTTCGAGAAAAAAAAAGTTGAACCATAAATTTATATAAATATACCAGAGCCTGCTGAATATTTTTATTTTCATGGTGAGATTTTATCTTTTCTCATTAAAAACAGTAGCAGATAATATGATAAATTCCAAGAAATCGAAAAATTAATGCCCTAAATATTAATTCATTCTAAGAACACAACAACAACACTGTCCTAACTTAACCTAACCTAAACATTAATCCATTTCTAGAATTATTTTCGACACTATCCTTACTTAAGCTAACCTTTAAAATGAATCTATTTCATTTCAACTTTATAATTACGTACAATTTTTTTGGTCTACTACCTTCTTCGAGAAAAAAAGGTTAAACTATGAATTGATAAAAATATACCAGAGCCTGCTGAATATTTTTGAAAATTTTAATTTTCATGATGTGAGTTCATCTTTTTTCATCGAAAACAGTAGCAGATAATATGATAAATTGCGAGAAATCGAAAAGTTAATGACCTAAATATTTTTTGAGGAAGTACCAACATAATTCTGCGAACATTTCAAAAATTCAATGAACTTTTTTTTCTCCTTCTGGATATTGGGGCCATTTCATGATATTAATTTATGGAAGAATTCATGTATCTTTCACTAAAAATATCAACTGAATATTCGTTAACCTAACTTCTTTAAAATTTCGTAATTTCTAATTCTATATCTCAGCAAACTAATGGTTTAGAAAGTATAATTTTTTTTAAATTGCTTGGAGAGTGAAACTTTGACATTCAAGTGTCAGTTTGATTGAAAATTGACAGTTTGGAAGTACCAACATTTCAAAAATTCAATGAAATTTCTTTTTCTCCTTCTGGATATTGGGCCATTTCATGATATTAATTTATGGAAGAATTCATGTATCTTTCACTAAAAATATTAACTGAATATTCGTTAACATTACTTCTTTAAAATTTTGTAATTTCTAATTCTATATCTCAGCAAACTAATGGTTTAGAAGGTATAATTTTTTTTAAATTGCTTGGAGAGTGAAACTTTGACATTCAAGTGTCAGTTTCAGTGTCAGAAATATTAATTCATTTCAAGAATTAAATTCAACACTGTTCCAATTCAGGCTAACCTAATCTGAATTTCAATTCATTCTAAAAATTATTTTCAACACAGTCCTAACTTAACCTAACCTAACCTAAATATCAATTCATTTCAAGGATGATTTTCAACACTGTCCTCACTTGAGCTAACCTAACCTAAATATTCATTCATTTTAAGAATTATTTTCAGTACTGTCCTAACTCAAGCTAACTCAACCTAAATATTAATTCATTTCAAGAATTATATTCAACACTCTTCTAATTCAGGCTAACCTAACCTAAATATCAATTCATTCCAAGAATTATCTTCAACACTGTCCTAACTTAACCTAACCTAAATATCAATTCATTTCAAGAATGATTTTCATCACTGTCCTCACTTAAGCTAACCTAACCTAATATTTATTCATTTTAAGAATAATTTTCAATACTGTCCTAACTCGAGCTAACCTAACCTAAATAATAATTCATTTTAAGAATTATATTCAACACTGTTCCAATTCAGGCTAACCCAACCTTAATATCAATTCATTCTAAGAATTATTTTCAACACTGTCCTTACTTAACTTAACCCAACCTAAATATCAAATCATTTCAAGAATGATTTTCAACAGTGTCCTCACTCAAGCTAACCTAACCTAATCTAAATATATATTCATTTCAAGAATTATTTTCAATACTGTCCTAACTCGAGCTAACCTGACCTGAATATTAATTCATTTTAAGAATTATTTTCAACACTGTCCTAACTTAAATATCAATTCATTTCAAGAATGTTTTTCAACAGTGTCCTCACTCAAGCTAACCTAACCTAACCTAAATATATATTCATTTTAAGAATTATTTTTAATACTGTCCAAACTCAAGCTAACCTGACCTAAAGATTAATTCATTTTAAGAATTATTTTCAACACCTTTCCAATTCAGGCTGACCTAACCTCAATATTAATTCATTCTAAGAATTATTTTCAACACTGTCCTAACTTCAGCGAACCTAACCTTCGAATAAAACAAACATTCTTCATATTTTTCAAACTTCCCATGGCTTTTCACAAAAAAATTCTGGAGGGAAAAATGGGACATTGCACCAGAAAAATTTCCATGGACAATTGACATGGCATAAGATGTAAACCCTGAAGTGTGTTATCTTTGCCAAATTTCAACTGAATAACTTGAGAAATACAGACACTCTTTGTTTGCACCTTTAATTCAAGAGCACCCTGTATGTTAAACATTTGATCTCCTTTTCCTTGACGCCCCTCTATGCTGTGCAAAAGTATTTTACATCCAAAATAATAAAAAAAAATTCTCGAAATTTCGAGAATTGTTATTTATTATTTTCAACCCAGTATTTATTCAGTAATCCCGGAAATATAATTTTTCGAGTCGAATTTGGTTTGCCACTCCCAAGTTTGATGAAGTTCATCATTCTCCGCAGCTGCTCAAACAGAGGTGCCTCGAATCACAGTTGAAAATAAACTGGGTGATCCCACAAGTATCTCCGATTATTATAAGGTTGAAAAATTGTTTTATCATTCTGATGACAGTTTTTTGATTTGACCTGATTTAGATAAGAAAAAAGAAAAAATCTAGTGGCATGTTTATGTTCATGTTGGTATCCCGGAATATCTGTCATCAATGTCAGTTGTCATTTCGTTCCGAAGTGTTCGCCGAGTTTTTTTCTGTTCAAGATGATATTCATAGTTTGAAACTGACGGACGCCAAGTCAGCCAACCTGAAAACCCCAAAAAACGGGCGCCAGCCTTGATATTCGGACTAATATCTTCCTGCAAAATGCAAATTCATCCACTACTTGCGGTTTGCGGTCGCGTCTCTAACCAGGTTTTCAGATTTCGAAGAGACAACAACAACAATCACACACAAGTCTCGCGGTAGTGTTCATCGCCCTCTTTCGCAACAACGCGACGGATCAAGTGAATGCCTAATGGACAGATGAACTTGACTTCGGAAGATGATCGGAAATTATGGGAGGTCGAGGACGACCCAACGGTGGCTCTCTCAGGTGGTTGCCGATGACTTGCGTTCGCCCGGAGTGCGTGCCCGCCGGAACACTCCGCTTACGCGCGACCATAGAAAACTTCCATAGAACAAAAATGAATGACAACTGACACTAATGACAGATATTCAGGGATGCCAATACAAAAAAAAATGAACACGCCATAAAACTGTTTTTTATCCATTTTTACTTTAACGTATTTTATAATCAACCAGCTCCACCTCTAAATTTTCTGTTTATTCCTCCAAGGCAAAAAAGTACGGATTGGAATCTCTTTTCAATTCGATGATAATCAATGAAACTACAGTTGTCGTAATCTCAACTATGCAGGAAGATTTTTTTCCCCGCCGGTCGCCGTAAACGAAGTCACCGTTATAGTCAACATGAAGACGAAGAAGAAGCAGCAGAGGTGGAGGATATAAAGATGGACGGAACAACCTCGACGCGAGAGTGTGGCTCATGAAATCGCGAAGTTAACCTTGTGTGCGCCTCTACTTTCTTCGTTATTTTCGGTGTGTGATTTTTTTTTTTGGGACGCGATCCAAAAAAGGGTGAGTACCGTTTTCGGCTCGGACGAGCGGATGTGTTCCGTAAATCAGGTTGATGGAATTGATTAACGCGAGAAAAGCCGGTTGGGTTTGATTTTTTTTTAATTTATTGTATCTATTGGTTATGATTTTTATGACATAGAAATACTAATAAGGTAGTTAATAGTACTAAACCATTGGTTGACTCAGCAGGTTATTCCATAGAGTCCATACTAATGGTGTTCTATGATAATTGGAGGTGTTCCACAAACTCATTTTTGTGTATAAAATTTCTTAAAATCCAATCCTCAATCTCAGGAAACTTATGGTTTAGGAAATATAATTTTTTTGAATTGCTTGGAGAGTGAAACTTTGACATTCAAGTGTCAGTTTGATCGAAAATTGACAGCTTTGGGGAAGTACCAACATAATTCTGTGAAAATTTCAAAATTTTTTTTCTCCCTCTGGATATCGGTCCATTTCATGATATTAATTTATGGAAGAAATCATGTATCTTTCAATCAAAATATCACCTGAATATTCGTTAACATTACTTCTTTGAAATTTTGTAATTTCCAATTTCATTTCTCAGGAAACTTATGGTTTAGGAGGTATAATTTTTTTAAATTGCTTGGAAAGTGAATTTTTGACATTCAAAAGTTCAAGTGTCAGTTTGATTGAAAATTGACAGTTTTGAGGAAGTACCAACATAATTCTGTAAAAATTTCAAAAATTCAATGAAATTTCTTTTTCTTCTTCTGGATATTGGGCCATTTCATGATATTCATTTATGGAAGAATTCATGTATCTTTCACTAAAAATATCAACTGAATATTCTTTAACCTTACTTCTTTAAAATTTCGTAATTTCCAATTCTATATCTCAGCAAACTAATGGTTTAGATGGTATAATTTTTTCTAAATTGCTTAGAGAGTGAAACTTTGACATTAAAGTGTCAGTTTGATTGAAAATTGACAGTTTTGAGGAAGTACCAACATAATCCTGTGAACATTTCAAAAATTCAATGAAATTTCTTTTTCTCCTTCTGGATATTGGGCCATTTCATGATATTAATTTATGGAAAAATTCATGTATCTTTCACTCAAAATATCAACTGAATATTCGTTAACCTTACTTCTTTAAAATTTCGTAATTTCCAATTCTATATCTCAGGAAACTAATGGTTTAGGAGGTATAATTTCTTTTAATTGCTCGGACAGTGAAACTTTGACATTCAAGAATTCAAGTGTCAGTTTGATTGAAAATTGACAGTTTTGAGGAAGTACCAACATAATTCTGTAAAAATTTCAAAAATTCAATGAAATTTCTTTTTCTCCTTCTGGATATTGGGCCATTTCATGATATTAATTTATGGAAAAATTCATGTATCTTTCACTCAAAATATCAACTGAATATTCGTTAACCTTACTTCTTTAAAATTTCGTAATTTCCAATTCTATATCTCAGGAAACTAATGGTTTAGGAGGTATAATTTCTTTTAATTGCTCGGACAGTGAAACTTTGACATTCAAGAATTCAAGTGTCAGTTTGATTGAAAATTGACAGTTTTGAGGAAGTACCAACATAATTCTGTAAAAATTTCAAAAATTCAATGAAATTTCTTTTTCTCCTTCTGGATATTGGGCCATTTCATGATATTAATTTATGGAAGAAACCATCTATCTTTCACTCAAAATATCAACTGAATATTCGTTAACCTTACTTCTTTGAAAAGTCGTAATTTCTAATTCTGTTTTTTCTTGTATGAACAATAACTAAAATAAAACTTCCTCATATGGCAAACCTCCAGCAGAAGAAACATTCCAACGACCATACCTAATGACCATCATCATCCACATGCATCTCCCCAATGATTATACTAGACAAACACGAGATAAGTGACATACATCTCAATTAAAACCGATCCAGATTATTCTTTATCTCTGAAATAGACTTCTTCGCCTATCATTAATACCAATCCCATAATTTGCAGAGATGGGATATAGATGATGATGTAGTTGCATGTCGTCGCAATTTGCTGCGTCTTGTCTTGTCAATTACCAATAATTCGAATCGACTTGGACTCTCACAGATTGAGATCATTTGAAAATGTCTACTTGTCTCATTAAAATGATTTCTGAGTTGTTTAGGCCTAGTTAGATGGAAGCTGCAATATTCTGATAATTCCAGTCTCTACTTCAGGTTGTACTGACATTTTCAACCATGACACATGACAGTTAAGCAGTTCTACCAATATAAGGAACTATAAAACCCTACCTTATGTCAATAAGCATTTTAAAAAAATCGTCTCCTAAGCCATAAGTTTTCTGATATTGTGACATTCGATTTCTTACTAAAAAGTGTGATTACAAAAAAATTCAGACATATTATGATGGTAGTTCTATGCATCGTTATTGATATAATCAAACCATAGACCGTTTCGTCCACGAATTTTTCTCACTACACCGGACTCAACAGTTCATGTGTTATTATATGATATTTTGAATAACAAATCCTCAAGATCTTTAGGTCTTCTTGCAACAGCTGAAGACCCGCATTTTCCTTATACGAAATAGCAGACATGGCTATCTATTCGAGTCGTTGATTCCTAGTTGGTCTCGTTAAAAAAGAATAAGACGACGAGAAGAACCACGCAGCTCCCCGTGTAGCTCTTTTTCCAGCCTCGGACAGACTTTTTGTGCCATCAATTAAATTTTATCGTCCTGGTGTTGATTTATATCGACAGGGAGAGGTTTCTGCCTTCTGATCGATCAATTGTGTACATTCAAGGAGAATGAGGATTCCAGGTTCGTTATCCTTCCACGGTAGAATTTTTTGCGGTCTTGTTTTCTATGAACAAGCGCTTTATCGTTTTTTCCAAATTATGTCCGGCCGGCCCTCCGTAAACGCGATAACTTCCTAGAAGGATTTTTAAATTGAGTTTTTCTGATCTGGTATATCCAATATAATCTGTGATTCTATCACTTGAAGTGTCGATTTAATAAGATGGCATTATCTGTGGTTCGTTTTGACTCGCTGCAGTGTCAAAATGATCATAGATTGGCTGAAAATTATAATCATTGAAATGCAAATTACGAATTTCTGAAGAATAATAACTTTGGCAAATATCAAGTTAAACATTTCATTCGAAAAATAGATGATTTTCTTCATGAATCAATGGCCAAATGTCAAAAGAAGAAGAAGAAAATTCATGAAATATTCGAATCTTTTATGGGATTATGTTGTCAATCTGTCAATTTTTGATCCTCATGATAAAGTATGTTTATAAAAAAAGGATCAAAATCTGGTTTCTAGCTGGTACTTTCTTTCAGTGATCTGTTGAGGAAATGGGTTCATATATTCGATGGTTGTTTTCAATAGAAAAAGACAAAATGAGCACAGAGTGACCAAAATAAGATACCGTGTCGTTTCACTGAAAATTATTTGTTTTTGCATAGAACTACTTGAAATGTCAATTTTCGATCGACCTGTCACTGAAATGTCAGGATTTCATCATTTTCGAAGCAATTCCTCATGAAAAAGTATGTTTATAAAAAAAATGATCAAAATCTGGGGTCTTGCTTGTTCTTTCTTTCAGTGATCTGTTGAGGAAATGGGTTCATATATTCGATGGTTTTTTTTGGTAGAAAAAAAAATTAGCACAGAGTGACCAAAATAAGATACCGTGTCGTTTCACTGAAAATTATTTGTTTTTGCATAGAACTACTTGAAATGTCAATTTTCGATCGACCTGTCACTGAAATGTCAGGATTTCATCATTTTCGAAGCAATTCCTCATGAAAAAGTTTGTTTATAAAAAAAAATGCTCAAAATCTGGTTTCTAGCTGGTTCTTTCTTTCAGTGATCTGTTGAGGAATTGGGTTCATATATTCGATGGTTGTTTTCAATAGAAAAAGACAAAATGAGCACAGAGTGACCAAAATAAGATACCGTGTCGTTTCACTGAAAATTATTTGTTTTTGCATAGAACTATTTGAAATGTCAATTTCCGATCGACCTGTCACTGAAAAGTCAGGATTTCATAATTTTCGCAGCAATTCCTCATGAAAAAGTATGTTTATAAAAAAAATGATCAAAATCTGTGGTCTAGCTTGTTCTTTCTTTCAGTGATCTGTTGAGGAAATGGGTTCATATATTCGATGGTTTTTTTCAATAGAAAAAGACAAAATGAGCACAGAGTGACCAAAATAAGATACCGTGTCGTTTCACTGAAAATTATTTGTTTTTGCATAGAACTACTGAAATGACAATTTTCGATCGACCTGTCACTGAAATGCCAGGATTTCGTCATTTTCGAAGCAATTCCCCATGAAAAAGTATGTTTATAAAAAAAATGATCAAAATCTGGGGTCTAGCTGGTTCTTTCTTTCTGTGATCTGTTGAGGAAATGGGTTCATATATTCGATGGTTTTTTTCAATAGAAAAAGACAAAATGAGCATAGAGTGACCAAAATGGGATATCGTGTCGTTTCACTGAAAATTATTTGTTTTATCATAGAACTACTTGAAATGTTAATTTTCGATCGACCTGTTACTGAAAGGTCAGGATTTCATAATTTTCGAAGCAATTCCTCATGAAAAAGTATGTTTATAAAAAAAATGATCAAAATCTGGGGTCTAGCTTGTTCTTTCTTTCAGTGATCTTTTGAGGAAATGGGTTCATATATTCGATGGTTTTTTTCAATAGAAAAAGACAAAATGAGCACAGAGTGACCAAAATAAGATACCGTGTCGTTTCACTGAAAATTGTTTGTTTTTGCATAGAACTACTCGAAATAGCAATTTTCGATCGACCTGTCACTGAAATGTCAGGATTTCATAATTTTCAAAGCAATTACCCATGAAAAAGTATGTTTATAAAAAAAATGACGAAAATCTGGGGTCTAGCTTGTTCTTTCTTTTAGTGATCTGTTGAGGAAATGGGTTCATATATTCGATGGATTTTTTTTTATAGAGAAAAAAATGAGCACAGAGTGACCAAAATAAGATACAGTGTCGTTTCACTGAAAATTGTTTGTTTTTGCATAGAACTACTTGAAATATCAATTTTCGATCGACCTGTCCTCATGAAAAAGTATGTTTATAAAAAAAATTATCAAAATCTGGGGTCTAGCTGGTTCTTTCTTTCAGTGATCTTTTGAGAAAATGGGTTCATATATTCGATGGTTTTTTTCAATAGAAAAAGACAAAATGAGCACAGAGTGACCAAAATAAGATACCGTTTCGTTTCACTGAAAATTGTTTGTTTTTGCATAGAACTACTTGAAATATCAATTTTCGATCGACCTTTCCTCATGAAAAAGTATGTTTATAAAAAAAATTATCAAAATCTGGGGTCTAGCTGGTTCTTTCTTTCAGTGAACTTTTGAGAAAATGGGTTCATATATTCGATGGTTTTTTTCAATAGAAAAAGACAAAATGAGCACAGAGTGACCAAAATAAGATACCGTTTCGTTTCACTGAAAATTGTTTGTTTTTGCATAGAACTATTTAAAATGTCAATTTTTGATCGACCTGTCACTGAAATGTCAGAATTCTATAATTTTCGAAGCAATTCCTCATGAAAAAGTATGTTTATAAAAAAAATGCTCGAAATCTGGTTTCTAGCTGGTTTCCTTCTTTCAGTGATCTGTTGAGGAAATGGGTTCATATATTCGATGGTTTTTTTCAATAGAAAAAAAATTAGCACAGAGTGACCAAAATAAGATACCATGTCGTTTCACAGAAAATTGTTTGTTTTTGCATAGAACTACTTGATATATCAATTTTCGATCGACCTGTCACTGAAATGTCAGGATTTCATGATTTTCGAAGCAATTCCTCATGAAAAAGTATGTTTATAAAAAAAAATGCTCAAAATCTGGTTTCTAGATGGTTCTTTCTTTCAGTGATCTGTTGAGGAATTGGGTTCATATATTCGATAGTTTTTTTTTTATAGAAAAAGACAAAATGAGCACAGAGGGACTAAGATAAGATACCGTGTCGTTTCACTGAAAATTATTTGTTTTTGCATAGAACTACTTGAAGTGTCAATTTTCGATAAACCTTTCAGTGAAAGGTCAGGATTTCGTCATTTTCGAAGCAATTGCTTATGAAAAAGTCTGTTTACAACAAAAATTATCAAAATCATACCTCTAGCTGGTTCTTTCAGTGATCTGTCAAGGAAGTGGGTTCATACATTCGATGGTTTTTTGATATAGAAAAAGACAAAATGAGCACAGAGTGACTAAGATTAGATATACCGTGTTGTTCCACTGAAAATTATTCGTTTCTGCATAGAACTACTGGATTCAATGAGGAAAAAGTTCTTTTTAAGCTCAAAAGACTCCACATCGGAATAACTTCCTGGAGGTATAAAATCAAAAAAAATCCATCCATACATAGATCATGTTCCAATTTCCTAGTCATATTGACCACCGCATTCGAACGAACCCTGGGGTTTCGTTCGTGGTCGGTTATCTTGTTTACCCAAGCAATTACCGGTTGGCACAAATCGTTCTTTTTCTACATCTCAAAATACGAACATAATGATAGTTATTTCGGACCGTCAGCCTGTGGTTCCCAGCCATACCACATATTATTAACCGTTCAAGTTTGACACGTACTTGTGCGACCGTTACGCCTGGATGACACCGATGCAAGTCGAAAACAGGATCAGCTATTTTCTATCGCGAATTCGGTGTTAATAATATTCCAGTCCGACATGTGTATCTTCGCGAGAGTTTGGAATTGGTAATTGATGATGTACCTAACCTAACTTAGCGTTGACCATAGATCTTTTAAACATCTTACATTCCGTGTCACACCTTACAGGGTGTTCGCAGACATCCAAATGGCTATATTTTGCAGTACCCTCAATAATAAATACTCATTAATTTTTTTTTTGCAGGAGTTCGAGATGAAGAAATTACTGTCGACAGCCATGATAGTAGGCTTGTTCGCCGCCTCAACCGTCGGTTTTGGTGGCAGCGAAGACAAGTTCATCAAAAAGTACGCTATGATGAAGGTTAGTATGAGTTAATATAGGTTTCGATTTCGTGGCACAATCAACTGTAGGTAAAAAATTAATGCCCGGTTTTTATCGCTAATTTCTTCATTCTGTGGTACCGTTATACCTACCGCAGGAGGTCGCACATAAAATATAATTATATGGAGATTTTTCTCTGATTATGGCCTGGGTAAATCTGCTTTTTTGCTCTCACAATGAAGATTGGCCTGCGTGAGTTTTTGTTAATCCCGGAAGTGTCCATCCTGTGCGAGCAACATTTGAATTTAAAATAAATCAGTGAAACATGTTTCAGTTGCTTCCCTACAATTTTTTTATTGTAGATTTACGAAAGCTGCTTTGGTTCGGAAGTCGTCAAGCAGATCAGGAAGGAGATGAAGGCGGCCTGCGCCAAATGCGCTTCTTACGAGGTGCCCCAGATGGCGCCGCCTATGGAAAGACCATCCCCAACCAACCTACCATCACAAGAAGTACCCCAAGATAGCGGCAACACCCTTTATCCGCACCAGCCTTTCGACCAGGAGAAACTGAACCAGGCCATTTTGGCATACAGACCGGTAAAGCTATTCAACGTTTGGGGTCCCACAGGGACCAGTTGCTAGAGCATTATTATTTGTTCTCTCATAGTCATCGACTTCTGCAGCTGTGAACAATTTTCAGAATCCATTTGGTGCACCCCAGTATAGACCATACTCCCCAGTCTCCGGCTTCTACCCCTTCAACAACCCCATGTATCAGGCGCCATACTTATATCCAGGATATCAGCAAGCTGGACAGTTCTCCCCCTATTCATTCCCAATGGTTGGACAGCCTTATATTGGCAGCAATAGGATATCGGTAAATATGCAGTTTTGAATGTGTCCGATTCCTCTTTCATCCCTCGTTTTCCAGAGGAACTTGGATGTTCGAAGCCAGCTGGAAGCGTTAACCTCGAGGATGAGCGGAAGGGTGAAGAACGTCACGTGCGTGATGCAAGAGTTGGGCTACCTGGATGATAACCTGGAGCCAAATTACCAAAAAATCAGTGAGAGGATCCACAACTTGCCGGTGTCTGAAGAACTGAGGAAGGACATGTTGGACGGGATCCAGTTCTGCCAACAATTCTCGGTATGAAACTCGTTGTCCGTTATAAAAAAGTACTTTACTTATTGGTTTCAGCAATGCGTTCCCGAGATAAAGAAGGAGAGGTCCCCTCTTTCGAGGGAGCTCATCAGACCGATGTTCTTCTTCAAGTGCTACAAACACAAGAAGCTCGAAGCTTGCGTCATGAAGGACGTTAGGGAGAAGTACTCCGGCGTCTCTGATGAAGATCTGGACGATGATGTTGAAATCCGGAAAGGCAAGGACCTCAAGTTGGGAAACGAGGAAGATATGGATAGTCTTGCGACTGATATTTACGGATTTTTATACGGAAGTGATACTAGTTTAGATTTAGACAATCTTTTGTAGGAATTTATGAATCCGTTTCATCATTAGGTGCCAAATTGCTTGAATAAGTATTTAATTTTCAAAACACTGAACTATTTATTATGTATTTATTTGAATTTTGACTGTAGAATGTCGTATCGACAGATATTTTACTGTCGAAATTTGAAATGGGTGGATATGGAACTTAAATAAAGAATTTAAAATAAATGTATGGTATAATTCGGTGATTACATCTTTTGAAGCTTATAAAAATAAAATACTGACAATGAACACTGAAGGCCGTTTTAGTACACAGAAAAAATATATTCTAAATAATTCGGTGATTCCATATTCTGAAGAAATCCAATAAAATCAGTGATTCCATAACTTGAAGTGTCATGAAAAAGTGTGTTTACAAGAAAAATTATCAAAATCGGGTTTCTAGCTGATTCTTTCAGTGAATTGGGTTCATATATTCGATGGTTTTTTTTATATAAAAAAAGACAAAATGAGCACAGAGTGACTAAGATAAGACACCGTGTCGTTTCACTGAAAATCATTTGTTTTTCCATGAAACTACAGGAAGCGTCAATTTTCGATAAAACGGTCAGTGAAATGTTAGGATTTCATCATTTTCGAAACAATTTCTTATGAAAAAGTGTGTTTACAAGAAAAATGATCAAAATCGGGTTTCTAGCTGGTTCTTTCAGTGGTTCATATATTCGATGGTTTTTTTTATATAAAAAAAGACAAAATGAGCACAGAGTAGCTAACACCGTGTCGTTTCACTGAAAATTATTTACTTTTCCATAGAACTACAAGAAGTGTCAATTTTCGATAAACCTGTCAGTGAAATGTTAGGATTTCATCATTTTGGAAACAATTTCTTATAAAAATGTGTGTTTACAAAAAAAAAATTATCAAAATCGGGTTTCTAGCTGGTTCTTTCAGTGATCTGTTAAGGAATTGAGTTCATATATTCGATGTTTTTTTTTATATAAAAAAAGCTAAAATGAGCACAGAGTGACTAGGATAAGACACCCTGTCGTTTCACTGAAAATTATTTGTTTTTCCATGGAACTACAGAAATTGTCAATTTTCGATAAACCGGTCAGTGAAATGTTAGAATTTCATCATTTTCGAAACAATTTCTTATGAAAAAGTGTGTTTACAAAAAAAATGATCAAAATCGGGTTTCTAGCTGGTTCTTTCAGTGGTTCATATATTCGATGGTTTTTTTATATGAAAAAAGACAAAATGAGCACAGAGTAGCTAACATAAGACACCGTGTCGTTTCTGTGAAAATTATTCGCTTTTCCATAGAACTACAGGAAGTGTCAATTTTCGATAAACCTGTCAGTGAAATGTTAGGATATCATCATTTTCGAAACAATTTCTTATGAAAATGTGTGTTTACAAAAAAAAAATTATCAAAATCGGGTTTCTAGCTGGTTCTTTCAGTGATCTGTTAAGGAATTGAGTTCATATATTCGATGTTTTTTTTTATATAAAAAAAGCTAAAATGAGCACAGAGTGACTAGGATAAGACACCGTGTCGTTTCACTGAAAATTATTTGTTTTTCCATGGAACTACAGAAATTGTCAATTTTCGATAAAC
This sequence comes from Aphidecta obliterata, assembly GCA_963966015.1. Taxonomy (NCBI): domain Eukaryota; kingdom Metazoa; phylum Arthropoda; class Insecta; order Coleoptera; family Coccinellidae; genus Aphidecta; species Aphidecta obliterata. Next base: position 36,571,119 of record OZ014430.1, on the reverse strand, counting down.
CGGTCAGTGAAATGTTAGAATTTCATCATTTTCGAAACAATTTCTTATGAAAAAGTGTGTTTACAAAAAAAATGATCAAAATCGGGTTTCTAGCTGGTTCTTTCAGTGGTTCATATATTCGATGGTTTTTTTATATGAAAAAAGACAAAATGAGCACAGAGTAGCTAACATAAGACACCGTGTCGTTTCTCTGAAAATTATTCGCTTTTCCATAGAACTACAGGAAGTGTCAATTTTCGATAAACCTGTCAGTGAAATGTTAGGATATCATCATTTTCGAAACAATTTCTTATGAAAATGTGTGTTTACAAAAAAAAAATTATCAAAATCGGGTTTCTAGCTGGTTCTTTCAGTGATCTGTTAAGGAATTGGGTTCATATATTCGATGGTTTTTTTTATATAAAAAAAGACAAAATGAGCACAGAGTAGCTAACATAAGACACCGTGTCGTTTCACTGAAAATTATTCGCTTTTCCATAGAACTACAGGAAGTGTCAATTTTCGATAAACCGGTCAGTGAAATGTTAGGATTTCATCATTTTCGAAACAATTTCTTATGAAAAAGTGTGTTTACAAAAAAAATCGGGTTTCTAGCTGGTTCTTTCAGTGGTTCATATATTCGATGGTTTTTTTTTATTTAAAACAAGACAAAATGAGCACAGAGTAGCTAACATAAGACACCGTGTCGTTTCACTGAAAATTATTCGCTTTTCCATAGAACTACAGGAAGTGTCAAGTTTCGATAAGTGAAATGTTAGGATTTCATCATTTTCGAAACAATTTCTTATAAAAATGTGTGTTTACAAAAAAAAATTATCAAAATCGGGTTTCTAGCTGGTTCTTTCAGTGATCTGTTAAGGAATTGGGTTCATATATTCGATGGTTTTTTTATATAAAAAAAGCTAAAATGAGCACAGAGTGACTAAGATAAGACACCGTGTCGTTTCACTGAAAATAGTTTGTTTTCCATAGAACTACTGGAAGTGTCAATTTTCGATAAACCTTTCAGTGAAACATTAAGATTTCATCATTTTCGAAGCAATTTCTTATGGCAAAGTGCGTTTCCAAAAAAAAAATCGAAATCAGGTTTCTAGCTGTTTCTTTCAGTGATCTGTTGGAATTGGACATTCGATGGCTTTTATATGGAAAAAGACAAAATGAGCACAGAGAAACTAAGATAACTAAATTTACATTCTGTGATTTTCCAATTTTGGGAAGAAAGAAATATGCGAAGGATTCAAAAATGTACGACTTGTGAATCCTTAAATTATTTATTCCTTCAATTATTGTCACGTACACATCAATCCAAAATATCACATAACTAATACAATTTTCACTTATATATTTCAACACTTACATTTAATTATTGTCTGATATATCACACCAAAATTATTGTCGAACAAGAGGTATAAATGAAAAAATATGATTCATTCCAAGCGTACTTTGAAAAGCTAAAGTACTCTGTGCCATTGGAAAAGCTAGTTTATTCTCACAATGAGATCTCAAAAATCAAATATATAAATACTTATATGGCAGAAAAAATTCTAGATCCTCAGTATAAATTCACGATACCTTAGATACTATTTTTTTCAGATACGAATTATCAGGAAATATAAACATTTATAGGAATGTTTAACTTTGCTTTTGTTCTCAAAACAATCAATCTATATAAGCCTAAACGAGTATTTCTCTTATTCGAATATCTTGACAGTTTATGGTGAAAAGAAAGGTTTGCTCAATTTTTCTTTGTTAAAAAGAACTATATCTAGGGATTTTTTTCTGAATGATTCCTTTTTACTTCGCAAAAAAAATCAACACAGTCGCAAATTGAGGTTATGGAAATTCTCGACATTCCTGTCACATATTAGATCTAAAGTATCCTATCTGTCATATTTGGCCGACGTTGCCAGATATAAGAACCAAAATTGTAATGAACACAGAAAAAATAAAGTTATTGAGAGAAATCCACCGTTAAAATATTCGAAAGAGTCAAGGACAAGCCTTCAATCGATATAAACTCCACGATTGAAATCTTATTCAATTCGTATTCAGAATTTGAACCAAAGATTCATCACGTTCCGGTTTATACTTGAGAAGTTTCGTGTAACGTTTCATCAGATTCAACCAATAACAATCGATATGTTTCAATTGTAAATTATTCCAAATGAAATTGTACCCATTAATCGCGATTTCCTTGGCTAAATCTTGATGATCGTCGAAAAATTCTATCAATTCTTTGATGTCTTCCTTACTGCCATCTCTGTCGACCGGAATATAATGAACCCACGGTTTCAAGAAGGGGTAAAAAAATTCCTGCCAATCGCTACCGACGTGGAAAACTAAAGACTTACAGAGCAAGACATGCTTGAATCTGAAACTGGCCGCCACACCTCGAAAATTAAAGAGATATTTATATTCACAGTGGTCTTCGAAGGAAACTTCTGGAGCTGGAGGAGCATGAAGAGTGTCCTATGGACAAAAAATAATAAAGAAAAATCCAATTAAAAATATTCTGTGGGCGAGAATCAAATGCCTCAACTATTCAGACCATAAAATATCATAAAGATTTTCAGAAACTTACAGCATCTGATTTCCATGCTTGGTTCTTTGTGTACTTGGCATCAACTAAATGTGGATTCTCTCTAGATAATAGAATCAGGGGATCTCTTTCTGAGCTTGTTCTTGAACCTCTGAAGAATGCCTTAGATATTTTGTTATCCCACTCTGTGTAATTTCCTACTTTACCAAGTAAGTTTCTATGCTTATCCCAACGACCTTCAAAACTCAAGTTTTCAATTTTTCACATTAAAATTTTGTGCGAAACTCACCAATACCACGAGGATAGAGAGAAATAGCAGGGCCTCCTTCCCAAAATGCCCAAGCGGGATACATTATATCCAAATAATCGTTTGTTTTACTGAAAGAAAAGACAGGTCCGTGCGGTCCGTGGTGTTGGAAAATTTGGGGCCAATCTCTAGTGTTGAGAATAAATTCTGTATTATTCAATCTAGGCAATAATTTTAGGAGGAAGTGTTCAACACCCGAACATCTGGCCGGGAAAAGGCAATCCTTATCACGATACAGTTTATGATCGATGATTTGATACTTGGTACCCCTGAAACTCCCAGAATAAGTTTGAAGCAGTTCAAGAATAAACTTACTTACTTAGACTTAATGCTGTTAATTTTCTGTTTCTCTATACCAGCCCTGAAAGGTTTAAGATCTTCCGATATAACTTGAGAGTAGCACTTGCACATATTCTCACACGGTCGATATTCCTTTCTAGCGGCCTCTATTATAGCTGAATATTTATCATGATTGTTATTCACTTCTGAAATTCAAGGAATCAACTATATATTTTTCGAGAATGATTTCCATACTACCTTTCGCATATTTTTTGCCGTTCGATGCATTAAATTCGCATTTTTTGTCTGAAGATTCCCTTATGCACGTATCTGTAGGTAGTACTGGGGAAAATAACAAGAATAACGGAAGAAAATTGGATGGAACAAACATTTTATTAGGATAATTTCTAATACAAGTATGTTATATGTTTACGCTTACAGGTAATATTTATTTTGTTGTGACTTGTGTTGTGACATCTTCGAAAAGGAAGAATGAGGTTACAACTTACAACAGAGATAACCATCTCTCTGCTCTCATCTCTTTTTAAACGGTTTTTATTCGCGATTCCAACTACCGCTGAGGACGCTGCGAAATGTAAACAAACATGGAGGAAAACGAGTATCTTTTCGGGATTTATTGTGGTGAAACGGATATAGTTTATTTGAAACAATTGTCCATAAATTATCATCTAAATATATCACTTTCGATACATAAATGACTCAAAATAGTCAAAATCATACAAATATTTCACACTTCTCGCATATAAACACACGCACGTTAGTTTGTTGTTCATCACTAGGGTAGTTCAAACGACTAAAAGTAGATGTCGCCCTCTCCGTGATTTTTCCCTATCAAAATCATCGAAAACCTTTGGGAAGGCTGAAATAATTATGGGAACGAAAAATATATTATTGCCAAACTTTAACACAACTGTAATTTGCTTATCCTTGGTATAATTCAATAATGAACACTTTATTGGCTAGCTAATAGTTGTAAGAGCAGAACGACAAGAAGAAGGAATGGGTTGGTAGCAATAGTAGGTGAATTCGATAAAAGTAGAAAAAAATCCTATCAGACTGCGATTATAACCTAATCTCCAGAATTTCCACTGCTCTTTCTTTGAAATCTGGTAGTTCTGAATATATTTGGGCATATTAAATCTAGCAATGGGAGATACAAATATTTCCAAAAAGTAAGTTTGCTGTGCGAAGAAGAAATATATTTTCTTCCAATTCTATTAGAGATTACTTTCTTTCAATACCTCGGAATTTAGCATGCTTTCGTCAGCAACACGCATCATTTTAAAATCGAGCCCAAGGAACCTTTCCAATAAGAAGATAAATGCAACATATTTTTTCGAAAGGTATGTCGAATCACTAAAATTATTAATTCAATCACTCTGTCGATTCCAGTGAATTAAAACGCCGACAAAAAGCTTTGGACAAACAGCAGAAGCAAGCCCAGAAAGAAGCTGAAAAATTAGCCAATCCAGCTGCTCAGGTTGCCAAACAAAAACCAAAGAAAGAGGAAGAAGATATTTCGCCAAATGAATACTTCAAGTTACGAACTGGGGCAATCCAAAAACTCAAAACCGCTGGTGGTGATAACCACCCTTACCCCCATAAATTCCATGTGACTATTTCTCTTCAAGATTTCATTGACAAATATTCTCATTTGAATGATGGTGATGTTGTAGAATCTGACGATGTTAGTCTGGCAGGTAGGGTGCACGCTATTCGTGAGTCTGGAGCTAAATTGATATTTTACGACTTGAGAGCTGAGGGAACGAAATTGCAAGTTATGGCCACTGCCTCGTGTTATGAAAACGAAGATAAGTTTCTGGAAGACACAGGTTAGTGTAATATAAATATTATTGAATTATCAAATGAATCAGAGAGTTGTTGTTTCTAAATTTTCTTTATTGTAAAATAACTTTGAATTACAGACAAGATACGAAGGGGAGACATCATAGGAGTCGAGGGCGTTCCTACTAAGACTAAGAAAGGGGAACTCTCCATCCGGCCCAAAAGGATCAAACTGCTGTCTCCTTGTCTCCACATGTTGCCTCACTTGCACTACGGTCTCAAAGATAAAGAAACAAGATTCAGACAGAGATATTTGGATCTCATTATAAACAATAGGGTTCGAGACATCTTCATCACCAGAACGAAAATAATCTCTTACGTGAGGAAATTTCTAGACGGAATGGGATTTTTAGAAGTCGAAACGCCACTGATGAACATGATCGCAGGTGGCGCAACCGCCAAACCCTTCATCACTCATCACAACGAGTTGAACATGGACCTTTTCATGAGAATAGCCCCCGAACTCTACCATAAAATGCTGGTGGTGGGCGGTTTAGATCGCGTCTACGAGATCGGAAGACAATTCAGGAACGAAGGCATAGATCTGACTCACAACCCCGAGTTCACAACTTGTGAATTTTACATGGCTTATGCGGATTACAACGATCTTATGTCCATAACGGAAACCATGATTTCTGGGATGGTGCACAACATCCACGGAACATATAAGGTCAAATACCATCCGGATGGATTGGAGGGTGAAGAAATCGAACTCGACTTTACACCTCCTTTTAAGAGGATCGACATCATGTCTGGTCTGGAGGAAGCGTTGAAAGTTGAAATGCCCAAAGTGGCGTATGAATCTGAAGAAATGAATAAGTTTCTGCTGGAGCAGATCAATAAGAATCACATAGACTTCACTCCTCCTCATACCAATGCTAGGGCGTTCGATAAACTCATTGGTAAGACTTTTTTAGATTTTTCATTGATTTTAGTAGTTTGCTATCTTCATAATGAATAAACGTACGAAAATAACTTTTCATAAGGATATTTAAACCGCAACTTTCAGATCGAAGGACTCGAGGTCGCAAATAACTATGTGGCGTCTCCTAATTTTCAACAGTTTTCGCAAGAACTCGATTTTTGACACCTCCGAAATAAATATAATACAATATTGAAAACATTTGTGTAAAATAATGTCTTCCCTCTAGGTGAATTTTTGGAAGTGAAATGCATCAACCCCACATTCATCATTGGACATCCCCAGGTGATGAGCCCCCTGGCCAAATATCACAGATCTACACCCGGTTTGACAGAGAGATTCGAACTTTTCGTGGCGAAAAAAGAAATTTGTAACGCTTACACGGAACTCAACGATCCGATGGTGCAAAGAGAAAGGTTTGAAGAACAAGCGAAACAGAAGGCAGCAGGCGATGATGAGATTCAATTGGTTGACGAAAACTTTTGTACGGCTTTGGAATATGGTCTACCGCCTACAGGTGGTTGGGGGCTTGGAGTAGATCGTCTCACCATGTTCCTAACCGATAATAACAATATTAAGGTGAATTTATTAATGACAATGTTTTGGAATTATTTGGGTTTATAATCATTCGATTGATTATTTCAGGAGGTTCTCCTCTTCCCAATGATGAAACCTGATGACCCAAATAAGCAAAACAAGCCGGAATCGAATGGTCAACCTGAGGAACAACATTAAACATTTTTTTAATGTTTCAACAATAAATTCGATATTTATTCATTCTGGTTTTGTTTGGGGTTTCTTCAAAATGATCATTCACCAATAACAAAACATTTCTTTGAGAAAGCATATGTGAATAACTTTCCGAAGGCGTGCAGCTCTTATCCCTTCCTGAATTTTTAGAAATCAACTTGTGTGAAGATCAAGGCAATAAATATCAAATTAACTCCATTTTACATTATAGAAACAAGATGAACCCCTAGAAAAACTCTGAGAAATTAATACAATTTGCCGAAATTTTTGATAAAAGAAGTATTGACTTCATTCCACAAGCCATTGAAAAGGTCACTTATTTTCTTAATCTCATTTTGGGATTATTCCCAGTGATAAATGAACAGTACTAAGTTTCAACTTTATAATAAATAAATGTGCTCATTGCTAAATTGCTTTTATCAATATTTTCTTGAAATAAGTGTTCTTAATTTTTTTTTATTTTATGAAATCCACAATTTTAGATAATTATAGGTTTAATTATTTAGAAGCTGAATATAAACTGATCCCTAATAAATTCATCTTGCTATATTAAGTTAAAAAAATTATATTTCAGTCTGCAACTAGTTAATAGGAAACGATAATAAGTTCACTTTAGGAATTCTTCATTTCATCATGAATGTTCCTCACAATTTCTAAAATATTCACAGCGTTAGTCCAATGATGGATTTTAGCTTTAATTTCATAGATATTGTCAAACTTATCTTTCATATCCCCATTAATAACTTTCTTAATCAAGTCTGCTAACTTGAATCCGCTTCTGACGAAAGCTTCATCGCAATTTTTCAATTTTAATATCGGACACAAATCGTTTGCACCATCACCAGCGTATAGAATTTTGTTATAAAATACATGGTTATCCTCCTGTTCACTGACGAAGCCTTGTAGAATAACCCCTTTACATAAATTCTTGCTGCTCAGTTCGCAGTGGTCTTGTAAATGGTAAGGTTCAATTTTCAAGAGATTGCCATCGAATTCAGCAGGGTTAGTGAACACTTTGAGAATGTACTTTTTCAGATCGTAATGTTTCAGCCAAGCATCGATGAAGTATGAATTGGAATCACTTATGATAATAACATCATAATTTAAATTGGAAGATAAACTCTTGATCAGATCAATCATACCAGCAACTGGATCCAATTTTATTATTACATCTTTCATGAATTCTTTAGAGCATCCATGAGTATGAAGTAACTCGAAAATTCCTTGCATATATGCTGTCCAACCATCGTTCCGATGAAGTTTTTTCACACTTTCAGGTACTTCTCCAGGAACCATCGAAGCTATAACTGCATCACTATTTAACTCGATGATTGTATGATCAAAATCGAAGACTGCTAAGTTTCTCATATTCTAGCTTGAGGATATTATTAAGGTCTTTTTTTATGTAACTTCTTTGGCTCGGATTGAAATGCCAATTATTACATCAACTGAAATCTTGAATCCTTGTCTGCTTGAGTGTATGACTAGCCATGGGGTATTCAGCAAATATGGTCAACCGAATGTGAAATATAAACAATTTCAGGTTTGAGTTTATTCATTAATTTTGAGTCTGGGTGGCAGTTAGAAAGAAAAGTGATAATTTAGCTAACGTCAGTCTCGCAGAAAAAATTGTAAAACAGATGCATTGCGTATGCATATGCAACCGTATATACATAGAAATCATTTCAAATCTTTGGATATCACAGAGGTTTGTTTACTTTTTTTTTCTATGGTTAAAAATATGATTAATCTGTTCTGTGGTTAAAGTCACAGATTACTATACAACGTTGGTGAGGGGCCAAGGAAAAATAATAGAAGAAGAAAAAAATTTTGTGATATTCAGTGTCTTTGGTTACAATGTTTGGGACGTTTGGGTCGTAAATAAAGGTTATATTTACAGCAATATTCTGGTTTTTCAATTTTATTCTTATATGATTAAAGAATAGGTGTTTAATATAAATCAGCTGTCAGTGAAAGCAAGAAAAAATAAAATGGATTTGACGAGAGATCAAAAATCTTTTCTCGAAGAATGCGATGCCGAGTTTTCTGAAAGATATACCGCCGCTGATCCGGACTTTTCGAAAATTCATGAATCAGGCACTCCTGCTCCACCCATCGTATTTCCGTGGTACGGAAAATCAAGATACAATAATAGAGACGGTGGTAGAAATGAATCCAACAGAAACGACGAAAGGAGATCAGATAATAGAGGAAGTTACAATCGCAATAGAGGCTACAGAGATGGTGGACGATATGGAAGTAGCCAAATTTATTAAAACGCTTTAGTTAAGGAATAAACCATATGCTGAACAAATGTTAGATGAATTATATTCGAGCTGTAAAACACTTATTGTAAATAAAGATTTTATACTTTAGTTATTTATCTAGTAGATAATCCTTCTGTAGTATGATAATATTATGCATTGTTTTCAACAATTATCTACAAAATATTCCTATTTTCGAGGTATTTTATTATATCGGCAATTGTTATCGAATAAAATGATTCACTCGATTAATTTCTAACCTCAAAAATTTCTTCTCGTAATTACAAAAAGTGTAATGAACTGCTGTCATTACAGAATAGAAAGGAAAATAAAATAGTGGACGTACTCGTTACGATAACCTTCAAAGTTTCAATGTGACTCGTAATGAATTCATTCATCCAGTGGTTTTTCGACTTCTGATCATTTATCATTTCATATATCGCTGTCCAGTTGGATCTAGAAAACGTAACGATGGGGTGAGGAATTTTTACTTTTTTAATAAATAGTATATTCGATCATACATCTTGAGATTTCGTGAATAATTTGTATCTGTATTTATGGCTAAATTCAATTCGAAAGTAATTTATTGCTTAATCATTATGGCGAATCACACCACTTCTGTGAAATTTTATTGGGTTCCTAAATTCAATTTTTTTTCCGTTTAATTAAATATATTTGTAACATGTCCTTCAAAATCAGAGAAAAGGATTAATTTGGTTTTGGTAAATGAAATACTACTCAATTTATGAACATATTTTTCGTTGAGAAAATATTTATCAAATAAAATAGTCATACATTTTTACGAAGATGCTGGTATCTATCTGTAGGTAACATGTAACATTATGTGGTGAAAAACGAAGAATTTATGTGGAAAGTGAAATACCTGTTCGTATTTCTTACACATTTTTCGTTTCCCACTATAAAAAAAAGAGGAAGAAAATTAACACACTTTGAATTTCCCAGAGATGCTGATATTGGTCTAATCGGTTTGGCTGTTATGGGCCAAAACCTCATCCTCAATATGGCTGATCATGGCTTCAAAGTGGTCGCATACAACAGATCCCTAGAAAAAGTACACCATTTCCTGGCCAATGAAGCTAAAGGCAAAAAAATCGTTGGAGCTGAATCAATCGCTGATTTGTTATCGAAATTAAAATCCCCAAGACGTATAATGTTACTGGTCAAAGCCGGAGCCGCAGTAGACAGTTTCATCGATCAACTGGTGCCCCAAATGAGCAAAGGAGACATAATTATCGATGGTGGTAATTCAGAATATGCCGATACTCAAAGAAGATCGGAAGATTTGGCAAAGAAGGGAATCAGATTTGTTGGCTCCGGAGTGTCTGGTAAGAATTTCATCTAAAACTTTCTCAATATTCAAACAGAAGAGAACCTACCGTCTCCTTTTAATAATGTATAATAAAATGTTTTAGGAGGTGAAGAAGGTGCAAGGTATGGCCCTAGTTTGATGCCTGGTGGTAACAAAGAAGCTTGGCCCCATATCAAAGACATATTCCAAAGCATTTCTGCGAAAGCCGATGGGCAACCCTGCTGCGATTGGGTGGGAAACGATGGTGCCGGACATTTCGTGAAAATGGTGCACAACGGAATTGAATACGGGGACATGCAGTTGATTGGAGAAGTGTACAATCTTATGTTGGCTTTGGGTATAAGTCAAGAGGAGATGGCGGATACTTTTGAGGATTGGAATAAAGGGGAACTGGACAGTTTTCTAATTGAAATAACGAAAGATATACTCAGATACAAGGATGATAAAGGTGAGAATATACTAACGCAATACAAGAACATTTTGTGAACGTAAATGAATTCTTCAGGAGAATATTTATTACCGAAAATCAGGGATGCTGCAGGACAAAAGGGAACGGGTAAATGGACTGCCATTTCGGCCCTCAACTACGGAGTCCCGGTCACTCTAATAGGAGAAGCAGTCTTCAGTAGGTGCCTCTCCTCCTTGAAATCCGAGAGACAAATCGCCAGCAAAGTTCTTCCCAAACCGTCCACATGTAAATTCACCGGAGACAAAAAGCAGTTTCTGGAAAATCTGAGACAAGTAAAACCCAAATAAACCCTATTCGATCACATATCCAATTCGCTTAAAATTTCAGGCCCTTTATGCCAGCAAAATCGTATCTTACGCTCAAGGATTCATGCTTTTGAGAGAAGCGGCCGCAGTTCACAAGTGGGATCTGGATTACGGCTCTATCGCCCTCATGTGGAGAGGTGGCTGCATCATCAGGTCGGTCTTCTTGGGGCAAATCAAACTCGCCTTCGACAAGGATCCGAATTTGAGCTCGTTGTTGTTGGCGCCTTTCTTTATCGACGCGATCTCTAAGGCGCAATCGGGCTGGAGGAATGTCGTCTCGACGGCTGTTTGTATGGGTAAGAAATATGGTATTCTAATAAATAAAAAAATCCTGAACACATCATTATTTATAAAATGAAAGATTTCATGAATAAGTGGCCTTTTCAAACTGATTATTCTAAAATTTAATCCTTTTTTCTCAGGTGTTCCGACTCCAGCACTGGGCACTGCTCTAGCCTTCTTCGACGGATATCGGTGTGAAAGGTTGCCGGCAAATCTGCTTCAAGCTCAACGCGACTACTTTGGAGCTCACACTTACGAATTGCTGGGTCAAGAAGGCAAATTCGTTCATACCAACTGGACAGGAAAGGGTGGAAATGTATCGGCCAGTACTTATGATGCTTAAAATTCCAATTTATGTACCAAATTTTGCATTTATCTTTCTTTACAGAGGTTTTCATATTTATACACTATTAAATGGTTATTGCTTTGTTTATTTATTTTTTTCATTTTTTCGTCCTGAATACAAAAACTATTGCCTTGTGATGATATGGTGAATGTAAATATTCCGTAAAATCGAATATACAGAACTCAACTTAATAAAATGCATCAATATAATACGTCACAAAATCGAGGCGATCGGTAATTTTTACTTAAATAAAATTTTTAAAAGTACATAAAAATTATGTATAGACTTTACAATATTAACAGTGTGAACAGTCTTTCGAATGGGTTTCGACTTAGTATGAACTACAAAGATCCCAATAAGATGAACCATCTATATCTCCTCTTAGTCTCAAGAAAATTTTCTCTTACGAAACAAAAATATCCCACAACCCCCCAAAAATTCAACAACAGCTTAAATCCCTAAGCCCGATTATTTCAACATTTTTCTTATCATATAGTTTAAAATGCCACCGTTCTTGTAGAATAACAAATCTACTTCCGTGTCGAATCTAAGCGTAACCTCGAATGAAGTTCCGCTGTTAAGTTTGACTCTGACATTTTGGCCGGGTTTTAGATTCTCCGGTAATTCTATATCGTATATTTCTTTTCCTGTCAAACCGAGCGTGTCTGCATTCTGATTAGGTAGGAACTGCAATGGGATGATACCCATTCCAACGAGGTTGGACCTATGGATTCTCTCGAAGGATTCGGCAATCACAGCTTTGATACCCTGGAAAATCGTTAATCAATAATTGAATCATTAAATTGTTTCCGGTGCATAATATAGAATTGTTTACGAAAAATATGGAAGATATAAAAATATTTATTTCCATTTTATGTAGTAATAATACCACTATTCATGATTTCAAAGCGCTCCAATAAAAAAAAATAGCGTGAAGTATTCGTGGATAACTGGTCTTTAAAACACTCGCTCTATTTCGAGCACTCCGGCTTCGCCGTCGTGCTCGAAAAATCGCGCGTGTTTTAAAAACCTTTTTATCCACTTATACTTCAATATACTATTAAATCGGGGTCTCTTATTTCCCTAGCTCTGTCACATGAATATTCTACTAATTATCTTAATTTCCCATGAAATACTTTCATTTATATGGTGAACAAGACTGAATGATAAAAATACCAAATGCATTTTCACCGATATTTAAACAATTCAGAACAGGGCCTCTTGTAGTGCAATTATTAGATTCAATGAACAAAAGCCCAAAAGTCCCCTCAAATTTGCCTCCAACTATATAAGTCTGAAATGATAGCGCTCTTTCTAACTTCCTAGATTTATTTTTGTTATAATCTTCAGTTATTAATGAGCAAGCAAAGTATTTTTCAGTGCATTTCCGGAAGCTCGTTTCTGAAATTGGATTGTTATCATCGAGCGCATTCAAAAGAAAGTAAATATTATGACGAACTCTGTGGTATCTTAATTATAACAAAACTGAATTGTAATGACTGCTCTTCAGTCCTAAATCGGTAATTGATTGCTTGGTTATTTCGACGCAATTCTCGTTAATGAAACGTTAGAAGTCAATTACTTTCAGAGGTTTTCAGCTTTTATTGAAAATATTCGTGTTGCTTACGGAATAGAACAATCGACAGGATCCTCTTTCTGAGGAAATCGGGAAATGTCGAATGTCAGAGATGCATAGAAATTCAGAAATCACCTGACATTCACGCCTACGGTTGTATAGCGCTAATAACATTATGAAAAATTATAAAAGCACTGCCGTGAAGTCGCATTTTCCAGTTTAGAAAAAATTTTCGGCAGAGGTCAAAAAAATTCTCAAACAAAGGCGAAACTCCTGATTTCACGTCAGTGCTTTAGCTGACCAATTTTTTTTTCGATAATTCTCTAGAATTCTATTTATGGTCTTGGTAATGCGATCTGGACAAAATTTCGCACGTAGTTTGAATACATTATTCTTCAGTTATGTGCAATTTCATTCCAATCCAATCAGTAGTTTCGAAATTATCAGGAAAAGAATATTTTGAACGGCCATATTTACGGAACCCCTGGTCTAATTTTGATCATTGATGAACGTGACCGCGACATTCGCGATCCAAAACTACCCTGAAAATTTCAAGTCCCTAGGCCTTTCCCTTCGAAAGTTACAATTTTTTATGGTTCTGGTGATGCGATCTGGACAAAATATAGGTTTAATATACCATTCTCCATTAAAATACAAAATTTTGTCTCGATCGAATCCGTAGTTTCGAAATTATCGAGAAAACTAAATTTCAAACGACCATATTTACGGAACCCCTAGTCTAATTGCGCTCATTGATAAACTTGACCGCTACATTCGAGATCCATACCTATCCTGAAATTCTCAAGTCTCTAGGCCTTTCCATTACAAAGTTATAATTTTCTATGGTCCTGGTCATGCAATCTGGACAAAATTTCACATGAAGCTTGAATACCTCATTCTCCATTTGAGTGCAAAATTTCATCTCGATCGAATGTGTAGTTTCAAAGTAATCGGAAGAACAACATTTTGAACGGTCATATTTACGGAACCCTTGGTGGAATTTTGCCCAATAACGAATAACCGCGGCATTTGAGATTCGAACCTACCCTGAAAATTTCAAGTTTCTAGGTCGTTCCGTTCGGGAGTTATCGTGTATACGGACGGACAGCCTTGAATTTTCCGACGGATTCTTCATCAGTGTGTTGAACATAGTCGATTGAGACCATTTTAGGCTCAAAATTCGAAAAATACAGACATCGTGACGAAATGATATAGCCCTCGTGTAAGAGGAGTTGAGAGTTCGAGCTCTCAAAAAATTGATTAGGTGTTGTTCTCTATTCGGTTTCGAGGAATATACAATTTTTAGTTTGTTATTGTCCTTTTGGCATTTGGTCAATTCTTTCCTAGTAAGTTAACATAAGTTAAGAACATTTTTGTCGATTTACCTACTCACGAGATAAATCCAATCTAACACACAATGTTCTGAAGTTTTGAAAATTTAGAGGTTATAAACGTCAACCATCGCGAAATGTCATCAGGTGACATTCGAATCGAGTTGAGCGCTCAAAAAGCTTTCGAAAGATATGAAAACTGGAACGACAAATCCATTTTTCGGCAAATAGGAAAGAGCAGAACAAAATTTGATCAGTATCTGCCAATACCAATTGTAGCCTTCAAGTAGTGATCGATTTGAAGTCCAGTCGATGATAGATTCCAAGGAAATTGTCCTTTTTGAGCGCTCGTACAACTTACACGAGGGCTATATCATTTCGTCACGATGTCTGTATTTTTCGAATTTTGAGCCGAAAATGGTCTCAATCGACTATGTTCGACTCACTGATGACGAATCCGTCGGAAAATTTGGGTCTGTCCGTCCGGCCGGCCGTAAGCACGATAACTCTCGAACGGATCAACCTAGAGACTTGAAATTTTCAGTGTAGGTTCAGATCCCAAATGCCTCGGTTAAGTTCGTTAATGGGCAGAATTCCACCAGGGGTTCCGTAAATATGGCCGTTCAAAATTTTGTTCTCCTGATTACTTTGAAACGACAGATTCGATCAAGATGAAACTTTGCACTCAAATGGAGAATGAGGTGTTCAAGCTACATGTGAAATTTTGTCCAGATCGCATGGCCAGAACCATAGAAACCATAGAAAATTGTAACTTTTGAACGGAAACGCCTAGGGACTTGAAATTTGCAGGATAGGTGTGGATCTCGATTGTCGTGATTACTTTTATCTATGAGCAAAATTATACTAGGGGTTCCGTAAATATGGTCGTTTGAAATTTGGTTTTCTTGATAATTTCAAAAGTACAGATTCGATCGTTACGAAATTTTGTATACTAATGAAGAATGATATATTCAAGCTACACTTCTCCAGATCACATGACCAGAACCATAAAAACCATAGAAAATCATAACTTTCGAACGGAAAGGCCTAGGGACTTGAAAATTTCAGGATAGGTGTGGATCTGAAATGTCGCGTTCACGTTTAACAATGACCAGAATTATACTAGGGGTTCCGTAAATACGGTCGTTTGAAATTTTGTTTTCTCGATAATTTCGAAACTACGGATTCGATCGAGATGAAATTTTGTATTTTAATCGAGAACGATATATTAAAGCAACATTTTGTCCAGATCGCATGACCATAACCATAGAAACCATAGAAAATTGTAACTTTCGAACGGAAATTTTCAGGGTGGGTTTGGATCACGAATATCGCGGTCACGTTCATCAATGAGCAAAATTAGACCATGGGTTCCGTAAATATGGCTGTTCAAAATATTTTTTTCCTGATTATTTCGAAACTACTGATTGGATTGGGATGAAATTTTGTCCAGATCGCACCACCAAGATCATAGATACCGTAGAAAATTCTAGCGAATTATCGAAAAAAAAATTGGTCACCTAAAGCACTGACATGAAGTCTGGAGTTTCGCCTAAGTTTCAGAATTTTTGTGACAGCTGTCGATAATTCCTTCAATTGATTTCTGAAACTGGAAAATGCGAATCTACCTACAAGGTGCATGTACGAGCGCTCAAAAGCTCCTGCCTTCACGGCAGTGCTTTTGGTAATTTTTAAATATCGTCGGCCTAATTCGTTAACCTGCTAAGTCCATTTTTTGGTCAATTTTACTTTTTGAGCTGATCATAAAGTTCAGACGATTACCTACCTTATGGCATAAGAAATAGGTCGATATCAGTATTCAATGTGGTAAAAAAGCCGTGCACGAAAAACTGCTTTGTACTCAAAAGCAAATCTACACATAGAAAACCTGCTAAATCCCATTGGGGACTCAGTTTTGTACTGACGCTCGAAGTTAGACAATGTTTTGATCGAGTTTTCATTTGCATAGTTTTAGTGAAGGTCAAAATTATAGACAAGTCAAGTTTCTTTTGTTCTATCATTTAAAATATACACTCCTGTGCAAGAAAAAAAACAACAAGTTAATATTTTTTTGTGAAATTTGACGTCTCGTAGTTTCTTTATTTTTAACCCAATTTTCAAATTTTTTCAGCAAACTGTGGATAAATTTATTAACTTCATCTTGGTAATTCATTCTTTTGTTAAAAGCTGGCTTATAAGTTATTATACAGTGTTAATTAGAAGTTTGTTGTTGAACCCTAATTTTGAAACATCGTGTGGAATAATTTCGTGGTCAAATTCTTTCAAAGTACCAATTTTTGTTGAGAACTATTCCTTTCCAACATTTTTTTTTATTCATGTCTTTGAGTACTTTAGTTCATTTTCAAGAACGAAATAAACTTGTCATCAACGATTTACTTCAAGAATTGTGATTTTTTGATGAGGTGAATTGGGGGAGGAAAATTGCACAAAGGCTGTTGCTCTTGTTGAAGATGAACGTAATTATGAATATGTTGCAAGAATTCTTTATGTTCATCGCTCTACCGTCAAAAGAGTAGTCGAAGCTTGCAGACCAGTAACTGGACCCAAATTACTTCAGCGTCATCGAGTAGCTTTACTGAACATTTACATTGGACTTACGGCAACGAAGCAATGTTCTTTTCACCATAGATAAAGGAATGTACATTCCTTTATCTATGCTTTTCACTGACGAATCCAGATTCATATTCTCCAGATGGATGGAAAAGAGTATGGAGAAGGAACGGAGAAAAATTTTTTTTTGGATTGAATTGGGTAAACTGTTGTTCGGAGTTCATTTCCCTTTTGAAAATCAACTTGGTGCACCTGAAGATATGAACCAAAAAACAAAATGTTGAAAATGAATTGTTCTCAACCTAAATTGGTATTTTGAAAGAATTTGACCACGAAATTATTCCACAGGATATTTTGAAATTAGGGTTTAACAACAAACTTTAAATCAACCCGTTATAATAACTAAAAAGCCAGCATTTTACGAAAGACCGAATGAGCGAGTTGAAATTAATAATTGTATCTACAGTTTGCTGAAAAAATGTTAAAAAATGGACTAAAAATAAGAAAACTACGCACGTGGGTATATTTCCATTCAGTGTTACATTATGAAAGCAATGGATCCATTCTCTATAAAACTTTTTATAAGGATGACTAGCAACTTTTACCGCAGAGGTCTTCGCGATTTCATCTTTGTGAGATTAGTGATTTAACGCAATTGCACCAAAACCGACGCAAAATCACTCTTCGGAAAAACTGCTATATCCTCAATCGAATGTAAACTTCATAACGAAAAGCTGCTAAGTGATTTATTTTCCTGATTTTTTCGAACTGTGCTTAAGATTTTCTAAAATTAAAACATACAAAATAACTAGAATCATTATAGGAGCCAAAGGGATTTTCAGAATCTTAACATGTAAAATAGAAAAGATTTCTATCAGTTTTTTCTCTCTCCTGTAAACTATGCCGAAATGGACTTAGCAGGTCAACGAATTAGGCCGACGATATGTTTTTTTCCAAATGGTGCCGAATATAATCATTCTACGCAAGCTATAAATATTGCCATACTCTCTTTCCTGCAAAAGAACGGAAAATCAATCTCAAAATTTCAAAAAAGAATACCTATATTTTCAATGCTACTCACAATCGTTGAGAATTTATTTTTATTACTCATGAACTATCTATTCATTTTTCAAGCAGAGTTATATTGCGTCCGTAATTAAGATTTGGAACAGTTCAAAGAATTTATCCAAAAAGTATAACTAAATTAGTTTTGGGTAAGGTATACTTATAGTTGCTTTTCTGAATTATAACCATGTTATTGACTATTAAAATTGTTATTATCGATTTGACTTCCTAAATGGAGAACTTAGACAACCTCAGAATTGGTCATCAGCAGCACGTAGACTTACCAATAGATAAGGGCCCTTGGCTGCCCAATCTCTGCTGGACCCGGAGCCGTAGTCTTTGCCAGCGATGATGATCAGCGGCGTGTTCTGCCTCTTGTACCTCTCAGCGCAGTCAAAAACGTCCATCTAAACAGATCAAGAAATTCGCTTAACGTTCAAGAAAAATGGTAGAGACCTAAACTTGTCGTGACCTCCGAGAAACTCACCTCTTCGTTCGTGGGCAGATAAACGGTCCTCGGTCCCGGCCTGTTCACGAACCTATTCACCAGCCTGATGTTCGCGAAGGTCCCCCTCGCCATGATGGCGTCGTTGCCCCTCCGCGACCCGTACGAGTTGAAATCCTTCGGCGTCAGCCCCTTCTGGGCCAGATACCTCGCCGCCGGACTGGTGCGCCCTATGGAACCGGCCGGGCTTATGTGGTCCGTCGTCACGGAATCCCCCAAGAAGAGAAGAGCCCTGGCCCCGGCCATGCCCTTCCTTTCGGGCGTATCCGCCGTCATACCCTCGAAGAACGGCGGCCTCTTGATGTAGGTCGAAGAGTCCGCCCAAGGGTACAACAACCCGGACGGCGCGTCCAACGCTTTCCAGTTGGCGGAACCCTCCTCGATCCTCCCGTACACCTCCCTGAACATGGCGGGAATCACGTGCTTCTTCTCCACCTCCTGGATGTCGTCGCGGGTGGGCCAGATGTCCCTCAGGAAGACCGGACTGCCGTCCGGCCTCCTCCCCAGCGGTTCCGTCTCGAAGTCGATGTCCACCGTCCCGGCGATCGCGTACGCGATCACCAGCAGCGGACTGGCGAGGTAGTTCGCGCGGGTGCTCGGGTGGATCCTCCCCTCGAAGTTCCTGTTTCCGGAGAGCACCCCGCAACAGACCAGGTCGTTCTGCTCGATCGCGCTGGCGATGTTCTCGTCGATGCCGCCGCTGTTTCCGATGCAGGTCATGCAGCCGTAGCCGACGACCTCGAAGCCGAGCCGGTTGAGGGCCGGGATCACGCCGGACTCGGTGAGGTAGTAGGTGACGACGCCGGAACCGGGGGAGAGGCTGGTCTTGATGTAGGGCGCGACGGAGAGACCGGCGGCCACGGCCTTCTTCGCGAGAAGGCCGGCGCCCAGCATCACGCTGGGGTTGCTGGTGTTGGTGCAGGAGGTTATCGCGGCTATGATCACGCTGCCGTGGCTCAGGCTGTACTGTTTGCCGTCGAACATGAATTTGGCCTTCTTTTTTTCCGCAGAGAGGCCGAATCCCTTGAAGCCGACCTGCGGGAAAAATATTCAACTTGTTACTAATTCAACTTCGAATCTATCGTAGCTAATGTGGATAATTGGAAAAAGATCCCATGAATATTTGTCACCGATGGAAACATTTTATGAAATTTATAATACTGGTAGTTTTTGAGACATTTACTGATTTTACCTCATTTACTACATATTTGAGAAATCGCAACTCACTCACACACATACATCTATATTTCTCAGGGCGTGATTCTAGAGGTCGAAATATGAAAAAAACTTCATATCAACCTACGTCCTAAAATGCACTCCTAGGTAGTTAGTGCCCCTTCATAAAGCCCCCCAAAAACCTGTAATTTCGCAATTTTCTGTCAAAATTGGACACATTCAAATAAAATTCAGTATGCGGGAGTTTTTGGATGAGCTTAATTGCTAATTGACGATATAAAAAAAATCCAATATCTACCTGTGGCGGAGTTTTTTTTTATAATTTATTTCAATTTTATCTTCAAGAAAAATTCTGATATTTTTCAATGTAAATGACCAATATCTTGATCTTTCTTTCCTTATTATTGATGCAATGGAAATTGTCATCGGAAGCCGTTTATATGACTTAGTGAGGTATTTGAAAGATATCGATTTCATTTCGAAAAGAGAAAGGAGGAACATATCGTGAATTGAATAATAGAAAATAGAAAAAGTAATCTAATTTAAATTTGGAATATCACCCAATCCATAGTACAATATCTAAACGATTGAAAAACCAGTATTGAGATGGACAGTAAATAATAAAGCTCGAGCTCTTATCTGGGACAAATATTGATGCTACCAACTCATCAGATGGCGCAAATGAAAGATAATAAAAAAATTCTATGCATTTGATTTCCCTGCTTTTAAAATTCAGGAATCGAAAAAAAAATCTAAAAAAAATAATAATTTAGAATAAACTAATGAAACTAAGAATCAACTTTTTGGGTCGAGATGAGTTTGACATAAACAGGGATTTTTGATGAGTTTATGAAAAAAAACCTAACGCAGCCAAATTTTATAAACTGGGAGTGAGAGAGTAATTGAAAAAAATAATAATTTAGAATAAACTAATGAAACTAAAAATCAAATTTTTGGTCAAAATAAATTTAAAATAAAGAGAAATTTTTTATGAGATTTCAAGAAGAGAAATTTACGGAGTCAAATTTTATAAACTGGTAGTGAGAGATTAATTAAAAACAAAATTTTAAAACAATAATAATTTAGAATAAACTAATGAAATTAAAAATCGAATTTTTGGGTCGAGATGAGTTTGAAATAAACAGGAATTTTTTTATAAGATTTAAAGGAAAAAAACCTAACGGAGCAAAATTTTATAAACTGGTAATGAGAAAGTAATTGAAAAAAAAATTTAAAAACTAATAATTTAGAATAAACTAATGAACTTAAAAATCAAATTTTTGGTCAAAATAAATTTAAAATAAAGAGGGATTTTTTATAAGATTTCAGAAAGAAAAATTCACGGAGTCAAATTTTATAAACTGGTAGTGAGAGAGTAATTGAAAACAAAATTTTAAAACAATAATAATTTAGAATAAACTAATGAAACTAAAAATCGAATTTTTGGATCGAGATAAGCTTAAATTAAACAAGGATTTTTCATAAGATTTCAAGAAAAAAACCTAACGGAGCCAAATTTTATAAACTGGTAGTGAAAGAGTAATTGAAAAAAATAATAATTCAGAATAAACTAATGCAACTAAAAATCGAATTTTTGGATCGAGGTAAGCTTAAAATAAACAGGGATTTTTTATTAGATTTAAAGAAAAAAAACCTAACGAAGTCGAATTTCATAAACTGATAGTGAAAAAGTAATTGAAAAAAAAATAATTTAGAATAAACTAATGAACCTAAAAATCAAACTTTTGGTCAAGATAAATTTAAAATAAAGAGGGATTTTTTATAAGATTTCAGGAAGAAAAATTTACGGAGTCAAATTTTGTAAACTGGTAGTGAGAGAGTAATTGAAAACAAAATTTTAAAACAATAATAATTTAGAATGAACTAATGAAACTAAAAATCGAATTTTTGGATCGAGATGAGTTTCAAATAAACAGAAATTTTTCATGACATTTGAAGAATAAAACCTAACGGAGCCAAATTTTATAAACTGGTAGTGAAAGAGTAATTGAAAAAAAAATCTGAGAAAAATAATAATTTAGAATAAACTAATAGACTAAAAATCGAATTTTTGGATCGAGATAAGCTTAAAATAAACAGGGATTTTTCATTAGATTAGCAGAAAAAAACCTAACAGAGCCAAATTTTATAAACTGGTAGTTTAAATTTAAAATAAAGAGGGATTTTTTATAAGATTTCAGGAAGAAAAATTCACGGAGTCAAATTTTATAAACTGGTAGTGAGAGAGTAATTGAAAACAAAATTTTAAAACAATAATAATTTAGAATAAACTAATGAAACTAAAAATCGAATTTTTGGATCGAGATAAGCTTAAATTAAACAAGGATTTTTCATAAGATTTCAAGAAAAAAACCTAACGGAGCCAAATTTTATAAACTGGTAGTGAAAGAGTAATTGAAAAAAATAATAATTCAGAATAAACTAATGCAACTAAAAATCGAATTTTTGGATCGAGGTAAGCTTAAAATAAACAGGGATTTTTTATTAGATTTAAAGAAAAAAAACCTAACGAAGTCGAATTTCATAAACTGATAGTGAAAAAGTAATTGAAAAAAAAATAATTTAGAATAAACTAATGAACCTAAAAATCAAACTTTTGGTCAAGATAAATTTAAAATAAAGAGGGATTTTTTATAAGATTTCAGGAAGAAAAATTTACGGAGTCAAATTTTGTAAACTGGTAGTGAGAGAGTAATTGAAAACAAAATTTTAAAACAATAATAATTTAGAATGAACTAATGAAACTAAAAATCGAATTTTTGGATCGAGATGAGTTTCAAATAAACAGAAATTTTTCATGACATTTGAAGAATAAAACCTAACGGAGCCAAATTTTATAAACTGGTAGTGAAAGAGTAATTGAAAAAAAAATCTGAGAAAAATAATAATTTAGAATAAACTAATAGACTAAAAATCGAATTTTTGGATCGAGATAAGCTTAAAATAAACAGGGATTTTTCATTAGATTAGCAGAAAAAAACCTAACAGAGCCAAATTTTATAAACTGGTAGTTTAAATTTAAAATAAAGAGGGATTTTTTATAAGATTTCAGGAAGAAAAATTTACGGAGTCAAATTTTATAAACTGGTAGTGAGAGAGTAATTGAAAACAAAATTTTAAAACAATAATAATTTAGAATGAACTAATGAAACTAAAAATCGAATTTTTGGATCGAGATGAGTTTCAAATAAACAGGGATTTTTCATGCCATTTCAAGAATAAAACCTAACGGAGCCAAATTTTATAAACTGGTAGTGAAAGAGTAATTGAAAAAAAAAATCTGAGAAAAATAATAATTTAGAATAAACTAATAGACTAAAAATCGAATTTTTGGATCGAGATAAGCTTAAAATAAACAGGGATTTTTCATTAGATTAGCAGAAAAAAACCTAACAGAGCCAAATTTTATAAACTGGTAGTGAGAGAGTAAATGAAAAAAAAAATTTGAAAGAAATAATAATTTAGAATAAACTAATGAAACCAAAAATCGAAATTTTGGATCGAGATAAGTTTAAAATAAACAGGGATTTTTCATAAGATTTCAAGAAAAAAAACCCAACGGACCCAAATTTTATAAACTGGTAGTGAAATAGTAATTGAAAAAAATAATTCAGAATAAACTAATGCAACTAAAAATCGAATTTTTGGATCGAGATAAGCTTAAAATAAACAGGGATTTTTTATTAGATTTAAAGAAAAAAAACCTAACGAAGTCAAATTTTATAAACTGGTAGTGAGAAAGTAATTGAAAAAAAAATTTGAAAATATAATAATTTAGAATAAACTAATGAACCTAAAAATCAAACTTTTGGTCAAGATAAATTTAAAATAAAGAGGGATTGTTTATAAGATTTCAGGAAGAAAAATTTACGGAGTCAAATTTTATAAACTGGTAGTGAAAGAGTAATTGAAAACAAAATTTTAAAACAATAATAATTTAGAATAAACTAATGAAACTGAAAATGGAATTCTTGGATCGAGATGAGTTTCAAATAAACAGGGATTTATCATGACATTTCAAGAATGAAACCTAACGGAGCCAAATTTTATAAACTGGTAGTGAAAGAGTAATTGAAAAAAAAAATCTGAGAAAAATAATAATTTAGAATAAACTAGTAGACTAAATATCGAATTTTTGGATCGAGATAAGCTTAAAATAAACAGGGATTTTTCATTAGATTAAAAGAAAAAAAACCTAACGGAGCCAAATTTTATAAACTGGTAGTGAGAGAGTAATTAAAAAAAAAAAATCGAAAAAAATAATAATTTAGAATAAACTAATGAAACTAAAAATCGAAATTTTGTATCGAGATAAGTTTAAAATAAACAGGGATTTTTCATAAGATTTCAAGAAAAAAAACCTAACGGAGCCAAACTTTATAAATTGGTAGTGAGAGTTATTGAAAAAAGAAATTTGAAAAAAATAATAATTTAGAATAAACGAATGAAACTAAAAAACAGATTTTTGGATCAAGAAAAATTTGAAACAAAAAGGGATTTTTTATAAGATTAAAAAAAAAATTAACAAAGCTAAATTTTATTAACTGGAATTGTGCCCAGAGGAATCTCCCAAAGTATCTACGAGTCAAAGATTCGCCCTGTTCCCCTTCAAATTCCACAATTTCATCGAAACGTCAAACATTAATAGAAACAATATCGAAAAATAAGCGCTAAATGGAATCGTTCGAGACGCAATCAAGACAAATAGACTTTCGGCCAAATTGACTTCTAATTACCGAGGCGATTGTGAAAAGAGCGAGGGGTGGGGGGGCAGGACAAACCCCGTTAAACAATATAAATATTCGGCCGATCGGGAAGGTGTTCATAGTCCGAAACAACTTCCCCGAATCTTCGAAGGCGATTAAGGAACTGCTGGTGTGATGTGTCTAGATCTCCGCCATATCACAGCTTTAGTTGCTTGCTCGCACTCGAAGCAGTCCATCCAGATAGGTGAGTGAATTTTTCATTTTTCGCGTAATTATCCGATAGGGACTTTCTTCCAGGCGTATATCCTACCGGTTGTTGACTTTCCGATCAACACTGGTAAGATGCGTCTTCAAGAGATGTCTCGATAACGTCCCGACGAAGCAAGGAAAAATACAACTTTTTAGAGGTGTATCATTTCTGTTAGATGTTTTTTTTTACCATCACTGGGGTGATACATCTCAAAGATATTGTATAGAAACATCAAAACGTGCTTTGTTTTTTTTTTTTTCGTTAAATGCTTCCTCAGTCGTACCGTCCCTGCAGATGTTACTATAACGCATCACTGGGATGGGTACGACTAAGGAAGGTTCGTAGGATACTTCAATGACAATTTTCTCTCTGTTATTTCTTTTCCGGTAGATATTTGGTAGATATTATCACTGGGTTAGAAACAACAGTGA
The DNA here is from genome assembly GCA_963966015.1 of Aphidecta obliterata. Taxonomy (NCBI): domain Eukaryota; kingdom Metazoa; phylum Arthropoda; class Insecta; order Coleoptera; family Coccinellidae; genus Aphidecta; species Aphidecta obliterata. The sequence goes on along the minus strand of OZ014430.1, from coordinate 36,545,828 downwards.
GATATCGTCACAAATCTTCACCTAAATCACGTGGTATTTGGTAATTAGGAAAGGTAGGTAATTTTATGCAATTTCACATCAGGAGAATACAGGAATTTGGCCCTTTTGAGGATTCATATTATATTCTTCTTTTAAAATCTAATATTACCTTATTAGTGAGGCACGCAGCGAAATCAGCTTTCATCTCGTTGACCGAAACTCTGTCGTTGGGCCTCTTTGGACCGCTCACCGATGAAACAACCGTAGCCAAGTCCAACTCGACGACCTGCGTAAAAACGGGATCGTTATCTCCGGAAGAATAGTTCCGGAACTGTTTGGTCGCCTTCAAATACGCCTCGATCAGGTTGACTTGTTGCTCGTTTCGATCTGCGTACAAATAAAAATGCTACTTCTTTTTCAAACTTCAACGCTGAATATTTTCTTCTTGGTGTACTAACTCGGTTGGTGTTGATGAAAATCATCACTGGGATTAGTGTATCAGTAAGATTTATTCTTCCTCGTTTGAGTTTCATCCGAAAATTGTATGTAGTTAATTTTGTTGTAGCCTCCCAAATTTATTGACTATTTCCGATGGTACTTAAATATATGAAGATTCTTGTAATCAAAACTCAAAAGCTCCAATAAATAATTGAGAAAAACAAATTTCATTGTAAGATTATAAAGCCCCTTTGGAAGTGTGTTAAAATTATTTTCGAAAAAGGAATTGATAAGGCTTTGTTCCCATGGAACTCAAGTGAATCTTCTGTCAACACTTGCCCACCACTTTTGTAGGTTTTCATCAGTCCTATTGAAGAATATTTTTCAAAAAATCGAATCGAATTCCATCATGGAAAAAATGTTGTTCCCAACAATTGCAGAAAACTCAGCATGGGTCCTTCCACAAAATGATAGTTTTAAAGGTAATAGCACTTGTCTTGAAGAATTGAAGAAAGCGCATCCACCAGAATTAAAATGAAATAATACATATACTCCGTTCAAGAATTATTGACATCTCGGTTGGCTGTGAAAAATCGAATTTGAGTTGGTAATAGACTATTCAGTAATATTTTGGGTTGCTGAATTCAGGTTGGTATAGGAATAACACTAACATTACCCATAGAAATCTTGCTTTGATGATTTTATCGAAGATATTGGTGAATATGTAATTATAAAAATTTGCTCTGAATTTGAGTTATTTTTGTCTTATGCTATTAAAATGGCTGGAATTGACCAGGATACATCGCGCCTAACAAGAGAACGCCAGGCAGATTGTCGGTGTTACTTCGAGTTTTCCAAAGATTTGACATATATTTCCGCTAGTGTTTCAGGTGAACTGTTATTCACTGACTCAAAGTGTATTCTGATTGATCAATGTCTCTTAAATTTTCAGATTTCACCAAGCCCTGTCCGTAGAATATTAGCATGTTATTATAGCCTGGAATTAGCAGTGGAAGAAAACCTGTGCGATATGATTATTCCTTCAAAGAGACATTGAATGACTTTGTTTTTGCTAGAATTAAAAACGATGAATATATCAGTTTAGATATCCTTTTTGAACTGGCCAAAGAGCACCTAGATTTCAATTGATCAAAGTCAACATTATATTATATCATAAAAAAAATTGAATACAAATACAAAAAAGTTGATCGAAGGAAAATTCTTACTGATAAACAGAAAAATATAATAGAAATAGTACAATATTGTGATAAATACCGAGAATACATGGAACAAAACGTAGAATTCATTTATCTATTCAAATTTGTCAGTGGACACTAGAAAATAATCCAAAAGGGAAGCCGAGTATATTCAAGGGTAAAGGCAGAAGGTGCACTATTTCGAATGCTGGAACAATTGATGGATTTTTACCTGGATGTGATCCGATTCTTGACAGTGGTATGTATGATAATGATTAATGATAAATGATAAGGATTACTATGAATGGTGAATTATTTCATAAATGGGTTATTGAAATATTGAAAGGATGCCCAGCAATAGGATTATGTCAGCTTATTCAATAAACACATCCAAATCACTACACTATGTGGAAACAAAGTTATCATTCATAGATATTTTAAGTTTATTTATTATACTTATACTGTATAGTACCCTGTCCACATTCCCTCTGCTAATACACATGCTATATTGTTCCCAATTCAAAAGTATACTGAATAATTGTAAAATTTCATGTCAAAATTCTTCATGTACTACACAGATTCTTAATTTTTGTTTCTCTCTTATTTTAATAATAATATATATCGCACCCGTCGTAGACTAAGGAGACAACTCAAAAAAGGTCCATTTTGTGTTAGTGACGGTATTGAACTCAGGAAGTATCCCTTTGCTTACGTGCAATATCAGAATAACTCTAGTTGGCCTCTCCGCCACATAAGAGACTGTTCGTGAAAAAAGGTAACATTTCAAATTTTTTGGAAAAACAGTGGAATATTCCACCACGATGGGAAAAATTGCATTAATTGAATATTGGGTGCTAGAGTTATAATGTTCAAATGGATTGCTGCAGTTATTACGAATGTTCAGCATGTTAAATTGAGTAGGTACACAAAAGTATAGAACGAAAACTTCGGTAAACCAAAACTTCAAATACGATTTCCCAACAAAATCAATTTTTGAGTTGTCTCCTTATTCTATGACGGGTGCGATATTATATCGAATGAAACTGTTTGGGTAACACATCGTAGATCTTCATGCACATGTATTTCACATTATTCTGTGCTAGTGTCAATTGTTGCCTCGGGTATACATAAGGATCAATTTTCCAAGTTGGGTTGTTGTTCAGAAACGGTTCAAATAGTTCACTGTGGCTTTGTAGGAAGATAACATACTTCAGCACATATATTGCTGTTAACGTCAGGATTTTATTCCTTTTGAAAACACTTCTACAAGTCTCTCTATATTTCATTCTATACATAGCTCGGATTGCTTGCTTTTGTGTTTTGAATATTTTTTTCCGATGTACTGTTTCCCCAGTAAACAATGCCATATGAAAGGGTTGACTGAAAATTGGCTGTGTATAGGAGCTTCAATGTATCTTGTTGGATATGGTATTTCATACTATTGAGGGTGTAGATTATGGTGGTGAGTTTCCTGTTCAAGTTTTCTATTTGGGAGTTCCATTTTTTAATATATATAACGTTGAACCTGAATTCCCATTTTTAAACTGCAGTCGAAATATTCCAGCTTAATTAATAATTATTCGCTAATTCGTATACTGAACACTTTTCTAGGTTATATTTATGTTTTATTTCTATGATTAAAACAGTAACTTTTTTGTAACTAGAAATGAAGCCTCGACTGGACGTTCATGGCCTGCTTCGATAATTAATAATTCTTAAATGGACTATACATGAAGTACAAAAAAAACATAAATGCGAGAATGTCAACTTACTGGTTTGCCTAAGATATTCCAGGGATATTTCATCAACAGGGAAATATCCCACTGTAGCCCCATATTCTGGACACATGTTAGCGATGGTAGCTCTGTCGGCTATCGATAAAGCCGTCACACCTGGCCCGAAAAATTCCACAAATTTTCCAACAACTCCCAGCTGCCGAAGGTGCTGAAATTGAAGAATAAAAAGTTTTTTCCCCAATACATCATCCATAAACTAAAATTATCCATATACTAAAATTATTTTTTCGAAACCACAGAAATGTTAAGACAAAACTATTTAAAACGAGAGGCCGAAGGCCTCGAGCAATTTTGAAATTGCGAAAAAAGAAAGAAACCGGGGGCGCGAAGTGCCCCCCGCGTTTTCGTTCGATCATCCCCGATTAATGTTGACATTCCAAATCATGGCCGATTTGTTTACATTCATGTCGAGATGGAAGTGCTCGAAAAATATGAATTCAAAATAATGAAAGATAGAAATCTAAGTGAGTAAGTAATTAAAACGTTATTCCATCGTAATAATATATATTTCAATTCCAGTAAAGTAAATAACGAAAAAATTGGGAGCTCCAAGACATCACTTCAAAGTCCCAATGATCAGTGTTTCAAAAGTAATAATTGCAAATAAATAGGTCCTGCTTTAGCTTTTCCAAGTAAGTCCAGACAGTATACGACGAAATTCAAAAAGATATGAAGAAAACAGTTGGACTAAGGAAATAGGTAGAAATTTTCAAAACAAGTCTTCGTATTTTCTGGAAAATCGGGCAAAACGAGATGGAACTGAAAAAGCAGGAGTTGAATCATATGAAAATTGAACGTTTGCGAGTGAGTAGGAAGGCTCTTTCCGTTTTCACTATAAGAGTATATTGAGTGAGACAATATTTGGATAATTTATTTATCATCAATAACCCCCAAGGAAGAAAAGAGGTCAAATCTTCGTACAAAAATCTGAAAGAACAACGAATTAGGGATGAAAAGCAGGTAAGAACGATATACCAAATCGTTCCCATAACTTTTTCGAGACAGTTTCATTACTTTTAGATATTTTTCAGGATTTCACGAGGAAAAACAACTACAGAGCAAGTGAAAATAGAAATTTTGAGAATATAGCTTTCGAGGGGTTCTTCATAAGGTATATTAGATTGAACATTATTCCACCCCCTATTTAGAAGGTTTAGGATGTTTTGTCTTGATCGAATCGAATAAATATCATTGTTCGACAAACCGATCACACCAAAAATGGAACAATCAAAAGTAAACTTCTTGGGGTTATCCAAATGATTCGAATCAGATTGAATATAGTGTCTTGAAACTATTCCACCCCCTATTTTGAAGGTTTAGTATGTTTTGTCTTGATCGAATCGAATAAATATCATTGTTCGACAAACCGATCACAGCAAAAATGGAACAATCAAAAGTAAACTTCTTGGGGCTATCCAAATGATTCGAATCAGATTGAATATAGTGTCTTGAAACTATTCCACCCCCTATTTTGAAGGTTTAGGATGTTTTGTCTTGATCGAATCGAATAAATATAATTGTTCGACAAACCGATCACAGCAAAAATGGAACAATCAAAAGTAAACTTCTTGGGGCTATCCAAATGATTCGAATCAGATTGAATATAGTGTCTTGAAACTATTCCACCCCCTATTTTGAAGGTTTAGGATGTTTTGTCTTGATCGAATCGAATAAATATCATTGTTCGACAAACCGATCACAGCAAAAATGGAACAATCAAAAGTAAACTTCTTGGGGGTATCCAAATGATTCGAATCAGATTGAATATAGTGTCTTGAAACTATTCCACCCCCTATTTTGAAGGTTTAGGATGTTTTGTCTTGATCGAATCGAATAAATATCATTGTTCGACAAACCGATCACAGCAAAAATGGAACAATCAAAAGTAAACTTCTTGGGGGAATCCAAATGATTCGAATCAGATTGAATATAGTGTCTTGAAACTATTCCAACCACTATTTTGAAGGTTTAGGATGTTTTGTCTTGATCTAATTGAAAAATATCATTCTTCGACAAACCCGCTCGGTTTGTCGAAGAATGATATTTAATATAAGCAAATATGTAATTTCAAGAATAACCTTTTTGTTAAGCATGCTAATTTTATTTTTCTTTCATATTTTCAGAATTATGGAAACAAAATAATCCATGGTGGATGAAGAATTAATGAAGGAATCTGGAATTTTGAATGAAATATTTGACGTTGGAGAATTATTATGAATTTTGTAAGGAAATAAACTGATTTTGAGGAAAATATTTGGTGAATATAATTGAATAACTTTTCTTTCGATATTTCAAAATCAATTTTCGGTGGTTTCGAGGAAATTTCGTAACGTATATCGTGGATAAACTAAGCCCCGCCCCCTTCGATTGACATTTTAGGACAGGACCGTTCTTGGCCCTTCTGGCAATAATCAAAATTATTTCTTCTTTGTTTTCTTCACCGAACTATTCGAAAATGTGAATCTACCCCCAATTTATTATGTGGATCTCCTGGCTTACTAGATCAGCTAATAAACAAATCACTCACTTTAGTTATGGTAAGAACAAGATCGGTTGAAGTAACATACTGATTCAAAGAACCATACAACTTGTAACCAATGACTTCCGGAAGTAGCATGCTGATAGATTGTCCCAACATTACGGCTTCTGCTTCTATTCCTCCTACACCCCATCCCAGTACACCTAGACCATTTATCATCGTAGTATGAGAATCGGTTCCAACCTTAAGAGAAGAAGCAGTTCATTAAATTAATGAACTCATACTTTCAAGAGGTGAAAAATATTATCAACTTGAATAAAACAGAATGAACCTTTCGAAAGTAATGCAACATTCAGTTCATTCTTATAAATTAATGAAAAATCATACTGAGATATTATCTAACCTCAATGTCACAAACTGAAACATCAAAATTTTCACGAAGTTGAAAGAAATATTACAAGTGATTTGGAAAAACTCACAACAGTGTCGGGATACAAAACTCCACTACTTCCCGTGAACACCACCCTAGCCAGATACTCCAAATTCACTTGATGAACAATACCGCTTCCAGGCGGTACAATTAACATATTGTTGAAGGCTTTCGCTCCCCACTGAAATAGAAATATTCTTTTAAATTGAAATATCACAAACCGAACAAATTACCTTCAGGAACTTGAATCTCTCGTGATTCCTCTCAAACTCCAGGTCTTGATTTTTCTGCAGCGCATCGGAACTGAAAACGGAGATTCAAAACTCGTAAGAATTGAATGTATTAAAACTTACGTTCTGGTGAAATCTACTTGGATGGAATGGTCTATCACTAAATCGGCGGGACAGATTGGATTTATTTTTTCTGGATCTCCTCCTAGTTCCTTTACGGCATCTCTCATAGCAGCGAAATCGACAACCGCTGGTACTCCTGTGAAATCCTGGGGAAAACGAGGGTTTACGTTGACGAAGTATACATTTTAATTTTAACTCACCTGAAGTATAACTCTAGCTGGCTTGAAAGGGATCTCGATTCCTCCAGGTATTTTTTGATTTTGCTCCCAATTTAATATTTTCTCTACATCTTCTTGTTTCACTTGGAAGTTATCACAATTACGAATGGCAGATTCCAATAAGACTTTGATTGAAAACGGCAATTTGTCTGTATCATAAAAAAAATGTATTGGATATAAAAAATGAACATAAATTTGGATTTTTCACATTACCATATTTATCTCCTAACGCTGAAAGATCGTAGTATTTCAATTCTTTATCCTGAAGTTTCAACACCTTCAGATATTTCTCATATGGGTTCATTGCTGCGAATATGAATACGTGAAGTCAATACAGCGAATCTTATAAACTTCCAGAAAAGATTCTGGACATTTATATACTTACCAGCCATAGCGCAAAGCTTCAAAGTCACGTAACGTGGCTATCTAAAATAAATTTGAATATCTAGGTATTTTTTATGCCTGCAGTCAAATCGAAAATTTAATGGGTAATTAAGAAATAGGAGCAGTTAATACATGATGAAAATTTTTGAATACTTGGTGATTTGGTATATTTGGAATAATTCGAAATTTACCTTCGAATTTCGAATTCCGCGACCTTTGAAAACAAAATAGTAGAACGGGGAAAATGACACAATTGACATCGATCAGTTGACGTGGTTGTCAAAAATGTTAAAAACGAAAATAGATTTTTGATTTGTCGTCGATCTGATTATTAGTATTCTTGGTTTGATATCACGATAATAAAAAACAGAGAATGTCTGAAACCATCTGTAATTATTCTCTCAGTAATCTTCGCTTTAAATAACTATATAAAGAAGGGAAATAATATGATTTTCAGGATGAATGCAGTTAATTTCACAACTGAAACATTAACCATTTATGGCGAATTCGATATACAATGATTATTAATTACTGGAAAATTAAGTTTGATTATTTACTTTATTTCCTGACTATTGCAATTTCTTTTCCTGTTACAACATAACATATCGAATATTTAATGCTCAAACCACTAGGTTTTTTCATAAAAACTAATCTTTATCTAAAATATCTACAGAATTATGATTCTTTTCTTTATTTACAGAATATTCATATCAATATTTCACGCCAAACCATAGTGCGAAAAGATATTCTTATTCAGTAGTAGATTTAATTTGATATAGGGGTGAGTGTGGGTTGACATTTTTTCACCTCTAACGATTTCGAAGTTTTTCATTGAAAATAATGAAATAATAAACGAGTAAATTAGATGAAGGACAAAGACGTTCCTAAATGGTGTCAATTAAAGTTCCTGTGTAGCAAATGGACCGAATAAAAATTGTTAGAAATATACGGAAAATAAGCCGGAGGTTATTTCGTACGATGACGGATGACGGTGGTCAATCTGGAAGGGGTCCATGGATCCGACTAAATTAGTAGAATGAGACGGTTGTATAAGAATAGTACAGCAAATTTATATTATTTCTGATAAGGGAAAGATAAGAGTTTCCTTTTCTAGATAAACCAACAAACTATTCATGTGTTTAGATATCGTCATCTGAGTGCAATCAAAATCTCAGCTATACGTATTATGGTCGGGAATTTCGTGCAGAAAATTTGAACTTCCCACGTCCAAAGTGTCGGTGCTCGGCTTGGAAAAATTAAGGTGTAAGTACATAGGTGTAAGAAATTATTTTCAACACGCCCATCAATTGCATCGATCTAGGAGATTCTAGAAAATTTTAAAATTAGAACTGTGTGTCACACTCTTCAATTCAACTTTTCGAAAATAAGACATATTGAGGGAATTAAATCAATAACGATATTTCGAGAAAATTCTTCATTCGATTGAAATAAAATATGTAAATAAAACATCTGCTCACGTATTTGCATAATAAGGAAATTTCAACATTACTTGCCCAACACCGTAGAAATAAATTTATTCTGGTACAACATAGCTCTATGCCTATAAACGGTTTTAGAAAAACCCAAGCGTTGAAATTTTCAAAAAACAACGATTAGTGTGTGTTTGTCGTTCTTTCGCGTCCAAATGGGTCAACGGTTTGGCCATTTTTTTTTGCAAATAATGAGTCGGAAGGTCAGGGGGTAACGTGAACTCTACTTTCATTCAGAAAATACTTTATTTCTTCAGGAATTAAATTTTGAAAACTAAGTACGGATCACAAATTGGTGAATGCGCCAATAACTCTGGTATGCAGAGAAATAAATATTTTATTCTATGAATATATTTCTATGCAACATCTTGAAAAAATTTCTCTACCTAACCTAAAGTAAAATCTGGATTCATAAAAATTTAAATTATAAGTATGGAAAAAAAAAGTTTCCCAAGGAAAATATCCCACTTATGCATCACTCACCATTATGTATTTATAGTTCTAAAACCTGTCTACAATAATATTGTTATACCTGGTACGGAATTTCTTCACTTTTCATGGTCGCAATATAAACATTACCATTATAAGAAAAATCGACAATGCCTCGAAGAGGTGGTATACAGAATACTTAATTCAGTTCAATTATTATTCGATTAATACGTTGTCCCCTTATGCGTCTTCCATTCGAAGAATCGCTATTGTTTTATTCATCATTTTCTCGAACATGGTATTGAGTTCTTATTTTTCATCCTGCAGAAAATGGTGAAAAGCGTGAAAATCACTGTCGTCGGCGACGGAATCGTCGGGAAAACTTGCCTTCTGATTTCATACACACAAAATAGGTTTCCTGAGGAGTATGTGCCAACTGTGTAAGTTTTGAATACATTTCTTATTATATTTGTGGATTGAAAAATGCTTTTTTTTAAGGTTTGAACATTATGGTCAGAAAATATGTGTAGATGATGAAGAATTTAACATGACACTATGGGATACAGCAGGTCAAGAAGATTATGAACGATTGAGACCGTTATCATACCCCAATGTATGTATTTTCAATTTGAATAATTTTTCACCGTTTTTTCCTTACAATTTTTATGGGGTTTTTATTTACAGACAGATTGTTTTCTTGTCTGCTTTTCAGTAGATCAAGGACTGGCTTCGTATGAAAATGTTACAATGAAATGGGTACCTGAGGTTCGTCATTATAATCCAAGCACTCCCATCATTTTAGTAGGTATGTGTCTTATGAAAATTCAGCAAAATAAGGATACATAATTGAATTATTATAGCCACAAAGATAGACTTGAGAGATGACCCTACGAGAAGTTGTTACACCAAACACGATGGTAAAAAATTGAAGAGGAAAGCCAAAGCCCATGCCTATATGGAATGTTCAGCCAAGACTAGAGAAGGTTTAGAAGAAATATTCGTAGAGGCTATCAGAATTTACAGAAAAGCAAAAACGAAGCCGAAAGTTAGACAATGTGTTCTTATTTAATTTTTATCGCTATTATAACTTTCAAACTTTGAGAAAATGTAATTTCAAGTTGATTTTTTCTATGTGAAGAATTTCTGTACAAAATTCGATGAAACTTTCGCATAATCTCCAGATATTTCTATTAAATATCATTTGACATTCCACTTTGAAAGTTGCCGGATATGGAGCGTTATAATAAACAAAATTTTAATTATCACACTATATTTATAATATGTTATATTTTCAGTATTCATATTAATAATAGTATAATAATTTATTTCAATTTCTTTGTGGGAAATGTGCGTTGCTAAATATATTTTCAGAACTATGTCGATTTTCGTTTGTGCCTTTTATTCGAGACGAATTGTTTTGGGTACAATTTATCTCCATAGAATTAGTCAAACAAATTGATTCGACATCAGAAAGTAATGGAGATAAAATCATGGAGTACAAATCCTGTGCAGGACTGGGAATTCCGGTTAGATTGTCTGCAAAGGAAAAGCTCAATTTATTATTCATATTTTTTGTTTTCTTCAACACTTAAGATTTATATTTATACGGGATAGTAATTTTTGCATTCAATTCTGAACATCACCATTACACATTCTCAACTTTCCGTACTGTGCCTTGGTGACCAATTAGAATGAAGATTGCGGATTTTGTTGAAGTATCGGTCAAAAAAATGTCTCATTCAGGTGAAATGGTGGTTGTTGAATTCAATACTTGAGCTTCTGACAAATATACATGGTGTTTCCTGAGTGGTTGGCCATAGTTTAGTGGTGAATGCAGGTCATCCAGGCCTTTCAGAAAAGTTACTTGTTTTGTGTCCTAAGGCTATTAGTTTAGGAGATACAGGGTGATTTATGGATTCTGGTAAGAATTTTCGATTGCCATAACTTTGGAATCTGTGGTCCGATTTCGATCAAATTTCATGGGTTTGTTCACTTCAGACTGTCCTTTCAAATGGCTCACAAAATATCAATATTTTCAGGGCAGTACTCAGAACATCAGGGTTTATCTTTCAAGCCTCAAAATGTATATTTTTTACATCACCTAAAGAAATGTCGTTATTGCAACTTTTCTGAAAGGCCTGGATGACCTGCATTCAACACTAGAGTATGGCCAACCACTCAGGAAACACCCAGTATATTGTGGAAAGAACGAAGGATAGAATCTAACTTTATAAAAAACAATTATAAATCTAAATATGAATTATCATAGGTTGTTCTTGTATTGTTATTTCTCAGCTTTATGATTTATAGAAAATTCGAAGATATTGCAATCATATTTGTATTGAATTTCATGACTATATTTTAATAAACGCTTAGGAAAAACTTCATTATATGATTCACATGATACTCACCAGTAATCTGGTGATTTCTCATAGAATAGTTGTAGAAACATTGGTAATCATTTCCGTCAGGAATAGCAGATTTCGAAGGCTCATCTTTCTTGCCCAGCAAGTAACTTCCCTCCCCTCTGTTTGATTCCAGAGAGTCTTCCCCGAGCTGTCTTGTGGAGAGGGCACCTTCTATATCTGTAGTTTCCATCAAAGCACTATTAATACTTATCGTTTGGGAGGGAACACATTTATGGGAGCGTTGACTCACTTTGTATCGAAATTTCTTCCCGCAACTTTTACAATCATAGGGCATCGCTCCAGTGTGTATCCTTCGATGGACTAGATAAGACACCCGTTGACGAAAACATTTGCCTATGGTGAGATTTCGTTTAGTCTAAACTATAGTGCAGAAACAAAAATATTTGATTTACCGCAAGTCTCGCAGCTGAACGGTCTCTCCCCAGAGTGAATCCGAGCGTGGTTCTGCAAGGTCGACAATTCCTTGAAGGACCTGCCACATTCGTTGCAGGTATGTGGTTTTTCCGAAGAATGATAGAGCATGTGCTTGTGGTAAGACTGTTGGAACGTGAATGATTTGTTGCATTGAGTACATGTATATGGCATTTCACCTGGAATAAATCAATGGATACGCTGAGAACAATAACCTACGCTTAAGAGAAATGTTTAGAGTTTGGGACGAATCGAGACAATTTTAATTAGGTCCTAGACATCTTTGGGAACTTGTGTGGTATGTTAATTCAAGAATATCGTTATCCATTTGAGCCTCGATAAGGCTGACGAGATCCATTTCCATCTTTGGGAACTTGTGTGGTATGTTACTTCAAGAATATCGTTATCCATTTGAGCCTCGATAGGGCTGACGAGATCCATTTCCATCGGAAAAAGTCATCTTCCTAACACTAATAATTAATTTACGAGAACCGAGAACAGAACAATGGTTAAATAATTCATAGAACATTTCCCAAACCCTAAACTACAGAGAACAGACCATAGACAACTTAAGTTGTCTATGCCACAGACAAAAAATTAATAATTTTTTACCTGTGTGTAATCTCTTGTGTTTTTTGAGGAAATACTTCGTCGTGAACATCTTCCTGCAAATGTCGCATTCCCATTGTTTTCCATCGCCGACTTTAGCAGTTTCCGTACCGACCGAGTTCTTTCCAACACCCGTTTTGGAAAAGCCATAATGTGCGACGCGTAGATGCACGATGAGACTCCCTCTCATCTTGAATTTCTTGCTGCATAAATGACAATGAAAATTATAAATACCAGTTTCCTTGTCCGGATTCGTTTGGTGCAGCAGTTTCTGATGCAAATCTAGGATGGTCTGGTCGGTGAATGCGAAATCACAAATATCACAAACTATAGAAGCAGTTGCAACGTTAATCAGCTGTTCTTTCTCTTGGGATTGCGGGTTTCCAAGATCCTTCTGACGATATTCGGACTTGCCCACTTCTTCAGGGATGTTTTCTGTCTTATCTACGTGGATATTCATGTGACTGAATAAATGAATAGTCAACTTATCCAACCCCATCACGGATTCGTTGCAAACGGGACAAACGAGTTGCGATGTAGCGACACTGATCAAACTTGAACGTAGAGAATGTACATCTTCGAAATGGGGAAGTTTGCACACAGGACAAGGTAATAATCCCGTATCTACGTCCATAATTGAAGCACAATATTACTTGTACGACATTAGAATAATATTCTCAGTTCGTAATGTCTTAAACCTATCTATTTTTAAATTTAGAACTTGGCGCATCGCCAATTCATCTTCCACTGTTGTAGTCTCCTGGATTCAACCATAACGCCAATATTTTCAAATTTTAAAGCGTTTCACTGAATTGGAATTCATTTTACCAATATATATTTTCGAAATTGTGCGAGAATATTGAAATCAACAAAATTGTGTGCAGAAATCTTACTATAGAAATACATTTGCGTCCTCTATAGTCCAGTAGCGGAAGTTATCTGTACCTAGAATGTATAGGGAAGAACCACGGAGTGGGCGACATCTATTTTAATCCTTTGAAATAACCGAATGGTGAACAACAAACTAACGTGTGTGTGTTTATATGGGAAAAGTGTGAAATATTTGTATGATTTTGAGTCATTTATGTATCGAAAGTGATATATATTTAGATGATTATTTATGGACAATTGTTTCAAATAAACCGTATGCGAGCTGAAAATGCAGCGGATTGTAAGAGGTAATGTGGGAATAAGATCACGATGCTCTGTTCCTCAATGCTCATCTTCTGAAATTTCTTTGCAAAAATTCCCGTTGAATCCCAAGTCAGTTAAAAAATTGCAGACAATCTTGAAGATTGGGAAACGTATCTCAAAGAAGTTGTAACTTTGCAGCAAGCACTTCCCGAAAGTTGATTTTTCAATAATTTTCTATAATATAGTGGTCATTTGCTATCACATCCACGTTCACCCACATAATCAAAAATGTCCAAAGTGGTTATCTCGACTTTTACAGGCATTATTATTAATTCCGTAATCTTATGAAAAATATTTGATGACAGAATAATTTCGACCATCATTCGGCCCGACATCTTGTGATTTTCAGCGCCATCTAGCGGTGCGTGATTTTTCCCTATACTAACAAAATTGTGTACAGAAATCTTCTTATCTAGAGTCGAGTAGCGGAAGTTATCTGTACCCAGAATGTATTTAAGATTGAATAAATGCAGGTAACCATAGGAAACCCTTTCTTGCGTTTCTTTGGAAACCTAGAAACGAATTTTCCTAATAATACAAACCTTCAAATTAATGAATCGCTAGTCTCGAACAGTCCTCGAATTTTCCCAAGATGATGCAGTCGGAGTTTTTGAAAGATATCCTCAAAAACTTGGGATGGAACGACGGATTTCAAATACCAGTAGCCAACGATGAAAATAGAGAGTTGGAGGAACAGGTCGCTAGACTTACTTTGGCGAGGTTGAAGGCGAAAAACGAATTCGAATTATCTGCGCAAAAGTACGATGCTTTGGAGAGACATCACAAATTTGTTTCTCAAGAAAGCGAGCAAGTGGAGGTATTTGAGTCCTTTTCCCTAATTTATGATTGGTAACTGTTTTTATTCTTTAAGAAACTGATATCGGCTCATAAACAGCAGCTCGATACGGAAAATCACCATTTACGAATAGCCACAGCGGAGAAAACTCGTTTGGTACATGACATTCAAGAAAACTGCAAAAAAACGAACGAAATTAAAGAGAAGAATGTTGAGAAAAAAGGGGAAGTTAAAAGGAGTATGGAAAAAATAGATAAACTCAAGAAGCAAACTTTCTGGGACGAGGAGGCATTAAAAGCATGGGAGGAATCTTTGAAAAAAAGAGACGATGACAATAATATGTTGAAAAAGTTTTCAAAGCAAGATGAGAAAAAATTTTTAGAACTTGAAGCAAAACGGGCAAGTTTGCAGCTAGAATACATGCAGAGGCAAAAAACTGTTGCAAAAATGGTCAATGATCTTATAAACTATGAATCTGTTTTAGAAAGAACAGGTAAATATTTTATTCGATATCTCATTCAAATTTTCATAATAATTCATTTTAATAAATTTATAGGTAAAACTATACAAAGTCAAATAGCCGAAAGAAATTCTCTCGTCGTACAATGGAAGGAAACAGTTAAGATCCTCCATCAAAGAGACGACGCCATCTCCGCACAGCAAGATAAATTACTCGATACAATAGAAGTCACCGAGAAAGAGAAAGAAACACTGAATAACGAAGAAAATTTACTCAATATAGAGAAGAATAACAACAGGGAGATAGAGAGGGAGAACGAAGATCTGAACTCTCAGTACTCCAGGTATCAAAGGGATCTAGACAAAGTTATTCAGTATGTTCTATTTCTGAATAGCGAGGTAAGAAATTGAAAAGTATTACTATAATAACTGGTGTTCGGGCTTCGATAAATTTCTAAGAATTATTCATCCATAGGAAAACAGCATGAAGCGTCAAGTAACAAAAACCGCAAACGACCTGGAGAACGAGAGGTGCAAAGCGAAAACGTTGAAGAGAGAAACGGAAAACAAATATAAGGACATAATAAACTTAGAGAAGAAGATAGAGAAGTTGATGGAAAAGTTCGAAAGTTTGAAGATCGCCAATATGAGCGTATCGGAGAGATGCAAGCAGCTGGAGAAATTGATCGATTTCGAGGCGAAACAGCACCACGTCTTCCTGAGCGACGGCGACAGGCTATCGCAGACCCTCTTCCGGGTCCAGTCGAAACTCAGCGAACAGGTCGAGATAAGTGGAAACAGGGAATTAGAAATCGCCAATCTTGCTACTCTAGTGGATGGGTTACAGAAGATGACGAAAGAAGCGCAAGCTAATGTGGACAAGAGGAAAGAGGTCGTTTATAATATGGTAACGTTTTAATAATGAAAACAACAACACAATATTAAAAATAAAAAATTTTTAGGAATTCAAAATTGACCAGTTGGAAGAGAAATTGACACTGATAGAAAAACAAAAAAATACCGACGACGACGAAGATGTTTACAACAGAATAAAGATATTAGAGAAGGATTACGCGGAACACACAGAAGTGAGTTGATTATTTGTTTATTCGAGAAAAAAATAAGTAACTTTCGTTCTTCGCAGACAAAAAACCTCTTACAAGACCAGATATCGAGAATACAAGACGAGATGCGTAGATTGACGACGGCGATCACTAATGACGAGGAAAAATTGGCTGTTTTGCATAACAAGTTGCAAAACGAAAAGTTAGATTACGAAGGGGGATTGAAACAAGTCGCTGCCGCTAAATCTGCAGCTCAGGAAAAGCAAGTCGAGGAGAACATTCTGATTTTGAGACTGAAGCAGTTCGACCAAAGTATGAAGAAAGAAGAGAGCGAAATATATAATCTCCAAAAGATGAAAGTAAACTTGGAACAGGCCATGCGAGAGAGGGAGCTGGAAGTTAAGAGTAAAATGGAACTGTTACACGTTCAAAAACGCAATCTGGACGAAGACCGGGGAAGGCTTAAAAGCGATTTGAAGGGAAGAGAGTTGAAAGTGGACCAACTGCAGAGTAAATACCATCTGGTAACCATGTCCTTGGGAACGGACGAAGAGGGACAAACTCTATCCGTTACTCACTACAAGTTGAAAGCCGCCCAAGATAAATATTTCTTGAAGCAACGGGGCGATTTTTTGGACGATAAGATAAAGAAAATAGAGAAAGAAATCGTGGCGATGGAAAATACACTGAAGATAGTTAATTTGACTAATGCGGCTTACAAAAAAAGCCTGAGTGAAGTGGAAGACACAGGTACCTACATAAATTGTAACGTAATGTATTTTACATCGAGAATTTTCGCAGATAAGGAGGCCCAAACCATGCAGAGCTTACAAAAAAAATTCGTGGAACTAACTGATCAACAAAGAATTCTAAGAAAGACCCTGGCATGTGAGAGGGAAGAACTTAAAGGTTTCATTCGAAAAAAACCTTGAGAAGAATTGATGTTAAAAACTATGTCGATTTTTTCAGACCTCAAAGATGAAATGGAAGAACTGAAGAAAAACCGAAAGGACTTGGAATACTCCTTATCAGAATTGGAGTCGGAATTCAACAAACTACAGAAGGAACTGAAAGATAAACAGGAAAAAGTCAAGCGAACTGAAAACTTGATAAAGAAAGTCGAGAAAAAACTGAAATTGGAGACTCTGGCCAAATACGATGTGAGAATTTTTAAGACACTGTTTTTGTCTTGTTTTTAATTCTATTGTACAAATCGTTTCAGAGAGACTTGGAGGTGCAACAAATGTCGGAGGCAAACAAAAATGGGATGCAAAAACTCTGTCACATAGCCGAGACAGATTATAAACTAAAAGCAACATTGGAAGGCCTGGCCCGGGAGCACAACATAAAACTGCCCGAAATAAAAGTTGTATCTTCTCGGTTCAGCGACACCTCATTTTCATCTAGTGATATTCAGTCTACTCTCTCCTCGGACCTTAAATCAATCAGGAGCTCGGCAGAGAGTAAAACAAGCACTCGTTTGTCAGTTAAGGAAGATAAATCTGGTTCGTGCCAATGTTCCAGTTCTGTTTCAGTTTCAAATCTGGTACTATCTTTTGATGGGACCAAAAAATAGTCGATGCAGTTTATTTTATGGAATTTTTTTATTCAAATATACTTATCTGAAAAATTTTTTACATACAAAATTTGTCTTGCTATACAATCCTTCAATCATTCCATACCAGGAGGTAGAGGTTCTGTGGCCATTGTAGGAGCAACTACAGGTGGTGGTACCTTGAAAAAAACGTTAAATGAAATCAGTTTTTTCAAATTTGAATAATAAGAAGAAACAAAAAATTATTCCATTGAGTGCAACACTTCGTTATATCAAACAGTTATTGAAATAGGTCCAAATACCAAATGATAAAAGTTGAAAAAAAGTCGCTTTTTTTTATTTATACAGGGTGATTCCAAATTCAACGTGATCCTTGAAGGACGTGTTAGTATGACTGATTTGAGCCTTATTCATTGATATCCAAAAATCAACATTTTACGAGTTATTTGAGTTTTTTGAAAAATTACTCGCCTTACTCCATTTTTCGTAAATTTTTTCTACGTTGAGCAAGTTTGATTATAATTTTGGATTATTTTCATCAGAGAAGGTTATGTTGGAAAAAAGCGAAAATATGCTGTTGAAGATGTTGAAAAAAAATTCATATGATTTGAAAGTTGGTATATGAAGAAAAGAATAGTAAATTTCTAATATCAATTCGCCTGCAATTTTAGAAGTCCACAATTTATGTATGAAAAAAGTATTCTAAAAACTTGCCAAATTCCTTCTTTATTCATTAAAAATGTTTTCGTTAGAATGCAGGCACTACCCTTTATAACTTCTAACTTACCATAGTGTTTTGGATAGAATCCATCGGAGGAAGCAAAGTTTGAACAGGAGCCGGCTGACCGACTCCAAGCACCGTTGAAGGTTCCGGTATCGGCCTATACGAATTTAATAAGATTTCCTTCACCGCTGTAGGAATATGTGCCAATTGTCCCTCCGTCAAGGACATCAAATGTTCTTTGAGAGGATCTCTTAGTTCCGGACACATAGCGAGAGCTTCTTTCAATTGGGGAGGAGGCAATTGCATCAAAACAGCGAAACTTTGCGGCTTTGTTCTTTGACAACACTTGATGAAACCTTCCCAAACCACTTTTTGTTTCCATACCTTAAAAAAATACCGGTGAATTCGAAGGAACGATTTTAGTTAGTCTAGACCTACTTGTTTTATGATAAGTCTCTGAAGAATGTTCATAACAAATCCTGATAATCTGGGATAACTCCCAAGGGCTTGGATGACGGTCCTCATCAATAGAGTCGGTAAAGGAGTTTGCTCCATAAGTTGCTGTAACACTACAGCCATCACTTCTTGACTGAAAACCTAGAAATATTTCATATGTTAAGATTAATTAATTTAAAACAGGCAACAGAATAAAAAATATTACCTGCTTATCTTGAAGACATAGCGAAGTTGCTTTTATAACAGTCTTGAGATCCACCTTCGAAGAATCAATCGTGTGAAGTGCTACCAATAATTCAGTGGGGGACACAGGGCTATCTCCATGCGAGCCAAGAAGTCTGTTGAAAACCTCTTTAACCACCACCGGATTCAGTTTAATCAGCTTAGGCATTGCCGTTAAAACCTAAAACGAAAAGAGATTAAACACATCCACCGGATCTAAACGAACGAAAGCGCTTCACCTCTTTCTTGGACAAACCAGTGAGGACGGGAATCAGAAACCGAACGTCAGATACTTTGGAGTTATATAAATCCCTGACGATTTGCACCAATTCGATATTGGGAGTTTCTTTTTCCGTGAGAATGTGAATTATCCTAGTAACCAGAGTTTCGGAGCCTTTGGAGCATTCCTTCATCAATTTAAACAGTTCCGGAGATTGCATCCCCATTTCTTTGATGGGCGCATCAAGCAATCTCAAAATTATCCTCTTTATATCTGCACTCGTTTGAACGTAAATATTCGCCAGATCGTGAATCAAAACTGGGTCGGCCGGTAGTAGAGAAATAAAGGGCAACAGACACGCTTTGATGAAATCGTCACCCCAAGACTCGCTTTTCAACCTTCCCTGATTGAACCCACAAAGACCCTCAGGCGGCCTCTTAAGTTTCAAAAATTCCAAGTTCATCCTGGCGAATTCCTCTATGATAACTTTCAGATCTTCGCGCTTGTGCAACTCCAGGATATGCTTCAATGCGCAATCTCTAACGATGTTCTGTTCGTACGTACTGAACAGCAGGAGAACGTTGAGGAAAGTTAACTGTTTCGGTGGTTTACTGAGCGTTAGTTCCTTCAGGAGGGCCAACACCCATTCGCATCTTTTCTCGTCTCTGCACAGAACCTTGACCTGATCCAGAGCTTCTTCCGTCACCAAAGGAGCTTCCAAGAGGAGTTTGCTGAGGATGAACGAGTCGTTTGAAGCGGTGCTCACTAGGGTGCATAGTAGGATGTTGTAGGATTGATCGATTTTAGCGTCCTTCCGTAAAGGTGGTTTCCTAGAAAAACCCTGAAGAAAAAAATTAAAATCGAGTCTTAAGAAATCCAAAACTATATACATAGAGATAATTACCTGCATTATACTATATTCTTCAAACAACCATGCTAAAGCGATGTCCACATGAGTCCTTAAATCGTTGATTAGAAATGTGATGATAGTTTCTTTAACGAGGGGGCAGAAGGAAGCGGCCAAGGTAGAAACTACCTTTTGATGTAGATTAGGACTGACGATATGTTCGCAAGATAACAATCGTTTAACTGACGCAACTAGCATGTTCTCTTTGATTTCTCTCTCCAGTGGTTTTATCACTTCTCCCAACTTGAGCGTTTTTATTCTGGGAATTTTGATCTTCTCTTTTTTCGCCTAGAAGGGAAATTCAAAATATGGAACACCAGGTGGAATATTGAAAAAGAAAGGGAATTCTAACTACCTGACTAATAAATGTCTTCGAACCTAACAAAAATGCAATATCAGCTATCAATAAAGAATATACCTTATCCTCATCGCCCTTATCATCGTCATTTTCTCTTTCCCTCTTCTTGTTTTCACCTTGCTCCACAGAAGGACCCCCAGGTCCCAAACCATGTTCCGTGAGCAAGTTTGCCAATATCATAACGGAAATTTCCTCGTTGCCTACCGAACCAGCCTTCACCAACTTATCGTAATCTTTAATGAAAGACGAAGGCATGGCGTCTGGCAAATCGATAAGAGTAACTTCCACAATTTCAACCACTTTTTGAAGATTCAATTGGTCCGACACATATTTCTCATTAATTTCCCGAGGCGTCAATCTATTCTCTCTAAAATCATCAAAATCGATATCGATATGGTCATCCACTTTCTTCCGTTTGGGTTGATGCAACTGCAGAGACTCGAACGAGAGAGTTCTTTTCGCATATCTCCTACGTTCTTCAGTCTTCGGGAGCATCCTGTTAATATCGCTTTGAGAACAGCCTGGAAATATTAATTCTCATAGAAACCAAACACACTCAGGAAAAAATTCAAATACCTAATTCCATTAAAATAGGAGTTATCTGATCGATGAAGTCACATGTCCCAGGATGTTTCATCAATCCAGTTAATTCTGTTTTAAGTTTTTTCCGCACAGAGTTCACTTGTGTAGTGCTGAGCGTAGGAGGTAGATTTTTGTACAGACTTATGATGGCAGTTACAACTTTCGACATAAATTCCGCTCTCGTTTTCGCTAAGTTTGTCAACACTCCCAGACATGTTAATAAGTTTGCACTGCTAATGTGGGTTGAGTTATGAAATTTCAATAAAACCTCGAATAAAGTGCTGAAAAATCGAGAATGATGGATAACCTATAAACTAATATATTAAAATTCTTCTTACCTAGCTTCTTCTTCCAGTTTTCTCCTCCTTGCGATTTTGAGAGTCAGAGGGACATCATCCAAGGAAAAGTCATTCTGTTTCCTATTTTCTACTTCATCCGGATAAGTTTGTAACAGAATAACACATTCTAGAAATTTTACAGCACTCGTTCTTATACCATCGTTGTCGCTATCTATCATATTTGTTATTTCTCTCTTAATTTGATTCAATTGTGTCCAAGCTTCATTCATATCTTCCGTTATGTGAGAGGCTTTGCACAGCCAAGCTAGCATCCTCCTGTATATTGTTATAGCTGCCTGGATAACTCTTTTCTGAACTGCGATACATTCATCGCACAAGAGCATATACAAGTTGACAGTTACAACAGGTAAATATGTCTCCTTCATCTTACTGAAAACCAAAATAGAGTTGAACTGGAAATTTTGTGGCGCAAGGCAAAATTCCTTTAATTAAGCTAAACATTACCATAGTTCTTCAATAAATCCAACTAAAGCCTTCTTCAGATCTCCATTTTTATTTGTAGTGAAATCCAAAACATTAGAAAGATATTTCGACAACAAATTTGGCCACTTTCGTAGAAGCATCTCTTGTATTTTGTAAAAATATTCCAATTTTCCAGCATTGTTGTCCGTAAGTCCAATATCGTTGAACCATTCAATTAGCTGAAAAACAAATATTTTTTTTCATTCACAGAAATTGTTGTTCAATTCAAAGTTACCGTTTGCTCGTCCGCAAACTGACTTGACTCGTCGGAATTCATCCTTGCAAAGAGTCAAATACACCCTCCAATTCCTGCGAAAAAAAATCGATTTTCTATTCATCAAACATCATACATCTAATAATGAACAGAATTTATACAATAAAATAATTTAAAAAATATTTTCTGCCAATATTCGCTGTCAACAGTAATATAGGTTAAACCACAGAACAGTGAGCACTAGCAAATTACCTACAGACTACAGAGTTAAGTCATTTTTATGTTTATGTTCTATGGCTGAGATCAGTAAAATTGTATTAATGATGATTAACGATTTCAGCAATCGATTTAGAATATCACCAGATATCTCTCAAATTTTTCTGATAACTGATCAATTAAAACAACGTTATTGATGTCAGCCATAGACCTAAGAAAGAATAAAATTTCTATGGATTGATGCTATGACGTCAATATCAGTAATCTGTCACCTGCGTCCTGCGTCAGTGATTTATTGTTTTATCTATGAAGTCTACGTCAATGAAATGTATAGTCAACGTAAGAGAAAAAGATTATTCCAGTAATTCAGGAATATAACGCCAACTGATGAATGTAATAAGCATTGAAGGTATAGTAGATAAAACTGTTGAACAATGGAAAGCAACAAATCTTCCGATAAAAAAATCAACTTAGAGGATTTGAGTAAGGATGAGTTGGTCAACAAATGTAAAACTCTTTTCTCTATCATACAAAAAGCCAAACAAAGCAAATGTATATTGCAAGAGGAAATGAAAGACCTCAAATCGAAGCTGGAAAACGAAAATAAGAAAAACGAAATAAACCCCGCTATTGATGAAGTAATTCAAGACTTGACTCAAAAGAATCTGAATCTTGTCTCTAATATAGAAGATTTGAAGTTGAAGAATGAAGCTTGTGTTACTAGCTTGAATCAATATAAGGAAGAAAAGAAACGAACTGAGGTTGAATTGAACAATTTAGACAATGAAAATATTGCCTTGAAAAGACAAATAACAAGGTTGTCAGACGATAACGAACAATTGATGTGCCATTTGGAATCTTTAGAAAAACAAATTCAACAGTTGAACCAAATTGGGCTCGACCAACAAAAGCAACTTTTGAAGTTGGAAGAAAACAATATGCTTCAGAATAGTTCTACTAATACGAAGGAACTAGAAAAAATTCAGGAATTGGAAAAAATGCTGAGCATCAGTTTAGACGAAATTAAGAAAATTAAAAGTGAAAAAGATAATTGTAAAGATGAAGAAAACAAGGAAGATTCTGATATATATAACCTCAATAATAAATTTAAAGAAAAACTTAGGAATTACCATGCTAAAATTATCAAACTAGCAACAAACATAAAAGGGTTGAAGAATGATAAAGAATTAATCTTAAATCAATTTAAGACTTATGTAAGCCAAGTAAGGGACTGGAAAGATAAATTGCATATTGCTTCTAATAATTTATTAAAACTTTTGAGCCAACTTGAGGATGAAAATGAGAGACTGAAGAAAGATAATCTACATTTGAAAGATTTGAATGAACAATTCATTGAACAACTTGAAGCTCATAAGACAGATGATGAAAAGAGTAAAGAATTAGAAGAAATAAAAAATTTAGAAATGAAGAATAAAACATTAATGAATGAGATTGCCAAAATCAATAGAAAATTAGAGGAAAAGAGTTCTTTCGATGAAATTCAGGCTCAAGCTATCAATCTACAAAATAAAATTGAACAATTAAATAAAGAAGATAGTTTTAAATCAGAAAAATTCAAAACAGAATTATTAGAATTTGAGACGCAGGTGAATCAGTTGGTGGTTGAGAAAGAAGAGCTTTATAGGAGTATTATCGAAGAGAGAGTTGTCTCTCAAGAGAATATGTCGATAAGTAGCAAGAAAATAGATGAATTGAATGAAAAGATTCAAGAAGAAATCGATAAGAATGATGTAGAAAAAAGTATTTTGAAGGAAGAAATTGCTAAATTAAAGCAAATACAAAACGATCAGAAATTGAATATCGAAAATTTGGAGCAGAAAAACACTGATCTTGTGAGTGAATTACATAAGTCTTTAGCAACAGAAAAACAATTGGCAGAAAAATCTGGGGAAGAAATGTTGAAATTAGTGGAAGAAATTGATACCTTAACAAATAATATCACTAAACTGAATGGGAAAATAGAGGACTATGAACGGAAGGAGGAACAGATTAGATGTAGAGTATTAGTTAATGCAGATATACAAACTGAAAATGAGTTTAGAACTCAACCGGAATTGGAAGAACAAATTGGTTTACTGAAATCTGAGAATTCCCAACTTTTGGCTGAGATGAATGAAATGAATCAAGAAATGAAAGAAAGAGGAGAGAATTTGTCTAAACTAGAAGCCCACTGCAAAGAGATAAAAAAAAAAATTAAAATTCACGAAACCCAAGCCAATTCAAATGTTAATAACATCAGTGAAAAAGAAGGAATAATCAAAGAACTAAATACAAGTATTTCTGGATATGAAGAAACGATAAAAAATTTAAAAAATGAAATTGAAGTACTAAGAGAAAAAGCAATTGCTAATTGTGAAAATACAGATATAGATATCATGTCAACGTCAACAATATCGAGAACAGAGGAAATGGAGAGGTTGAAGGATTTAGAAGGCTCTTGGGAAGAAAAATATGGAAAATTGAAAAATTTAGCTATTAAATTGAAGGCCAAATTGAGAGAACAAATGATTGAAGTAAATACGGAAAAATCAGAAAAAACAGAAGTGCAGCAAAAATTGAATAATGCATATGAAAATTTGAAAATTCTCCAATCCCAGTATGATCATATAAATGACGAAATGGATGAAGTGAAAAAAAAATATCAGGAATGTTCGAAGAAAGTAGAAATTAGTGAGGAAATTAACAAAAAAAGGGATTATAGAATATCTGAACTGCAAGGGGAAATAAAGTCTCTACGAGAAGAAAAATCTTCCACTGACACATGGAAAAAACAAATCGCACTGAAAGTTCAAGCCTTACGAAAAGAATTAGAAGGAAAAGAGGCAGCCGTACAAGAGTGTGAGAAGAAGTTATTATCGTTGAAGTCAGATTTAGAAGTTAAAAATCAAGCCCTCAAATTGGAAGTAGAAAGCCATAAAAAAACCAAGAATTCTCTACAACATTTCACAAATGAAAGCAAAAAACGTACAGTTCTCAATCTAGAAATGCAAGATTACGAAAAGAGTGTAAAAGATCTTTCTTCGAAATTAGAGAAGAAAAATGAACAAATTGCTATAATGAAGGAGCAAATTGATGGTCACAAACTTTCTAACACTACCCTTGTGGATCAGAAGAATAACTTGGAGGAAAAAATAGAATTTTACCAGAGCAGTCTAGATAGTGTGACTAACGAGAAAATTGCCTGCACGAAAAGATTATTTGAAATAGAGGATATCCTTCAAAATAAAGAAGAAAGTATGGTGAACCTTTATCAACAACTGGAAATCATCAGATCCCAAAATGAAGAGCTGTCCACCACTCTTTCCAACGATATAGCTGAACGTCAAAAAATCATCAATACTTTGAGAGATGAGAAGGAAAGTCTGTATGTGCAGAGTTTGAATTTGCAACAGAACAACAAAGAACTGCAACAGAAGTTGTCCCTGAAAGAGGACGAACTTTCAACGATAAATACAGAGTTTGAAAATTACAAAATTCGTGCCCAGAGCGTTCTTAGACAGAACCAAAACAGGGATATTGGTCTTGAGGAAAAACTTAACGGGAATGTTTGCAGCCTATTGTCCCAGATAGAAGTCCTCCATTCTGAAATTGGTGAATTGAGGTAAGCATTTCATAGTAATTAACTGTTATTTTTCCACATTATTTGAAAAATGGCTGATTATCTTATTCAAAAGTTTATGCATGAAATTTTGGAAATAACAATGTAACTATGTGGAATTTTTTATTTTGAAGGAATTCTAATAACAACATGGAGAGTTTGAATGAAACTCTGAATTTGGAGCATTCTTCGTTAAAATTGGATTATGAAAAAATCTTTAACGATTTGAAGGATGTGAAGGACCAATATGAAAAACTACAGTTGAAATATGACAAGGCAGTACATGAGCAAAAAGATACTGTCAGATCTTTGAAGGTAACTTTCGCAATAATACTTCTATAAAGCTCTTCTTTTTCAAATGCTAATAATTCCGTTTAGAATTTTTCTGATTTAAAACTATCTTCTTTATTTAATTGTTCAATTTTATTTTGTAGATTTTATCAAAAAAACTCTGATTTTCTATTAATTTTGGAAATCTCATTCAGTTATATTCTTATTTTTTCCCCTTGCATTTCAGATATTTTGTAGTCGCTTTTTTTGTTGATTTCCTCACCAATTGTTACTTCCTTCAAACATTCCTGATGTTTTTTTTTTTCACTTAATCCATTTCATCATTTATATGATCATACTGGGATTGGAGAATTTTCATATGAATTATTCAATTTTTGCTGCACTTCAGTTTTTTTCTGATTTCTCTGTGTTTACTTCCTTCCATCATTTGTTCTCTCAATTTGGCCTTCAATTTAATAGCTAAATTTTTCATATTTTTCCTCCTTAGAGCCTTCTAAATCCTTCAACATCTCCATTTCCTCTGTTCTAGATATTGTTGACGTTCTACTATATTTTCAATTTCGACAAATATTCAAGACAAAATTTTCATTGTCTTAATGGTTTAATTAATAATTTAAGTGTATGTACCGATAATAATAATAATAACATATATTTATTCTGTTAATCAACCCACAAAGTTGCTCTCAGTTTGTTTCTCTACCTCTTTACATTGATTGGTTTTGTAGAACTTTCAAGTATCAGCTACATCATTCAATATTATACTTTCATTTTGTTCCTGATTCAACTTGAATCTATGACGATTGTGTTCATTCTATGAACGAAAAATTTCTCAATTATAACCACAAAAAAAAATGAAATTATCAACAATTCTCATGAATGAATGAAAAGCCTTGAAATTATAAAGAAATATATATTCTAGGTACACGCAGAAACCCTGAGCCAATGCTACAGACAACAGTTATCAGATCAAGAAGTGAGACACAACAGAGAAATAATAGAGCTTCAGAGCAGGATAGAAAAATCGCAAAAACCCGCAGAATTATCGTTACCTTCTTTACCCGGCCTGACCAGAGAAGAGGGAGAAGGTTCCGAGAGCACCGAAAGCGTGAATAATTTACCGGTGCCCTTGGAGAAACTGCTGAGTGAAGAGGACGAACTCAAGGTGAACGTATTGAAAAAACAGATCAATCAGCAGGAATCCAAACTGAACCATCTCACCGAATTGTTGGCCGATACGGAACAGGACTTGGCCAAGCATATACAAATGAATAAAGTGCTGAAGGAGGAGATTAGGAGACAACAGAGGGCGGTGGAAAGGGAGAAGCATGCTGAGAATTTGGAATATTTGAAGAATGTCGTTTTCAAAGTGAGTACCCACGTGTTTATTTCATTTGCCCAATCAAACTGGAATAATCTTCATCTCTTCTGACATATTTTTTATTTCAAGTTTGTAACACTACACAATGGTGACGAAAGAAGTAGATTAGTCCCAGTACTGAACACAATTCTGAAATTGAGCCCGGAAGAAGCCAAAAAGCTTGATATGGTCGCCAAAGGTGATCCCGGTCTCAGAGCTTGGTCATCGTATTTACCAGTTTGGTCATCCGCGAATAAGTCGTGAAAATCATACAAATACAATTTGTATTGTAAATAAATATTGTTATTTGAGTGTACATATTAAAACTTTAATGCACAAGAATGTCGTTTCAAATTGCATATCCCGCGCTATAGACCATTTTGAACGTTGTCATCTGCGCGAATTTCGGGCCAATCACGTTGGACCTCCCTTCGTTCTCCTATTTCCCCTATTTCGTAATTTGGAGTCGCGAACGGGTGATAGCAACAGTAATATACGCGATTATTTTTTAAATCCTTAATTTTTATCAGTATTAAATAAAAAAAAGGTGATAATAATCGATAATCTTCCGTAGTATTTTGCAATTTAATGAACCACCGGAATTAATCAATACTTTTTATTATCCCCCCTATTACCTCCCCTTCAATTTCCGTCAGACTGCCGCATACGAAGGAGTATCCGCTCTTCTCATTCTTGGCCATTGTGTTAACTAGAGAGGTGAGCAAAAATATTCCTTACTCTGATTCTAACATGTTGCAATATTAATTATTCCCAAGAATTCAACTAAAATTTACCCTGTTTGCGTGCAGTTACATCTTCTATCATTTAGGACGTAATAGTCAAGTTGGCTGCCGGTATTTTTCAGCTTGTTTCGAAATATTGCCTAGGTTTTTGGATTGTCGGCATTTTTCTTGAATTTTTCGCAAAATTAGTGACAAGATCAATCAGATTCGTATTTTACTTAATTTTCGAGTGACTATAGGTATGTATTTTTTTGAAACTATTTCAGAAAAATTATGTTCAGGGATTAGTTTTTCGAACCCGGTTTTTTTTTGTGAACAATTTGAACGCATATATTTATTTTTTCCAAATCAACCCTTATAATAAATGTCTCTGCTTCTTGACAGAGTGAAACATGAATATAAAATGTTATGCAAATTACGAAATCTTACTGCTTTATCGCCCGCAATATCATCAATAATCTTATGTTGCCGGAAATGTAAGAAAATAGTTGATATTGCATCACAATATGGCGGCGAATGTCAAATTTAATTATGCATGTCTGCATAGAAAAAAAATTGTCTTTACATACATTATGGGCATTCTTTGGAAGAAATTCAAACTTTCACCACATTTATATGATGAAGAATACCATTATACTTCAAAAAATGTATTATTTTCAAATAAGAATCATGTATATGTTTCCAGGTTTATTGAAAAATAAACAATGGGCAAAGAGAAGATTCACATCAACATAGTCGTAATCGGCCATGTAGATTCTGGAAAATCAACCTCAACAGGGCACTTGATTTATAAATGTGGCGGTATAGACGAGCGTACCATCGACAAGTTCGAGAAGGAGGCCCAAGAGATGGGCAAAGGTTCCTTCAAATACGCCTGGGTCTTGGACAAGTTGAAGGCGGAACGTGAACGTGGCATAACCATCGACATCGCCCTATGGAAATTCGAGACTCCCAAATACTATGTAACCATCATCGACGCCCCCGGTCACAGGGACTTTATCAAGAACATGATAACCGGAACGTCCCAAGCAGACTGTGCCGTTCTCATCGTGGCTGCGGGAACAGGTGAATTCGAAGCAGGTATTTCCAAAAATGGCCAAACGAGGGAACACGCCTTACTCGCTTTCACTCTGGGAGTCAAACAGCTCATCGTTGGGGTGAACAAGATGGATTCTACCGAACCTCCCTATTCCGAGACCAGGTTCGAAGAAATCAAGAAGGAAGTATCGTCTTATATCAAGAAGATCGGGTACAACCCTGCGGCTGTCGCTTTCGTACCCATATCGGGCTGGCACGGAGACAACATGTTGGAATCCTCCGATAAGATGCCTTGGTTTAAGGGTTGGTCTGTCGAGAGGAAGGAGGGGAAGGCGGAAGGGAAGACTTTGATTGAGGCTTTGGATGCTCTTTTGCCGCCTTCTCGTCCCACGGAAAAGCCACTTCGTCTTCCATTACAGGTAATATGAATTTCTTCGAGTTATTTTCAAGAATGTTCTATGTTTTTCATTGAGGCAGTGATATTGTTTTTACAATTATTATTTTGTTCGTTGGTTTTCAACTGCATGGAGCTTAAAATAAACTGTTGGGGGGTTTCTGCTCAAATTGTTAAATTCTCAACTTGAAGAGTCCATGGCTCATCTACAGGGTGTTTCCTGAGTGGTTAGCCATAGTTTAGTGGTGAATGCAGGTCATCCAAGCCTTTCAGAGAAGTTGCTTGTTTTGTGTCCTAAGGCTATTAATTTAGGAGATACAGGGTTATTTTCGAATGACTCACAAAATATCAATATTTTCAGGGCAGTACTCAGAATATCGGGGTTTATCTTTCAAGCCTCAAAATGTATATTTTTTACTTTTTATTATCGCTATTATAACTTTCAAACTATGAGAAAATGTAATTTCAAGTTGATTTTTTCTATGTGAAGAATTTCTGAACAAAACTCGATGAAACTTTCGCATAATCTCCAGATATTTCTATTAAATATCATTTGACATTCCACTTTGAAAGTTGCCGGATATGGAGCGTTATAATAAACAAAATTTTGATTATCACACTATATTTATAATATGTTATATTTTCAGTATTCATATTAATAATAGTATAATAATTAATTTCAATTTCTTTGTGGGAAATGTTCGTTGCTAAATATATTTTCAGAACTTTGTCAATTTTCGTTTGTGCCTTTTATTCGAGACGAATTGTTTTGGGTACAATTTATCTCCATAGAATTAGTCAAACAAATTGATTCGACATCAGAAAGTAATGGAGATAAAATCATGGAGTACAAATCCTGTGCAGGACTGGGAATTCCGGTTAGATTGTCTGCAAATGAGAAGCTTAATTTATTATTCATATTTTTTGTTTTCTCCAACACTTAAGATTTATATTTATACGGGATAGTAATTTTTGCATTCAATTCTGAACATCACCATTACACATTCTCAACTTTCCATACTGTGCCTTGGTGACCAATTAGAATGAAGGTTGCGGATTTTGTTGAAGTATCGGTCAAAAAAATGTCTCATTCAGGTGAAATTGTGGTTGTTGAATTCAATACTTGAGCTTCTGACAAATATACATGGTGTTTCCTGAGTGGTTGGCCATAGTTTAGTGGTGAATGCAGGTCATCCAGGCCTTTCAGAAATGTTACTTGTTTTGTGTCCTAAGGCTATTAGTTTAGGAGATACAGGGTGATTTATGGATTTTGGTAAGAATTTTCGATTGCCATAAGTTTGGAATCTGTGGTCCGATTTCGATCCAATTTCATGGGTTTGTTCACTTCAGAATGTCCTTTCAAATGGCTAACAAAATATCAATATTTTCAGGGCAGTACTCAGAACATCAGGGTTTATCTTTCAAGCCTCAAAATGTATATTTTTTACATCACTTAAAGAAATGTCGTTATTGCCATGAAAAAATTACGAAAAGCACCGCCGTGAAGGCAGGAGCTTTTGAGCGCTCGTACATGCACCTTGTAGGTAGATTCGCATTTTCCAATTTTGAAAACCAATTGAGGAAATTTTTGACAGCTGTCAAACAAATTTTCAAACTAAGGTGATAATCTAGACTTCAAGTCAGTGCTGTAGGTGACCAATTTTTTTTTCGATAATTCGCTAAAATTTTCTACGGTATCTATGGTCTTGGTGATGCGATCTGGACAAAATTTCCCAATTTTGCACGTAGTTTGAAAACATTATTCCTCAGCTAGGTGCAAAATTTCATTCCAATCCGATCAGCAGTTTCGAAACTACCAGGAAAAAAATATTTTGAACGGCCATATTTACGGAACCCCTATTTTAATTTTGCTCATTGATGAACGTGACCGTGAAATTCGCGATCTAAACCCACCCTGAAAATTTCAAGTTCCTAGGCCTTTTCCTTCGGAAGTTATAATTTTCTATGGTTCTGGTCATGCGATCTGGACAAAATGTTGCTTTAATATGTCATTCTCGTTTAAATTACAAAATTTTATCTCGATCGAATCCGTAGTTTCGAAATTATCGAATTTTCAAACGACCGTATTTACGGAACCCCTAGTATAATTCTGCTCATTGATGAACGTGAACGCCACATTTCAGATCTACACCTATCCTGAAAATTTCAAGTCTCTAGGCCTTTCCGTTCGAAAGTTATGATTTTCTATGGTTTCCATGGTTCTGGTCATGTGATCTAGAGAAATGTAGCTTGAATATATCATTCTCCATAAGTATACAAAATTTCATCACGATCGAATCTGTAGTTTGGAAATTATCAAGAAAACTAAATTTCAAACGACCATATTTACGGAACCCCTAGTATAATTTTGCTCAAAGATGAACGTGATCACGACATTCGAGATCCACACCTATCTTGATAATTTCAAGTCCCTAGGAGTTTCCGTTCAAAAGTTACAATTTTCTATGGTTTCCATGGTTCTGGTCATGCGATCTGGACAAAATTTCACTTAGCAGTAGTACGATCGCTCAAAAAATACATAATTTAGTCTGAAGAATTCAGGATGGCACCCTTGTTAAAAGCGAGTAGCGATTGAACGAATTCATATTTTATATAATTTTTTTGAAATACGGTCCTGATTTTTGGCCCTTTCATGATAATATTTCTTGTCCTTTGCTGAAACGAAACTAGTGCCTGCATTCTAACGAAAACTTTTTCAGGAGATGAAGAAGGAATTTGGCATGTTTTTAAAATAATTTTGTCATTCATAAATTGTGGAATTCGAAAGTTACAGGCGAATTGATATTAGAAATTGACTATTCCTTTCTTCAAATCATACGAATTCTTTTTCAACATCTATTACAGCATATTTTCGCTTTTTTCATACATATCATATCCTTCTCTGATGAAAATAATCCAAAATTATAATCAAACTTGCTCAACATAGAAAAAATTGAATAAAAAAGGAGTAAAGTGAGTAATTTTTCAAAAAACACAAAAACTAAAATAACTCGTAAACTGTTAATTTTTGGATATCAATAAATATGGCTCAAATGACAGCAAATGAGTCGAATTTGGAATCACCATATATAAAATATTTGAAGAAAAAAAATTGAGTATTGTTGTCAGAAGTCTAGAGCCAGGACGACAATTGCTTTATGTTTGGCACGAATATAAAAAAAACCTGTATTAGAATGTTAGTATTATGTATTTAGTTTGGCGAATTTTTTTTTTTTTAATTTCTACTACCATTTTTCACCTTCAGACATTCATTATTGAATCGAATCTCAAGGTTACCACTAATTTTTCAGGACGTCTACAAGATCGGCGGCATCGGAACCGTGCCGGTGGGAAGGGTGGAATCCGGAGTGCTCAAGCCGGGCATGGTGGTGACCTTCGCCCCCGTCGGCCTGACCACCGAGGTAAAATCCGTCGAGATGCACCACGAGGCGCTCCCGGAAGCGGCGCCCGGCGACAACGTCGGCTTCAACGTCAAGAACGTCTCCGTCAAGGAGCTCCGCCGGGGCTACGTGGCCGGAGACTCCAAGAACAACCCTCCCAGAGGCGCGTCCGACTTCATGGCGCAGGTGATCGTATTGAACCATCCCGGAGAGATCGCCAACGGCTACACGCCCGTCCTGGACTGCCACACCGCCCACATCGCCTGCAAGTTCGCGGAGATCAAGGAGAAGTGCGACCGGCGCAGCGGCAAGACCACGGAGGAGAACCCGAAGGCCATCAAGTCGGGGGACGCGGCCATCATCAACCTGGTGCCGTCGAAGCCGATGTGCGTGGAGTCGTTCCAGGAGTTTCCTCCGTTGGGACGGTTCGCGGTGCGAGACATGAGGCAGACGGTGGCGGTGGGCGTGATCAAGTCCGTCAATTTTAAGGAGACGGCGGGGAAGGTGACGAAAGCCGCGGAGAAGGCACAGAAGAAGAAATAACTAGGCATAGCAGCGTCTCTTGTCGGCACCTACAAAGGCCCCAAGAACATCTTCATCGGTCGTTATTATTTGCCGTTTTCTAGATGGCTGCAACAGAATTATTTTCATCGGAAGGAGTTCAGAAGGAAAAAAACATTGTTATCGTTCATCGTTCCAAGTTAAACTATATCCATTTTTTCCATTATTTATTGATGCTACGTTCTTTTTCCTATTTTCAAGGATTGAAGAGAAGGGCATTCTAGTAGGTTAAGTTGGTTGAATTTTTGTTAAGTTGATGTTAATTTGATGATGATAGACTTGAATCTAGTTGCTATGTATTATGACTCTTTAAGTTAACAATAAAGGAGTCTTGAATTGATTTGTTTTCTTTTCAAGAATAAAACTTGTCGAAGGAAAAAAATACACCTACATGGTAGAGAGCTTATTTCTGGCATAAAGTAGGACAAGTTTCAAGTATATTTTTGCATAGACCTTTCTGTTAATTTTTGGGAAAGCTTTCTCATTAACAAGTGATACGTTTTAAAAAAATTACGAAAAGCACTGCCGTGAAGGCAGGAGTGATACCAATCAAATAATATCGGGATAAACAGGGAAAAATCACGGAGTAGGCGGCATCTACTTTTAATCGTTTGAACTACCCGAGTGCCGAACAACAAACTAACGTGTGTTTATATGGGAAAAGTGTGAAATATTTGTATGATTTTGAGTCATTTATGTATCGAAAGTGATATATTTAGATGATAATTTATGGACAATTGTTTCAAATAAACTGTATACGAGCTGAAAATGCAGGGGATTATGAGAGGTAATGTAGGAATAAGATCACGAAAAATGTGGTCTGTTCCTCAATGCTCACCACATAGTTTTTCTGAAATTTCTTTGCATAAATTCCCGTTGAATCCCAAGTCAGTTTAAAAATGGCAGACAATCTTGAAGATTGGGAAACGTATCTCAAAGAAGTTGTTACTTTGCAGCAAGCACTTCCTGAAAGATGATTTTTTTTATCCTAAGTTCAATAATTTTCTATTATATAGTGGTCATTTGCTATCACATTCACGTTCACCCGCATAATCAAAAATTTCCGAAGTGGTTATCACGACTTTCAGAAGCATTATTGTTAATTCCGCAATCTTATAAAAAATATTTGATTCACTTGTTATGAAAGACAGAATAATTTTGACCATCATTCGGCCCGACATCTTGTGATTTTCAGCGCCATCTAGCAGTTCGTGATTTTTCCCTAAGAATATAGGGATAAATTGTCAGGAAAAAGAAGTTAGTAGTTCAAAAAATTGTTCTTCTCTCAAATATAAGTATTCTGTGTTCTAACCTAACTTTCACAATTCAAACAAATTCTAATTATGTACTGATTTTCTCGAAGATTGAATAAACATGAATATTTACACTTCTGTAGTTAGTACCTGTACCAGAATATTCCAATCTAACGCTAACCCTTCCGTAGGTTTTTTGATGCCGATTCGATTTTTTTTCTTTTCTTAAATCTATCCTTTTTTCAGTTTCAACAAGTAAGGAACAAATGGGTTAATAGATGGATGGTAAAAGATGTTAAAAGAAGAAAGATGGTCACCGAATATGCCCCTATGAGACTTCGTGTGAACGCTCTAAGAAAAAACGACATATTACCCCCAGAAATAAGAGAATTAGCGGACGCTCAAATTCAATCGTTCCCCAAAGATTCGGCTCTGCTCCGTTGTAGGAATAGGTGTGTCGTTACTTCAAGACCTAGAAGTGTTCTGCCCAAATGGAGATTGAGTAGAATTGTTTTCCGAAATCTTGCCGATTACAATAAGTTGGCTGGCATACAGAGAGCTATGTGGTAGTTGGAAATATGCGAATAGAAATCTTGGTTCGATTTTGTTTTCATTAATGCCCTCATCTCTGAAATTTGTGTGTAACGTTAGAAAATTGATTAGAAACAGAGGCACTCCGCAATTATTTTTGAAACAGAGTTCCTTTTCGGATTGAACTAATTTTATCCACTTTTGCTATCTCAGAATGGCAATTTATTTAGCAACTATCATTTAAAAAGACTTCCCATATTGATTTCATCCTTCATATAATTAGGAGATAATATTGCTTGTTACTTCAGAACACAAATTATTGTTCAATATTATTTATATACTGAGTCATGGTCAAATAAAAGTAATATATATGGAAACATTTTTTTATTTATTTATGTCATAAAAAAATTTCTAATCGAAGAGACCAAGTCCCATATCATCGTCACTTTCTTCTGGCTCTTCTTCCTTCTTTTTCTCTTCCTTAACTGGGGCTGCTTCAGCGGCAGCAGTTGGAGCTGCAGCTGCTCCGGCAGCAGGGGCAGATCCTACACCTGATCCCAATCTAGTCACCAATTCTTTGATGTTCACACCTTCCAACGCTTTGGCGAAAAGCCCTGGCCAATAAGGTTCCACATCAACATTTGCTGCTTTGAGGATGGTTTGAATTTTTTCCCCCTGAAATTTTGAAATTTACAACTATTATGAAGTTTGAACCTTCAATGAGATAGGTATATTATGATAATATATTCAATTTAACACAGTGTTTAAAAAACAATAAAACTAACAATTGTGCAAGTATCATCAATGAAATTCTTAAAATTAGTTATTTTTCATTCACTCAAACATGTACATTGAAACAATTATCGAGTGTTAGCGGAAATAACATTCTTGTAATCGCCACATAAAAATACTAAAACGTAAAAAATACGTGTTAGAAATTGCAAGGAACTGATTGATGAAGAAAATGAGGGTATCAAAAACAAGGGATGAGTATAATAACTTCTAATAAAACCAACTTGAATATTCAGTTGATGCATATGTATGTGAACAAATTGAGAAAATAGAAAAACTTACGGTAATGGCGATATCGTCATCGGCCAAAATTAGGGAAGCGTACACACAGGATAATTCAGCGGTATTCGACATTTTGGTATTATATTTTATAGTAACTACTAGGGCAAGTCGTCTGAGACCTTAGCTACAGTTGTAGAACAAGCACTAGAATAGAAGGAAAGAATCGTAAGCTAGGTTAAGCTTGCAACTCAAGAATCAAGATTTCATCACCTCTATGACCCAACCACTAAACTCAAGAATTTTTTTTTTTCGAAAAACATGGATTTATTTACTGGAAGTTCACATGAAATAATATGTCAAATATAAGAAAAATCTGAATGTAACAAAAAATTTCAAATCTTAGCTATCAATCAAATATCCAACAACTTATCACTAGATAATCTAGATATCACTCAAGCATAGTAGAAGAATACATTGTTTTCTTCCACCATGTAGTCAAAGTCAAGTGAGAAGTGTG
Organism: Aphidecta obliterata; assembly: GCA_963966015.1. Lineage (NCBI taxonomy): Eukaryota > Metazoa > Arthropoda > Insecta > Coleoptera > Coccinellidae > Aphidecta > Aphidecta obliterata. The sequence goes on along the minus strand of OZ014430.1, from coordinate 36,508,680 downwards.
GCCATTTTAATTAATCTAAACATAAACATTCGATTTTAGGTTAGTTGCTGAACCCACTAAAATTCTGAATCATATGAATCGAAATTGGTAATTGAATCAAGGGAAAACAATAGACATATCTCAGATACCAGATTTTGATATGAAGTGACAATCTGTACATAGCATTTATTTTTACATCAAATAACGAAATGGGACGGAAGTGTTCAGTACAAGGATGTTTATCCGATTCTGATAGAGTAGAAGATATAGGCGTTACTTTTCATAAAGTTCCAATGCAATCAGATCTTCGCTGTAACTGGTTTGAGCTTTGTCGAATTCCCGAAGAGAAGAAGTTGATTAAAGTTATCCACGTCTGTTCAAGACATTTCTTGAGGGCTGATTTTTGTAATTTCAAAGGAAAGAAATATTTGTTGAGACATGGAGTATTTCCTAGTGTTTTTCCATGGGATAAGTCGAAATTAGAGGCTATTAAATCAGAAAAACAACAGATCAAGGCTCAAACTGCCGGTATCTCACTGACGGAAATCGAGAAATCAGCGGAAGGGAAACCTGAAGGTGTTTCAACCGATAAACCCGATCTTGAATCAGTTATAAAAAATGAAATTAAAGAAGAAGCTATTACTCCAAATCACATTGATTTTTCCATTGATAATCAAATCACTGCTCTTGATTTCAATAACAAGTGGTGTCCTGCGAAAATTAAGGAAGTGGACGAAGGAGAAAATGAAGTTTTGATTCATTTTGAAAGTGATGCTAACAAGTATGACGAATGGATTTGTATGGATAGTCCAAGGTTAAGACCTTTCGATTCTCAGACACTTGAAGGAAATTCATCTTCAATAGAAAACCTTACTGATAAAATTTCAAATCAATCTATGGAAGACATGGTAAAAGATGAAATAAAAGAAGAAAACATCTCAAAATATGATGTTGGCGAGCGTTGTCTCGCATATTGGAGTGAAAGAAAAAAATTTAACGCAACCGTAACTAAAGTAATGGATAATGGTTCGTCCAAATTTGATATTTTCGACAACATTTCATTGAATTGTAACAATTTTCAGAAAACTACGAAGTACTTTTCGATGACGGCTATGTAAAATGCTTGAAATGGAATCGAATGATCAAGTGCGATCAACATTCCCAATCTTCCCCTCTTTTCGATCCCGTACAAAGTACCAAACAAGAAAGACGGGATAAAAAGCGTAAAATCAACGTTGCCGAGCTGTTTGCCACAGTAAAAAGAAAAAAACCCGAGAGTACGTCAAATTCTCCGAAAGTGAGAACTTCCAATATTCCCGAACCTATTCCTAAGAGCGTGCAGCACGGGGAAAACTGGGAGACGTAAGTCTCTTTGAATTTGACACATGTTTTTTATATAATTTACGTATGTGTAAATCTGACACATAATTCTCTTTTGAAATCAGTGAACGGGGTCCGTTAGAGAAGGCGGAGGATGAAACACTGGAAGAGGATGGAAGATGGTTTCCGAGGTAAATTAAAAAGATACGAACAATTTGACCTCAAATCTAGAACGCATGATTTTAATATTCTTCTGTAATACAAGGAGAAAGTGTATAAGTCTATGTTTTCAGATGGGTTGAGGGGCATCCTGTTGGCATCGATTCTCAGTTAGAGTTTCAAGATGGTAGTGTAAAAAAATCAGTAATTGTTGCCGATCCTCGTTTACCCGAGGGATGGGCTAAACACTTGTGGAAACGTGCTGGAAAATGGGACACAATCATAGTGAGGTAATCATTCCATAAGAGTGTGTAAAATACAGCGATTTCTATGATTTGGTTTTTTTTAGCCCTGATGGAAAGAAGTTGAGATCACGAGGTGATATTAGGAACTATCTCGAGACTTCTAAGTTGATGGCATACGATGAAAAAGTATTTGATTTTAAACTTTGTCCACGACGACAGAAAAAGTCCGGGCAAGTAGGTGAATCGAAAAAAGTAACAGAAGTGAAACCGGTTGTTGTTAAACCACCAGAAAATGATGCTGTATTGCCTGAAACAAGCAATGAGGAAGACGGTAATCAATTATTTCAATTACGGAAATTTTTCTGAATGTATTTCATGAATATTCCCATTTCAGCTAACCTTTTGAAAATCCCCTTGGTCGATGACGCTTATAAATGCCCCATCGAGGGATGCGACAAATCTTTCCGAAAAGAAAATTTAGCACAAATGCACGTAAAACATTATCATCCAGAATACAGCAAATTTTTGGACACCACGCCTAATGTTGCCGATTTAGCTTACGCGAGAACTGTGGGTGATTCGCTCGATAAATCCCCAGTTCTGTCAAAGTCAAGATTTAAAAACATCACCGCCAAATTGAACCAGAGTCTACCAATCTCTCCCGTCGTAGAAAAACCCGAAACGAATTGTCAGCCGGCGCAACTCCCATCTAAGACCAAAGATGCGGAAATTATAAAGCTTCTAAGCGCCAAGCCGTACGATATGAAGAGCGAAGGGGAACCGCTACCTTCCGGGTTACCTCCTAGTATGTACCCAGATATAAAATTGAAAGATTTGCTGAGTAAATCGGAAGGTATTCCAAAAAAGGACGACATCAATCTGAAAAGTACTGGTATAAAAACTTTGCTTCCGGTGAGGAAACCTGAAATTAAAAACGAAGAAGAGCCAGGTGTTCAGGAAGCAACGCCAAAGATCAAATCGAAGTTTGGCGGAAAAAGAAAAAAGATCTTCAACGAACACGCCGATGTCGTCATCAAGGAGGAAGTTCCATCACAACCGTTATCGATTCAAGTCGAACCTCCCAGACCACCTGGGACCAGCAACGTTATCATAGAGGGAGGAGAACTCATAAAAATCGTTAGAATGAAACAGGAAGAAATCATCAATTGCACCTGTGGATTTACGGAAGAAGACGGTCTGATGATACAGTGCGAGTTGTGTTTATGTTGGCAACACGCTTATTGCAATAACATTCAAAAAGAGAGCGAAGTTCCCGACAAATACATCTGTTATATATGCCAGCATCCGTTGAGACAGAGGGGTTCGAAGAAGTTCTACCACGATCAAGACTGGCTGAAGCAGGGCTTGCTACCGGTGGGCTCATACCATAGCAGAGACGAAGAAATGTTACAAAAAAGATTCGAGAAATTGAAGAAATCGCATGATATTTCTGGAGGACTTGTGGAACTTCAGGAATTTGTTAATACCCTCAAGGTGAAACAGAAGATTGCCGAGTAAGTTTTTTGAATTAAAATCTTTTATCCTTTTTATATATTTTTTATCCTTTCTATATAATACATGAAAAAATATAAACTTAACGAAAATGAATGGTTGATAACAACAACAGATGAAAGGTCCTTTTTACTTCCACATTCATGTTTATATTAAATTCAATATAAATGAGGAATTAACTATTTCAGAGCTAAGAATCACCCCAAACTTTATTTATGGTCAAAACCATGGGAAAAACTGCCTTTACCAGAAAAAATGGAGGAAAACCAAGAAAACACGATAAAAGAAGAGACAGGAGTGGACAAATTGGAAAATGAGGAAGAGTTAAACAGAGATTTGAAAAATATGATCGAAAGCAATCAACAACACGTGCCAATAATCCCGCAGCCTGAAGCTGCTATCGAAACAGCCGATTGCAAATTAAACTTATTGGACCATATTTTACATTCTCAAAATCTTGTGATTGAGCGTTTAGATGATTTCGAGAAAAAATTGGACAGTTTGGAAGAAAATTTGTCACAAATGGAGAAAGATGAAGATTACCCTCGTACAAGGCAAACCCTACAAATGTTAATGAGAGATTTGAATAAGTTGGAAGAACTTAGTCAAAATACAAGCATTTGAGTTTCATGTTAATGCAAATTATGTTATATTTATTTTTAATACATATGATTATGTTTAATAGTCATTAAATATTGTTCTTTGAATTATTTTCCTATGGTAGTTTTCTTTAGTTAACATGTAGATGTATAGAAACTGGTGCTAGAAGAAATAAGGAAAGACCTTACCGACTATTTTTTTTAATACCAATTACTCTACTCAAAAAACGATTAAAATTTCTAAATATTTATACCTCACGAATACTGATTCCTAGATATAAAATAAAAGGTCTGGTTTAAAAGCACGTGAGATATAAAATCAAAACTCGTTTTCTAGGTTCGGCGTGTTGCCGGCAGGGGGCGTTTAGACTTTTGGAATCGCGAATTCTGTGGCAATTCTCAGCGTTAAGGCCCATTTAGATGGAGAAAGCTTCTGGCACGATTAGGGAAAAATCACGTGCCGCTAGATGGCGCTGAAAATCACAAGATGTCGGGCCGAGTGATGGTCAAAATTATTCTGTCTTTCATAACAAGTAAATTAAATATTTTTTATAAGTTTGTGGAACTAATAATAATGCCTGTGAAAGTCGAGATCACTTCGGAAATTGTGATTATGATTATGTAATAGAAATGCTTATGCTTATATAATAGAAAATTATTGAACTTAGGATAAAAAAAAATCATCTTTCAGGAAGTGCTTGCTGCAAAGTAACATGTTCTTTGAGATACGTTTTCCAATCTTCAAGATTGTCTGCCATTTTTTAACTGACTCGGGAATCAACGTGAATTTATGCAAAGAAATTTCAGAAGAACTATGTAATGAGCATTGAGGAACAGAGCCCATTTTTCGTATTCTCATTCCTACATTACCTCTCACAATCCGCTGCATTTTCAGCTCGTATACAGTTAATTTGAAACAATCGTCCATAAATTATCATCTAAATATATCACTTTCGATACATAAATGACTCAAAATCATACAAATATTTTACACTCTTTCCGTATAAACACACATAAATATACGTTAATTTGTTGTTCATCACTCGGGTAGTTCAAACGATTAAAAGTAGATGTCGCCACCTCCGTGATTTTTCGCAGGATTTTTCAAGTTATGTTAATTATCTGTACAAAATTAACATCAGTATCTTCAAAAAACCATTTACAATCGTGTTAAATGCATCCTTATATCTTTCTCAAATAGCAGGTTGATTAAGGCCAGTAATTTCAATTGCCACGCATAAAGGCGGAATAGACATATGACATAACCGATCTATGGTCGACATTCTGTGATCGAATTCAAGAACGAGGCATCTGTTCCTTTTAGGTGTAAAGTGTTGCAAAGATGACGGGTTTCAGCAACAAGGTAATAAATAAGTTATTATTCAGCCTAAAATCCTAATCGTCAATGTTTCAAATTAGTTTTAATCATTTATTGGTCGGTGTATGCCGATTTCGCGTGGCGTTTGTATATTTTTTGTTCGCATCATTGTTAACCTATACGATGCCACACGTGTTCCTTGTTATAATTTCAGCCGCTCATCGTCGACGGAAAAGGCCACCTCCTTGGTCGATTAGCCGCTATAGTAGCCAAACAACTTTTAGATGGAGACAAAATCGTTGTTGTCAGATGTGAACAACTAAACATTTCCGGAAAGTTCGAGAGGTACGTATTCTTATTTATTCAAGTTGTTTGGGTATTAATTCTAGTATTGAATTGCAGGACCAAATTGAAGTATCTTTCATTCCTCCGTAAGAGATGTAATGTAAACCCAGCTCGAGGTCCATTCCACTTCAGAGCTCCGTCAAGGATTTTCTGGAAGACAGTTAGAGGTGTGTTGATTCAGATTTTTCGTTACTGTATTGGAATACGGTATTCAATGATTATTAATTATTACCTACATTATTTGAGATCCAATGATGCAAATCGTAAATGAGAGTACTTTCTGTAGTCGGAAGTGGAAATTCGGTGATTTCTGTTAGTGATCAAGAATTTAATTTCAGGAATGGTACCACACAAAACAGAACGTGGAAAGCAAGCTCTTAGGAGATTGAAGGCCTATGAAGGTATCCCTCCACCATATGACAGAAGGAAGCGAGTTGTCGTACCTGGGGCTCTCCGAGTGATGTGCCTCAAACCAGGCAGGAAGGTAAGTTTTTTTTCCAATATTTGGTTTCTTATATTCGAGTTTTCCTTCTTTGAACGTGATTAAAGCAAATTTACCTACATTATTTGAAAGATAATGATGAAAAACTACGAATGATCAATTCCTTATTCTGTCGTATCGAACCAATCGTCAAGGGAAGAATATTGAAAATTTTTTCTCTTGTAGTTCTGTCACGTAGGACGGTTGTCGAACGAGGTCGGTTGGAAGTATCAACCAGTCGTCAGGACTTTAGAAAACAAACGTAAGGTGAGGGACGTTTTGTCTATCCGTAAGAGGGACAAGCTGAAGAAGTTGACGAAACAGGCAGGGGAAAAGGTGGCGAAACAAGTAGCTCCCTTCACTGCTGTGATCAATAACTCTGGATACAACTAAGAGAAGTTTTAAGTTAAATAAATTTATAAAAAGAGTAAGAATATTTTATTTTCTCGGTTCCTATTATGAATGCATGCTTCGTTCTCGATGGGGATGAAAAATAGATGAAGTGAATAATCTCTTTGACAATCATGGTGAAATCTGAAATCGAAAATATTGATGATGAAAGTTTTGCATTTTTGTCGTATTTGCATGAAAGATGAAATATAATTTTTTCCAATTAAAGTCTGGTTGTCACATTTTTTTATGATTTTATCTTATTCGAACTAATCGGTACATACACTTAAAGTTATTGTTAAAATTGTATCATATTTGAATTTTTCCAACCATCGACTAAACAGAAAAAGTCGTCATGAAACCATTCTTTCATTTTTGATTATGCGCATTAGAATTTTTTTTATCCCCCAATGAAATGTATGGCAAGCGCATCCCCTAATTTTTCTCGTGTTTAGAAGACAACTTTCTGTTGCAATTCATTCAGATAGAATAAAATGGCTGTGATAGGAAGAAGGTCATCACTTAACTATAAGGGTTCGGTTTTTGGCAACGGAACCCCCAAAAAAATCAATTATAATTCATATTATAAACCTATTTTTGTCCAGTATCTTAATTATTTGTATGAACTCTGCTTTGAATTTTTTTTTCGTGAATGCGTCGGAGATGTTTTATGAAATATTCATGGGAGTTGGGTTGAAATAATAAATTGAATATGCAGCTTTTTTTCGAATCTTTCAGAGTTGTACAGTGCATCTGATATAACGAAACTGAAGGGAATTATAAAATATTCGTTATATCAAGTATTCCGTTAATATGAGGTTCCTTATATAAAGGTTAGATCGGTCTAAGATTCGTTTTAACGAGGTGAGATAATTTTATCAATGATCTGAATGGCGAATGATTTCTACAGAAAATTAAGAACACATATTGATTAAAACTCTGTATTTACTCGCATGATTTCAATCTTCAACAAAATATCTCCAGATTTTTATATTGTGGCTAATGTACTCGCAGGAATATCGAACTATTTAGCGCTGTCTATTTTTTTTTGAGGTTTCTCGTCCACATATTCAATAATTTTTCTAATTTTCTGTGATGGTTTCACTTCCACTTTTTTATCAATCGTTATTTCTAAACTGTTCGTAGAGACAAGCAGTAGTGTCCGTATCAAACAGTTTTACGTGTCTAAACCTGCCGAATTAGGCATGCTCGTTGTTATTGTCCAATAATTGTGTTTTTTTGATTGAAAGAATTCGTTATATAGACGTTGTGAGTTGATAAATTCGTTAAATGGGGTTGAATTATACTTTCTATATAATATTCTGCAATGATTGTAAATTCGTTATAACGAGGTAATTACACAAAGTATTCGTAATGTAGAGGTATATTTTACATTAACTCTTATGGGCAGTTCTAGGGGATTTCGAAATATTCGTTGAGTCGAGGAATTCGTTAAATTGAGGGTCGTTATATCAAGGTTACACTGTTTTATGAAAATTTAGCACTCGACATTTTTTTTTTCAAAAGTTTAACAATTGAAAATTAAATACTTTACTGAGAGAAGTTGAAAAAGATGCGTTAACATGCAAATATTCCCATTTACTTATCGAGTTTATCAAGATGATAATATCATTAAAAGGTACCGACAAGGAGGTATAGTAACAAAATCAAATATTAATCTATATGGAAACAATTAGTTAGCATTTTTTTTTTCAAAAAAGTAACTGTAATAACTTTGGATACAACTAAAGAAGTTTTGAGTTAAATAAATTTATGAAAAGCGTAAAAATATTTTATTTTCTCAGTTCCCATTATAAATTCGGGCTTTGTTGTTGATGGGGATGAAAAATAGATGAAGTGAATAACCTCTTTGACAATCATGGTGAAATCTGGAATGTTCCAATAAAAATCGAAAATATTGATGATGAAAGATTTTCATTTTTGTCGTATTTGCATGAAAGATGAAATATAATTTTTTTCAACTAAAGTCTGGTTGTCACATTTTTATATGGTTTTATCTTATTCGAACTAATTATTGCATATTTGAATTTTTCCAACCATCGACTAAACAGAAAAAGTCGTCATGAAACCTTTATTTCATTTTTGATTATGCGCATTAGAATTTTTTATCCCCCAATGAAATGTATTCAAGCGCATCCCCTATTTTTCTCGTATTTAGAAGACAACTTTCTCTCGAAATTCATTCAGATAGAATAAAATGGCTGCGATAGGAAGAACATCACTAAACTATAAGGGTTCGGTTTTTGGCAACGGAACACCCAAAAAAATCAATTATAATTCATATTATAAACCTATTTTTGTCCAGTATCTTACTAATTTGTATGAACTCTGCTTTGAATTTTTTTTCGTGAATGCGTCGGAGATGTTTTATGAAATATTCATGGGGTAGAGGAAACGAAGTTGGGTTGAAATAATAAATTGAATATCAGCGTTTTTTCGAATCTTTCAAAGTTGTACTATGAAAATTTAGCACACGAAATTTTTTTTTCAAAAGTGTAACAATTGAAAATTGAATACTATACTGATAGGAGTTGAAAAAGATGCGTTAACATGCAAATTTTCTCATTTACTCATCGAGTTTATCAAGATGATGATATCATTAAAAGCTACTGACAAGTAGGTATAGTAACAAAATCCAATATTAATCTATATGGAAACAATTAGTTGGCATTTTTTTTTTTTTCAAAAAAGTAACAATTCACTGCAATAACTTTGGATACAACTAAAGAAGTTTTGAGTTAAATAAATTTATAAAAAGCGTAAAAAGATTTTATTTTCTCAGTTCCTATTATAAATACATGTCGATGGGGATGAAAAAATTGATGAAGTGAATAATCTCTTTGATAATCCTCGTGAAATCTGGAATGTTCCAAAAAAAATCGAAAATATTAATGATGAAAGCTTTGCATTTTAAATAATAAATTTCACATAAATTTTATATAATGAATTTGACATAATAGATTTTACATAAATTCTACATAATGAATTTTACAAAATAAATTTCATACAGGTGTCCCAGAATGAATGGATAATCTTGTATTACTGTATAGAAGAGCTATTGGACTCACTGAAAAAAATACAAAAAAAAATCTATCCCCACTAGAAATCACATGATTCAGATTTGAAGTCGGATATTTTTTTTTTTTTTTAAAGTTACAACAAATTTATACGGTTTTCAGCATATCTATTGGTATTTCAATGAAGAATATTTCACCATGAAGAAACTGATGGATTTGATCCACTTGTGAGCGTGATACACAGAAACGCAACGTGATGTGCAAGAAATCATTATTTTGAAAAAGAAATATTTCTAGTGGGGATAGATATTTTTTTGTATTTTTTTCAGAGAGTGCAATAGCTCTTCTATACAGCGTTACAGGATTATCCATTCATTCTGGGACACCCTGTATAATAAATTTCACATAAATTTAACATAATAAATTTTACCTTATGAATTTTACATAAATTTTACATAATGAATTTTACATCATAAATTTTACCTAATGAATTTCACATAATAAATTTTACATACATTTTACAAAATAAATTTTGCGTCTTAAAAATCCTTGAAGTGATCGGTTTTATCTTCGCCAGGTACGCTTTGTTTACCCCTAACAACGGTCATATAACGCAAATCGACGTTACTGGATAGCTTCGGTCGTATCGGCGACGCCATCTTGAGCTGTCTCAACCCCTCCCAGTCGAAACCGGACCGGGAAAACCAGGGGTGTGTCCGAATCTTACCCGTACCCCCCATCTGGTAACCTATCCTCTCTTCGGGGTTGTGACACAACAAGTTATTGAGAATTGATATGGCCTCCACGCTAAAATAAGACGGGATCTTCACCTTGGCGAACCCCCTTTGGATATTCCTGTATATGGTCGAGTTGTTATTGTACTTGTCGTAGAAGGGACTGGTACCTTTCAACAGTTCGAAGATGAGAACCCCGTAAGCCCAGAGGTCTACAGCCTTGTCGTACTCGTTTGTGGCTAAAACCTCAGGAGCCACATATTCGGGAGTGCCGACGAACGTGGACGTCCTCTCGTGGGGGTTCAACCTCTTCGCGAAACCAAAATCGGCCAACTTCACGTAACCCTTACTGTCTATCAGCAAGTTCTCCGTTTTTAAGTCTCTGTGGATCATCCCCCTGTCGTGTAGGTAAGTCAGGGCTTCGAGGAGACACGCCGCGACGAACCTGGCGGTTGGCTCGTCGAACCTACCCCTCCTCTGGTTCACCAGCCACTTCTGGACCTCGCCGCCGAGACACATCTCCAACCAGAAGTAGAGGTACCTTTTGTCCTTGTCGGTTTTGTACAACTCGACTATGAAGGGAGAGTTGCAGGACATTTGGACGTCTTTTTCGTTTTTGATGTGACGTTGGAGTTTGTCCCTTACCATCTTGGTTCTCTTCAAACGTTTGAGGGCGTAGGTGACCGAAGGGTCTCTCTTGTGTTGGATGAACTCCACCACGCCGAAACCTCCCTCCCCGATCGTTTGTATGATCTTGAAATCGGAAGATTTCAGGTTCTTGTATCGTCCAGAATGGACCTCTGGTTTTATTTCCGGCATAGCCGGTATCGACACCTTCGTGATGTCCCTGACGTTCCCGAAGTGGTTCATGAAGTGTTGGATGTCGAGGGTTAAACACTCGACTCCAGAGTCCTTGGATATGACTGTGGCTTGTCTGGGTCCTTGGGTTAGTATGGCTCTCTCCCCGAAGCAACCGCCTTTGGTTAGGTAACCTTTGAGGCCTTCCTCCTTCTTCATGATGGCCGCTGTACCGGCGGTTATAATGTAGAATTTATCAGCCGGGTCTCCCTCCCGAAATATCACCTTACCGGCCGCGAAGTATTCCTTCTGAAGGAACTCCGCGACCTTCTTGAGCACCTCCACATCCACCTGGTTCAAAACAGGACATTCCTGGAGTAACTTGAGTCTCTCCTTCTTCTCTTCGACGTTGTAGATGCTTACTATGGTTTGGTAGATTTCCCGGTCTAATACCCATACTTTACTCGGCATTAAGGCTTTAACCGTCGCCTGTCTTCTGGCGTTGTATAAGATGGCTAGTTCGCCAAACACTTTTCCTACGCTCAAGGTGTTAACCACGCCTTTTTCTTCGGTGGAGACTTGTAACTTCCCGCTCGCGACGATGTACAGATGCTTCCCTTGCCTTCCTTCCTTGATGATCTTCTCCTTCTGCTTCACCTCCCTCGCGTACATGGCGTCGATGACCTTCTGCAGCCGTTTTCCCACGACGACCTTGCTGAGGAAGTCGTCATTTTCTATGGCGTATTTGATCTGGTCCTTATCCCTTAGACAAGAATTATTTTTTAGATAGTGGAATTAATGAGAACGAGAAAAGAATAATCTGGGGTCACAGAAGCTTTTTGAAAAACTGACAAGCTATCCTAACCTCGAAATTGGTCAGCTGAAGCACAAGGAGTTTCGCCTAAGTTTGAGAATTTTTTTGACAGCTGTCGAAAATTTCTTCAATTGATTTCTAAAACTGGAAAATGCGAATCTACCTACAAGGTGGATGTACGAGCGCCCAAAAGCTCCTGACTTCACGGCAGTGCTTTTCCGCTTTTTAAACACGATATGAGAGAATTCTCACCAGTCATCCTGTTGCTGTTTATAAATATCCCTTACTTGTGGGTTAACGGTATTTGAACGAGATAAAGAGAGAGGTCTCTGGGTTTTAACTTTATCAGTCTATCTATTGTTATACATTGTAAAGAATCAAGTTTTCTCGCAGGTCTTTCCTGATTCTTATTTTCAGACCTAAACTTGTTATTTTGAGTGCCAAAATATGTGGTTTGGATTTCCTGTTTTCCCGTCTATCTCTTCTATCGAATCAAGCGTAATTTGGGTTGCATACACAACGTAGAGTCCTTCAACCACTACAGAAGAATCACAGAGTGGGCGACATCTACTTTTAATCGTTTGAACTACCCGAGTGATGAACAACAAACTCACAATATTTTTTATAAGATTGCGGAATGAATAATAATGCCTGGGAAAGTCGAGATAATCACTTCGGACATTTTTGATTATGTGGGTGAACGTGAATGTGATAGCAAATGACCACTATATGAAAGAAAATTATTGAACTTACGATACAAAAAATCATCTTTCAGGAAGTGCTTGCCGCAAAGTAACAACTTCTTTGAGATACGTTTCCCAATCTTCGAGATTGTCTGCCATTTTTCAACTGACTTGGGAGTCAACGGAAATGTATGCAAAGAAATTTCAGAAGAACTATGTGATGAGCATTGAGGAACAGAGCAGATTTTTCGTGATCTAATTCCCACAGCTCGTATACAGTTTATTTGAAACAATTATCCATAAATGATCATCTAAATATATCACTTTCGATACATAAATGACTCAAAATCGTACAAATATTCCACATTTTTCCCATAAAAACACACACGTTAGTTTGTTGTTCACCACTCGGGTAGTTCAAACGATTAAAAGTAGATGTCGCCCACTCCCTGATTTTTCCAGTACAGTATTACAGTCAGATATATACGTACTTACTTTTCGCTCTTGATGAACACTGGTATGGACTTGTTGAGTTCTTTGACGGGTTCCCAGATTACAGGAAACCTCCTCCTCTCCCTTCTGTTCACGTTCTGCCTGACGACGTCCTCGTCTTGAAACTCGTCCAACTGCCTATATTTCCCGCGAAATTCGAGTCCCTCGTCTTCATCTTTGAGCTCGTAGTTGCTCCTGGTTGTAGGCGACAGCCAGGCGAGCATCTTAAAGGAGTCTACTGCATCATTCTGGACTCATTCCGACCGAAGATTGATACTTTTCAATCTTATCTGAGGCATTGTAAGATCATTCTTTATCATCGATAATAATCAATTTGAAATTATTTCGGCCTATAAAATCTGATGGAGAGGAAACAATCGGCTTGTTGTCGTCTAGAAATCGACGTGGATATGATAATAACAAAGGTACACGAATTGAAATGCATGAATTTTTCTCTTATCAGCGCATTCTTTCGAAAAAATTGACCTGTAATCAATTCGACGTTCCTTTTCAAGTAAGGTCTGGTTTTACCTTATTCGAACCAATTATTGTTGAAAGTGTATCATAATGAGTTCTACCAACTTGAATTTTTTCAACATTTTTCCACCCAATACCTATCGAATTATATCTGGCAACGCCTTCGAATTATGACAGATGTGATACATTAGATCTACGGTGCGACAGGAACATAGAAAATGTTACGCTCATGACCTAGCAATTTCCGACAGATTAGTTTGATTCTGTTTTTCTCTAAGTAGTAGTCCAAAACACAAGCTTCTTGTGTCAAATTCAAATTCTCAGATTCTAGAATCACCATTTAGTTTGACATTGTATAAAGTAATATTATTTTTCATTCTTTATTTTCTAAGAATCTAGCCAATAAAGTTCATTTTTAAGTTTTCTATTTTTCTTCATAATAGTAATGGTACGATAATTCATAGATGAGTTCTCCTTGAAGTAGTTGAAAAGAAATGCCTCACTCAAGGTTCAACTTGAAAATCTTTCCGTTTGTATCATACCTATCGAATTATATCTGGCAACGTCTGCGAAATATGACAGATGTGATACATTAGATCTACCGTGCGACAGGAACATAGAAAATTTTACGCTCATGCCCTAGCAATTTCCGACAGATTTGTTTGATTCTGTTTTTGTCCATAGCGCAGTTAGTAGTTTATAACACAAGCTTCTTGTGTCAAATTCAATTCCTCAGATTCTAGAATCATCATTTAGTTTTACATTGTATGAAGTAATATTATTTTTCATTCTCTATTTTCTAAGAAGCTAGCCAATAAAGTTCATTTTTGAGTTTTCTATTTTTCTTTATAATAGTAATGGTACGATAATTTATAGATGAGTTCTAATTGAAGTAGTCGAAAAGAAATGTCTCACTCAAGGTTCAACTTGAAAATCTTTCCGTTTGTATCATACCTATCGAATTATATCTGGCAACGTCTGCGAAATATGACAGATGTGATACATTAGATCTACTGTGCGACAGCAACATAGAAAATTTTACGCTCATGCCCTAGCAATTTCCGACAGATTTGTTTTATTCTGTTTTTCTCCATAGCGCAGTTAGTAGTTTATAACACAAGCTTCTTTTGTCAAATTCAATTTCTCAGATTCTAGAATCATCATTTAGTTTCACATTGTATGAAGTAATATTATTTTTCATTCTTTATTTTATAAGAATCTAGCCAATAAAGTTCATTTTTAAGTCTTCTATTTTTCTTTATAATAGTAATGGTACGATAATTTATAGATGAGTTCTCCTTGAAGTAGTTGAAAAGAAATGCCTCACTCAAGGTTCAACTGGAAAATCTTTCCGTTTGTATCATACCTATCGAATTATATCTGGCAACGTCTGCGAAATATGACAGATGTGATACATTAGATCTACTGTGCGACAGGAACATGGAAAATTTTACACTCGTGACTTAGCAATTTCTGACAGATTAGTTTGATTCTGTTTTTCTCCATAGCGCAGTTGGTAGTCCATAACAATGTCCATAACATAACATGTCAAATTCTCAGATTCTAGAATCATCATTCAGTTTCAGATTGCATGAAGTAATATTATTTTTCATTCTTTATTCTTTAAGAATGTAGCCAATAAATTTCATTCTTAAGTTTTTCCATTTTTTTCATAATAGTAATGGTACAACAAACCATAGATGAGTTCTTCTTGAAGTAGTTGAGAGGAAATGCATCACTCAATCAATTCGAAGTTCCTTTTGGATTAAAGTCTGGTTTCTGGTTGCCACATTTATTGAAACTAATTATTGTTGAAAGTGTATCATAAGTTCTACCAATTTAAATTTTTTCAACATTTTTTCCCCCCAATAGTTGACTAGTTAAAGGGCGGGGAAATCCTCAAGAATTTGGGAGCTAATGTTACACCAACCATTGACTAAACAGAAAAAGTCGTCATGAAACTTTTATTTCATTCTCGATTATGCGCATTAGAATTTTTTTATCCCTCTGTAAAATGTATGGCCATTTTTTTTTTCGTGTTAGGAAGACAACCGTCTCTTGAAATTCATTACCAAACTATAAGGGTTCGGTTTTTGGCAAAGGAACCCCAAAAAAGAATCTGAAAAATCAGTTATAATTTATATTATAAACCTATTTTTGTCCACTAGGTACTTTAATTATTTGCATGAATGTTTTGTGAAATATTTATAGGATGGAGGAAACAGAGTTGGGTTAAAATAACATATTAAATATGCAGCGTTTTTTCGAATCTTCCAAAGTTATATTATGAAAATTTTGCACACGAATATTTTTTTTTCAAAAGTGAAACAATTAAAAACTATACCTTATACTAATAGGAGTTGAAATAGATGCAAATTTTCTCATTTACTTATCGAGTTTATCAAGATGATAATATGATGAAAAGGTACCGACAAGTAGGTATAGTGCAAAATCAAAACTTAATCTATGTATATGGAAACAATTAGTTAGCATTTTTTCTCTAAAAAAGTAACAATTCACTGCAAACTAGAGATAAAGATGCTCAAAGATAAAAACCCTTTTGAATTCTCCGATTTCAAATAATAAAATATTCTGTCATAATAAAATTGAATTAAATTAGAAGGGAACATGAAGACACATTCTGTTTTGGTTCCACCTTAGAAGTACTCATCCCACCACGAATTCTCATCTGGAGGAATATCGTTGTCCCTCCTGAAATGATCAATATATCTACAGTCTACATTACTGGACAGTTTAGGCCTGTAAGGTGAGGACATCTGGCAACTCCTCAGTCTCTCCCAGTCAAACTCAGAGAACCACTTGTGCGTCCTAATATCCTCGATGCCCAACCTCTCAGAAGGCGACTTCTTCAGCAGTTTGCAGATCAAGTTCTTAGCCTTCGCGCTGTTGTGCACCGGGAAGAAGACCACGTCCAAACCGTTCAAGATGTTGTTGTACGTCTTCATGTAGCTGGGATCGTTGGTCCGGAAGGGGGTCTTGCCGTTCAACAACTCGTAGACGAAGATGCCGTACGCCCACAAATCGACGGCCTTATCGTGTCCCCTGTTCAGGATCACCTCCGGCGCTAAATACTCAGGGGTGCCGGCGAACGTCCCGGATTTACAACCGGGCGTTAGACTCTTCGCAAACCCGAAATCAGTCATCTTGACGTAACCTTTGTTGTCTATCAGCAGATTCTCGGGTTTGAGGTCGCGATAAACGAAGCCTCGTTCGTGCAGATAAGCCAGGGCTTCCAAGACGCACCCCGCTATAAAACGGGCTCCTGTCTCCGTGAAATTCTTGTTGGGTTGTCGTTGGAGGAGGCTCCAAAGATCCCCGCCTAGACACACCTCCATCAGGAAGTAGATGAACTTGTTGTCCTTGAACGTCTTGTACAGCCTGATGATGAAGGGGGAGTTGCAGGTCATCTGGATCATCATCTCGTTGATGACGTGGTACTGCTGCTCCTGCTGCACCATCTCGTATTTCTTCAGACACTTGAGGGCGAAGGTGAGAGAGGGGTCTTTCTTGTGTTTGATGAATTCGACGCGGCCGAAACCGCCGACTCCTAGGGTTTTGAGGATCTTGAATTCGCTGAGGTCCAGGTGGGAGTACTCGTTGACTATCTTCTTCACGTCCGCTATGGGTACTTTAGGTTGGGAGGGCATGGTGATCTTGGAGATGTCCTCGATTTTCCCGAAGTTATCCACGAAATGTTTTTGGGTGAGGGTGAGGCACTCGGTTCCGGGGTCATCCGCTTTTATGGTGGCCTGGCGAGTGACTGGCTCCAGCAAGGCTTTTTCCCCGAAGCACTTACCCTTGTGAAGTTGCCCTATGAAACCGTTGTTCTCCTGGGTCACTGTGACGGACCCCGCGGTTATTATGTAGAATTTATCGCCTCTATCTCCTTCTCTGACGATCGTCGTTCCAGTCTCGAAAAACTCCGGTTTGAGTAAACCAGCCACGTTCTTCAAAACCTCAGAACCGGCTTCGTTGAGTATGGGAACGTTCTGCAAGAACGAAACTAGCTCCTCCTGTTCTTCATTCATGGACTTCTTCACCAGTTGCTGGTAGACGGTCCCGTCGATGACCCACACCTTGGCGGACGTCACGGGCCTGACGGTCGCGAACCTTTTGGCGTTGTAGAGGATGGCGAGCTCCCCGAAAACCTCGCCGGGTTTCATCACGTTGACCACGCCTTTACCTTTCTTCGTGACCTCGAACTCTCCCTCGGCGGCGACGTACATGTGGCCTCCTCTTTGTCCCTCCTTTATTATCTTCTCCTTCGCCTTGACCTCTTTGATGTACATGGCGTCCACCACGTCTTGGAGCCTTCCACCAGTGATCACTTTGCTTAGGAATTCGTTCTTGCAGATGGCGTCCTTTATGCATTTTTCGTCGCTGAAACATGAAGAAAGTGACGAATCAGAGAGATGTCTCAAACCTAATTAAATGTTCGATTGATTCGGCCGATGAAAATCTTTATTAACCTTGTAATAGATCGGACCTAGATTGTCATCCAGAAAATGAGGAGGTTTCTTATAATTCCAATTTCAGAGTAGATTAGAAGAACACAGTCGAATATTCCGAACACGGTCAAATATTTTTAACTCCGTGATTCTTATTTTTACCACCGTGATTCTATTTTTTTCAACTCGATGGTTTTTGGAGGTTAGGGGGATAGCACTTTTACCTTTTGAGAGAGAGGAACCAGAGTGGTTGCTCTGATATTCAGATACACAAAGCGAAGAACACTGGTAAGGTTGTTAAGCGTTAGTCGTAGAATTCAGCAAATTTACGAAACCAAGGGTTTCCATTATCCCTAGTATATTATTACAGTTTTCTTTGATAATCGTATGCAAGTAAGTCCATTGTGAATTTCTTTTACATTGAAACATTATTTATTCTTGATTGTTGTCTATATGGTACTGTTTCTCCATTCAATATTTATTACGTATTTGTGCTTGTGATATTTATTCATATTTCAGGTACTTGTGTACTCCTAGTCAATACCACTATTCCAATTCTCCCACTTGGGAAACTTGGTAGATGGTTCATTAATATGTTGGATTCTTGAAACTTAATTGGAGAGATAAGTGCCTGCTAAACATAATGACGCGTTATAGAGATTCCCCCATGGGAGATATATCAAGAATTGTATCTCTTTGCATTGAAGTAGTTGTTGTACCTTCCTCCCTGTAGAGCATTTAATCACCGCTCGAACTTGCAGGATTCCCTGAATTTATTTCACTGAGATTACAGCCTGTAAAGATAGTCTCGGTCCCTATTTGCCCTATATCCTCATTTAGTATTTAGTAATTAAGGGGATAGGGAATGCAATTCTGGAATAATCTTTCCTTTGTACCGTTCAAGTTGTTGGTGTGGACGTAGCACCTATCATTCTGAAGGAAAGTCCCTCTTGAATCTAACCTTTTTCTGTTTATATTGTTATTTAGTGAACAGTTTTTCACTTACGATACATTATCTTTGCATCCACCATTTGTGATATATTTCCCCATTGCTCTTCATGACTGACTTTTGATTTTGATATATTTTACCACTCTCATTATTACTTGATGTTGATATATTTTACCACTCTCATTATTACTTGATTTTGATATATTCTACCATTCTCATCATTACTTATTTTTGATTTTGATACATTTTACCATTTTATTATTTGCCTCTGTTTAGGAATATTCCTTACTTGTGAACGAGAAAAGGAGGGAGGTTGTTTTTTTTTCTTCCCCTTGGGGTTGTTTTTTTTACCTTTTGGCACTCTGAAATAAATTTGTTATCTCCTTATTTTGGGTGCTAAAAATATTGTGTTTTAATTGTCTAACACTTCCCGATAAATTTCCCTAATACGATGAGAAGGTCCTGTGGTTTCTACGAAATGTAGAGTCCTTCCTAGATTGATCACTGCGCTGGCCAAAAATAGTTAAGATTAATTTGCGATCCCGCGTGTTCGTATATTGAAAGTGTTCTGAACTCTCGTTCAGATAAAATAGTCGGTATTTAAAACTGCAAAACATTACAGCCTAATATTCACCAATCAAGAGTTTGACGAAACCACTACACGTGTTTCGCCATAGCATGGCTCCATCAGGGGACGAGATAAACTGATGAAGCCATGGCGAAACACGTGTAGCGGTTTTGTTAAACTATTAAGTAATGAAAATCGTAGACTAAGTTAAACTAAATTAAAACAATTAAATTTCGAAGAATGTGTATTTGTGCAATACTATAATCTTATCTCTCGAGTGTTGAAATCACGTTTTCGGTCGATTTTATTATTACATGCATGATGTAAACTTCAAATGAATATTTAAGATTAAACGTCACTTCACCTACCTTTCAGACTTCGGATATTTGACCAAATTTTTGACGACGTCTTCGTCGAAGCGTATAGGTGTCGGTTGTACTCCAGATCTTCTTCTTACCTGATCTCCCTTCTCATCAGATGACTTGGTGAAACTCAGAGTGGAATCAACGCTGAACCTCTCTGTGTTTTCTACAGAAGAAGAACGAGAAATTGTAGCATCTACCTCTAGGAGAACTTCTTTATTTCTTTGATCTTCAGCCTCAATTTTCATGGTCTCCTCGATTTCATATTTAACCGGCTCTATGATTATTGTTATTGAACTTCTTGTTTCCGAATTGGCCTTGTCGGTTTGTTCTTGTTTACCTAGACCAATGGTCTTGTCGTTAAAATTCAAAACTTCATCATTCGTGGATTTTCTGGTGATCTCGAATGTATTACGTTTGTTATTCTTTTGATCTTCTACTTGAACAATTTCACTTTCCACAGAATCTATGATTATAGTTACTGGACTTCTTGTTTCCGAATTGGCCTTGTCGGTTTGTTCTTGTTTACCTGGATCAATGGCCTTGTCGATATAATTCGAACCTTCATCATTGGTAGATTTTCTGGTGATCTCGAATGTATTACGTTTGTTATTCTCTTGATCGTCAACCTCAACTTCCACAGTCTCTTCGATTTCATCTTTCACCTGCTCTATGATTATTGTTACTGGACTTCTTGTTTCCGAATTTGCCTTATCGATTTGTTCTTGTTTACCTGGATCAATGGTCTTGTCGATACAATTCGTATCTTCATCCTGCAAAGATTTTTCTTCTACAAAGATGGACTCCGTTGAGTTTAAAGTGGTGTTTTGAAGACTTTCTATTGATTTTCCAGGATTGATATATTTTGGTTTTAACACAGTTCTTCTTCTATGCGTAATTTCTTCTTTTTCGTCAATTGGCACAGTTATTCTTGAAATTGAAACACTCTTCGGAGGTTTGTTAACACCGTCGTAATCATGTTTCACGTTATAAGAACTGCTTCTTCTCCAGAAGCGGGGAAATGGCATGTCGACGAAGTAACGAAACGACTAACTCGATTCTTGCTCCGTTTCGTTCACTGATCAAGATAAGGTCGAGTGTTTTGGGAGGGAAATCGAAGAAAAAAGGAAGATAATGGATGTTTCGTGTACTTTATCAGTCGATATTGTTTGTTAATCTGATACGAACAAATTACTAAGCGTTTTGAGAGATCTTGAATCACAGATATTTCCGATAAAAAACTATCGATGGCAACGTCTCCTGAACTAGGTTTTGACACCTGTCATATTTCGAGTTAAAGTAGGATTTAAAAAATTCTCAAATGCAAATATAGGTTTTCAATGTCTGTGAGACCCCTCAGAAGCTTGTGTTTTGGACTACTACTTAGAGAAAAACAGAATCAAACTAATCTGTCGGAAATTGCTAGGTCATGAGCGTAACATTTTCTATGTTCCTGTCGCACAGTAGATCTAATGTATCACATCTGTCATATTTCGTAGACGTTGCCAGATATAATTCGATAGGTATGATACAAACGGAAAGATTTTCAAGTTGAACCTGAAGTGAGGCATTTCTTTTAAACTACTTGTGAGAGAACTCATCTGTAATTTATTGTACCATTACTATTATAAAAAAAGGAAAAACTTAGATGAAATTTATTGGCTTCTTAAAAAATAAAGAATGAAAAATAATATTACTTCATACAATCTGAAACTAAATGATGATTCTAAAATCTGAGAATTTGAATTTGACACAAGAAGCTGGTGTTATTGACTACTAACTGCGCTATGGAGAAGAACAGAATCGAACTAATTTGTCAGAAATTGCTAGGTCATGAGCGTAAAATTTTCTATGTTCCTGTCGCACAGTAGATCTAATGTATCACATCTGTCATATTTCGCAGACGTTGCCAGATATAATTCGATAGGTATGATACAAACGAAAAGATTTTCAAGTTGAACCTTAAGTGAGACATTTCTCTTCAACTACTTCATGGAGAACTCACCTATAAATTATTGTACATTACTATTATAAAAAAAAATAGAAAAACTCAAAAATTAAATTTATTATTTATTTAGAATGAAAAATGATATAACTGCATAGAATCTAAAACTAAATGATGATTCTAGAATCTGAGAATTTGAATTTGACACAAGAAGCTTGTGTTATTGACTACTAACTGCGCTATGGAGAAGAACAGAATCGAACTAATTTGTCAGAAATTGCTAGGTCATGAGCGTAAAATTTTCTATGTTCCTGTCGCACAGTAGATCTAATGTATCACATCTGTCATATTTCGCAGACGTTGCCAGATATAATTCGATAGGTATGATACAAACGAAAAGATTTTCAAGTTGAACCTTAAGTGAGACATTTCTCTTCAACTACTTCATGGAGAACTCACCTATAAATTATTGTACATCACTATTATAAAAAAAATAGAAAAACTCAAAAATTAAATTTATTATTTATTTAGAATGAAAAATGATATAACTACATAGAATCTAAAACTAAATGATGATTCTAGAATCTGAGAATTTGAATTTGACACAAGAAGCTTGTTTTATGGACTATTAACTGCGCTATGGAGAAAAACAGAATCAAACTAATCTGTCGGAAATTGCTTGGTCATGAGCGTAACATTTTCTATGTTCCTGCCGCACAGTAGATCTGAAGTATCACATCTGTCATATTTCGCAGACGTTGTGATAGATATAATTCGATAGATGTGATAAAAACGAAAAGATTTTCAAGTTGAAACTTAAGTGGGGCATTTATTTTCTACTACTTCAAGGATAACTCATCTATAATTCATTATATTCTAATGAATTTAGTCCAAGTTCTTCTTGAAATAATTTATTTACAGTTCACTAATGACACTATACTAATTTATTTCAACACTCAATCATTTATCTGCACGCGCGCTATTAAGTCCTATACTGTATTCTCTTAGAGCCGATGTCGACTTATATATTGGAAGGGAACAATCGTGAAGCTTCCCGTTGTCTCCAGTATCATAACTATTATGAAAAAAATAGGAAAACTTGAAAATGAAATTTATTGGCTACATTCTTAAAAAATAAAGAATGAAAAAGAATCAGAATCAAACTAATCTGTCGGAAATTGCTTGGTCATGAGCGTAACATTTTCTATGTTCCTGCCGCACAGTAGATCTGAAGTATCACATCTGTCATATTTCGCAGACGTTGTGATAGATATAATTCGATAGATGTGATAAAAACGAAAAGATTTTCAAGTTGAAACTTAAGTGGGGCATTTATTTTCTACTACTTCAAGGATAACTCATCTATAATTCATTATATTCTAATGAATTTAGTCCAAGTTCTTCTTGAAATAATTTATTTACAGTTCACTAATGACACTATACTAATTTATTTCAACACTCAATCATTTATCTGCACGCGCGCTATTAAGTCCTATACTGTATTCTCTTAGAGCCGATGTCGACTTATATATTGGAAGGGAACAATCGTGAAGCTTCCCGTTGTCTCCAGTATCATAACTATTATGAAAAAAATAGGAAAACTTGAAAATGAAATTTATTGGCTACATTCTTAAAAAATAAAGAATGAAAAATAATATTATTTCATAAAATCTAAAACTAAATGATGATTCTAGAATCTGAGAATTTGAATTTGACACAACGATGGTTCCCACATACAGACTGTGGTGCTCATGCCATCGAGGATTCCATGTTGAATTCAAGCGACTTTTTATGATCCCGCCTATCAGAGACCTACCAACTGCCGAAAATACCACATTCGCCATTCCTCAAGTTAAAAATCATCGTCCCAATTGGATATAACCTCGGGGATCTCCCCATTATCATCTTTGTAAGTCCCAAAGTTGCTCAGATCGAGCTGCCCCACCAGCCTGGGCACGTGCGGCGCCCTCATCTTCAAACGTTTCAGCTCGTTCCAGTCGAAGTGGGCGAACCACTGGTGTTTCTTCACGTCACCCACCCCGTTCCTGGAGTACCCCAACCTTTCCGTAGGTCTCGCCTTGCACAGTTTGGTTATCAAGCTCTTCGCCCTCCCAGAGACGTGGGTGGGAAACTTGCAGTGGTCCAGACCTCTGAGGATGAGGTTGTAGGTGTCGTGGTCGCAGCAGGTTTTGAAGGGGGTCTTCAGGGTGATGAGTTCGTAAACGAAGATACCGAGAGTCCAACAGTCCGCCGCTCTATCGTGGCTTTCGTTCAAGACTATCTCTGGAGGCATGTAATCTGGAGTTCCCACCATGCTGCGGGTTCTTCCGGTACCTATGACTTTGGCGAAGCCGAAATCTGTTAGTTTTACGTAGCCATCGTTGGCGATGAGGAGGTTTTCCGGTTTTAAGTCCCTGTAGATTATACCTCGCTCGTGGAGGTAGAGGAAAGCTTCCACTACGCATCCTACGTAGAACTTAGCTTCTTGCTCTTCGAAAGCTCTCCTCCTGGTGTAGTACATGAGTCTCCATAAGTCACCGCCAAGCTGCGCTTCCATCAGGAAGTAAAGGTAACGAGAGTCTCTGAAAGTCTTGAACAGCCTTATGATAAAAGGACAACAACAGTTCATCTGCACCTCCTTCTCATTCAACACGTGCTCTCTTTGCTCCTGGAGGATACACTTGTATTTCTTCAGGTATTTAAGGGCGAACAACAGATCTGCGTCTCTTTTATGCTGCACCAAATCCACGCGACCGAACCCTCCAGCTCCAATGGTCCTCACCCTCCTGAGATCCCTAAGTTCTAGATCTTGGTACGTCTGGTCCTCCTCGACGGTGAGATTTTTTATACTGGTCGTTACTGAAATCCTTCTGAAGTCTTTCACGTCCCCGAAGTGCTTAATGAAGTGTTTTCGACTCAACACCAAGCATTCGCAACCTGGAGGCTCCGCTTGGACTGTAGCCTTCCTAACGTCTTCGTTGATGAGGGCCATCTCGCCGAAGTATTGACCTGTAGATAAAGTTGCAACAACTCCATCCGCTTTTGTTCTAACCTTCACACCTCCAGCTCTGATGATGAAGAAGGAATGGCCTTTCTCGCCTTCCTGGACTATCTTAACTCCAGACTCGAAGAATTTTGGTATGAGAAGACCTGCGACGAAACCGAGAGTGTCTGGAGGGACCCTGTTCAAGATGGGGACCTTCCCGAGGAAGTAAACCAGCTCTTTCCTCTCTTCCTCTTCCGATCGATACACTATCTCCTTGAAGGTCTTGTTTTCCAACACCCATAACCTTCCTTTCTTCAGGGCCCGAACGGTCGCCTTCCTCCTCTCGTTGTACAACAAAGCGAGTTCTCCGAAAACCCTCGTGTCGTCGAAGGTGACTAAAGGACCGGCTTTGTTGTATATCTCGAACTTTCCAGACGCGGAAATGTACAATTCCGAGCCTATCTCGCCTTCGTGGATGACCACCTCGCCGGCCCTCACTTCTTGGGAGTAGATCGTCCGGAAGATGGCATCGAACCTCTTCTCTGTTATTACGTGACTGATGAATTCGTTCTTTTCGATGGCGGCTCGGATTTTCTTCTCGTCCCTGAAACGAGAAAATTGGTAAGAATTTTTCGATCCTAAACCTAACCTGACAAAGTTGAAGGAGCGGAAAAAGTCGTTGAAGCGATTTTTTGAGCTGAATTCCTCTCGCGTCAAACGATAAAAAAATTATACCAAATGAAATGACATTATTTCAGTAGAACAATGAATTCAGATTGTATACAGATGCTGATAACCCAGAATTGATCAATGCCATCCTCACAATCTCCAGATGTGAAAGCTTATCTTTCGTGTGTCGCGAATCAAAACATGCTTAAATTTGAATTATAAACTGATCAAAAACAAAATGAATAAAATTTTTAAAGGCGAGTTCTACTTACTCCAAACTTTTGGACACCTTCCTCACGGAGCTCTTGAACTCCTTGTTCCCGTCGTTGGCCGGCAAGATCCGTATGGCGGACTTCCTCACGTACACCCCCTCATCCTCGGAGAAAGAGTGCGAGTGGCTGGTACTGAAGAGTCTCTTGAGCATTGAAACATCAGGTATTTTTCACGGGATCGCCTCGAACGCAAACCTCGATTTTCGAAGACAATAAATAATACCGATATCGGAAACGCGATACCGCGCTACTCTCCATTATCTTATCTAAGATGTTGAGATTATCGGGAAAACTCTATAGGTTTGTTCTAATTTTCGATGGGAAGCTTTAAGCGCTTATTTTTTTTGGCTCGTTGTTTACAGGAATACCTGACAAGCACCGGATATTCGAATCCTGATAATTAATATATAATTACATAATGCCAACCCTGTATATTTCAGATGAACCTTTCTTCTTTTATTTATTTGTTTTTGTTTGTTTGTTTTTCTATTATTCATTTGATGTTTATATTACTATGTATAATTCTGATGAGCTTTCAATTTTCAATGACGCACATTGCTGCAGGTGTTCATTGTTTGTTGTTTTCCTTTTAGAACTTTCAGATAAGATAATGTTATAAATACCTCTGAAGACGATCAATCGTCAATAATTAAAAGTAGTTGCCCTCTAACTGTACGCTAGATAGGTGGGATAATCGGCTTTCGATTTCAAAAATATAATTATATATATTCAGAAATTGTTGAGAGTTTCCCAATATTTGCATTAATTCAACCCAAATATGAATAAAGGACAAAAAATCTTTCTCGAAAATATATTTGTCATTTTTGTTCGTACTCTTATTCACTACAATCTTTGGATATTGGGATTCAATCGAGATACTTTATGATATAGTTATCTACGATGGAAACGTTGAGGTGCCACATGAAATGGTTTACCCCGGGAACCGTGATGAGATCCAGACGTCCACTTTCGTCCAGCGTTTTAAGCCCTATCAAATCCTGAGTGTACACCGGCCGACTGACCAGATTGAGCACCGTCAGGTTTTCGTTGTAGAAACCAAATTGACTGAAAATTTATTGAATAAATAATATTTCTAAGCAAAAATAGGTAAAACTAACCTAGACTCCCAAGGAGTTATCACGTTATCGTCCGGGCCTCCGATAAGAACCATCTTATTCAACTTCGTCAAAGCGTTTTTAAATTGATCGCTTCTCGTAGATTTCAACTCGTTGTTGATGTAAGGAAGGTAGTGAGAAAAATTACGATACAATTCCTGATGGAACGGATCGTTCCAGTAGTTACCGACAGATGTGTGCTGTCCGACTCTAGAATAAAATAATTCATACGCTTCTTCAAGAGCAGTGCCGGGAAAAATTAAATGCAAAAATTTCGCTAAAAATTCCAAAAATTAATTTTCAGTGAATAACTATCGATGATTTATCTTACTTCCGTATTGTCCGGCTTGCGGACCACTCAACGAAATGAAATTTCTAACGTTGTGCTCGGGAAACGCTTGTAATATTGAGCGGGCTAGGAGAGCTCCTTGAGAATATCCTGAAATTGAAAGTTTAAAATTTGCCTTAAGTATTTTATTATAATCCTACCTAATAAATGAATTCCTTCAGGGTGTTGTTCGGTGATATTCCTGATGTCCAAAAGCAGCTGCTGAACTTGATACCACATACTTTCCATACTTGACCAACCACTAAATTCATCTGTGTTATATACAATAGTACCTGGATGTAACTACAATAAATCATTACTTCAATTATATGCTTAGGTTTTTTAAACAAACCTTTTGTATGCGTAACTTTATGGGTTCCATACTTATGCTGCCAGTTACAATACCATGCATTAAAAACACAGGTCTATAAGCATAACATTCATTCAATATGAGCTTGATAAATATAAATTTTATTATATTAAACAGTTTCATGTTGGAGCTATCAATTCAATATAATTTCGTAGGAACAAATATTCGAAATATTATAGCACTATTTTAATTCAATTTCCGTTTATTGTTCGGATATGCATTCATTATAATTATTGTTCATGTTGAGGTCAGCAATGAACCAAACAAACAATACTGTAGTAAATTAATTATTGTTTATTATTCATTCATAAGTTGGAAATCACACTTCAGACGTCAAGGTTAATTTTGGACTTTTCGAATTTTAATCAACGTTGCCAACCAAAGCCTCAAATATTTGTTCTCGTTAGGAATTTTATGCCGTATTGAAACCTGGACTAAGAATTATTGAAAAACTTCCGTTCCGTTATTATGAATAAGTTGAATAAAATGAAAGTTGTCATCATTTGAGGATTTCACAGGAAAAAACTTTTTCGTATTATTTTTTTTTATAAGATGGCTATACTGGCAATGTTCGTGTAACCACAGAGTAAACTGCTTCAACCACAGGGTGAAACTATTACCGACATAACAGTTTTCTATTGAAAACCGCAAAGGACTAAAACCAAAGAGTAGTTGTCTCACCTTTGATATAACCAAAGACTATAAAGACGTTTCACTCGCAAATCTGAGCCGAATCCGTCGAATTGACCTTGGGTTGCCAGGATTTTAGTGGGGGGATGGGCGCGAAATTGCCGAAATTTGAATTCAAATATTTCCATTTAACTTTCAGTTTATTTTGACCTGAAATTGTTACTGTTATTGAAACGATTCTTAAATCATGACTAAGATTCATCTTCTCTTTGATCTTGATTTATCAGATATAAATAGCAATTTGAATACGTTTTTTTCAAAACGATCATATAGGCTTTTTATTTTCTTGATTTTTTACATAATTTCTTCTTGCAGCCAATAATGGATAATAGTTTATTTTCAAGTTTTAATTTACAGTTGTTTGCATGCTGCTCATCAATGAAACCTATCAGTTACTCAAAGAAATATATGCTGGATGTAATTAAAATCGTACCATTTATTAGATGATTCAAATATCTTCTGAAATGTTAGAAAATATAAAACAATATGCATAGATTTTATATAACTCTCATTAAAATACATGCATAATTTGTGATTAATTTTCAGAAAAAACATTATTTTCTTGGTACAACTTGACAAATAGACAATGAAATTGACATTTCTGTTGTTTTGAAATCCATCCCGACGATGCACGAGGGATCGGTTATCGTGATACTTCGTGTTGGCTATCTGCATTCTGATTGGTCCGCCGTTTTAGCACTGCCGCGGTGTATCGACTGCGGTGCCTTTCTTTGGGATATTCAGTCGAAGGTCAATGGTTAGTTGACGAGAGAGCAGGAACTAATTTACGAGAGTGGTCTCTCTTGTTCCTCTTTGATATAACCTTCGGGCTATAAAATTTGAGTATAGAACTTTGAATAAAAAACTACAGGAAGGAGCATTAGGCCTGAAAAAGTGGTACCAAACTGGTTGTTGCATATGGCCGACTCGTATTTCCGGATTGCAGTGGCGTAGAGTATTTTAGTAGGGTAGAAACTAGAAAACTTCCATCCATTTTAGTTGTACTTTCAAACATTGATCAAAGAATTTTACTTCAAGCTTTTTGTGTGAGCTCCCTCGCAAATCAATAAAACTATTCGAGGAAGCCAGATGAATTATTTAATTTAAATTATTGTGCGCTCGTACTACTTACACGAGGGCTATATCATTTCGTCACGATGTCTGTATTATTCGAATTTTGATCCGGAAATGCGAATCTACCTACAAGGTGGATGAACGAGCGCTCAAAAGCTCCTGACTTCACAGCAGTGCTTTTCATCATTTTATTCTACATCCAGGAACCAGGTATATTTTTTTCTCAATAATTCAAAGAACACCGATCTGGTCGAATTGAAACTTTGTTGTAAGATTATGAAGATTAAAAAAAAAATCGTTATCTCAGAAAGGTCGTGCCGAAATTTCGCGTTCACATATTATAAGGCATGGAAAAAATTATCTTCTTACCTATGTTGAAATTCCGCTTTTTAGTTATTCCGTGGGAAAAGAAAATTGAGTTTTTCTAATATATTCATCATAATTTAGTGATTCCATTATGAGCTCCTAACTTTATATCTGTGCTCTTCACGAATTTTTGGAAAATGTAATTGAAAAAAATCATACTCATTGTAATCTTCAGAATTGGGGAGTTATAATATTGATATCCTCCAAAATAGTCCAAACATATTATGAATGTTATATCACATTTTGAAATGTAACATCTAGTGGCAAAAATTCGAATGACAGTCAAAACAGTCACAACCGCCGAGTCTGAGCGGTTATCAATTTGGCTCATAGATTACATTTTAGAAATGGAAAACATCAAACTAAAGCAACAGTGTTTTAATTAAAATAATAAATATTACAGGACATGAAATATACATGATAGTTTTTTCATAAATTCCAAGAAAAATGTCACTATTGATATTTGCAATCGGGCAAAAAAGTCCCTAAAGTACAATTATAACCCTTTTTACATAATTCACTGAAGATAATAAAGACTTCTCCATAAAAATCCCAATTTCACACTGTTTCAACAAACATAAAATATACAAGACTAAATCCTCAAGAATTTTATATAATTAATTGATAAACTGATGCAGTTAGTACAAAGAAGTGGTTCTCAAATATCACCCTTTGAGACCATCCAGTATATGTCGGATGAACTCGAGAACTTTTTTATTAAACTATACGAAATCTAGATCTTTCATCTCGCCCAATATGATATTTCGCAATTTCCTATTTAACCACTAAAAATTGATGATTCGATTGAATCCTACACCATTTGACATCATATCACATATTTTTCGTTATTTACAATGCACTGAAATAAGAATTACAAATATTACCGGCATTAGTATTGGTCTGACTTGGGTTATACAGAGCAAACATAATAAACATAAAATTCTCTAACAAAGGACAAAATCACACGATCCGAACAATTTTTCACAGTCAATTTTTTCCCAACTCGATGGATTCTATTGTGATGTCAGAGGAGACATTCCTACTTGTCGACTATCAGCGGGTGCGGGTGTCTCAAGATTATTAAGAAGCTGTTGCAGCCAGTGATTGGTAGATTTATCCTCTTGCAAGCAATTACCGAATGTGTTGTCTCTCAACTGGTCGGGAAGGCATTGCCTAAGGGCTTCACGAGCTCTGAAAACATGGAAATCATTTTGATTCGAATATTCTGAGAAAATTTGAAAATTGTTCTCACCGTGGATTATCAGAGAGTCGAAGGTAGCACCTAACCACATGCTTGAGGAGCCTGGCAGACGGTTCCTTCGCCAATGAAATAACCATTTTACCCTAAGAAAAAATTAAAACTATAAATATTGAATAATGAAACAAAACTACATTTACTTACGAGTATCATAGCGACATGGCTAAATCTGTCGTAGGTTTGGCAAATGTACGATAAACCACTATCGTCGAGCAGAATTTTTTGTAAAATAAAAGTGGCAACAGTCTTACTCAGCTCAGAACCAGACTCCATGATTCTCAAGCAAAGAGGAATGATTTCAGTAGTCAATAGAAAAGTGATTACCTCCTGCTCATCGGTCTGTAAGAAATATCGTTCTATGTATTATATTTCACATGAATTCTTGAAATTCACTAACCTTAACAAGGGCTCCAATCACCCCCAAACTGGTTAAACGTAAATATTCAAACGGACGTGTCTTTGAAACCGTATGCAGGAATGGGTATAAGAATAGTGGTATGTGAGCCAGTAAAAACTGGGATCTCGTGTCTGGATGCGAGGCGACACATTGAAGCAGTGCTAAAGCGTTGCATACCCTAAAAGTAGAAAATTGCGTAGAGAATGAATATTAAAATCTACTCGGAATATAAATACCTATTGGACTGTTGAGCAGTGAGGGTAGCAGGATTGATAGCTGGATATATATTGATAATTTCTTGTAGCAGGGCTGCAATGGTGCCAAAACTGTTCCATAACATCGGTGCCAAATCAGGAACTACTTCCCTTTTTTTACTGGAATAAAAAAAAACTTATCGAAACCTAACATTAGGCTTGCCTTTTTCTCACCTGAGCTCTGGCAAAGCATTCTCTCGAGTTTCAGGATTGGTGAGCTCTAGTATCCATTGATACACCCGTTCTCTATCCACCGTTTGAACAGTTGTAGTTGATTGAGTGGTCATTTTATTTCAAACTTTTCGGATTGGCAATTATTTGAATGTTACCTTAATATAGTCATTAATGGTTTTCTACTTGGAAAGTTTGAATTACGGCCGGAAGATACAACTGATGCTAGAAGTTTTCGGAAATAGAAGTTGGTTAATGACAGTTGACGATTGACATTCACTTTCTGTCATCATAAATATAAAATGGATCCGTTAGAGCAGTTAACTCTATGGTTACACGACCATTACCAGTACAGCATTTCATCAAAAAAAAAAATAGTTAAAAAAGTTTTTCAGGTGAAATCCATAAATGATGACAACTTTCATTTTATTCAACTTATTCATGATAATGGAACGGAAGTTCCCCAACAATTATTAATCCAGGTTTCAATTCACCATAAAATTCCTAATGAGAAAAAATATTTGAGGCTTTGGTTGGCAACCTTGATTATAATTTTCGTCGAAATCATAGATTTATAATAAAATTATTAGTCTATGGTCGAAATCGTTGGTACCAAAAGAACCAATACAGTACACTAGGAATATTATTCGAATTTGAAATGAATTTTTTCGAGTCGTTAAGCCTTTGTAATGAGATATTGATTTGAAATTCATCATGTTCTTTCCACGAGTTAAATCATTGAAAATCAAATAAATGATTATATATCCTTGAATATCTATGAACTTGATTGAATAGACTAGAATTGGTCATCATTGATCAGTGAAGAGATTGGTGAAATTATATGCGAGAATTTTTAATTTTCAAAACCTTCTGTAGATCTTATTTCAATGTACATAATAAATCAGAAGCCCTGTGATCCTGTGAAGGTAATTGCAATAAAAAGTATAAAAAAATTGAGTTCTCATGTTGCTGCCATCTAACGGCAAAAGCTCCAAGTTTTCTCTGAACAGGTGCTGCTCCCAGCGGCAGAATCCCGAACTTCCCAGACATGTGCCGGCCTCTGGTGGCAAAAGCCGGAAGTTATTTGTTTGTCAGGTGCTGCCACCTGCCGGCGATAGCTTGAAGTTCTCCTATAGGAAGGCAGCTCCCTGTACTGAAATTCTCGTGAACAGAGTAGTTCAGCCCTTGTCCACTAGGCAGCGCTAGTGTCGATTCAGCGCCCCCTACAGGAATTATGGTGAACCAATTAGTTCGGCTATATTCCTGAAGGGGGCGCGCATGGATGGTAGCGCCCTCTACTGGCGTAAAGCTGAACTAATTGGTTCACGATAATTCCTGTAGGGGGCACTGAACCGACACTAGCGCGACATAGTGGACAAGGGCTGAACTACTCTGTTCACGAGAATTTCAGTACAGAGAGTTGCCTTCTTATAGGAGAACTTCAAGCTATCGCCGGCAGATGGAAGTCACGAAAAAATCTCTATTTCCTGGTCTGTTAATTTACATTGGGGTTCCAGTCAGCATATAAACGAAAATGTCAATAAAACCTTTATTAAAATGACTTGCTAAACAAATATTCATATCTTATAAAGTTTTTTTTGGCAAAAATTTATACATTCTCAAATCTAAATGTGCACATGCCATTTACTATTATTGTATAGGATTCTTTCAGCACCTTAACATCGAACCCCTTTAGAAAAAATGTAAAAATGTATAAACAATTGTATAATACAAAACGAGTAAAAAAACAGGCGGTTCTAAAATATTTAGATACAAAAACAATCTCCTTAGAAGTTTATTGAAAATAATAGATGCAGCCGGAAAATTTTAAATTTATTTTTTTGGAATCCAAGAAAATTTTCCAATATTTGGAAAAATATGTAGGTATTTTCTATTGCAGGATCAATATGAGTAGAATATTCATGAAAGTTGTATATCAAAATAACAATAATGGAATTATCGTGAAATATTTCAGTGAATCATTTTTACATCTGTAACACGTCATTGGCACATCTGTAATTCAAATTTGGTGTTCTGAAGAGAATTCGGAGAACAATACAAAACATTTTAATTTGAGAGAGCCAAAGAAATTTCTTTTAATGACGCCTTTTTCACTTTCCTCATTAAATCCAGTATTTCATATGGACCATCAATTTGAAATATTTTTATTCGAAAAGTATTAATTGATAAATCAAAACAGAAAACTTGATTATTCTTGGTTATAATTACATGAACATTATGGAATTTATCTAATTCAAGTGCTGAGTATCCTATCCAGTCTCGCTTTCATATAACAACTAAAAACTTGTATCAAATCTCAAAATAAATATAGTGATTGCACATTTGTTGAATATTTCCACGACCTCAAAAAAGGTAGAGAAACAAAGAATATTTCCATTAGAATAACTGTAAATATATAAAAAATTTATCCTATTTAGCATAAGCCTTCTTAACAAAGGTGTGAATTTGTGACATTCGTTATGTCAATGTCATTTGTGAAGTCTGACAACTTAATAAATATCGAGAAA
Source organism: Aphidecta obliterata (assembly GCA_963966015.1). Lineage (NCBI taxonomy): Eukaryota > Metazoa > Arthropoda > Insecta > Coleoptera > Coccinellidae > Aphidecta > Aphidecta obliterata. The sequence continues at coordinate 36,474,525 of OZ014430.1, read as the reverse complement.
AATTTATTCAAGGCACATTATCATCGACAAGGTTCCACAATTTCTTCTTAACACTCTCAATCGAAAACCACCACGAGAACCTTTTCCGATAGAAGAATCAAGCTTTCCACATTCACCTCCAAGACTCATAATACTCAACAACGTTTAAATTCAAAATTTTCCAATCACTACTCCAACAATCTGAATAATTTACATCGAAAATAAATAAATAAATTTGTATATTTTAAAAACGTAAGACATATACAACAATTGCATCAACAGTCGAATACCTTGCATGGTAAGTTTAACTTTTGTAAATCAAAATCAATGTTTCACTGATCCAGCAGGGGTGACGTACTCATCGTCCTCGTCACTATAATCGTTATTGTAATATTCGTTGAGACTAGACGCACTTCGGGCGGCTTCTTCGAACCTGGCGTTTTTCCTCGGGGGCGTCTCGTCGTCCAAGGCGTCGAGGTCGTCGTTGCTGGACGAGGGCGAACCGGGCGGACTTATCGCGTTCATAATTTTGTCTTTCGAGTCGTTCCAGATGGAGGTAAGTCGTTCTTTTCCGAACAAGAGGAGGAAACTCTCGATGAAGTCCCTCGATTTCTCTTCCCACTTCGCTATCATGTCGTCTTTGCGTTCTCCGATGGTGTCTATCACTTTGCGACCTTTGTCTTTCAACTCGTGCATCTTATTTTGCAGCCTGAAAGCAAACATCTTTGAAATACATATCGAAAGAGAACTACTCGGATAGGCCTGGAAGAAATAACAAAAGGTTGGAGGTCACATTATACAGGGTGATCCCAAATTCGACGAGAGCCTTGAAGGACGTGTTAGTATGACTCATTTGAGCGATATTTATTTATATCCAAAAATCAACAGTTAACGAGTTATTTGAGTTTTCGTGTTTTTTGAAAAATTACACACCTTACTTCATTTTTCGTCAATTTTTTCTACGTTGACCAAGTTTGATTATGATTTTGGATTATTTTCATCGAAGAAGGACATGTATGAAAAAAAGCGAAAATATGATGGAACAGATGTTGAAAAAGAATTTGAATGATTTGAAAGTTGGCATATGAAGAAAAGAATAGTCAATTTCTAATATCAATTCGCCTGCAACTTTCGAACTCCACAATTTATGTATGACAAGAAACTGAAAATGGAAATATCAGGAAATAAACAATAATTAATAAATATAACACTTGCAACTTATGACTTGACATGGAAAATCGGGAATATCTTCTTGCTTCCATTTCAATTTTTAGGAATGGATGGTTTTTTTCGCAATTTTGTTTTTTTTTGCGAAGGAAAGAGTGTGGCCAAGAGAATATCTTCTTCATCGGTATCTAGTGTGGGATCGAGACTTATATTTTCTTCTAGAACTGTTGAACCGTTGGTAGGAGATACGCTCATACTATGTTATAATCTTCCTATTGTTTCCACCTCGTCAAAAAGTGCTTCAAATTTAAAAACTCTTAGTGAAAATTCTTTGATTCTAACCGTTAGTGTTAGTAGTAGGTTCAGTTTCTGTTGATCATTATTATCAATTGTCAAGCCCTCCAACTAGATACATCGAAGAAACGGCCCCTAGAAGCTCCAATCCGAAAAAATCGATAAAAAAGCCTAAAAATAGAGGATCTTTGAAAAAAACTTCAATCCATCAGAAATGACCTGAATAATAACGTCCTTGAATATTCAGTACGACTTTCCCTGTAACCCTGTATATGTAGTGAAGTGGCCTTTTCAGCGTTACTCCTACCTAATTTTCTTCTCGCTCAGGTAGGAGATGTTGAGTTCTTTGGCGGTGTATCCCCTGGCGAGGTTCCTCCTCACGTAGATGTCGTAGTCCCTGACTATCCTGGCGACGACGTCCGACGTCGACACGCCCTCCGTCCTCTGGGTGGCCACGAACATGCCCTTCGCCTTCCACGGGGCGTATATGTCGTTGCTGTCGTCCGTGCCGTAAGGGATGTCGTCGTGGGCTATGAAGTCGATCTTGTGCTTGGCCACGAAGACCTCGTCCACCTCCCAGGGCGCGTCCCTGACTATCTCGTCCACGTACCTGCAGTGCCTCACCGCCTCGTACCTCTCGAACTCGCTCATCACCGTCCTGCCCTTCTCGGCGTGCGTCAACTTGTCGCTACAGACTGAAAATGGATAATCATCAATAATAAGAAAAAAGTTACAATTCTCAGGCTCCAAAGAATTGTTTGGTCTTCCGATAAACTGATTTCAACTGGTAATGAATGGAAATTTTATCCAAATGTTAAATCTTGTGGATAGACAGTGTTCCTTCGTAAAAATTTCGCAATCATCAAAGTTACAAATTCCTGTCCGATAAGAAACGACTGAACCCGACCGGAGGTCAACCGGTTTCCGTTTCACGAGTCTGTTAACGCAGACACACGATTTTTACGAATTTCTGAATAATAACAAATGAACGGACCTCTCCGTGGCGATTCGCTGTTAGAACTGAAGATGGCGCCACCGAAACTGTTACTTACTACAGTGAGTTTATACAGGACAGTGGCGACAATAGATGTCCACTTTTTGCTTGGGTGGTATAAATCGCCATGTTGCGTCAAAATATTTGATGTTTACTTAGTGATTTGTGCAGTTATCTTGGTTTCTCGAAGGTAAACGTTTTTTTGAGCGCTCGTACTAACTTACACGAGGGCTATATCATTTCGTCACGATGTCTGTATTTATCGAATTTTGAGCTGATAATGTGCCGTAAGCACGATAACTCTCGAACAGAACAACCTAGAGACTTGAAATTTCCAGTGTGGGTTCAGTTCCCGAATGTCTCGGTTAAGTTCGTTAATGGGCCAAATTCCACCAGGGGTTCCGTAAATATGGCCGTTCAAAGTTTTGTTCTCCTGATTACTTGGAAACTACAGATTTGATCGAGATGAAATTTTGCACTCAAAAATAGAATGAGGTGTTCAAGCTACATATAAAATTTTGTCCAGATCGCATGACCAGAACCATAGAAATCATAGAAAATTGTAACTTTTGAACGGAAACGCCTAGGGACTTGAAATTTTCAGGATAGGTGTGAATCTCGAATGTCGTGATCACGTTCATCTATCAGAAAAATTATACAAGGGGTTCCGTAAATATGGTCGTTTGAAATTTAGTTTTCTTGATCATTTCAAAAATACAGATTCGATCGTGACGAAATTTTGTATACTGATGGAAAATGATATATTCGAGATGCATTTCTCCAGATCGCATGACCAGAATCATAAAAACCATAGAAAAACATAACTTTCGAACGGAAAGGCCTAGAGACTTGAAATTTTCAGGATAGGTGTGGATTGGAAATGTCGCGTTCACGTTCATCAATGAGCAGAATTATACTAGGGGTTCCGTAAATACGGTCGTTCGAAATTCTGTTTTCTCGATAATTTTGAAACTACGGATTCGATCGAGATAAAATTTTGTATTTTAATCGAGAATGATATATTGAAGCAAAATTTTGTCCAGATCGCATAACCAGAACCATAGAAAATTATAACTTCCGAAGGAAACGGCCTAGGAACTTGAAATTTTCAGGGTAGGTTTGGATCGCAAATGTCGCGGTCACGTTCATCAATGAGCAAAATTAGACTGGGGGTTCCGTAAATATGGCCGTTCAAAATATAAAATTTTTTCTGATAATTTCGAAACTACTGATGGAATTGGGATGAAATTTTACACCTAGCTGAAGAATAATGTATTCAAACTAAGTGTGAAATTTTGTCCAGATCGCATCACCAAGTCCATAAAGACCGTAGAAAATTCTAGCGAATTATCGAAAGAAAATTGGTCAGCTGAAGCACTGACATGAAGTCTGGAGTTTCACCTAAGTTTCAGAATTTTTTCGACAGCTGTCGAAAATTGCTTCAATTGATTCCTAAAACTGGAAAATGCGAATCTACCTACGAGGTGGATGTACGAGCGCTCAAAAGCTCCTGACTTCACGGCAGTGCTTTTCGTAATTTTTGACTATAAAAAGACAAGGATACATAATGTCCATCTCAGTACATTGCATTTGAAATATTAATAACCAAGCAGAATACCATGTTGTGCAGCAATTCTTCTGCAAAAGGGTTCTTTATGAAACGCTTCCCAGTGGATCCTGAGAGAAGCAGTGGCAAATTAAAACTAGGAGGGATAAAAGGACCGCCATAAACAATTCATATTTATTTGAGGTATGTTTGAAGAAATATTGATGGTTCATATTCGAGGTTATATAAACAAAATAATTCAATTGCAGGTTCACTTTTCTGCTGATATTCTGGGAGAAAACTCGATATCATTGACTGCTTATATCGTTTACTGTTTATTTCGTTTACTGTCTGTAGCATTTACTGCTTATATTGTTTACTGGTTATATTGTTTACTGTTTATATGGTTTACCTAATACTTGACTACTGACCAGGGAGACAACTATCGGATGGCGCAACCTAAAATTAATAAAGGCTTTGCCCAACGGTTGGAAATATATATTTATAACAGGGATTCCAAGGTATCAGCTCAGTTTCGAAACACTGTAATTTCCGTAATAATAGAGATAAATACGTTAAAGGAACAAAACGACCAGAAGAGATGGTACTTCTGTCCGATTTCATTTGCCATTCGTTGCTGCTGTTCCTTTTATCCACAGGGTGTGTCAAAGTTGAGAAACAAATTTTCTTTTCAATCTTGCACCCCGTATATGCTGAAATTCAGTTGCAAACAAAAGTATCTTATCATTACACCGACTGTTGACCTACAATTTAAAAAAAATTATCAAAATCCTACTAGCGGATTCCGAGAAATAATTATTTGAAATTGGGTCGAATTTCAGGTGGGTCGATTTCATTGCACCCAAGTGTATTTCCTAAAAAAACATCCCATTTCCTTCTATAATAATGAAGATTTCGGTGTACTGATATCTGATATACGATTTCAATTTTGATTTGGCTTGTGAGAGCCAAGATGTTATACTTTTGAAAATTGCATCGTTGCTGCCGGTTCAAAAATTTTCTCAACTTAAAATATATTCATTATTTTTTTTTGGAATAGGCTGAATAGGGCATTGTTTTGGAACCTTTCAGACATGGAAGCCACTTTGAAACAATATGAATCAGTCGTTTCCACTCAAAATATTAATATTGAAAGATTGTCCTGTCTTTGCAATAATAAACCTTATTTTCATAAATTGAAGAGTTAAATTATCAATAAAATCTCAGTATAATCATTGCATGAATTCTGTATACAATGGTATAATCTTACAATATTCAAGAGTGCCGATAAAAGATCAGCAAATCGTTGCACATTTATTTCAGATATTTAGAGTTTAATTTGAATAGTTTTTCTATTAAAAGGCAATGATTGAGTAACCATTCCAATTATAAATCAAGTTGCAGGTAAAAATTCGGAGGAATTCAATGTATATTTGAATATTTCGTTGAAAATTCCAGTACTATTTCATTTGAATTTTGACGCAACATGGCGGCTGGGCGGAGCTTATATCCCTATTGTCGCCACTGTCTGGTATAAAGTAACTGTATTACTTACTTCCAACAATCAGATAGACGTTCGGGAATAGATTTTTCGCTTGCAGCAACTGTCTGGCGTGACCCTGATGGAACAGGTCGTAGATACCATCGGCGTAAATCCTAATCGGCCTGGACACGTTACCGCTTCTCGCCATTTCGATGGTTATTCTCTTGGTGTAATCGCACATTTCTCTGTTTCGGATCGCTTCGGGTTCGTCGCTGAACGGGGCTTCTCGGCAAAGCGACTGGAAAGGGGAGAATTAACATTATTTATTTATTAAAACTCGAGGATAGGGAAAAATCACGTACCGCTAGATGGCGCTGAAAATCACAAGATGTCGGGCCGAATGATGGTCAAAATTATTCTGTCATTTCTATCTTTAATAACAAGTAAAACAAATATTATTTATAAGATTGCGGAATTAATAATAATGCCTGTGAAAGTCGAGATAAACACTTCGGACATTTTCAATTATGTGGGCGAACGTGAATGTGATAGCAAATGACCACTAAATTATATGAAATTATTGAACTTACGATAACGTTAGTTTGTTGTTCACCTCTCGGGTATTTCAAACAAATAAAAGTAGATGTCGCCCGCTCCGTGATTCTTCCCTATACCTTCAAGAAGTTGCTAAAAAATGGTTTATCGAAACACAGAATATAATTCTGTTTAGCTACATATGACGGTCATAGCAAGTCGGACTTTTGGTACTTCTATGATCGATAAATTCAGTGGCGGAGCGAAGAGGTGAGCGTTGTATATTTTCGATCTAGGAGCAATTCGCGTTTTCGAGATAGTTTGGATGATTGAATTGAACGAGGCCCCTTTAATGGAAATATACTACCATGTAGGAAAAAAAGTACACAATCATCAATATTGAATAAGAAAAACAAATCATTCTACAACACTTTTTTTTAATAGAAAAACATTAAGTATGTTATATCGTCAATTATGGTTATATGTTCATCCCCGAATAGAATTAAAAATTGAATTTACCGCAATTAATCAAAGACACACTGAAACAGATGAACAAGTAAAGCACATTATTTTCACGAAAATATTTTGTTGTAAATATGGTTATAACCTCAACAATAGAATAATTCTGGTTTATCACTCACTCACATTTAGAACCGTCTTGCGACGTGACTTTTTTCCTGTTAATTTCTTCCACATAATGAATTATTAAATTTCTGAACCGCTCTAAACACCAACCGACACATATACTGCCACCAAGCCTTATCTACGATATTATTATCGATACATTCGTATTTGTAGGAATTTCCTATAGGCGATCTCAAAACTCGGGATTTCACCACATGAATGGAATTGCGCGATTAAAAAACGAAAAGAGGTGTCGCCTAAGCATCGAATCCGTCTACGAAAAAATCTGCAATAATACTTTCAACTACAATGCGACTTCCTATGTGTCGGATTCAACATATGCGAACAGTGGCGTAGTACCAAACGAAGAATGTTGAAGAATTTTTGGTGCGTCCAATAAAAAACATCCAACTTTCATTATTCTATGTTCCCCGATACGAATTCTCACCAGACACAGACAATTACCCAACCTATAACGACTTTTCAATATTAGAACAGGCCCATGATAATTTTTTATTTCGCATCCGATCAATTGAATCATTGCCGATTATAAACACGCCCGATTCGGATGATGCATAACGATGACGTTACGCTCGGTATAATCTGCCTCGACGGGACAATCCCCGAGATGGAACATCATCCGATTTCTGATATCGGTCCGAAGGCGGAACTAGTTGACCGAGAGGTCGACGACGGCTGTGTGATAAAAAAAATCATATAATAATTCCCCTCCGATATCTTTGAAATTTATTTTTTACATACCTCTTTGTCGAAGTTCATCATTTTCGCCAGTGTAACGGAAGAAATAACCGAAAAACTCGACAACAGAACTACTACTAATACTTTCCACTGAGCGTCCGAAAATTCCTAAGACCCGGAGTCTAATCGTCTTATCATTAGCGACACATTTTCAACCCGTTAATATTGCATCAGAAGCATAAACAAGAAAACTCTCCGGATCACAGAAAATCTAGTTAGCCTTCCTTCAGGCACGTCACTGACCATGTCAAGCGAGACGCCAAATTATAGCTTTTCCCATAATAATTCATCGTTTCTTATCGCAAAACTTGAAACTATAGAATCCAATGTTACGGCCTATAAAACGCCATCAAATTACAACCACAATTTTCATTTGGACTTAACCGTTGAGCGTGGATCATTAAGAGAAGTATCATTAACTAGAACTCATTACGATGTCCGAAGGCGGTGACCTTGAAATTAGCAATTTTCCCGTAAATGATACTCTACTAAAAAAAAAAAATATTATACCCACAACATTATAACATTTTCTTTCTATGGGTTCATAAGAACTGTTATTGTCAAAAAAATTCTCGATTAGTGAAACTTCGGATCAATCATTTATTATTTCGAATATCATTGAACTTTCTAGTTTTCATCTCAATTGACCTATCTTAAAATATAGCCTTCTCGAAATAAACTTCAACCGTTCCAACCTAACCTAACTCTGAAGATATTGAACCGTAAGCGAAAGCGCTTGCATACCTGCAACCTCCAAAGTCAAAGTCCTCGGAATTCACCGTTCTATTCTTATCGCGACGGCTTACTTACTCGCCAAATGACACGAAGATGTATCATTCTGAGGAAAATATATCAGAAGCTGGTACTGGGAAAGATCAGAACGAAAAGATCATTTTATCCATAAATTAAATGGATACCAACAAAAAATAACTGTACGAGGTAACATCGGAACGTTACCGAATTCACCGTTTTATCTTGATATATGATAACCATAATTATATATTTTTTTCGCCAGTAAATGATTAGATATTCGCATCAGGTGAGTAAACCAACAAACTGAAAATTTCAACCTTATTATTCGGAATAATAAAACCAACAAAAGGAAACGCTCATCCCATTTCCAACTCTGCCAACTTAAAAAACTATATTTCCATACGACTGACGTCAACTCGATTAAATATTAATTTTTCGACTGCATAAATTTGAGATGATAATCTCGTTTGTTTAAATTTAATGATCTCGACGAATCCCACTAAATGGCAAATAATTACATCTTTTTTTCGAATCAACCTCGAGCTAAACATAACCCGCGTTTCGTTATGTATGACGTTGAAAAAATTAAAAATAATCATTGCCACAAGAATAATTCTATGGCGTGAATTCAACCATAGACAAAATAGCTCACATTCGCGGGTCTGTCTGTATTTATATTTAACACAGAATTGAAGGATTTCTCCGGTAGGCACGACTATTCTATTAGAAAAATAAATCTGCCTATGGTCTTCCCTTCCTCGGTTGAAATATGAATGAGTTTGTTCATATGAATATACAATAATTGATGATGGGCTTGACAAAAAATACAAAGGTAATTATAAAGCGCTGATCTATCGATCTGAAAACCTTGACCGTATAGAAGAGGGGGAAAGACAGGATATCCCTAGGCCTAGGAGAATATAAGATTTGAAATTTGAATAATGGGTACATACAAAGGCAACCAAAAAAATATCCGTGCGATCAGAATTACTATGCTAGTGGAGGGTAGTGTTGAGAAGTGCATAATTTAGGTTTTCCATTTAATTCAAATCATTCATAACTAATTCACCAACACATATATTCATGTGACTTCTTGAATATCAACAAATTTACGTATTCGAGATAATTTAGGGGTTATTAACCCCCAAATTCTCTTAACATCTAACTTAAGTTTTTATTGACTTCACTTCGCAAAAATCAGTTATTAAGAATGATTTCATGAAGAAACTCACCATATTGTAGGTTGAGAGATGAGGAGACGTATCTTCTGATCTACTTCTGGTTCTTTTCCTGGACATTTTAGAAAGGTTGTCTGTCTGAATTTATTTTCTTAGTTGCTGAAATAACGAATGGAACTTTTATTTCATTTATGGACACTGGGAAAGGGTAGGCCTGAAATGAATCATACCCGAATTCTAACGAGGAAAGAAGAAAAATAAATCAATTTTCCTTTTCGAATGTCAGCTTACCCTGCATTCCTAATGCGAGTACATATTTTCATGCAAAAAATTAGGGTCTTTCATAACAAATGACACTTATTGACACGTAGTTAATTTTGACATTGCAATGAGAGTGGAGAAAAATCAACAGAGCCTATTTGCCTTGTGCATACTAAAATCCATAATTATCCTGGTAATATTTATGTTTACTTACGTGAATTTACGATTATTTGAGGTTAAAAGCGATTTCGATCGTTTTCAAACCAATCGACACACGTCTACACAGCTGCCAAGTCTACACTGCACTGCGCTAGCGTAAATTTCATCTTGAAACTGCGCCTTGAACACACCGGTATCCAAATTGAAAATTTTTCAATCTCAAAGAGTATTTACTAAAAATATCTCGTCCTTATCGAAAAAATTACAGTAATCACGTTTACTATTATTATTGTATTGACTGTTTTGAACTAGGAATAAATAGGATGTAATTTATTTCGAACCGTCCGCTCACTCATATTGGCGCCACGTGTCACGTGGTCCTTTGACGTGTTATCGGGTGATGATGCCTAGGTCCGCCCAGAAATCGACGGATTTCCTTGGGGGCCTCGTGCAGGACCGAATTAGCGAAGATCAGACTGATGATACTCTTTGGAATTTGTTTGAATCCGGTTTCGATACGGGCTATCTTATCAACCTACAAACTGTTAATTTTTCGAGAATTACGTGATTCAATGAGTTCTATAAATATACCTACGTAAAATAATTCCCTACAAGATAATGATAACCGAAGGAACTTAAATTAGTGGTACAACAGTATAATCAGAAAAACAAGAGTGCTTGCTCCAGAACCATGAATGATTAGGTCAAGGATGATGAAACAGAAGATCAGGGAGAAAAATCATATCTAGATTCAAAAGTAAATGTGTATTCAAATTTATCACACATTAAATTATTTCAAATTTGTTTATTTTGTTCTTTAAAACAAGAAAATCAGGTATCTATGACTCAAGCCTTAAATTCATCTCCTACCCTCAAATGAGAAGACATCGAACATGCAAAATATATTTTTCAACTTGCTGGCGTCAAATCATTGAGGTTGTAGGTGTTTTTTTCTAACATTTCTACAAGAGGATCTATTTTATTATATTCTAAATCCATCTTAGGACCAACAGCCCATAAAGAATCCAGATCGTACCTTTCACGGGCTTCTTTTGAGAAAATGTGTAAAGCTATGTTACCTGAAATAATGAAACAATGAAGAACTTCCGAAAATTCGATGTTTATACAGGGTGATTCCAAATTGGACGTGAACCTTGAAGGACGTGTTAGTATGACTCATTTGATGTCATTTGAGCTATATTTATTGATATCCAAAAATCAACAATTTACAAGTTATCTGAGTGTTTGTGTTTTTTGAAAAATTACTCACCTTACTCCGTTTTTCTTCAATTTTTTCTGCTTTGAGCAAGTTTGATTATAATTTCGGATTATTTTCATCAGAGGAGGATATGATATGTATGATAAAAGCGAAAATATGGTGTGATAAATGTTGAAAAAGAATTCATATGATTTGAAAGTTGCTGAAACGAAACTAGTGCCTGCATTCTAACGAAAACTTTTTTAGGAAATGAAGAAGGAATTTGGAAAGTTTTCAAAATACTTTTGTCATACATAAATTGTGGAGTTCGAAAGTTGCAGGCGAATTGATATTAGAAATTGACTATTCTTCTCTTCATATACCAACTTTCAAATCATACGAATTCTTTTTCAACATTTATTACAGCATATTTTCGCTTCTTCCATACATATCATATCCTTCTCTGATGAAAATAATCCGAAATTATAATCAAACTTGCTCAACGTAGAAAAAATTGACGAAAAATGGAGAAAGGTGAGCAATTTTTCAAAAAACACAAAAACGCAAATAACTCGTAAACTGTTGATTTTTGGAATCACCCTGTATAACAGCGATTGAAAATGACGAACCTAAATCTAACGCTTGCCAATCCTTCGAATTCTCCCCTTCCAATTTAGGTATAACATCTTTTTTGCCCCTCTTCATTTTGAATACCCTTCGGACGAACTGAGAAACAGCATGCATATGTCTTGTCGATTTAACCGAAGCCACACAAATAAAATCGGTATAATTCACACCGTCAGGTACCTTCGCAACAAAAATATCCAAAGCATTTTCTCTTTTTAAAACGTCTATTAGATCTTCAATATCGAATACACCAGTTGAACCACCTTAAAAAAAATGTGTTAGTATGAAATAATAAATGAAATGACTCCACTTACGGTCCAAATTCAAGCCTTCGTATCTATCGTTTTCTGCCTCTTCGTTTTGGGGAAGATTGTATCCGTATTGAGCAGTTCTGGCTTCATCGTGGATATCTAAAACCACTTCAGATTCATCCTCGAATACTTTGTATTTTGGGTGAATCTTCGTATCGTCATTCTTTGGTGTGTTATGAATACAACTCAATTTCGAGTATCTGGAAGAATTAACTCCATTGTTTATTGTTTGGTAAATACATCTGGAAATTTCAGAGCTTCTCGTTAAGATAGGCCTCATAAAATTCATTGAAATTGTCTTTACATAAATATTTATTTATTATTTCATGAAAGTCTTCCATAAATTTATAGGTTAGGAGAACGACATTTCGAGTTTCGACATTTGTTATTGCAAGGTACAAAAAAGGGAAAATGAAGGATAAATTCTATGTAAAATGTCAATAATTCTGTGATATTTTAACCAAAACAAACCCATGCTTATGATTTGAAATTTTTTTTAATAATGTTGAAATTATTTGAATGAAATGAATGGGCCAATGCTTTTTGCAATATTAATTTAGGGATATCAGTGTGTACATCGACTCATTTGAATATTTCATTGGAAATTTTATCCCATCTTGTTCAATATGAATGCTAAAAGCTTTTTCGATTTGTGTGTACCAGAAAAACATTTTACAAAAGAAAATTGTGTCGCCACATTGAATGTTTTACGCCAATGTAAGTTTTCAGAAGATAATTCTATGAAATGGGTTTAATTTGATTATTATTCATTTCAGATGGTTATCGAACAGTAGCAATAAATCAGGAAGTCAAAGAAAAATGGGAAGGTATTAAGGAAAATAAAAAGAAAAAAAAGAAGGGAGAAGTGAGAGACAACCATGATATTGTTCCAGAACCCATAAAGTTAGATGAAACGGTCTTAAAAGTATGTAGCACTAAACAGAATATATTGAGTTACTTCATTATTTTATTTTAAGGAATTTGAGGATATGACTATACTAAGTAGATTAACTGTCGTTTTTTCCGATAAAGATTTTTATTATAAGGTGGTAAGTTTTAATTCCAACAATTTCCAAGTGAATTTTTAAATTATGAGTACTTTTCCAGACAAAATCTACGAATTTCAAGAAGTATAATATATTAGCAGTATTACCTAAAACAAAGATAGCATTTATGGTAAGTAACACATAGAGAAAAAAATAAAAGCTTGATTATTCTGTGATTTTAGTTCATATGTACCAGTGTAGAAGCGGACATACTGGCATATTGTGCAGAGGAAAAAGCACCATACAAAATAGATAGACATTCATACAATCATCTTATGAGAAAAGGATTTTTCTTCGAATTATTGTACGGTCCTACGAAAGAAGACTCGACCATAAGGAAGAACACAATAGAGAGGTCGCATGTTTATCACTCATTTGGGAAATCGAGGAATATAATTCTTTCAAGTGGAGCTTCGAATATAATATATTTCAGCAGTGCATATGATGTTATAAATTTGTAAGTTTCCTCAAAATTAAAACTTTCGAAATTATTAATTAATCTGTTGCAGAGGATTCATATTTGGTCTGAACATGCAGCAAGCTAAAGATGCTGTTTCTCATTGTGGGTTAGAGCTATGTCCAAAAGCAGGTATGGTTTGAATTTTTGATGTTTTCTGGTCCGGTGAAAATTGAATTAATCGTTAAATTTCAGTTGGACGATGTCATGGAAAATCTATCGTAATCGTTGAGACCATAACAATTGATGACAGTATATCTATGGTCCAAAATGTGGACGATATAACTACTGTGGAAATCGATGATTCAGATGAGGAGGAAACTATGGTGGTTGATGAACCATCACCCAAAAGGAAGAAGAAGATAAAGAGTTCACTAGTGAACTAACAAATGTTGGAAATATATTGTCTATTTTTTTCATGTACCTATATTATTTTATTGTTGAAAATATATTTATTTCTATAGTTCCGTATGAATCTGTCAATTAATTCATTAAAAAAAAATGACAGAACTTTTCATTCTGAGAATGATCCCTGAAGGCCATTTTGGTACACAGAAGAAAAATAGTTCATCTGATAGATTCGATATAATTCGGTGATTCCATCTCTTGAAGTTTATTAAAATAAAATGACATCATTTGTCACACTGACGAGGTGGAAACTGAGTGAATACGATAAAATACCCCCCCTTTCACTGGGGAAGAAATCAAATAAGCAAGAGAAAGAGTTTACCATCGAACTAACAGATGTTGGAAGTATATTGTCTATTTTTGAAAATTGGAGAATGTTTTCATGTACCTATATAATTTTGTTGTTGAAAATATATTCATTTCTATAGTTTGGTATGAATCTGTCAGTCAAGTTGGTAAAAATAAAATGACAGTACTTGTCATATTGAGAATGAACACTGAAGGCCGTTTTGGTACACAGAAAAAAAATATAACTCGGTGATTCCATCTCTTGAAGTTTATGAAAATAAAATTGTATTATTTGTCAAACTGTCGAGGAGGAAACTGGGTGAATACGATAAAATACCACTCCTTTCACTGGGGAAATAAGCATGTTACAGCTTTCCAAATTTTTGAGAGTTTATCTTCCTAAAAACAACCTGAAAGTTTTCACTATTTCATCCAAATATTCCAAACGGAAAAATCAAACAAATATTCACTTCTGCAGTGAAGGTAATTCTCACCATTCTGAGCAAAGATAAAACGAGCTACTTGAATTAATTGTTAATAAAAGTTTCTATCGAAATATCTTTCTAGTTAATTATTGCATTAAATCGTAAACTTCAAGTACTGAGAAGTTTTTCACGACTGCAATTTGAGAGAGGTATACACCAAATAGCAGAAATTTCGGGTGACTAAGATTCATACAATTATTTCACAAACACCATATTAAATTTGGATCATTCTATTGTTATTATAAATATTTTCACTTTATGCTAGATTAGTCATATTTCATCATACTTTTTATATGGTTTTCCTCATGTACCCTTGAATATTCTTCAGAACCAAATCCAATTTTCGGTTTGACTTTGATCTCAGTAGATATTATTGAATTTAATTTTAAAATAATGCGATCAGTATTTCAATCATTACCATAAGTATTGCCAACATAACAATATCACTCACTTACGACATTCAAGAAATAATTAATAAGCAATTTCTTTTCAAAAATTATGGTTGTATTCTCAATCGAATGAAAGGAATTAAAATGTGGCATAAAGATTCAAAATTTTCTTGATGTTGAATGTGTTCCCGGTTATTTCTATAATCTGAAACTTTTCCGTTTGAATTTGGCGCCATGAAAGACGTCCGCTCGAAATAATTCCGCCAGGTAGCGCTACGTCCGCAGAACAGAAGCGTAATGATAAAATGGAGTACATATTTATACGTGCGGATAATATACAAAATAATTTTAGTTAAATATCTGTATATACGTGAAATGAAAAGATAATTATAACTATAGTTCGGTTTATGTATGTGTGATTCACGAAATCGAGGTGTTTTATTCAGTGAAATTTTCGGTTAAAGTGTTAAATTGTCATACGAAGCAGTAAAAAGAGAACAACCGAAACGGACAGATCTAAGGTATCCATGGTAAGTAATGCAAATCGTAATAGCACTTTCGTATTAATTGCTTGCCATAAAGATATTTCTCGTGGATCGGTTGTTTCTAAATGGATTGTGGTAATTTTCCTTTCGGTTTAGTAAATATTGTTGGTGACTTGGTCGAAAAATCAAACATAGAAGTTATCACCTGATTGGTTGTGTTTCCACAACTGTATCCTAAATTGTGATATTCTTACCAATTAAGTAGTCTGATCGGTCTCATTACGTTCGATGTCGTATATTGGAATACGTGAAATTGTGCTGTGCGAGATCGGGATTCGTGAAAGGGCCATTGTTTACATCGAGTAATAAAACAAAAGTGATGCGGGAAGCTGTGACCTTTGATGAACACCGCGAATGTCGCTAATTCGAACCCAAGCCTGGACATCTCTCAAATGGCGGTCGCGGTAAGGTTCATTGTTCTCGACATCACTAGATTGATAAGTTGACGGATGATATTTGAATCGTCGAAGCATGCATGGTCTTTACGATTCCGAGGTTTTCCAGAATCCGTGAAAGTGGAAGGTGGCTGGTTTTTTACGTGGTGGAGATCGTGAATTAATTATTTCCGAAGTCTGTCAGGACACCCGCTGCTAATCAATTTAGTAATTAAGTTTGGTCGCTTTCTGTCCGTATCTTCTGTTGTGCGCGGTTGCCAATGCGTGGCCGATGTAGGTAATTGCAAATTCGTTCGACTGTCGTTGTCATGGATTTTCTTACTTTTCTCGTTCTTAATTCCGATCCAATGCAAGGGGTATTCGAGTCTCGCACTCCCACGTCGATAATTATTTCAGCATCGGTTTTCGCCGATTCAGTGTCGTCGAATAGGTAAATTTTATCGATTTGAATGCTGGTAAATGTTTGTAATTATGTAATTGGTTGCGATTGATTGGGGCTCATGGGAGGAAAGTTATGTCGCTCATGTTTTTATCAGGCTCATAAGCGTATAGCTTTTCCCCTTGAGCTCCAATCCCAGTCTCCTGTCGGCATGTGGGGTGTTTGTTTTGCATGTTGAGTTCGTAGTAGCGTAAGATTCTCCGAACGTCCCCGGTTTTCGACTACCTGCACCATAATTAAGCCCAGCCGATATCTACAAAGTCACAATTCCCTAGAAATTAGAAATGTATTACCGGTTCCTAAAAATACTCGAAAGCCAGGAGTTTCTCCAATTCATCTTTGTTGTTCAGCTCTCAGGTTTTCTCAGTTTTCTATGTTGTGTTTCGGTTTCGACGAGTAAAATTGGACGGATGCTTGACAGAAGGGAAGAGTTGTCAGATTTATTCGAGTGCGAGTGATTTCAAACGGCATCGATTTGCTTTGATACGATTTCGTTGTGTACGAGGGCTGGTCGTGAAGTTATTTGGGCTTGTTCCGAGTGTTGGTTGATCTATCCAAACAGTTGGATGTGATTTGACAATCTGAAATCAAAGTATGTATTATTATTGGGTGCTAGATACGATAACAGTGACTTTTTACAACACAGTGGCGACAATAGGGATATAAGCTATTCCTAGCCGCCATGTTGCGTCGAAATTCAAATGAAATAATACTGGAATAGCAGTTTTTTCAACGAAATATTCAAATATAAACTGAATACCTTCGAATTTTTATCTGCAACTCGATTTATAATTGAAATGGTTACTCAATCATTGCGTTTTAATAGAAAAACTATTCAAATTAAACTCTGAATATCTTAAATAAATGTGCAACGACTGTCATATTCGCTGATCCTTTGACGGCATTTTTGAATATTATACCATTGTACATATACAGAAATCATCTAATGATTATACTGAGATTCTTATTAATAATGTAACTCTTCAATTTATGAAAATAAGGTATATTATTTCAAAGACAGGACAATCTTTCATTCATATTTTGAGTGGAAATGACTGATTTATATTGTTTTAAGGTAGCTTCCATGTCTGAAAAGTTTCAAAACAATGCCCTATTCCAAAAAAAATGAATATCCTCTTAACACATGACGGGAACAACCAATCAAAAAGCGGACATCTATTGTCGCCACTGTTCTGTGTAAAGTCACTGTAGGTACGATCTATTCCCAATAATCGTAATGATAACAAGTGTCTTTAAATTCCAACGGATTTGAATCAGGACAGGTTCAATTCTTTCCACTGGAGGAATGCGATGTTAAATCTTTGACCGAAAAGCTCTGCGGGTTTCGACAAAATCGTAATTCTTATAATCCGATTTGTCTGAAACATCCATTTATTAACTTGTTTCGACAACTTTGCAAGTTCTTTCAGATACTTATTTTTCACTTATGAATGGGGTCTTTTTAGATTTTCCAAAATCTGTCAGTACTTTTGAACAAATTGAAAGTCGGGACCATTGTGAACAGCATCGTTAAGACGGCTTTACTTTTCCTATTTATTTATTGTAGGTATTTTATGAAGTCAATTTTATTGTCGGCATTATGTTGTATTTCTTTCTTTGTGATTTTTCTAGAATTTTTGAATCTGTCGGTAAATATCTAAGGAAAGTAATAAAAATATATATCTTTGCTTTTCAGTGTGGTATTATTGTTTGTTGCGCAGTCTTTCACTTCTGAATTTTGAGTTTAGTTTTCTCGAAAAGTACATTTAAATTCGACGTTGTTCCGAGATTCCTACGTTCATCGTATCGAATAATTCCAACAATTGGCCATGCACACAACGCTCAGATACAAGCAATTTAAAAATACAATTAAATATTAATAGAATAGAATGACAGGGAATATTTGAATAGATCCATTTCGTAAGTATATCCGTTGTTTATCGACACAATTTACTGTGGACAATTATGTGATTTCTAGATTTTTCTAATTTCGACCTTGGTTCCCGCTTTATGGACCCTAAACGTTCAAAAAATGAATTTTTAATGTGGTTATAGCAATGTAAAAAATGTGTTCCTTTTTTCAACGTACTTTCATTTCTTGTCTGGGTGAGTGCTAATATTGAATTCGAGATTCCATTTGAGTATTAATTATCGATATTATTACATAGGTATTTGATTTCCTGATGGTGAAATCTATTTTAGCAATTAATAATAATTTCTTTTCTCTTTATAATCTGGAAAGTAAGAAGAAAAAGAAGAATATTTACTTCTATGGAAAGTTTTGTCTAATCGAATTTTGTTGTTGGAAAAATACCAACGAAATATTATATTTCATAAAAACGTTAGTTTTCATGGAGATTACCTCTGTGAATTACGAAAATTCGCCTTACATAATTTCAAGTCGGAAGTCCACATTTATTATTCCATATTGGTATATTTCTCTGGCTGATATACATACACAACTCGATAAATTATACTTTCCCTTTATCAATTCCGATAATATTATAATTAGTCGAGGTAAAACTATGAACAAGATACCTTGGCAGTTTTCGTGTGTCACATTGTGTGCTGGTAAATCGACTTTGCTTAATTTGATTAAATACCATTATTTTGTTTTGATAAGAGCGGTTGACATTGTTACCAAAAATGGAATTCGTTATCACCGCATTCAAGTTTCAATAATGATACGGTTACTCATTCCAACTCTGTTGTTTTAACGTTTTCGTCAAGTGGTTCGATCTAGCTCGATACTTGGGTGGAAATAAAAAGAATTGATACTCTATGAGCGAGAACACAGACTTATCGAGTCGAACGTCAGTGCAGTAGTTTCTATGAACTGCTACTGAAGGGAAAACTGAGACCTACCCATTTAAAATCAATTCTTTCATAATTAATAAGACGTGCATGTACTTGGATAATCCGCATTGTTGGCGATTTGAGGTAACACGCATTTCTAATCAAATTTTTTTTATTTTTACACTGTGATAAAGAGTTGGTATGTCGAGCCTTGAACTACTTCATATTCGATCGAAGTGAAACTTTGCCGTTTTCCAGAAAAGAATAATAACTATTATTCGAGATATCGTGATGTTTACATATTGATAAAATGAGTTATATAAAAGTTCAGCTTAACAAGCAGTTCTACGTGAAAATAAAATTGAGTTTTTCTAATCTGGTGAAATCCGAAATATTCTGTGTCGGTTTTAGAAAATGACATTATTTGTCACACTGAAGGCCGGTTTCGTTCACAGAATCTGTGGTTGGTTTTTGATCTAAGCTTCGATTGTCTCGCTACAGTGCCACCTCATGTCGAATCAAAAAGATCATAGGTTAGTTAATTTTTAACTAAAAAAAAATTCCAGAAACCCAAATTGATTTGACATCGCTGTCAAGTCGAATGCCACCAGTTTTTCAGAAAACCGGGGGTGAGTTTGACGAGATTCAAAATCGAGCAGCGTTGTGCTTCACCTGGATGGGTGACCGCTCTGGCTATAAATTGAAATGAAACTACACGTCAGTGATTATTTTTGTTTATTTTTTATTAATAACTTATTCTTCAAAAGGAAACTGAAGGCTTTCAAATTGTTTTCTTTTTGAGCGCTCGTACTAATTACACGAGGGCTATATTATTTCGTCACGATGTCTGTATTTATCGAATTTTGAGCTGAAAATGTGCCGTAAGCACGATAACCCTCGAACGGAACAACCTAGAGACTTGAAATTTTCAGTGTGGGTTCAGTTCCCGAATGCCTCGGTTGAGTTCGTTAATGGGCCAAATTCCACCAGGGGTTCCGTAAATATGGCCGTTCAAAGTTTTGTGCTCCTGATTACTTGGAAACAACAGATTTGATCGAGATGAAATTTTGGACTCAAATGGAGAATGAGATATTCAAGCTACATATGAAATTTTGTCCAGATCGCATAACCAGAACCATAGAAATCATAGAAAATTGTAACTTTTGAACGGAAAGGCCTAGGGACTTTAAATTTTCAGGATAGGTGTGGATCTCGAATGTCGTGATCACGTTCATCTATGAAAAAAATTATACTAGGGGTTCCGTAAGTATGGTCGTTATTTTAGTTTTCTCGATAATCTCAAAACTACAGATTCGATCGTGAAGAAATTTTGTATACTAATGGAGAATGATATATTCAAGCTACATTCCTCCAGATCGCATTACCAGAACCATAGAAACCATAGAAAATCATAACTCTCGAACGGAAAGGCCTAGGGATTTGAAATTTTCAGGATCGGTGTGGATTTTAAATGTCGCCTTCACGATAATCAATGAGCAGAATTATACTAGGGGTTCCGTAAATACGGTCATTCGAAATTTTGTTTTCTCGATAATTTCGAAATTACGGATTCGATCGAGATAAAATTTTGTATTTTAATCGAGAATGATATATTGAAGCAACATTTTGTCCAGATCGCATGACCAGAACCATAGAAACCATAGAAAATTATAACTTCCGAAGGGAAATGCCTAGAAACTTGAAATTTTCAGGGTAGGTTTGGATCGCAAATGTCGCGGTCACGTTCATCAATGAGCAAAATTAGACTAGGGGTTCCGAAAATATGGCCGTTCAAAATATTTTTTTCCTGATAATTTCGAACCTACTGATTGGATTCGAATGAAATTTTACACTCAGATGAAAAATAATGTATTCAAACTACTTGCGAAATTTTGTCCAGATCGCATCACCAAGACAATAGATACCGTAGAAAATTCTAGCGAATTATCGAAAAAAAAATTACGAAAAGCACTACCGTGAAGGCAGGAGCTTTTGAGCGCTCGTACATGCACCTTGTAGGTAGATTCGCATTTTCCAGTTTTAGAAATCAATTGAAGGAATTTTCGACAGCTGTCGAAAAAATCTGAAACTTAGGCGAAATTCCAGACTTCATGTCAGTGCTTCAGCGGATCAATTTTTTTCGATAACTCGCTAGAATTTTCTACGGTATCTATGGTCTTGGTGATGCGATCTGGACAAAATTTTGCACGTAGTTTGAAAACATTATTCCTCAGCTAGATGAAAAAATTTCATTCCGATCCGATCAGTAGTTTCGAAACTATCAGGAAAAAAATAGTTTGAACGGCCATATTTACAGAACCCCTAGTCTTATTTTGCTCATTGATGAACGTGACCGTGAAATTCGCGATCCAAACCTACCCTGAAAATTTCAAGTCCCTAGCCTTTCCGTTCGAAAGTTATAATTTTCTATGGTTTCTATGGTTCTGGTCATGCGATCTAGAGAAATGTAGCTTGAATATAACATTCTCCATTAGTATACAGAATTTCGTCTCGATCGAATCTGTAGTTTGGAAATTATCAAGAAAACTAAATTTCAAACGACCATATTTACGGAACCCCTGGAATAATTTTGCTCATAAATGAAAGTGATCACGACATTTGAGATCCACACCTATCCTGAAAATTTCAAGTCCCTAGGCGTTTCCGTTCAAAAGTTACAATTTTCTATGGTTTCTATGGTTCTGGCGATGCGAACTGAACAAAATTCTGCATGTAGCTTGAACAACTCATTTTCCATTATAGTGCAAAATTTCATCTCGATCGAATCTGTAGTTTCAAAATAATCAGGAAAACAAAATTTCGAGCGGCCATATTTACGGAACCCCTCGGCGAATTTTGCCCAATAACCAACTTAACCGCGGCATTCGAGATTCGAAACAACCCTGAAAATTTCAAGTTTCTAGGACATTCCGTTCGAGAGTTATCGTGCTGACGGACGGCCGGACGGACACACTCGAATTTTCCGACGGATTCGTCATCAGTGAGTCGAACATAGTCGATTGAGACCATTTTCGGCTCAAAATTCGAAAAATACAGACATCGTGACGAAATGATATAGCCCTCGTGTAAGTAGTACGAGCGCTCAAAAATTGATCAGCTGAAGCACTGACATGAAGTCTGGAGTTTCGCCTAAGTTTCAGAATTTTTTTGACAGCTGTCGAAAATTCCTTCAATTAATTTCTAAAACTGGAAAATGCGAATCCTCCTACAAGGTGCATGTACGAGCGCTCAAAAGCTCCTGACTTCACGGCAGTGCTTTTCGTAATTTTTTTGAATACTCTTTTGTTATTTTTTGTCCATGTTCATTTTTTAACTGGTATTATTTCGAATATTTTTCTGAAGGTTGACCCATTATAGACGTTTTCTGTTGAACTTTCTTATTATATCGGTGTTGAATTTTTCCAATTTTGATGTTTTTGTGTTGTTTTGCAGCGATGGTGTGGTGAGATGAACAAGAAGGCGATATGTGCCGCTTAAAGCGATGGACTCTTACGACTTGTTCGGCGAAGATGGAAGTGGTATGTTGGACGGTCTGCCCGAACTGGGCTCTGATCATTTCGAACCTGCGGTGACGGGCGCGCGCAATGCCACATCGGCCTATTCTCAGCCTGCATACTCGCAAGAGACCCCCCTTCAAAAATTGGCAACATTCGGCGGCACAGATTTCAACCACATGGATCCCAACGCGCAAGCGATGTACGCTCAAGGTTACGGCACGGACAGACCGATGGGACCTCCGGGCAGCGCCTACGGTCACCAGCGGCAGATGGCGCGACCGCCGCCAACGCCGCAGGCGGCAAACCCCAACCAGTACCCGTATCAGACGGATAACATGTATTCGATGCCGGATCATCAGTTGAGCGGCATGGGAGATGGGAATAACATGCAGGCCGCGTGGGGGCAGCACTCGGCGGCGGCCGTTGCCGCCGCCTCGGCGCCGAACTACCCCATGCACAGATATTCCCAGATGGGGGCGTACAGACAACAGACCCTCTCGGCTTACCAGCAGGAGACCCAGAAGCAGCAGTTTCATCCGGCGATGATGCAACAGCCCCATCAGCCGGCCGCGTATCAGATGCAGCAACGTCACACCCCCCATTATCCGCAAGGTGGCGCCGGGTACCCTACCCCGGCCGCTTCCCAAGGTTACGGGAGTTACATGCACCAACGATTACCTCAACATCATCAGTACCCTCACGCACATCACCAAATGGAGATGGGAGTCTCGCAAGCGCAACAGTACGGTCAGATGGGACACGCCCAGTCCCTGGCCGGCCATCCCAGTTCGACGCCTTCGCACATGGGTCAACCCCCGCATCCGGGCAACCCGACTCCTCAGCCGGCTCCTCAAAACCCGATGTCGCATCCCGGCGGCATGGGTTACAGTCAAACGCACCAGTCTATTCAAAGTATGCAACAGAGGTCGATGGACGTTCCCGCTCCGACGCAACAGTACGCCCAGAAACACCCACCTATGGGCAACTCGAGTCCGCAGTACAGGGCCCCGTTTCCGCAGCTATCGCCGCAGATGTCTCCAAGACCACAGATGTCGCCCAGGCCTCAGGCGCCCCAGATGTCGCCGCGTCCGGTGATGTCTCCGGCGAAGCCGAACATGTCTCCGCATCCGCAAATGCAACAACAGACGAATCTTAGTCCTAGACCTGCCACAAGCTTAACGCCAAAAACGACGGCCGCGTCGCCTGCTCCGATTCCGCCTTACTCGCAACAAAGTACCTTACAGGCTCTCGAACAGATGGTGATGCCTCCTTCCAGCACCAACAACACGGAGTATCCGCCGTATTCTTCCAGGACCTCGTTGATACCGCCGCAACCGTCTCAGAATCCCCTGTCGCCCGTTATGGGGATGAGGAACCAGATGGGGGATCAGTGGACGAGCCAGCCTCCGAGACAGCCGCCCTCGCATAATATTTCGAGTATAAACGGGTTGATGGGGATGATGGATCCTTCTCAGATGCAGGGTTTGCAGCAGGTGCAACCTCAGCCTCCACCGCCGACTCCGCAACAGCAGCAGATTCAACAGTCAAATATTCCTCCGACATCCCAATCTCTACCCTCGAATCAGAATATGAACAATCCTGGATTACCTCCCCAAAGCATAAGTTTCAACTTTGGTAACGAAGATCTAAATAAACCGAGCAACATTTCTATACCAGAAATGCCTATACGGGAACCAGCCACTCCTCAAAACGTTCATAAAGAGTTCATAGCTCCGATACATCCGGTGCAATCTCCTACGAATAGCCTGCCGGATAAACAACCTAGCAGTACCACCAACTCGGAGATGAACAGGGAGATGACCATCCCTTACTCAACGGCCGGTAGTTTATCGCCGCACCCCCCAACACCGACACCTTCTTCGACAACTGACGATAACATAAACAACGCCCCGGATGTAAGTCTTCCCCTCAGCGAATCTTCGAAACCGACTGAAGAAATGGGCGAGAATGCTTCACCGATAGAACAGCCTACACAAAGCAAAACGACAAGCTTCACAGACTTCAATTGTGTCTCGAGCATGTCGGGGTATAACAGTGAGCCAAGCACACCAAAGACTATAACTAAGATGGACGATTTGGTGCAGTCCAACGCACCGTCGACGTTTTCCCAAGAAAATTCGTTATCGCAAGACTCCTCGATGGATTCTACGAACGATGTGGTAGCACCATCGAACACTCACTCTTACCCACACTCTCTGAATCAAAACAGCAACTCATCTTTCGCTACTAGTTTTTCGAATAGTGTTCATCCTCAGCCCGTCGCATCTTTACCGTCTGAAATCACCCCGCCACCTTCTAACGTGATGTCGAACCAAATAAGCACAAGCAGATCCTCGCCTTCGTTAGTGTCGAATATCAGCACAAATGTGACCCCAACATCTGTGATTCATTCCTTCGGATCTCAGCAAGAATTGCCTTCCACTCCGACCAGTGTGACCACCCCTGCACCGATCATCAACGAAACGAACGTTTCGGTTTCCGCTAATCCTGTGATTCCAAATTTGATCACACAATCGAGTCCATCTGTGGGAATCAGTAGTTCACCAAGTCAATTGTCGCAGATTCCTCCGGCCAACACCATGCTCGGTATTTTACCCCAAATTCCGTTGAGTCAAAACGCCTCTATGTACGATCAAAATTCGGCTATGCCGCCAAGAAGTCTACTGCCCCCATTGCCGCATCCTAACATGCCGATGGTCATGCCGAACCACCCAGGTTTAATCCAGCATACAATCCTTCCGAATCAGGAATTCCAAGGGTACCAACCTCCGGTGAGTCACCAGCAAGAAAGGGCGGCTCTACAACAACAGCTCCAGGAACTCTACTGCATGCCGCCGGGTTCCGACCATCAAGAAAAAATCGCCCATCTGCAAGAACGACTAAACGTGTTGAGTCAACACGAAGCGACTGAACAATGCAACGGAGGTCCACAATGCGTTTTGCAATCCCCCCTTTTCACTTCTCCCATGATCGACAGTCCGCAAGTCACCAGCACAACGGGAAGAGGCAGGTCTAAGAGCGGGGCCAGGGCCAAAAAGCCCAGACAAAGAAAAGGGGAAAAGGCTGTGTCTCCTATACAAATCCCCCAGCCGATCACTAATATTCCAATGACCCCACAACAACTCCCCGTTTCGGAAGATTGCGTTACACCTGGTGCAGGGTTAAGTATCCCATCCGAAGAACCTTCAGATATAATGGACATAGGGGATGATGTAATAATTGGTGAACTCGCGGAGAAGAAAAAACGGAAACCGAGAGGACCGAGCAAGCCAAAACAACCCAAAGATTCTCAGGATATGGAGTTGAAGACTCTCAAAGAAAGAAAAAAGAGAGAACCCAAAGATCCCAATTCCAAAAAACGTAACAGAAAAAAGAAGGGTGAAGCTTTGGACGATAGTAGCGCGAGTGAAACCCTGAATAAATCAGTAGAAATCATGGATGATTCTTTATCGGAAGCCGTGAGAGAAACTGTGAACGAAGCATCAGGAAATGCTTCGGCCGACGAATGTAAATCTATCCCCGAAGAAAAGGCTTTGCCGGATTCAGCCCAAGCTGCCTACGAAACCACAGCAGATCTCTCCACCGAAACTGACGCAATAGTTGATTCCCAAACACCCGACGACGTTTCTGAATCTATACCGGAATCTTCAGAAACTACGGTCAAGGACGAATACGCATTCGAAGATCAACCCTTGAGTCCCCAAGAGTTGGGAGAAATACCACGTAAGAAGAGGATTCGAGCACCATCTAAAAGATCCTCCACGCCTAGAGTAAGAAACAGAAACACTTCAGGTTCATCGAGGAGTAGAAGACGTAGAGGACCAATTGTACCAGTGTCCGATGGAGAATGCGATGATATGGCTTCATCGCCACCTCCCTCGCCTCAGGACGAAGATTCTAATAAAAGAAGATCGGCTAGAAATACCCAAAGGAAAAAATATATCGATGATGTTATGCTCCGTTTCTCTGACGATGATTCTCCTATAGCACAATCCAAGAAGAAGTCTTCATCAGGCCCCGCTCCCCCTTCCGCACCCCGCCCAGAATCTTCCCAATCCAATATCGAAGAAAAAACTGAAAATGCCAATAAACCAAATTTTGTCTACGTTAACACAACTGAAGAAGATTCCATGGTGGTTCAACATGTTCTTACATCGAGGATGGTGATGAGGCCCAAAAAACCTACGCCTCTCCCTGAAGAACAAAAAACTGAAGATAAGGAGAAAACTAATGAGAATGAAGAAGGTGTGGAAGCGCCTGTCGTTGAAAAAGATATCGATATAGAAGATAATAAAGATTCCGATAAAGAAGACGGGGAAACCGAGACACCAAAAGATCCAGCTGATGATAAAGATCCTGAAATGGAAGAAGTGGAAGAATACTACGTTAAATATAGAAACTTCTCATACCTCCACTGCGAATGGAAGACCGAAGAAGAACTCTTCAAGGGCGACAAACGAATAGCAAACAAAATTAAAAGATTCAAACAGAAGCAAGCGCAACAGTTGAATATATTCGAAAATCTCGAAGACGAACCGTTCAATCCCGATTACATCGAGGTTGAGAGGGTGTTGGATGTTGCGGTACATACAGATCCCGTCACGCAGGAGACTGTAAAACACTATTTGGTGAAATGGAGATCTTTACAGTACGAAGATTGCACCTGGGAATTGGAGGAGGATGTGGATCCGATCAAAATTGAACAGTATGAGAGATTTACTAAAGTGCCCCCGAAAGACCAGTGGAAGCCTAAGAAAAAACCGAATCCTGAGGAATGGGTAAAGTTGGACAATTCCCCGATTTACAAAGCGGGGAATAGTTTGAGGGAATATCAGTTAGAAGGGCTGAATTGGTTGCTTTTCTCTTGGTATAACGGTAGGAATTGTATCTTAGCCGATGAGATGGGTCTAGGAAAAACTATACAAAGTTTAACATTCTTGAATTCGGCTTGGGAGTATGGAATGAGAGGACCATTCCTAGTCATCGCTCCTTTGTCTACGATCCCCAATTGGCAGAGGGAAATAGAAGGATGGACTGAAATGAACGTGATTGTCTATCACGGTTCAGCCGCAAGTAAGAACATGCTGCAAGAATACGAAATGCATTATAAGAACGACCAAGGAAAACCTATAAAAGAACTGACCAAATTCAATATACTCATAACAACGTTCGAAATAATCGTCACCGACTTCGCCGATCTCAAAAACTTCAATTGGAGAATATGCGTTATAGACGAAGCGCACAGGCTCAAGAACAGAAACTGTAAGTTATTAGACGGCTTAAGGCAACTTACTTTAGAACACAGGGTGTTGCTATCGGGAACCCCTTTGCAGAACAACGTGAACGAACTGTTCTCCCTCCTCAACTTCCTGGAACCAGATCAGTTCAACAGTTCCGAAGCGTTCTTACAAGAATTCGGAGACTTGAAATCGGAAACGGAAGTCCAGAAATTACAATGTTTGCTTAAACCGATGATGTTGAGGAGACTGAAGGAGGATGTAGAGAAATCTTTGGCGCCGAAGGAAGAAACAGTGGTTGAGGTAGAACTCACTAACATTCAAAAGAAATACTATAGGGGTATATTAGAAAGAAATTTCTCCTTCCTTTCGAAAGGTACGACGAACAGCAACATACCAAATCTGATGAACACGATGATGGAGTTGAGGAAATGTTGTATACATCCTTACCTCTTGAACGGAGCCGAAGAACAAATTCAGTACGAATTCAAACAGTCGCAAGGGGACGACTCTGATGCGTATTATAAGTCTTTGATACACTCCAGTGGTAAAATGGTTCTTATAGATAAGTTGCTGCCGAAGTTAAAAGCCAACGGACATAGAGTATTGATATTCAGTCAGATGGTTAGGTGTCTCGACATCCTCGAAGATTATTTGATGTATAGAAAGTACCCGTTTGAAAGAATCGATGGTAGGATTAGGGGGAACTTGAGACAAGCCGCCATCGATCGGTTTTCACGACCCGACTCTGATAGGTTCGTTTTTTTGTTATGTACCAAAGCCGGGGGGTTAGGAATCAATCTAACCGCAGCTGACACTGTAATAATATACGACAGTGATTGGAACCCGCAGAACGATCTTCAGGCGCAGGCTAGGTGTCACAGAATCGGCCAGCAAAAAATGGTGAAAATATACAGGCTACTATGCAGGAACACCTACGAAAGAGAAATGTTCGACAAAGCCTCCCTGAAGTTGGGTCTCGACAAGGCGATCCTACAAAGCATGAACACGTCGCAAAGCGGTAAAGACTCGAGTAACCGACAGTTGAGCAAGAAAGAAATCGAAGATCTGCTAAAGAAGGGCGCCTATGGCGCCTTGTTGGACGAGGGGAACGACGGCGACAAGTTCTGCGAAGAAGACATCGACGTCATCCTCGCCAGACGAACCCAAGTCATCACCATGGAGTCGGAGAAAGGCTCCACTTTCTCCAAAGCCAGTTTCGCGTCCAGCGCCAACCGTTCCGACATAAACCTCGACGACCCCGACTTCTGGACCAAATGGGCCAAGAAAGCCGAGATCGATACGACGGAGAAGGATGAAAGCGAAGACTTGGTCATCTCCGAGCCGAGAAGGAGAACTCAAATCAAGAGGTACGGACACGACGAGAGCGCCATCGACATGTCCGACCTGGAGACGTCCTCCGATACCGACCCGGAAAACGAGGGTGTTCCGGGGATGAGAGGTACAAGGAGGAGCAAACTGAAGAAGAAGAAACTCAGGGATGATTATTATCCTAGAGAGGGCGAGAAAGGGGAGATTGTGTACGGGAGTTGGGCGAGGAGGGAGTGCTTTATGGTCGAGAGAGGTCTTCTCACGTTCGGCTGGGGCAGGTGGCTGGAAATTCTGCAGAATTCTCAGTTGAGGAAGGGGTGGAAGGATGTCGATATCGAAGACTGCGCCAGGATCATAGTGAGTAACGATATTTTTATTTACTTCATAAATCTCATCTTTTTATACAGAGTACAATAGGAAAAGTCTTCTTAAATTCGAACCGTTGTCGAGCAGTCTCATTAAGCTGTTAGTTGTAGGTTCTGTTTCTGTTGATCATTTTTATTAATTAACATGCCCTCTAACTAGATACATCAAAAAAACGGCTCCTATAAGCTCCAATCCGAAAAAAATCGATAAAAAAGCCTAAAAATAGAGGATTTCTTTAGAAAACTTCAAAATTCAATATCTCCATAACGGTTATTCAGTACGAGTTTCCCTGTAACCCTGTATAACGTTGAAATCAGAAGAAAGAGCTCTACC
This sequence comes from Aphidecta obliterata, assembly GCA_963966015.1. Taxonomy (NCBI): domain Eukaryota; kingdom Metazoa; phylum Arthropoda; class Insecta; order Coleoptera; family Coccinellidae; genus Aphidecta; species Aphidecta obliterata. The sequence goes on along the minus strand of OZ014430.1, from coordinate 36,444,603 downwards.
GATAAGGAAGATATAATTACAGAGTGTTCCATTTGAAAAATACTAACTTCCATAAAATTTTTAGGATAACGATGCTCTTTTGCATTTAGACCAGGCAATAGAGATTTTTTCGTGACAAAAATAGTAGAAGAAAACGGCGAGTGATGAGTTACGTGGGGTGGTCCGTGGATTTTCAGTAATATGTTTTCGACTCGCAAATATCATTACTTTTCTTGTAATTGCGAAGAAACACCAAAAAAAACGATGTTTTTTTAGTTTTTTGCTTGTAAAATCTGAACTAATGGAGCGGTGCTAATACTCCCAACAGACGAATTGTAGAGAATGAAAAGATGAAAAAAATGAGTGCTAGTGCAACTCAATCGGGTCATCATTACCGGAGGAAAGCCGGAAAAACCGTGAAAATCAGCGTTTTTTCAAATCCTCATAACTCGGCCAATTTCGAAGTTGTAGCGCTGGCTTTTCAAATGAAAGTAGTGGTCAATAGAGACTTTGATTGTGCATAACCCGGACGTTGTCCGATAAATAGTTTTTGCGTAATTGCGATTTGAATTATTTAAGGCACTATTTTCCGGAAGAGCTGGATGCGTCGGAAGTAGTCCGGTTTCAATTTGCAAAACGGATTTTGAAAGAAGAAGTATAGTACTACAAAAAGGCAATCTTGATTTTCCGTCAAAATGCTTCAAAATAGGTGAAAAAAGCATGCAATTATGACCAAAATAAGCCGAATGCTCGATTGTAGTCAAGTAGTGGGGGTATATACGTAAAAATTCGCGCCAGGCATCAGCGCGATTTTGGTTCCCCGCGTCTGCCGGCTACCCCCACTATCCGACCCAGATGGGGCACTGAGCCGGTTTTGGTCATGTTTCCACGTATTTTTCACCTATTTTGCAACATTTTAACGAAAAATCAAGTTTGCCGTTTTGTAGTACTATACTTCTTCTTTCAAAATCCGTTTTGTAAATTGAAATCGGACTACTTCCGACGCATCCAGCTCTTCCGGAAAATAGTGCCTTAAATAATTCAAATCGCAATTACGGAAAAACTATTCATCGGACAACGTCTAGGTTATGCACACTTGAAGTATCTATTAACCACTACTTTCATTTGGAAAGCCAGCGCTACAACTTAGAAATTGGCCGAGTTATGAGGATCTGAAAAAACGCTGATTTTCACGGTTTTTCCGGCTTTCCTCCGGTAATGATGACCCGATTGAGTTGCACTAGCTTTCATTTCCTTCATCTTTTCATTCTCTACAATTCGTCTGTTGAAAGTATTAGCACCGCATCATTGGTTCAGATTTTACAAGCAAAAAACTAAAAAAACACCGTTTTTTTTGGTGTTTCTTCGCAATTACAAGAAAAGTAATGATATTTGCGAGTCGAAAACATATCACTGAACATCCACGGACAACCCCACGTAACTCCCCACTCGCGGTTTTCTTCTACTATTTTTGTCACAGAATGACCCTTTTTCTGCTCTATTGCCTGGTCAAATTTTCTAGTACTGAATTCTGAATGCCCATAAAAAATAGTTCATATTTGCCCATTTGAACGTTTTCGTAGGACCAATATTTACCGAGATGGCTATTGAGTAAAATATAACAATCACCCTGTACTTCATAAATATCATCTTTCACTCTGTTCGTTTATCGAACTGTTCCTAATTCTAACATTTCTTTTAAAGCTTTTATACTGCTTGCGATTTTACCGGGGCGATGAAAAAATAAGATCTTTCATCTGGGATTTGATCACTCCCGGAGACGAGTCGAAGGTTTCCAAAAACCACCAAGGTTTGAAAGATCCCGTCCCTAGAGGTATAAGAAATAAGCATAAAAAGAAGAAAGACAATACTTTGGATGCTGTGGACGATCCGAATCACTGGAGTAAGGATGAAAAGTACGACGGAGATATATTTTTGGAGAGTAATTACAAGAAGCATCTCGGTAGACATGCTAACAAGTGAGTTTTTTTTTCAATTATTCTTTAATTTGAAATCAGAGGATTGAATGATGAATTACATGCTAATTTAGAGAATACTTTAGGTATTTAATGAAATTGAAAAGTTACTGACGTATACTGTTGTATTTTATAAAGATTTAACGGCTTGGATTTATGCTAACAAAATGTTGTTTTTACAGGGTTTTGTTACGAGTTCGAATGCTTTATTACATCAAACATGAAATAATAGGGGATTTAGTTCAACACATATCGGATGGAGTACATGCCAGGTAAATTTTTTCACGATTCTTCTTTAGTGTAGTTTTTTACTCAGCTGTGAGATATTATTTGATAAGTCGAAAGGTAAGCATTTTTTTCTGAACCTTGGGCAAAAAATGTGGGTGAGGCTAGAATTGAAAGTATTCTTCACCGTAAGGAATAAAAATTTTGCATACATGAATTTGTAGGCTAATTTTGTACTCATCCAGTGGTTTTACCTAAGGACGTTCTCATTACCCATTTACTCTTACATAAAAAAAGAAGTACATCCGCTAATGAATAATGTTGGGATTTAGCTTGCCTTTTTAATATTTTAACATGTTTGCATGTCCCTGCTTGAGGCCATGCTTAGCTTTAGCAAGCCCTGACACATGTAGCTTCACAAACGGAGCTCTCAAATTACAGAATATCTTACCCAGAGTGCCATGTCCATTGGTTCGATTCCAAAACAGGAACAAATTAATTCTTGAGTGCAATTTTGGAATAGAACCAAAACTTCTCGATATTGATGGCATAATCGTATTTCCACAGCTTTTTCGCTTACTTCTTAACAACATACATTTTGTTATTAACACAATTAAAGATGGTCCAGTACTTATCAATATCCAGATTCCTTGAGTTGACACGGTACGGCACTAGTTCCCAAATTTTCATTTTGGATTAGCATATTGTCGTTGAAAGTCCACAAAGTTACTGTTTTAATTCAGATATAATGTTCATACTTGGCATTCATTTAAACTAACTATGAAACAGGTAAATTTCGATTTATGCCTTGAAATTTTCTGTTTGTCAAATTACCATGTAGTTGCAAGGTTTACTTACTGCGATTGAAGAGGAATATTTGATTTTAATTGAAATATCTTCCCGTAATTCTGTGGTAGTATTAGAAGCAGAGGCTTATCCACGTGATGTCTGTTTTTTGTTGAAGATTGCAGGCTGTTTACCCCAAAGCTTCGGAAAAGGCAAAGTTTTGAGCCAACACAATGTACATTTCGAACAAAATTGAACTGAACAACTAATCATTTATCTTATAATCGAGGCATTACTGGAATATGTATTTTACATTGTACACCATTGAATAAAATGTTTTACTGAGCCCAAAACTTTGTATATTGGCTTAAAATGTAGTATCATAACTATACAAAAATTGAGATTTTCAACTTGACACAGAGTAAATGAGGTTGGGAGAATTTCGTATGGAAAAATATTCTGGAAGGAAAAAAAAGTTATTCTGTCAGTAGAGATCTCCTCTTTTTTTGCCCAAGCTTTTTCAACGTTTGCTTTACGTAGTCAATTGATAAATGATGTCTCGACTAACTATAACTTCGAGAGAAGTATCAAACGAAGGCACTCTGAACAGCTGATTGACAAACAGAAAAATTTCGAGCCTTAGAATCTGAAATTCCCGTTCAAAAGACGGGTTTATATTTTTGAAGAAAAGGCGGGTAATTTTTGTCCTAACGAAGTGAAACTTCAGGTTGTTCAATTGGGGCAATATCTCAGAAAAAAATAATTTGAGTTAAATTTATGGACAAATATAATTTTTACTCAATATTATCCAACAGTTAATTCATTCATGTTTATTCTTGTAATTAATACAAAAATTCTTCTGTTGCGTTGTAGCTTCTTCGTGCAACAACTCAATTCAAAGAAGTTCATTTCGAAAAATAAGATTGGATATCTATACTTTTTGTTTCCTTGCAACTCTTTGGAAAGTTCAGTAAAGATATTTTCGGATCTTTGATCTTTCCTCAAATTATTCAGGGGATTTTCGAGTATTTTTCATATTATATTTGAATTCTGTTCACGGACACTAGGAGCGATCTTTTGTTGATTTTATTCTAAAAATTATTGGAATATTTTTATGAGAAGCTACTCTTCAAATTTAGCAATAAATATATATTATTCATTTTATATTTTCAGAATATAATAGGGGCTATCCAAATATGTTATCGGAAAAACTACTGAACCAAAGCATGAAAAGTTATTGACGAAAAACCGTTTTTCTAAAAAAAAATTTGCGGCAAATTTGGCTGGTATTCAAAATAAGAAGATCAATAGACCATTTCTCACCAATTATACCTTCATTTGAACTTCCGGTTTTCTAGAAAACGGAAAATTTTTTCCTGCAAAATATACATATTTCATAATATTTTCCCATATTTTTTGAATGCTCAATCGATTTTGAATCTGAATATGTAAATACAATGGTGATTTTATATTTATTTTGAGCAATTCCATTCAAAATCAACCTGAGGAAATTCAGATTCCATATTCGGAAAATATATCTCTGTTGTATGTGGCTCAATCAATATTTTATTGTCAAAAGTTGAAATATTCATTCTCGATTATAATAGAAGCGACAATATGAAGCCTGAATTTTCCTTCAATGCTCTCAGTATGTTAACTCTTCAAGAAAGTTAGGATTTTTTGAAATTATTCGTTAAAAGCGACAAAAATGCCATTCAAGAAACTGTTGAAAGTGCTTGCCCCTCACTTCTTCGCACTTTCTGAGACAATCCCAACTTTCTTCAAGGACTAAACATATTGAGAGCTTTGAATGAAAATTCTGGCTTCATATTTTCGCTTCTATTATAATCGAGAATGAAAACTTCAAATTTTGACAACATATATATATATTTTCCGAAAATGGAATATGAATTACCTCAGGTTGATTTTGAATGGAATTGCATGACATAAATATAAAACCACCATTATATTTGCATATTCGGATTCAGAATCGATTGCGTATTCACAAAATATGGGAAAATATTATGAAGTATACTTCGCAAGAAAAAATTTTCCGTTTTCTACAAAACCGGAAGTTTAAATGAAGAAACAATTAGTGATGAATTGTCTTTAGACCTTCTCATGTTGAAAACTAGTCAAATTTGCAAAAAAAAATTTTTTTTGAAAAAATAGTTTTTCTTCATTACATTTCATGTCTTGGTTCGATATTTTTTTCTATAAAATATTTGGATAGCCCTTTAGGAATACTATCAGATTGGTGGGTCATTTTTCAATTTTGCTCAAAGGAAAAGTCACAAAAACCAGTGACCCGCTTACGTGAAACACCCTGTACATAATTTTTCATTATTTTGTGAAGATATAAAATGAATAATATACATTTATTGCTAAATTTGACGAGTAACTTCTCATCAAAATATTCCAATCATTTCAAGAATCGAATCAACAAAATATCGCGCCTAGTGTCCGTAAACAGAATTCAAATCTAATATGAAACGCCCTGTACAAACAAATCAGACCAAATGAATAAATATTTCTTACAATCATCGGAAGAAAAAATTATCAATTGCCCCCATTGTTGCTGAGCAAGTTTCACTTCGAGAAAACGCATCCGGTTAAAACTATCGAACCTTCCAAAATTTACAATTGGCGTAACGTAATCCACAGTGCCTTGCCGATAAACCCTCCCGTAACGGAGCAATTGCCTACCGAGTGGTGGGACTGCGAGTGCGACAAGTCTCTGCTCGTTGGCACGCTGAAGCACGGCTACGAGAACTACACTGCGATGCGCGCCGACCCTAACCTTTGTTTCCTGTCCCGCTGCGGCCCCCCCTCCGATCGGGATCTTCAGATGTTGGCAGCAGCCTCGAATCTGCAACCGTCGACGCCCTCTACCGCAAAGTGAGTAGACTTTATAACAATTGGAGCCACAAGGCGGACTCTCCTACAGGTTCTAATTTTCTTGTTGTTACTGTTTGTACTAACTTTTCACCGACTCGGCTGTTTTTGGTAACCATCGTGGATGTTCCACCAGAGAGTTCTCTTTTTACTATTCTTTATTTTGTAATGTTATTCATGTAACTGTTTTTTACTTTCTTTCAGTCAGATATACTATGTGTTCAATTTGTTGTATTTTCTTAGTTCTTCGATATATTTTTGTTGTTTTTTGAGTCCTCGGGTTAGCTTGCTCCTTCTTTGGGCTTCTCACTAGCATATTTACAATCTTAGTCAAAAGCATTTAGTACGTATTTCTTTTATAAAGTGAAAATCAGATGATTTTTAATCATAATGAAAATCTATATTCAGAAAACAAGATGTAACAAAATTAACATTCAAGTAGAACAAAACAGTAAAAATTAAAAAGTTCCTGAGTCCACATAATTATATACAGATTCCTTCGAATGATTCAAAAGTTCATGAATATCAAAATCAATTAATCGAAGTAAAAAATCAGATGATTTTGAATCATAATGAAAATCTATATTCAGAAAAAAAGATGTAACAAAATTAACATTCAAGTAGAACAAAATAGCAAAAATTGAAAAGTTCCTGTGTCCACATAATCATATACAGATTCCTTCGAATGATTTAAAAGTTCATGAATATTGAAATAAATTAATCGAAGTAAAATCAGATTATTTTGAATCATAATGAAAATCTATATTCAGAAAAAAAGATCTAACAAAATTAACATTCAAGTAGAACAAAACAGTAAAAATTAAAAAGTTCTTGTGTCCACATAATCATATACAGATTCGTTCGACTGATTTAAAATTTTATGAATATTAAAATCATTTAATCGAAGTAAAAATCAGATGATTTTGAATCATAATGAAAATCTATATTCAGAATAAAAGATGTAACACAATTAACATTCAAGTAGAACAAAACAGTAAAAATTAAAAAGTTCCTGTGTCCACATAATCATATACAGATTCCTTCGAATGATATAAAAGTTTATGAATATTGAAATCAATTAATCGAAGTAAAAATAAGATAATTTTGAATCATAATGAGAATCTATTTTCAGAAAAAAAGATGTAACAAAATTAACATTCAAGTAGAACTAAACAGTAAAAATTAAAAAGTTCCTGTGTCCACATAATCATATACAGATTCCTTCGAATGATTTAATAGTTTATGAATATTGAAATAAATTAATCGAAGTAAAAATCTGATGATTTTGAATCATAATGAAAATCTATATTCAGAAAAAAATATGTAACAAAATTAACATTCAAGTAGAACAAAACAGTAAAAATTAAAAAGTTCTTGTGTCCACATAATCATATACAGATTCCTTCGAATGATTTAAAAGTTCATGAATATTGAAATAAATTAATCGAAGTAAAAATCAGATGATTTTGAATCATAATAAAAATCAATATTCAGAAATAAAGATGTAACAAAATTAACATTCAAGTAGAACAAAACAGTCAAAATTAAAAAGTTCTTGTGTCCACATAATCATATACAGATTCGTTCGACTGATTTAAAATTTTATGAATATTAAAATCATTTAATCGAAGTAAAAATCAGATGATTTTGAATCATAATGAAAATCTATATTCAGAATAAAAGATGTAACACAATTAACATTCAAGTAGAACAAAACAGTAAAAATTAAAAAGTTCCTGTGTCCACATAATCATATACAGATTCCTTCGAATGATTTAAAAGTTTATGAATATTAAAATCATTTAATCGAAGTAAAAATCAGATGATTTTGAAACATATTGAAAATCTATATTCAGAAAAAAAGATGTAACAAAATTAACATTCAAGTGGAACAAAAAAGTAAAAATTAAAAAATTTCTGTGTCCACATAATCATATACAGATTCAAATGATTTAAAAGTTTATGAATATTGAAATCAATTAATCGAGGTGAATTTCATTGAAATAATTCTCGGAGAGTATATGGATAAACCACGATGGTTATTGGAAGCGAAGGGTTCTGCCACATTTAAAGATTAATGTGGATTATAATTTACATTTTGCAACTACTAGCTTGTCATATTAGCTTAACTTTCTTCAATAATCAGTGCATGAACATACATTATTATTATTATTGCAGAGAAAAGGTAAGATAGATAATAAAAATGTAGGAAACCTCCGAGTATTAGAAATTTCCGAAGTTCTAGTTTCATTTTCGCATTTTCATCGTTTTTTTCCTGTAGCAACGAAGAAGAAGCGGAAGAGGATGATGGTACCGATGAGACCAAATCCAAAACCAAGGAAACCGATTCGGAAATACCTGAACCTTCTCCAGGGCCTTCAGGGTCTTCGGAAACTCATAATCCTGACGAAGAGATGAGGACAGAGGAAATATTGGACGATAAGCAATGGCCGACCATAACAGATCTAAACACCAGGTTGAGGAGGGTTATAACCTCCTATCAGAGAAGCTATCGTAAGGAAGAACAGAAATTGGCTAATAGCAAGTTGAAGGTAAAAATACTGCGATTTTCTTTTGATTTTATCCCTTATCTGTCTCATTTTTTACATTTCACAATTCTTCGAACATTTCGTGGTATCCAGTATATTTCGATTTTAGATATCATTGAATGTGCTTCGAGAACATGTTTTGTTGCTTGAATTGTTCTAATTGTTATTTTAGTTGTTTCATCCTCATTTTTCTCAAATATTTTGAGTTGAGGTTAAATTTTAAAAACTGTCGATATAAATTTCAACTCCCTTGAATTACTTTCATTTTATTATATTCTTGTCTTGATTCAATTTCGATTATTGTTTGCATCATGGCTGTGTTATCTTTCGCGAGAGATATGCACACGCATGTTGCGCGCTTCTTGTGTCTACCTGTTAGTATGTAGTTATTGCACTGTGTCCAGAACGCCCACGAACCGCCCTCCATGTCTTCCCCGTTGGCCGCGTTGGCCCAGGTGTCGCAGCAGTTCGACGGAAGGGACGTCCAAGGCCTCGGACTTCCCGGTTGGGACCTCCAGCAGTTGGCATTGTACCTACTTGTAAGTATTTCCGATATGTTTTCTTCGAGTTTTTCTTTTGTCTGTGTTAGTTTTGACATGTGGTTGTGTAAGATTCGAACACTTTTGATGGTAGTTGAAACCAAACCCGATCGGAAATTTAGGGGTTGTTTTGTCGGAGTCCTTGGAGAAATTGAATAATTATTCTTTCATTTTGAAGTATTGAATTCAACTCTTTTTCGGTGTCAAGTTATTATTTTCTTGGCTTCTTTATGTTATCTCTCATTTCAATCGATTGAGGAATTTAACAAGAAGTTAACTACCAAGATGAGTCACAAAATTCAGTGACCCGCTTACGTGAAACACCCTGTACATAATTTTTCATATTTTCTTAAAATATAAAATGAATAATATACATTTATTGCTGAATTTGACGAGTAGCTGCTCATTGAAATATTCCAATTATTTCCAGAATCAATTCAACAAAATATCGTGCCTAGTGTCCGTAAACAGAATTCAAATATAATATGAAAAAATACTCGAATATCCCCTAAATACTTTGAGGCCAGATCAAAGATCTACTTCAATCAACGGCCATATGACATTAGAAACAAATTTTTCGTTTCCTTTCTTCAGGGACGTTATTCTCATTATAAACCTCAACCTTGAGAATATTGCAGATATCGTCACGGAAATTTCCCGACCGAGTTTCAGGTATCTGTATCTAAGTTTTCGAGATGAAGAAACGGGCTTTCCGACAGTACTCCAAATGTTGCCTATTTCAAATTCAAAACGTACGAAAATAACGTTCGGAAAAGGTCAAACACGAAAAGTTGCCGCCGAACTTTTCATAAGGATATTAAACCGCAACATCTCGGGCTTCTCCAAGGGTCGAATTTCTAGCTCAAAAGACTTGAGGTCTCGAATTACTAAAAGGCGTCTCCTACTTTTCGAAGAACTCGATTTGAAAAAGATCGATTTTTGAAATGAAAAAACGACGAATACCACGACCTCTGAGTTTGACCGGCTCGAACTACAATTTCGATCCCAGCGTCATCTAATTCTCATTCCAATTTTTGGTCTGTCTTCCCAAAATACTTCAAACAACGATTTTACCCTAAATTGCGGATATTCAATCATAGACCAATGAAAGACATTCAACATAAACATTTCAATAAATCATCGTACAAGCAGTATTAGTAGTAATTTAGTATTTTAACACTTTTAAAGGGCGAGTTTGGACCTCCGATTTAACACTTGTACATTCACTCACCCTCCCGAATCCCTTACCCTCCAAGATGTCCTCCCAATTTAGAAGTAAACGACAAGGTAAGCCCTCTAGATCTGTATGTTGAGTGTATCATCTTTTCGATCATCACCTAACCTCACTCGATAGTTTTATGCATTACTAACCGGAACCTGTAAATCTAGAAGTGTGATACTAAACGTTTCAGAAGATGGAACGTCAGGGCAAGCAAGTGATAGAGCAGGCCATGAGGGAGAAGGAGAAGTTGACGATCAACAAGAGATGGACGAAGAGGGAAGAGGCGGACTTCTTCAGGGTGGCTTCGTCGTACGGCGTCATCTACTACCGGAAGAGGAAGGCCTACGATTGGTCTAAGTTTAAACAGTTGTCGAAGCTGGAAAAGAAGACTGATGAGGAATTGACTGAGTACTATAAGCACTTCGTGATGATGTGCAAGAAGCAGACTGGTATATTGAGCGAGGAGGGTTCTTATGACACCACTATAGAACACATAGGGGAGGAAAAATCCAGGAGGACGTTGGAAAGATTGGAACTGTTGTCCAGGATAAGGGAGGAGGTCATCACCCACCCGAAACTCGATGAACGGTTGAAGGTTTGCGTGACATCCGCAGATATGCCTGACTGGTGGATCTCCGGCAAACACGATAAAGAATTGCTGATTGGTGTTGCCAAGTAAGTCTCAAAATATTCATCTATGATGAGGTTTTCGATTGAATTCTTAACCCTGGAACTGGAAAATATTACTGAACGGTGTATTTTCTGTTGCGGATCTACAGGCGCTCTGAATAGCCCTCTAGATGAAATTTGACGAGAAGTCAAACTTCATTACACATCTTTGAATAAAACTAAATTCGTTCATTAATTTCAGACATGGACTAGGAAGAACAGATTATTACCTTTTGGACGATCCCGACCTCACTTTCCACGAAATTCTAAGGAAGAAAGTGACGTCCCACGAATCGAAAGACTCCAAAGACGCCATAAAATTGGGAAGTCGAGAGGATATCCTAAAATTGAACAAGGACGAGTTATTGGTGAAGCTCGAGAAAGGCGAAGGTATATTGAAGATAGAAAAGGTCGTCAAGAAGGAAAGCGCCGACGAAAAAGACAAGAAGGATCCAGAACAACCCAGCAAGATCGAACTGACCCTTGTAAAATCAGAAAATAATGAGATAAAGGAGGATAAAGACCCGGCACAAGTTACGGACGAGGAGAAACCCAAAGAAGAGAAAAAGGAGGAGACGGAAACAGAAAACGTCGAAGTCAAGGAGGGTGAGAAGGAGAAGGAAGTTGAAGAGCCAGAAGATATGACTAAAAAACTGCCTGAAAGTAAATCGCCTGAAGTTACGAAAAAGACGCAGGCGGAAGAAGAGAACGACCTATGTTCCAAACAGGCAGCCGAATTAAAGGCCATGTTCCCGGATTTAGAAGTCATCCAACCGCTTTCCAGGCTTTCCCAAATCGACACCTTCGTCCTGAGGGACAAACAGGGATCCGGCGCGTTGGATTTCAGCGAAACCACGGTGGCGCAACTGTTCAACAACGCCGTCAAGTGGCCGAAGGAATACGCCATACAAGTCAGGCTTCAGCATATAATCTACGCGGTGGAGACCAAAGAATGGCCCGCGACGAAGAGCTTTTCGGCCTACGCCACGGGCATCGGAAACGAGTTCGACATACCGATTCACGAACTCCCGAACGAACCTCCGAAGAGGGAGACGTCCACCCCGATGTCCGTGGACTCGGACGTCAATTCGAAGAAGAGGAAGCGTCACATCGCCATCGACGTGGAGACCGAGAGGGCGAAGTTGCACGCCCTCCTCAACAGCACCAGCCATTTGGGAAACCCGATGATGAAACATTCGATGGGTTGGGATAACGACGATTCGGAGGACTCCAGGAGGTCTATGCCGGTTCAGAGCGGTCTGCAACCGCCTCCCGCCCATCAGGGCCCGTCGAGGATGATGAGCAACATGAACATGTACGATATGAAGTATCACTCGCCGAAAACTATCGGCCAGACCACGGTCATTCCTGGTACCAGCAGTACGTTGACTCCTATCGATTTGAGCTCGAGGTACGTTGCAAATTGTTATTTATTAGTATATTTGGAATTGTATTTATTCCATTCGACATCCAAGCCTTTTTTCCCTCCAAATCGAAAAAATGATTACAGTCTTAATTAATCGAGAAGGGCGACTCTGAAGCCGGGGCTGGAATCGGTTTAGACGAACCGAATGCCTATGTCGGCGTATGTTCCTAATATGATGAGCGCGATAAAGTTCCTGACTACACGTCAGTGCTTTCTCGATTTAATTTTTTTCCATTTTTGAATAATTTTCATCGAAAATGAGCATTCTAGAATGATTTTTGATGGTTCGCAATGATGGCAAATTAGTTTTTATGCAGATTTTTCAAACGGGATCGGGATTGAACAGGGGTGCTGGGTGGGTAAGAATCTTAAAAAAAAGTCAGGAAAATAGTGTTTTCAAAAATTTAAAGATCTCGGAATAATTTTGTGATTTTCCTTGGAAAATTTGGTAAAAACGAGCAAATCTGCATAATAAATAGTTTGTCATCATTGAAAACCATAAAGAATCATTAGAGAAAGTTTTTTTTTCCAAAAAAAAAATAACGAAAAAGTACATCAAAATTTCAAATTGTAACAAAATTTGATATTGTAACAGACTAAACCTTACTTCACAACTGTTCTCATCAGTATGAAGTTGTTTATGTCGGGCGCATGTTCCTACTATGACAAGCGCGATAAAGAATTTTTTTGTATTTTAATGGAGAATGATATATTGAAGCTCAATTTTTTCCAGATCGCATAACCAGAACCATTATAAATTCCAACGAATTATTGAAAAAAAATCGATATATATTTCGGTAACAGCTGATTCGGCATAATTTACAAAGAGCTGCTGTCATGTTTTTGACAGTTGTCAAGAATTTTTTCAATGGGTTTCTGAAACTGGAAAATGCGAATCTACCTACAGGGTAAACGAGAGCTCAAAAGCTCAGACTTTGCGGCAGTGCTTTTTATAATTTTTTTTTCGAGATATATGAACATATAGTCCATTTAAGAATTATTGACATCGAAGCTGGCCATGAACATCCAGTCGAGGCTTTATTTCTGGTTAAAAAAAAGTTACTAAATTTCATCATAGAAATAAAACATAAATATAACCTAGAAAAGTGTTGAGTATACGAATTATCGAATAATTAAGCCGGAATATTTCGATTGCAGTTCAAACATGGGAATTCAGGTTTGAAAGCGCAAAAATATCGTGGAATGCTTTCATATGAAATTATCTGAACTTATCGTTCATATAAAAGTCAACCATGGAAAATTGAAGATCATTCAAATAAATATTTATTTTCACTCAGGACCATGCAATATTTATTGGTATTGGAAACCTTGCAAAATTCTAACCATATAACTATAAGAGTACCATTTTATGTCAGGATTCAAAAAGGATAATTAATGGAATTCTAGCAGGTAGCTAGTGGTGCAACAGAAAAAAATTTTTGGATACTTTGCAAGCACAGGGCCGAAAGAATGGATTGGAAAAAACGTTATAATTTATTAAGAAATAAGAGAGAAACAAAAATTGAGAATCTATGTAGTACATGAAGAATTTTGACATGAAATTTGTACCGAACTATCAATATATGAACCAATTTGTGAATTATTTATTGCTCGTTGTTGAATACTTTAAGAAAGTCAATTTTTATTTTTATTCATTGAAACTGTCCTTGAATTATTGAAAATATTATAATTGGTGAGCAATTTTACAATTATTCAGTATACTTTTGAATTGGGAACAATATAGCATGTGTATTAGCAGAGGGAATGTGAACAGGGTACCATTCAGTATAAGTATAATAAAAAAACTTAAAATATCTATGAATGATACAAGAGCAAAGATAAAAATACCATTGAAAACTTTGTTTCCACGTAGTGTAGTGATTTGGATGTGTTTATTGAATAAGCTGACATAATCCTATTGATGGGCATCCTTTTGCAGGGAAGGTTTCAATTTTTCAATAACCCATTTACGAAATAATTCACCATTCATAGTAATCCTTATCATTAATACCACTGTCAAGAATCGGATCACATCCAGGAAAAATCCATCAATTGTTCCAGCATTCAAAATAGTGCACCTTCTGCGTTTACCTTTGAATATACTCGGCATACCTTTTGGATTATTTTCTAGTGTCCACTGACGAATTTGAATACCGTTTTCGAATATCCAAATTTCATCTAGATAAATGAATTTTACGTTTTGTTCCATGTATTCTCGGTATTTATCACAATATCGTATTATTTTTATCATGTTTTTCTGTTTATCAGTAAGAATTTTCCTTGGATCAACTTTTTTGTATTTGTATCCAATTTTTTTAATGATATAATATAATGTTGACTTTGATCAATTGAAATCTAGGTGCTCTTTGGCCAGTTCGAAAAGGATATCTAAACTGATATAATCATTGTTTTTAATTCTAGCAAAAGCAAAGTAATTCAATGACTCTTTGAAGGAATAATCGTATCGGACAGGTTTTCTTCCACTGCTAATTCCAGGCTGTAATAACATGCTAATATTCTACAGACAGGGCTTGGTGAAATCTGAAAATTCAAGAGACATTGATCAATGAGAATACACTTTGAGTCGGTGAATAACAGTTTACCTGAAACACTAGCGGAAATATATGCCAAATCTTTGAAAAACTCGAAGTAACACCGACAAACTGCCTGGCGTTCTCTTGTTAGGCGCGATGTTTCCTGGTCAATTCCAGCCATTTTAATAGCATAAGACAAAAAATACTCAAATTCAGAGCTAATTACATATTCACCAATATCTTCGATAAAATCATCAAAGCAAGATTTCTATGGGTAATGTTAGTGTTATTCCTATACCAACCTGAATTCAGCAACCCAAAATATTACTGAATAGTCTATTACCAACTTAAATTCGATTTTTCACAGCCAACCAAGATGTCAATAATTCTTAAACGGAGTATATGAACATTTTCCTGACGTCTTATTATTTGTTTCAGTATTCCCAAATCTGATAGGTCGATGAGTGACATGGGCGAAGTTCAAGACTTCTCTATGCCATCCAAGAAGATGTCTGGTGGTAACTCTTCTTCTTCTTCGAAGATGGGTGGAAACAAGCTCGATGATACGTTATCTAAGTTGATGAAGAGAAAGAATTGCGTAAGTCACACCAGTAGTTATTTGTAAGGTCGAATATGTTTTTAAAATACTAGAAAAGTAACCTGTTTCCTTTAGTATTTTGTTCGAATACTCGACTTAATTTATTATTTTACAGCCTGAACCTGAACCCTTGGTCGGCAAAGAAAAGAAACGCAAGAAACTGGACGAAATCGTCCTGGGACTGTCCGCAGCGAAGGAACAGTCCCTGTTCCCGGAGCCCACGAAGAAACCGACCATCCCTCCCAGCGTCACGCTAACGCCGACGTCCGCGCCAACGAGCAGTTCTCACAACCCGTCGCAGAAACCTTTCACGATCACCGTCACGTCCGTACCGTCTTCGTCGGCCTCTCGCAACGTATCGATGGCGAACATGATGCCGACCATGCCCGGATCTAGTAAAGACAGCTTTTCGTCGTTTTTGGCGCAAGCGGAACAGCAGAATCTCCTGTTGAAGAAACAACAGCAACAACGCAAGAGTTACGAGGCGATGATCGCGGATATCAGCAAGGTTTCGGATTACAGCGCGAAAGTGAATTCGTTTTCGCACGAGGCTAAAGTGAATAAATGGCTGGCGGAACAGAACGCCGCTCTCGCTGAACAACCGCTTGGTGCCGACTATCTATCGCCGAGGAGGAGGAGACCTAGGATCGACCCTTCTTTGTTGGACTGGAAGAAGCTGACCGGAGACGAGAACGTTTCAGTGATCCATAGGGTTAGTGGAAAGAAACTTACAGGGCCCAAAGCGCCGACGCTGAAGAGACTTGGACAGTGGTTGCTGGAGAATCCGATGTACGATATCGATCCTAAATGGGCGGAATTGGTGAAGGAACGAGGTAACCTCAGTCACGACCTCCAGAAACGCGTCCAGGGCGGTTCGTCTTCCTCTGGGTCTTCTAAGAAGAGTAACATTCAAGGTAGGCCGCCCCTGATGGCCAGTCCGACGGGCTCCAACTCCAGCGTTGGTTCTGCCGGAATTAACACTTCCCTGCCGTCGAATTTACAATTCCCTGGAGCAGGACTCGGAGGCATAAATTCCAATCTTCTTTCAGGTCTATCCGGTTTGGGTCAGTTCGATCCTAAGAACAGCCCGTTGCTGATGCCGTTCGCTGGTCTCCCGAACATGGGAGCGTTGGGTTCCATGGGCGGTCTGGGAAACCTCAACAACATGAATCTCTTCGCGAATCTGGCCGGGTTGGGTCTGCCCGGATTGGGCATGGACCCTTCGGCCTTGGCCGCCGCCGCGGCCGCGGCGGGTGTCGCCGGCGAGCCTCAAAAATCCAAGAGTAAACAGTCGAAGCCTCAAGAAGCCCACAGCTCGAGCAAATCGTCGAACCAATCGTCGAGCAATTCGGTGCCGACGTCCAACCCGTTCCCGTTCTTCTTCCCCAATCCCAGTCTGTTGTACACGCCGCTGGGGTTGGGAGGACTGAATCCGTTCACTTTGCAACCGGGGATGTCGGCCGCTTACGACACGTTGGCCCAGCAATGCGGTTTACTCAACGGAGGCAACTTAAATCCGGCGGCGTCGCCGAATTCCAGCTCGAAATCGAGCAAATCCAGCGTCGGTTCGAGAGCTTCAGCGTCGTCCACCATGACCACTTCCTCCTCCTCCAAACCTAGGTCATCGAGTCGAGACGCCCACCTCCAACAGTTGCTGCTGCCGCCCGACACTCAGATCTTGGAGAGCATCACGAAGGCGGCCAGTTCTCTGGACGCCTCTCTGAAACAGATCAAGAACGATAAGAAGGAGGAGAAACGTAGGGCTCTCGAAAGTTTGAGGGGAATGCTCCCGACAGATTTCACGACGCCGGATAAGCTGAAGGAGAAGAAAGACCTGCCGGGGTTGTCCGATTTTACCAAGTTGCTAGAAGCGCAAGTGAGTCAAACCGCCAAAAAGACCCAGGAGCAGCAGATGAAGGAAGCCATCGAGCAACTTAGTAAAAACAACGCCGAACTGATGATTTCCAAGGCTTACGCGCCTGAAGCTATGATGATGGCGGCATCGACCAAGCGCAGCCGGGACAGTATTGAATCTAACCTCGATGAAAACCCAGCGAAAAAACTGAAGGAATTGACTGAGAAAATACCGACAGTCGCGACCCCCAAGGGAGGAGAACAGGAAGGGGTGGACATCGAAGCCCTCCTACCGCCTTCAACGGTGGTCAAAAGATCGGGCGAGGAGAAAGAAACCCCGAAGATAGAACTCCCGTCGGAACCCGAACAAGAAGCCGTGGAAGAACCGAAAGAAATCGATGAATCGAAGGAATCGGCAGGCGACGAGCCGCAACAGCCGGCGAACGAACCCGAAACCTCGCCGCCTAAGAAAAGTACAAAGCGCACACGGGGTAAGCGTAAATCGGGAGATCTACCGCCGATCGATCCGGAATCGGTGCGCGAGAAGAAGAACCTACGTTCAAGTGCTAGTCGATCGGCGGCGGCTGCTGCGGCGCGCGCGGCGGCCGCAGAACACGCCGCCGCCAAGTTGGAAGCCGAGAAACTGCGTGAGAGTGAGAGTGGAAATGCTGAAGTGTAGTAAAGTCTGGGATGTTGGAAGATCTAACGATAATTTTGGGGTTTACTGTTCAATTGGTGGAGATTATCATTGCAGGACTTTTGCAACAAAACTTTTCTCAAAATGAACATTATGAAATCTACAAAGTTATCGAAACAAGGACGATCGTGGATGTCGCATTTGTTGTAGTGGCAAGCGAAGTGAACTGTGATACATGAAGTTAGAAGGAACGCTTTTCAGTGCTTAAAACTTCTACTCAAACAGACTTTGTAAGGCGGTTATTCAGAAGAATGGTATGCTGTAGTCGAGGTTTCTAAACAGACAACTGGAAAATGAAAAATACGCTTGATAAATTTTACTATGTATTCCCACTTTATTAACAATGAACTACTTAGGGTTACTTATTGCGTTAAGCTTGAATAATTGGAATTTGTTGTCTCGCCCTCGGATGGGATGCGAAGCTGAAGATATGTAGGGTGTCTTGACTTGAATCTTCATTTTGATTATTTACCTACATATTAAACATTATCGAGAAATTTTGCAGTATTCTCAAGTCAAAATTAGGCGAATTTCGAAAAATTTAGAATCAAAATGAAGAATTCGAACAGCTCTCAGCATTCCGTTTGAAAGAGGACAAAGTAATAAGTATATTCGAAGACTCGAATGATAAGAAATAGGACATGCATCTGATAGTTGTAGCCCACATTGATGATGGTTACTTTTTCTGTATATTTCCTGCTTTCTTTGTGTAAACGTACTGGGTGGGTGATGCACTATTGGGATGCGTCCTGTTTGTTGCAAAAGAATGATATTTTTTCCACTCAGTTATTTTATACAATTTGTATATAATATACTTAAAGTATTATGACTTATAATTTTCCGACAGTGTGCAAAATGTGTAAATAAAATTTAGTGTTTTTATTTCAATTTTTTTATTTAATTGTGTACGTTGATTAGAGGTATAAGAAGTCTGATGAATATTTATTATTACTTTTTACCTTGATCTTGAAGTCCGGTATTTATTTGGATCCGCATTTCCGTCATTTAGATCTGCTGTTGTCATACTTACGACGTATACACGTATCATAGCATGGTAGCTCTCTCATTTATTGTTATAATGTTCATAATAGATAATTAAATGATATAAATCCACATAAAGCCTGTTTTTCCACCTTACTCTCCCAACAGCGCTAGCTTTTAAGTCTCCTCAGCCAAAAAAAAAAACCAATTGGATATAATGAATATAGTATAATATAAACATTTTGAACGAGTAGAATATGAGATATGAAGGATTGAAAGTTGGAAAAATTCAATTTTCCAGTTGAAAAAATTAAAATTTGCAGATAGGGCCGCAATTTTATTCCCATCGGGTTGGGCGTACTCGGAAACCTATATTTCCATACCTAACTTGCCAATATCTACCTTAGTTCTCCCGAAAAAAAATTATTTAGTTTTTCCAACTTTCATTTTCGAGTTGCGTTTGAAAGAGTGTACTGGCGCGAATATAACTATGAATAATCTACTGAGTGGTTTTGTGGAATCTACTCAATTGGTTTCATAACCACCATACAAAAAAATTATTATAGATTTCCTATACTTTCTCTGAGAGAAGGAAATATAGCGTTTTTGGGGGGGTCTACCCCTTAGTTTTTTTCGAGTAAAAATTTCAAATTTTTGAATGCGATTTTATTGGATGAGGATGAAGTGAGGAAGTCGCTGGTTAATTATCTGAAAACCACGATTGATTCTGACGAGTAGAATATGAGATATGACGGATTGAAAGTTGGAAAAATTCAATTTTCCAGTTGAAAAAATAAAAATTTGCAGATAGGGCCGCAATTTTATTTCCATCGGGTTGGGCGTACTCGAAAACCTATATTTCCATACCTAACTTGCCAATATCTGCCATAGTTTTTCCGAAAAAAAATTATTTAGTTTTTCCAACTTTCATTTTCGAGTTGCGTTTGAAAGAGTGTACTGGCGCGAATATAACTATGAATAATCTACTGAGTGGTTTTGTGGAATCTACTCAATTGGTTTCATAACCACCATACAAAAAAATTATTATAGATTTCCTATACTTTCTCTGAGAGAAGGAAATATAGCGTTTTTGGGGGGGTCTACCCCTTAGTTTTTTTCGAGTAAAAATTTCAAATTTTTGAATGCGATTTTATTGGATGAGGATGAAGTGAGGAAGTCGCTGGTTAATTATCTGAAAACCACGATTGATTCTGACGAGTAGAATATGAGATATGACGGATTGAAAGTTGGAAAAATTCAATTTTCCAGTTGAAAAAATTAAAATTTGCAGATAGGGCCGCAATTTTATTTCCATCGGGTTGGGCGTACTCGAAAACCTATATTTCCATACCTAACTTGCCAATATCTACCTTAGTTCTCCCGAAAAAAAATTATTTAGTTTTTCCAACTTTCATTTTCGAGTTGCGTTTGAAAGAGTGTACTGGCGCGAATATAACTATGAATAATCTACTGAGTGGTTTTGTAGAATCTACTCAATTGGTTTTATAACCACCATACAAAAAAATTATTATAGATTTCCTATACTTTCTCTGAGAGAAGCAAATATAGCGTTTTTGGGGGGGTCTACCCCTTAGTTTTTTTCGGGTAAAAATTTCAAATTTTTGAATGCGATTTTATTGGATGAGGATGAAGTGAGGAAGTCGCTGGTTAATTATCTGAAAACCACGATTGATTCTGACGAGTAGAATATGAGATATGAAGGATTGAAAGTTGGAAAAATTCAATTTTCCAGTTGAAACACAAATATTATTCATTAATGAAGTTGCCTGAAATATTTGTTCATTATTTTAGTGTAAAAATGTATTCTGTCATTTCTTCAATTTAATCTTCTTGAAAATGTTTTAATTGATGGATTTTGTGATAATCTCTACCTCCTATTGAAAATAACATCTGAAAGACCCTGTATTTGTTAATGTGTAATGAAATGTTAACCAATTCATCAATTGAGTGAAGACCAGTAAATTAAAACATTGATGTTTTTTATTCTTTAAAAAACTACAGCAAAAGTAACAACTTTGAAATTTTTTTTTTGACAAAATCAAGAATTGAATATAATGAAAAAATATACAACAATAATGTAGAGATGTTCCAAATTTACTCGATGAACTTATTTTTTTTGTACTTTTATAGAAACTTTCAAAACTAATATGTAAAGGACAGTTTCCACCTGTATATTTTTGAGTATTTGAACATGCGATCCTAAAGTCTCAACTGGCCTATCTATCCTTCAGGATTTTCCATTTCAAGTATACTGCTGGTCAAGGGACAAAACAGATGCGTTGTCTTCATCGCTAACGCACATTCCAGTGAGACCAGAATAAGTTGTCTCGCACATGCTGCTGCGATCTAATTCTTGGTTTGATGCTGAACTGTTCAATATGAAAAGAAGCCTCGAGTTCTTGAAGGAGGCCGAAGAATCCATTTGTGCGAAGGGTAAGCTGCACATCGAATCTTGCTCAGGGATGATTATGTTCAGTTCGTCGGTTCTGAAAAGAAATTATGAGAATTTTTCAAGGTTTCTACATTAAAAAAAATCACCTGTTCACGTCATCATCTGCATCAGTTAAATCAAGGTATAACGGGGGTTGACAATCAGTTGAATTCGGTCTGAAAATGAATCAGTTTTAGTATCTTATTAGATTCACAAGGGTCATGGGCCTTCATTACCAGAAAGGTACCGATCATACTGGCGTTTTCGGAATTCCTATCTCTGGAATTTCCGGCGTGTTCATGTTATGGCTCTAGAGGATTACCTCAGTAACGGTACAAACGACAGTTGCCGGCATGTATTTCATAGATTATATTATAACTTAATAAGTTTATGACAGGAATAGGAAATGCCAGAATGAGATCTTGGCTTTTTCATTGGTCATTATATGATGGGTAGAGATTTTCGTCTTATTTTCATTGGTTTTAAACATTTGAGCCACCTTCCCAAAGGTGGGAGAAAGTGTCTACATTCTATGCATATTTTGTAGAGAAAGCTCATACCAACATGTATGTGTGTAATGAAAAATTCTTACAGGGGTGTGTATCGAAACAGGTAGGGTGTCTCCTTCGTCGAGTCGTAGGAAAATCTCCTCTGATCTTTAGTGTAGCTCTCCTCCAATTTGGAATACAAGACTGGCTGTTTCTTGTTGGTCCCTTGAAGTATACCAACATCGAACTTGATTTTTTCTGGAAACATTGAAATTTCTGTATAAGACTAGTTTCTGATTTGTCGAAAGTTTTTCTCTCACCTCCATTTATAGGACCTAATTGATGAGCCTTTCCATAGATCACTCCAGCAGTCCAAAAGTTAGGGATTCTCACGAACAACTTTCCTGTGTGCGCCGGTAAGTGAAGCCCCAGTTTATGCAATAAAAGGACGAAAGGTGGAAATTTCAGCGCCACACTTTGTTCCGTCGTCCAATGTATAAAGGGCAATGGTAGGTTCAACACTGAAAGGTGTAAGAATTTTTAAATAATTAATGAGCTGGATGTTTTTTCCTTACAAGAATTATAGTAGATGGTTGGTTCGATCGTTGGACTCGTCCCTTCAAATTTATCGGGGTTTTCGAGTTTGAGCTTGGCGTAGCAAAATTCCAAGAGGACATCTTGCAACCAGAGGATGTATTTTTCTCTACCCTCTTTAACGAGATAACCCATCAAGGCTTCGATTTCTTTATCTCCAGATTTGTCCTCGTCGCTTTGTAGATTTTTAATTCCCACTTTACATTGGTCCTTCTCGGGTTGTTCGTTTTTGGTGAAATCCTTGTATTGCTTTTCGCTGATGACATTTTGTAACAACAGATCTTTAATTATGGAAAGTTGCGTCCTGTGCTTCATCAGATTGTTATCATTTATATGGTCGTTTGTTTGGAACTTTTCTTCGCTTTCTTTATGCCTTGGGTTGTTCTTCTTCTTTTCTTCGCATCTGAAAAAAGGGATAGATATAGCATGGATGTTTGGTTTGTGATTTGTGGTAAACGTACTGAGACTTTTCCTGGTTTTCAGAAGAATCAGTATCAGAAGTAGTCTCTAGGTTTTTATCGGAAAGGCAGTGGCTCTTTCTTGGGGTGTTGATAAATTTATGGATAACATATTCGATCAGATCTGTCCAGTCCTGCAAAATTCAGTTCGTGAGGTTTCAATCTTTTATAGGATGTTGGTAGTTTCAATTCTTTTCTTCACATTTCTTTTTTTATCGATGTGTGACAATTGCACTGATTCATATCAATTAGGAATGGTTATGAAATACTCGCCTCACAAAGTTCGAAGTCAGTCTCCCAGATTTGGGAGAACGTCTTGAGTATGTTTGGCTGAAATAAGATCGAAACGTTCCCCAGGTCACCACCGATGTGGTGCATCATGGTGAAAATGCAGTTGTTGATGAATTCTCCGTTTTCTTTGAAATTTTCCAAGAGAATTCCATATTGACACATTATTTCTACTTCGGCAAATCTGGAAGATTGAAAATTGAGTCAAGCACTCTCTATTCAGGTAAGTTTCGTTTATGTTCGAAGAAAGGTGAATTCGGAAGGATGGAATAAAAAATTCTTTCAAAAATATTTCCTCCCAGTGTAATCAGTAGGTTTTTTGGAAGAGGTGTAGAATATGGTCACCTCTTGGATTTTGATGAAATTTCCACAGGAGCTGAAATATGCTATGAAATTCATGAAATATTTTTTCATATTTTTGTATCATTTGAAGTTTTTTCGCTATGAAACCGCTACTAAGTTCAATGTTCTTCATTCCTTTCATACCATATATTAACTTTTGTGAAAATTTCATCGAAATCCGGGTAGTATCTATATTCTACACCTTCATCAATTCTTTCCCTTTTAGGAAACTTTCAATATCATTTCATTAAACTCACTTTTTAAGATGTTCTAACAAACAAAACTTAGGTTGAGCGTCCTCGATCTTGGCCACGTTGTCCAAGAACAATAGGAAAACGTGATTCGTCAGTATCAAATCTTGCAAATACTGCCTGCTTTGTAACTTGCGATTATAATGTCGCAATAATAGAATAAATAAATATCCAATCTCCTGGGTTCCCGCTATCTTCAACTGTAAGCCTACGAGAACGTCTTTATCTTCATCATTCAGATGGATGATCTTCTGGTAGGTGTCCACCGCTTGGAGGAACTCCCTGATGGCTGTAACAACCTGTAAGAGGACAGTTTGAGCACTTTTTTCTTCCTCTTTCTCTTCCTTACCAAATGGAGCCTCCTCAGACACGGCTTCAGGTCCACGCAGACCAGCCTCGTCTTCAGCTCGAACTCCTCCAGCGCCCAGACGCCCTGGAACACCAGATAGGACAGCAGATCGTAGGACAACACCGGCGCCAGATGCTCGAGGTCCAACTCCAGCTGCGTCGCGAACTTCAAGAAATACGTGACCAGCCAGAAGAAGTGGGAGGTGTCGATTTGGATGTGGATGTTGGTGAGGAGCTGGGCGTGGAGGTCCTTGACGAGGGTGCCGTACCCTTTCAGGAGGAAATCCACCGTGAACTCCTTCAGGACGTTCGAGATGTCTTCGTCCGTCGGGAGGTGGTGCATCAGGCCTTTCACGTTGATTCTGGAAAAAATAGTTTGGATTGTAGAATGTAGATTATGTGTTTTGTGCAGGAATTGAATGGAGTTGGTGAGGATTCAGGGTGTCCCGCTAGAAATGGTCCATACCCAACTGGGAGATTTACAATTTTTGGAATTTTTTCCTTTTTTTGTGATTTTTGCTCATTTCTTCCCATAAAAATGTTTGATATTCTACCATATATTAACTCCTGTGAACATTTCATCAAAATCCGAGTGGTGACTATATTCTACACCTTCCCCAAAGCACTCACTATTCAGGTAAGTTTCTTTTATGTTTGAACAAAGTTGAATTCTGAAGGATGGAATAAAAGTTTCCTTCTAAAATATATCCTCTCAGTGTTTCTTTGGAAAAGGTGTAGAATATGGTCACCTCTTGGATTTTGATGAAATTTCCACAGGAGCCAAAATATGCTATAAAATTGATAAAAAATGGATTTTTTTCATATTTTTTCTTATCAAAATGTTTAATATTCTACCGACCCTATGTCACAACACAAGTTATTATCACTAACGATCCACTGGGCGGAAAAAACAGTGACACTGCAGGAGGGGAAGTTTTATGTTTGGGCCGATTTTTTTCGCCGAAATCTTCTGGTCGAGTATGAACCATTCCTGGATAAAAATGTGAATTGCCTCACATGTTGGTCCGGCTGCGTTTCACCAATTTTTTACGTCTGAGCTCCTTTTTTTCCTGAGCCGTAACCGCCTTTTTTCCAGGAATGTACCTCGTCTTCTGAAACGTATGGGGTTTTTGATGTACGGGTTTCTGACTTGGCTGATCATCCTCGTTGCTGGAGGTCGAGACGAATTCTTGATTCTCGACCTGGGTTCCGTAGCCGCAGTCTGAGATTTCGCTGGTGGAAGAGGGGCACACCCTTTTCTTCGAATTGGTACTCTGATCGGTACGAAGGGATGATTGGGACTGAAAATTTTCATATGTGTAAGCAATTCTTAAATTTGATACCCCTACAAATTGACATTATGATTATATATAAAAGGCTGAGGCCATATATTTCAAGCGTAGATCTAACGCTCCACTCCAAGATGAAACCTCTATGGTCCAATCGGCGTCGTTGGCCGACTTAGAGGTTAGATCAGTGTTGCCAGAAATGCAGAATTTCCTTCAATATGCAGAATTTTAGATTCCAAAAAATTACGAAAAGCACTGCCGTGAAGGCAGGAGCTTTTGAGCGCTCGTACATGCACCTTGTAGATAGATTCGCATTTTCCAGTTTTAGAAATCAATTGAAGGAATTTTTGACTGCTGTCAAAAAAATTCTGAAACTTAGGCAAAACTCCAGACTTCATGTCGGTGCTTCAGCTGATCAATTTTTTTCCGATAATTCGCTAGAATTTTCCACGGTATCTATGGTCTTGGTGATTCGATCTGGACAAAATTTTGCACGTAGTTTGAATACATTATTCCTGAGCTAGGTGCATAATTTCATTCCAATCCGATCAGTAGTTTCGAAACTATCAGGAAAAAAATATTTTGAACGGCCATATTTACGGAACCCCTAGTCTAATTTTGCTCATTGATGAACGTGACCGTGAAATTTGCGATCCAAATCCACCCTGAAAATTTCAAGTTCCTAGGCCTTTCCGTTCAAAAGTTAGAATTTTCTATGGTTTCTATGGTTCTGGTCAGGCGATCTAGACAAAATATTGCTTCAATATATCATTCTCGATTAAAATACAAAATTTCATCTCGATCGAATCCGTAGTTTCGAATTTATCGAGAAAACAAAATTTCAAACGACCGTATTTACGGAACCCCTTGTATAATGTTGCTCATAGATGAACGTGATCACGACATTCAAGATCCACACCTATCCTGAAAATTTCAAGTCCCTAGGCGTTTCCGTTCAAAAGTTACAATTTTCTATGGTTTCTATGGTTCTGGTCATGCGATCTGGACAAAATTTCACATGTAGCTTGAACACCTCATTTTCCATTTAAGTGCAAAGTTTCATCTCGATCGAATCTGTAGTTTTTAAGTAATCAGGGAAACAAAACTTTGAACGGCCATATTTACGGAACCCCTGGTGGAATTTGGCCCATTAACGAACTCAACCGAGGCATTTGGGATCTGAACCTACACTGAAAATTTCAAGTCTCTAGGTTGATCCGTTCGAGAGTTATCGTGCTGACGGCCGGACGGACGGACAGACTCGAATTTTCCGACGGATTCGTCATCAGTGAGTCGAACATAGTCGATTGAGACCATTTTCGGCTCAAAATTCGAAAAATACAGACATCGTGACGAAATGATATAGCCCTCGTGTAAGTAGTACGAGCGCTCAAAAAGAGCTAATGAATAAAAGAAGAATATTTTACAGAAATATAAAGAATTTATTTGAAATCACATGTTTTTGCGGTTATTTCATTGATTTCGTATGCGTTCTTACATATTTCGTTAAAATGGTTTAGGTACGAATAGGGAAAAATCACGTAACGCTAGACGGCGCTGAAAATCACAAGATGTCGGGCCGAATGGTGTTCAAAATTATTCTGTCATTTCTGTATTTCATAACAAGTAAATCAAAAATTTTTTATAAGATTGCGGAATTAATAATAATGCATGTGAAAGTCGAGATAACCACTTCGGACATTTTTGATTGTGTGGGTGAACGTAAATGTGATAGCAAATGACCACTATATAGGTAATAGAAAATTATTGAACTTACGTTCAATAAAATCATCTTTCAGGAAGTACTTGCTGCAAAGTAACAACTTTTTTGAGATACGTTTCCCAATCTTCGAGATTGTCTGCCATTTTTTAACTGACTTGGGATTCAACGGGAATTTATGCAAACAAATTCCAGAAGAACTATGTGATGAGCATTGAGGAACAGAGCACATTTTTCGTGATCTTATTCCCACATTACCTTTCACAATCCGCTGCATTTTCAGCTCGTATACAGTTTATTTGAAACAATTGTCTATAAATTATCATCTAAATATATCACTTTCGATACATAAATGACTCAAAATCATACAAATATTTCACATTTTTCCCATATAAACACACACACGTTAGTTTGTTGTTCACAATTCGGGTATTTCAAAGGATTAAAAGTAGATGTCGCCCACTCCGTGATTCTTCCCTATCGAAATTATTGTTTTTTTTTGGCATTACTAAAGTTTACGCAATTTAAAATATTCATTACTTAGACTTTGGTTTTGCTAACGGTGAGTGGTACTCCAAAATGACGTTACAAACCACTGCAGAAATATGAAGAATTTTTGAGGTTAAATTGAAGAAAATTAATATAAAGAATCTGGCAACACCGGGTTAGACTACTTCTTAACCAAAAACTCGAACGTAACAGGTTTGATATGTTGTTTATAAATATTACCACGTGCGAGATTGATTATTAGTTTTTACTATTATCTTACATATATTATTGACATTATTGAGGAGTTCGGAATCTCACCTTATCCGTGGTCGATTGGCTGACCATAGAAGAAATGCCACTGCTCGAACTGGCCTCAGTTTCAGTAGACTGCACCCTCTTTATTTCAGCCATGGTTTTATTTCTACTTTGGGTATTCCTTGGTTCCTCCTTGACGGAGTTGGTCTTGTCGTTTCCCCCATTCGTGTCGCTGCTGTCGGAGTTGGGATCGGATGTTATGCCGCCGCCGTCTCGGAACGGTGCGGAGGTGTTGCTCTCGTTGTCCTCCGAGCTTTCGCTCAGAGAAGTCTCCAGCCAGACGTTCAGCAACTTCTGAAGCGTCCCGACGTGTTGGTCCTTGTACAAAAGAGCTATGAGCTGCACCATGGTTACGCTCCAGAAAATCTGAAATATTTTCATTCGGACTCGTCCCAAAATTCAACTCATTCTTCTCACCTTCTCCGGGCAAGTTATCAGGAAGATGATCATCTTATCGACGCTCTGCGTGAACAAATTCCACACGATCTGGTTCTGCAAAGTCGAGTGGTTGGAGATGTTGCCCATCTCCGGGACGTGCAGGATGTTCCTCAGGAGCAACAAACAATTGTTGATGCTGTCGCATTGTTCCAGACTCAAGGGGCTGTCGCCGTCTATAATCTGTTTGATGTGGTCCAACACAGCCTTGGTGCTGCGGCTGTCCGAAAAGCATTCTTTACTGGCTCGAAGGAGGCTGTTGAGCTCGGAGATGCTGTGTTTGGTACCTTCCGATGTCTCCAAGGGTAGCAGGTACTCGGTGGGGATGGTGAGGTTGACGAGGAGCTTGATGGTGCAATTTACTATCTTCTGGGAGTTGGTTACGTTCTTGTTCTCCTTGAGGTGGATCAGTAGAGGTATCAGGTCGTTTTGGATGTGCTTGCTCAAACCGATCGCTCTCCTGAAAGTTCTGAGGTTGGAATCTTCGGTGCTCAGTTCCTTGTTGATTTCTTCTAAGGTGTCTGGAATAACGAAGCAAAGGTTGAAAAGTTTTTAGAAAAAAAATTTTAAGTCTCAGTCTCACCTGAACAATTTGAGTTCACTGTTATTGCATCTCCATTACGTCTTACTAAAGAAGCGAACGTGTCGTAAATTTGGGGATTCTCATTAACCCAAGTCATGGTTGTTCAGGAGCAAATACACAGTGACACTGAAAATTTCTTCTCATGAATTAAATTGCACTGTGAAATATTTAATTCAATTTTCGAAGGAAACTTGAACAATTTCATGGGTCAAAAAACCTTATACCCCTTAACCCTTTTTGTTTCCAATCAACTCACTGAACGCTTTTTTGATCTCCCATTTATTCATCTGGAATCTTAAAAAACATATTTTCAAGGCCATTGATTTTCTAACTCCAATATGGAAGACTTCCATTCGCCTAAGGTTTCCTTGGTTTGACCTTCATCATCATCAGGTTTTATCGACAGGTCTGCTGTTATTGGTATTTTCCATGACGCGACAATATAATTTTCATCCGCATTCGATTATGGACAGAGGAAGTTTTTTTCACAAATTTCATTTCATATTCATTTTTGCCGTAACACTTCTGAATATAATTTTTTTTTCAGTCTAGTTTCCTTCAAAATAATAAAAATTCTAAAATATCCAGGTCGGACTTCCCTCACCTAGTCAGTATTTTTCTTTCATTAAAAATTCATACAATTATCGCCTACAATCTAAAAGAACTAGACATCCAAATGAGTTGAAAATATGTCCAAAATCTAAGAAAAAAGAACACAAAAATCATGGAAAACACTTACCAGAAGCTGGAGGTATCAAACGTTTCAAGAGGCAGATTTTATGAAATATAATATTAAACTGCACACCTAAATTTCGAAAATTTAACAATGAAAAAATGAATTTTTGCAAAGCATCGTGTGCTTTCCAAGTCGCGTTCAACGTTAATGGGATTTAGGAAGTGCGTCGAACATTGATGCATTCTAGAGATTCACGTGTTCAAAAAACGTGACCCTCTTTAACTACGTCAGAAACTTTTTTTTGCATCCCAACAAGAGAAGAGGATATTGATTTTTATATAAAGCATCGTAGCAACCTAAATTATCAATGATGAGTAGGACAACCTTAACCAGAGGGCTAAATGGGATTAAGGCTTTTTTGTTATTATGATTTATTTTTGCTCAAATTATTTCCATGACAAAAATATTTTTTTCTAGTTTTTCTAACATCCATTTTGGACTTAATGCCTCCGAATTATTTTAAAATAGTTGAAAAAGCTTAGCTCCTTCTTGGATAAGTCCTGAGAGAAAGTGATTTGTTTAACAGTTCTTCTCAAGAACTATCATAATCTACTACATTATCAGGAATATGCAATTGATTTTTGGAAAATATTGCGAGACAAAGTTTGTATTAGCAGTTCTCGGATATTGAATTTTTCAACACACTTTGAAAACCTAAATTGAAAATTTGAGGGAGTTCAGTAATTTTTTTCCATGAACTACACTCCACATGAAATCTTTTCGATGAGTGAAGAATTGAAAAATGATGAACAACTTCAAAATATGTATTTCCATGTTGTGTACAACGATATATTTTTATTTTAAATAATATACAAATATCTTTTTATAATCTAATTAAATACTATCATAACATTGTCATTTTGTATAATCCTCCTAGACTTTGTGTATGACCTAACCTTAACCATACTCCATATACTTCAACAAGTCAGACGTAACGTACAATACTAAATTAGAAGAATATCGAACCAATTGGCACCGGATTATTCGCATTTGCTCTTGACTGTCGCTATTATCATGTTCGTTTGATGAATTAAATACAGGGCACTAACAAATACTGCATTGGCACTGCAAATAAAACAGTATTAAAAAATTTATCTCGATACACAGGGTGATTCCAAATTCGATGTGAACCTTGGAGGACGTGTTAGTATGACTCATTTGAGTCATTTATTGATATCCAAAAATCAATAGTTTACCGATTATTTGAGTTTTTGTTTTTTGAAAAATTACTCACCTTACTTCATTTGTCAATTTTTTCTACGAAACTAGTGCCTGCATTCTAACGAAAACTTTTTTAGGAAATAAGAAGGAATTTGGCAAGTTTTTAAAATACTTATGTCATACATAAATTGTGGAGTTCGAAAGTTGCAGGCGAATTGATATTAGAAATTGACTATTCTTTTCTTCATATACCAACCTTCAAATCATACGAATTCTTTTTCAACATCTATAACAGCATATTTTCGCTTTTTTCTTACATATCATATCCTCCTCTGACAAAAATAATCCGAAATTATAATCAAACTTGCTCAACATAGAAAAAATGGACGAAAAAGGGAGTAAGCCGGGTAATTTTTCAAAAAAACACAAAAACTCAAATAACTCGTAAACAGTTGATTTCTGGATATCAATAAAAATTCCTTCAAGGTTCACGTCGAACTTGGAAACACCCTGTATAGAAAATAAATAAAAACATTTTGGAAAGACTGGAGATAGAATAGCTTATTATCAAAGAATCTACTCACTGTCCTTCTTTGAAATACTCCTTCAATGTATTACTAAACCTTTTAGAAAATTTGACAAATTCCCTCTTTCTCTGTTCTAAAGCTTGTTTACCGGTACTCCCAGGAATGAAACCACTTATTTCATTCACAGCATCCAATAGTTTTTTAATGGCACTCGCAATTTCTCTACAAAATTACACATATGCAGTACTGAAACTCAAATAACTCACCAAACTCACTTGATAGTCTCGAGGAATGTCTTTCTATCTGTAATTTCGTCCGGTATCCTGCTCAGTATTCTTTTAAGTGACGCCGACTTTTTGTTCAGTTCCTGAAAAGCATCCTCTGATCGGCTAAGCCTATATTCTACAACTTAAATTATATTGGAATTGATAAGTGAATCAGTATTCTATTAGGTTATTTACCATCAGAATCTGAAACTCCTCCTTGAAGTCTCAGAATACTTTCATTCATATTGACTGCAATATCACCCTTCTTCATAATACCGACCACCAGATCATACGTAATGCCCGGATATGAAGCTTCGGCTTTGGTGAGAGCTGATCGTAAGGTTTGTGAGGCCGATATGTCCTGCTTTTCCAACTAGAATAGTTTTTGGAAATGAATATATTATTTTATTATTTGAATTCAAGGAAATACCTGGGAAAGAATAGGGCGTATTAAAACAGGAAATATCAGCGATGTTACAGGAGTTTCATCGCCCATTGTCATATTTCCAAAAGGAATAATTATAACTGATGCAAGTTTTCCGCAGGATTGAGTTGATCGTAATTGATTTCGATAAGTAATCAAAATGGATTAAAATTCCTTTCTTCAAAATAACACATCAAATTTTTTTAATTATATGACATGACGTGAGATTCGACAGAAAAACATACTTTGATGACAGTAGGCTCTAGTTACATTTGAACTACTAATACTACGACGGCACTCTGGTTTTTGAAATAAATTAATAATTTTTTTAATTCTTATTTCAATATATTATCTACGTACGTGTTATATGCAATTAAAATTTTTTCCGTATAATCCAATTCAATCTGCTGTTTTTGAATAGCTGTTAAAACCCTTTCTATGATACTTTTCTCTGGTTCAAAAGAAAAGTATTCTCTGGTTTTATTAGCCTTTATTGTAGTTCAAAAGTTCTCGTTTCATTTCTAACCTGATAAAATAAGGTTTTCAAAACACATTTTCAAAAAAATGTGTCCTACAGGCTTCAAAATGAACCAAATCGTTACGGTAGAAGAGTCAGATAGTGATGACTCCAGTATAAGCATGACTGATTCTGATGAAGAACTACCAGGTGGTGGTGATGATGATATTGATATGATAAATGCCCCAATTGACAGTGACGAAAATGAAAGCACTGAGGAAACCCCCGCAGAAGAAGAGGAAGATGAAGTTATTAAGGCTATGCGACTCGCATCCAAAAAAAAAAGGAATCATCCACCACCGATCAAAATGGAAGAAGACATTTCAACTCTTTCGTTCCACCCTCACGAAGATATCTTGGCAGTGTCTGATGTCTCCGGAGATGTTCATCTATATAAATATTCCCTTGAGGAAAATACCTGTCTGGGCACTATGGAACTTCACACAACATCTTGCAGAGATGTGGATTTCAGTCACGATGGAAAAGTAATGTTCACTGTCGGTTCGGATAAATCTATCATGTTGAGCGACATGACAACACAAAAATTAATAAAATTTTATGAAGACGCTCATGAAAATCCAATAAATTGCGTATCTGTAGTTGGTGAACAACTTTTCGCCACAGGCGATGATGAGGGTAATATTAGATTGTGGGATCCGAGAGCAGCCCAACAAATTTATAAAGCTAGGAAAAATGAAGATTACATAAGTGATATGATAACTAATGAGGAAGAAAAGTATTTATTATGCGCAAGTGGAGATGGTTCCTTAACGACTTTCGATTTAAGAAACAGGTAAAAAAATCACCAATAAAATCTTGCATTTTTATAAGATGTGGGTTTTTTTCAGGAATTTCTTAGTGCAATCGGAAGAGTACCAGGA
The DNA here is from genome assembly GCA_963966015.1 of Aphidecta obliterata. Lineage (NCBI taxonomy): Eukaryota > Metazoa > Arthropoda > Insecta > Coleoptera > Coccinellidae > Aphidecta > Aphidecta obliterata. The sequence goes on along the minus strand of OZ014430.1, from coordinate 36,411,109 downwards.
AGATTTAACCTGTATCGGATTATTTCGCGATGAAACCAAGGTACTGGTTGGAACGAACAAGGGAAAACTTTTACTTTTCAACTGGAACCAATTCGGACTCCACAGCGATGCTTTTCCTGGACCTAAAACTCCCATCAATTCGTTAGTGCCTATAACTGAGAATATTGTGGTGACGGCTTGTGACGATGGAGTGTTGAGAGCAACCCATCTGTTTCCTCATAGACATCTTGGAATAGTCGGCCAACACGAGGACAGCTCAGTTGAAAAAGTGGACATTTGTAATAACGGAACGTTCATTGCTTCGTTTAGCCCTGAGAATGATATCCGGTTTTGGAATATCGAGTACTTCGAAGATTTCGATAAAGTTGATCGTAAGCATAAAAAACATAACTCAAGGAAAGAATTGAAGAATAATTTACCATCCTCAAAATATGGAAATGCTTCGAGTTTTTTCAGTGGAATGGTAGATTAAGAATCTTCAAATTTGTAGAAATAGTTTAATTGTAAAAACTGATATATAAAACACTGCAGACAATAAATAAACTATCACAGACAAATTTGAGAATATTATTTCAAAATCATAAATCACTATCGCTACTACTTTCAGACAATTCAGCATCTTCTTTTGGATTTCTTGCTTTATGCGTGCCACCTTTTTTGAGAGACGGATCAATTTTCGATTTTCTAAACACTTCAATAGCTTTCATTCTAGTTCTCATTAAGTTCTTTTTTTCCCGTTCCTTTTGAGGAATTATCTCCTTCCTATGTAACTTTCTCTCGATCAACTTCTTCTTATTCAACTCTTGTTGAACCAATTTTTCAGCTTCGATCTTAATCTCCTCGACGCGTTTTTCTGAAACAGCCTCAGTTTCTTTCAATAGTTTTAATTCTTCGTCGATATCATCAACAGTTTTTGAGGTGGACGGTTTAACTTTCCTACCCCTTTTAGTTGGTTTCTTTTCACTTACTTCGACACTTTTTCCCTCTAATTTTTTAGCAATTCGTTTCAATTTTACTACGTTACTTTCTCTTTTAAGTGCTTCTTTATCTTGATTTAAACATTCATCTTTCTTAGTTGGGGATTTATTTAATTCTGGGTTCAACTTTTCAGCTACTCTTTTAACTTTAGCAATTTTAGTAGCATTCTCTGAAGTACTTGGTTCCTGATTACACATTACTTGAATGAGAAGGTTCATCTCTTTATTTTTTAGGAGAGAAATAGATTTCCCTTCTTTTGATTCATCACTTTCCGTTATGTTGGTTTTTGTATATTCTATTTCCTTGTTTTCATCAGATTTTTCCCCAACTTTGGTTTGTTCCAGAAGTTTGTAGGATTTAGGCACTTTCTTCTTTTTTCCCTTTTTGCTTTTATCCGTTTCTTTCCCAACAGTTTCAAGCAGTGCTTCAATTTGATCCAACTCTATAAACTCATCAGACAAAAGTTCTTCCACGGTCTTTTTCTTATTTTTTCCCTTCTTCTTCACCGTTTTGGGTTCATCTTTCTTTTCGGATCTCTTCGTCTTTTTGCTTTTTTTCGATTCCTCACCCTCCGAATCATCACCCTCTTTAGGATCTTGTCCAATTCTCTTGACGGCAGTTCTAACTCTTTCGCTCATGAGTTTTTGAGCCTCTTCAGCGTTCAAGTTGTGTTTTATTTTGAAGTAATTCAGAAGGGTGCTTTGGTATTTGCTCTCCTTCATTCGTTTTATAACGGGTTTAAGTATATCGTCTGTTTTCGTTTTACTCCATCCGAATTTGGACCTTCCGAAATCTATCAAGCCAACGATATCGGGCTTTGACCAGGAAAACTGCTCCTCGCTATGATCTACTGTTGGATTCAAGTAAGCCTGGACTACTTGCGTACTCGGAAAACCTTCGACGAAGGTTACATTCTTCAATTTGTTCCTTAGAGAATTTTTTCCTCTAGCTATTGATTTTCCTCCAACGAACCAGGATTTGAATTCGTTCAACCCCATCAGTAGTTGGTTGTGGGAAAGGGTGAAGCTCGATGTACTGCTTGGGGGAAAATTGGCCAGGATTTCCATCGCCGTAACTGGGCCAACACCTTGCAAACCGGTTGTATAATCGCTACCGACCAGCAGAGCAAGCAAAATCATCTGTTCTCTTGTTAGTTCTGAAAAATTAAAATTTTAAGAAAGTTTTTCAACTTTGGTATTTTTACTTACTAAAATGATGTTTGATATCTTCGGCTCTATACTCGAGAACATGTTTGCTCTGATTGAAGAAATTCTTATATACTGTTTTGCCACCAAAGAGCCATATATCGCTATCATCAGTTATAGTTCCATCGGTTAAAGATGCAGTTTCCAAAAATGCGCACTGAGCTTCCGCTTCCATTGGTGCCACAACATAGGGCAAACCAAATAGCTCTAATAAATCCTAGAAAAATACAATAACTTCATTATTTACACACGCAGGGTTAAGATTTTCTATATAGAATGTTAAGTGGAAAAAAAACTTATATTTACCTGAGCCTCTTGGTACATTTGATCAGTAATATTTGCTCCTAACCGTTCCCTCAACCCTTGCTCATTCCTCAATTCCAGTTCTTCCTTATTCAAATCATCTCGTAGTGATATTAAATCCGCCTCCGATAATTTCGTTTGATCTTTCGACTTGGCTTTTTCTGAATTTATTTCTACAGATATTGCATCGTTTTCTTTGTTTCCGTCTTCTTCAGAGTTTTCCATCAGTTCTCGAGGAATTTCACGTTTATCTTCTAACTTTTTTTTGACATCTTTGTTGGTTTGTTCTTCTTTCTCCTTTTTGTTTTCAATTTTTTCATCGACAATATCTTTTTTTGATTCTGTAGTGAATATATCTGCGAATAAATCATCTTCTTCATTAAATTCTATTGTTTCAATCTTTATTTCCATCAAATCATCCTTCTTAACTTCACTATTTCTTGGTGAAATCTCTGTTACTTCTTCAAAATCATTTTCAGATTCTTCACTTCCAGATATTAATCCTACTGAAGCATCTTCTGCAGGAAGTTTTTCCTCATTACCCTCTAAATATTTAATTTCCTCGAAGTCTGTTTTATTCTTTTCTGCGTTATCATCACTAGTTATTTCAGCACCAGTTCTCCCCTCAATAATTTCAGTATCTACATTCAATTTATCGTAATTTACTTCATCTTCAATGCTCACGACTTTGGGACTTTCCACTTCTTCGAAATCATCTGACGAATTTTCACTTTCGGACAATACCTCTGAAACCTTATTATCTTCTGTTAGTTTCATTTTTTTTATGTTTGGTTCTTCTTCGGTTCCGAGTTTTTCTTCAGATTTTTGTATTGTTTCAGTGTCTGTTTCATTGGTTTCATCTTCTATTATTGTTTGTAGTTTCCTTTTATTCGGTTTATTCTTTTCGTTATTTCCAATAATTTTTGCTATCTCATTAGGAGTCAAGCCACTGTATTCCTTCATATAGTTCTGGGCTGAAGTCAATTTAGTATTATTTGACGCCTGATTTATATCTTCTTCGTCTGTATCAGATTCAAAGTCCTCATCATCGAAATTTTCAAGAAAAGAAAAATCGGATAGTTTCTTTTTTTCAACTTGACCAGATCCTGATGGTTGTTCTTGTAAAGACAGAATAATCGCTTTCTGTATGCTTTCTTCTAGTTCCAAATCGGCTGAGTTAGTTTTTACTTCAACACTTTCATCCTCGTCTACTTTGAAGTCTTTTGTTTCATCCACTTCCTGTATGGTTTTTAATTCCTTTTTTTCTTCTTCGCGTCTGGCTCTTTCTAAAGCCTGTTTCACATCTTTTATATAGAGGTACCTAGAAAAAAAGTTGGTACAAGTTTATTTTGAATATATTAATTTCTTCACCTTGTGTTTTCATCTGAAGCAATTCTATTTCCCATTGCATTTTTCGAAATAACACCTTGATCATTGAGAAGTTCTTCTAATTCCGCTAACGAAAGGGAATGACCTCCCATTTCTTTCTCCGCTTCCTCCAAAGCCAATTGTACTTCCTGTCGTTTGAGGAGTCTCTTCATTTGAAAACCTTTCGAAATAAATTGGTATAAAAATTGTTCAGGAGTTGAGCAATTACGAATTCACCTGAAAAATCATCGCTTTGGGTAGGGAGTTCGTGCAATCTTCCCCAAGAATTTTGCTTCCTGGTTTCTTTCAAATCGGTAAGAATTTCATGTCTTACATCGGCTGGTAAGGATTTGAAGTGATCAGATCTGGTGTCGATATTATGCAGGTTCCAATTTTTGGTCGGACTACCAAACTCTGAATCGCTAGAATCCTCTTCATCGTTGTCCTCTGGTTTCACTTCTGTTTTTGGTAGTTTGAACAAGTCATCTCCGGTTCTTTCTTGTTGAGATGACGCTGAAGCTAACTCGGTTTTAGCTTTCTCTCCTAATACTTTATTAACTGCCGAGTGTTTTATTAAAGTATCTAGCAGTTGTTTCTGAATTTTATCTGCTTCAGAGATGTTCTTATGCTTCAGTTTGTTTCTTTTAGCCTGAAATTGATCTACAGTGATATTATTCGAGTTTAGAGCTTTTTGGACTTACGATAGTTTCTCTTTTGAGAACTGGTACACCACCGTCAAAAACGAAAATAGGTTTTATTTTGAAGTATAACAGTTTGCAAACTCTATGAAAAATGCTCAATAAATGGGCATTAAGCGCGGGGGCCCCTTTGGCATCTTGATACCCTTTGATTGCCTGGTGCAACCAAATCGAAACATCTATTCTCTAATAAGAAAAATTCATTTAAGTTTGAGGTTATGGCACAATAACCTGAAAAAACTGGAGGAGATAGGAGTTTTTTTTCCGATAGTTTTACTTATATCTAGATGGAAATGTAAAAGGATACCGACAGCCAATATTTTGTTCTCGAGGGATTCCACAGGTACGGGTTTACCGGAAGGCTCGATGAGCCTCCACAGACCGTGAACTCCCATGGTCCTTACACGAGGACAGACAAAAGTAATGATAATTAAACTGGAGGCGCGAAATATCTTAAATCAAAGCAGAAAATTCCCACGATCCGAAGACGACGCTCTGAAAATGAGCCTTGTTTCGAGTGAAGTGGGGAGTAAATTTGACGGTTCCGATCTTGGGTGAAGGTGCCCACACAATGCGAAGCAAGAAGCCTACATATTATATTTTTTCCTACAAAGCCAAAACATACAAGAAATGTCTTAATTTGAATTAGTAGTCTGCGACATTTTATCTCAGATAATATGTAGATGTGAAATGAGAGAGAACATAACCAACATTTAGGAGAAAAATTATAAGTTGAGATTTATCATGTCGGTGTATGATAACCTTTAGACTGATCTATAAAAGTTCCCATGGTATGATGTTTCCGCCACATGAAAGATTCGAAATGGGAAGAAGTACTGTGGGAACCGTAGTAAATTTATTGTAATAATACATTACATTCTTGCAAGATGGATAGTACAGGTGATTTATAACTAGATTAGGGATTTCAGTTTTGTTCGATTTCATGAAACATAGAAATGGAAAATATGTACTTTTAAGGATATGTATCTATGCACATAGTTCATTTCTCAACGTGAAGAGAGTTCATAACTGGGATTTTTTTCAACTTTTCACAACCAAAAAAAACTGGTATTTCCTGAAAAATTGAATAAATTTTTTCCTAGATCGATTCCAAAGGTTCATTAGTGGAAAAATCGAACTCAAGAATCTTTCCATGCCTCCCTATTGTCGAACTATGGGGTGATATCACGTCAATTTCCAATTGTTTCACTGGGGAACCCGCCTGGCCGATCTAGCAACGTCACACGTCCACGCGATTCCCCCCAACTGGCGCGCTCTTAAGACAGAGATGCGAACAAAACAAACTGTCGTTGGCACTCCACCCACTCTTTCCCACACGGCATTTTCCCACGGCCTGACCTACCCCGCCCGGCGGGGCGAGGGGGGCAGCGATAATCACTGGAGTAAAGCCCTATTCACATGAACCCGTACGCTCTATTATATTTAAATTGACTGATCTGATCTCGTCTTATGTTTACAGATCGGGTTCATTTGGAGATGATGAATTGTGAATAACGGAGGAAATTGCGTTTAATTTATCCTATGTAGGTACGACGTAAGACGTGTGAAGGTACCTTGAAAAATACGAACTTTTAGGGAATAAGTCATCTTCTTCATTAAATTCTTTAGTTTCAATCTTTATTACCATAAAATCATCCTTCTCAATTTCAGTTTTTCTTGGTGAAATCTCTGTTTCTTCTTCAAAATCATTTTCAGATTATTCACTTCCAGATATATTAATCCTACTGAAGCATCTTTTGCAGGAAGTTTTTCCTCATTACCTTCTAAATATTAAATTTCCTCGAAGTCTGTTTTATTCTTTTCTGCGTTATCATCACTAGTTAGTTCAGTACCAGTTCTCCCCTCAATAATTTCAATATCTACATTCAATTTATTGTAATTCACTTCATCTTCAACACTCACCACATTTGGATGAATTTTCACTTTCTGAAAATACCTCTGAAACCTAATATCTTCTGTTAGTATCATTTTTTTTATGTTTGGTTCTTTTTCGGTTTCGAGTTTTTCTTCAGATTTTTGTATTGTTTCATTGTCTGTTTTATTGATTTTTTCTTCTAATATTGTTTGTAGTTTCCTTTTATTCGGTTTATTCTTTTCATTATTTCCAATAATTTTTGCTATCTCATTTGGAGTCAAGCCACTGTATTCCTTCATATAGTTCTGGACTGAAGTTAATTTAGAACTTTTATCACCTGATTTATATCCTCTTCTTCTGTATCAGACAATTTTATTTTCAATATATTAATTTCTTCACCATGTGTTTTTATCTGAACAATTCTATTTCCCATTGAAAAATACGAACTTTTAAGAAGATGTATAGAAATAATGAGTCTGCATAGATATTGAAATTATTGAAGTATTAAATTTATTATTTATATTTCCAGAATTCAATGCTGTTGAAATCTAGATTACTTTAAAAAAATCTCTCTTTATGATACTTCAGTCGGTTTGAGGTAATTTCAGATTGAACCTGATTTTTTCAACTATTTCAATTTCCCCGCTCTAAAAGTTGGAGCGACACCCATTTTGGGGGATTTTCTGCCCTGAAAATTCATAATATATTTTTCGAAAAACGGGCTCATCGGGTTCAACCTAAAGGGTATGGCGTCCTTTAGCGCGACGGGGGCGCCGTCTGAACTGCGCATAACGCTACCAATATTGTCAAATTGAATAACCCTACGAGATCGGTTAATTGTCCGACGAAGCGCTGCTTAACCAGCTCAACATTCACAAACCACACGTTCTGAATCTGAACTTCTTGAAATCCGTGCCTGCCGCCCGTAATATCTTGGTAGATATGTGAAGCACGTCGAATTGGATCGTTTCAGAATGGAATTACGCGAGTTTGGAAAGAGGTGGGGTTGGCTGAACTGTCGGAAAATCGAGTTCGAAAACAGGTGTTCGAAGATAAACTGGAATGAGGTATCGGTTGTTGTGGGCAACCGGCTTGGAGGTTCTCACGTACTACGGTAGTCTTCAGCAGACAGAATTAGTATAAATCAAGACAGCTGATTTAATTGTTTGTTTCAGTGAATTCAACATGTGTGACTTTTGAAATGTGATTAGTGGTGGCTTTTGTAAACAAATAAACTGAATAGTAAGATGCCCCATCAATACGGGTTGCCTGGGATAGCCCATGGACAATCGCCCCCGACGCCTCCACCCCAGCAGGGGGCCATGTACGGAGGCAGGTTCTCCGGTGCGGTCGTCCCCGGGGGCTACCGCGAAGACCGCAGACTGACGAGGGAGGCGATGGAAAGGTATTTACGAGACAGATCCGATATGGTCATCGTGATCCTCCACGCAAAAGTGGCCCAAAAATCTTACGGTAACGAGAAACGTTTCTTCTGTCCACCCCCTTGTATATACCTCTTCGGGGACGGTTGGAGATTGAGACAAGAACAGATGGCCCGGGAGGGTGAATCCGAACAGGCCTCCCAATTATGTGCATTCATAGGTATCGGAAATTCGGACCAAGACATGCAACAATTGGACTTGAACAATGGTAAACAGTATTGTGCTGCGAAAACTCTGTACATATCAGACTCTGATAAACGGAAACATTTCATGCTCTCCGTGAAGATGTTCTACGGTTCAGGACACGATATCGGTGTGTTTCACAGCAAAAGGATCAAAGTTATCTCGAAGCCGTCCAAGAAGAAACAATCTTTGAAAAACGCCGATTTGTGTATAGCTAGTGGTACGAAAGTGGCCCTTTTCAACCGGTTGAGGTCCCAGACTGTGAGCACTAGGTATTTGCATGTGGAAAACGGACATTTTCACGCCAGTTCCACGCAATGGGGCGCTTTTACGATACACCTTCTAGACGACAACGAGTCGGAGAGCGAGGAGTTTCAAGTACGGGACGGATACATACATTACGGGTCCACTGTCAAACTGGTGTGCTCGGTCACCGGTATGGCTTTGCCCAGACTTATAATAAGAAAGGTAAGGAATTTAATCGATAAATAATTCATGTACCCCAAGAATTACCATTAGTTTCTTGTTTTTTCAAGTATAAGTTGTAATTCTTCAAAAATTGTATTGTGGGTCTCAAAAAATGAAGAAATTTGTTGAGAGAGTTACTTCCCGATCAATGATTTAAAATTCTGTTATAAATTGCTGAACCAGTGTCACAATTCTCTTAATAAATGTAGTTATCATAAAACTTGAAATTAAATGTATCAATTATGACTCAGGTGGACAAACAACAGGCCCTCCTGGAGGCCGACGATCCAGTCTCCCAACTCCACAAATGTGCCTTCTACATGAAAGACACGGAACGAATGTACCTCTGCCTGTCTCAGGAGAGGATAATCCAATTCCAGGCCACCCCGTGCCCCAAAGAGGCGAACAAGGAGATGATAAACGACGGGGCGTGCTGGACCATCATCTCCACGGATAAGGCAGAGTATCAGTTCTACGAGGGGATGGGGCCGGTTAGGTCGCCCGTTACACCTGTTCCTATCGTGCATAGTCTTCATTTGAATGGGGGTGGAGATGTGGCTATGTTGGAGTTGTCCGGAGATAATTTTTCCCCTTCCCTTCAAGTTTGGTTCGGGGATGTAGAAGCCGAAACTATGTATAGGTGTCAGGTATGTGAACTAATAAAATCATATTTTATTTGTTCTTCTTCTTTCGCCCCCTTTTCATTTTTAATTTTTTCATCAACAATCTCTTTTTCTCGTTTTTGTGATTCGATATGTTCATGTTCAGTAGTGAAAATGTCTGCAAATAAGTCATTATCTTCATTAAATTCTTTGGTTTTAAATCGTTATTTCTATCAAATCATCCTTTTTAATTTCACTATTTCTAGGTGAAATCTCTGTTACTTCTTCAAAATCATTTTCAGATTCTTCACTTCCAGTTATTAATCCTACCGAAGCATCTTTTGCAGAAAGTTTTTCCTCATTACCTTCTAAATATTTAATTTCCTCGAAGTCTGTTTTATTCTTTTCTGCGTTATCATCACTAGTTATTTCAGCACGAGTTCTCCCCTCAATAATTTCAGTATCTACATTCAATTTATCGTAATTTAGTTCATCTCCAATACTCACGACTTTGGGACTTTCCACTTCTGCGAAATCATCTGACGAATTTTCACTTTCGGACAATACCTCTGAAACCTTATTATCTTCTGTTAGTTTCATTTTTTTTATGTTTGGTTCTTCTTCGGTTCCGAGTTTTTCTTCAGATTTTTTTATTGTTTCAGTGTCTGTTTCATTGGTTTCATTTTCTATTATTGTTTGTAGTTTCCTTTTATTCGGTTTATTCTTTTCGTTATTTCCAATAATTTTTGCTATCTCATTTGGAGTCAAGCCACTGAATTCCTTCATATAGTTCTGGGCTGAAGTCAATTTAGTATTATTTGATGCCTGATTTATATCTTCTTCTTCTGTATCAGATTCAAAGTCCTCATCATCGAAATTTTCAAGAAAAGAAAAATCGGATAGTTTCTTTTTTTCAACTTGACCAGATCCTGATGGTTGTTCTTGTAAAGACAGAATAATCGCTTTCTGTATGCTTTCTTCTAGTTCCAAGTCGGCTGAGTTAGTTTTTACTTCAACACTTTCATCCTCGTCTACTTTGAAGTCCTTCGTTTCATCTACTTCTTGTATGGCTTTTGATACTTTTTTTTTTCTTCTTCACGTCTTGCTTTTTCTAAGGCCTGTTTCACATCTTTTATATAGAGGTACCTAGAATAATTGCGAAAAGCACTGCCGTGAAGGCAGGAGCTTTTGAGCGCTCGTACATCCACCTTGTAGGCAGATTCGCATTTTCCAGTTTTAGAAATCAATTGAAGGAATTTTTGACAGCTGTCAAACAAATTCTGAAAATTAGGCGAAACTCCAGACTTCATGTCTTCAGCTGACCAATTTTTTTTCGATAATTCGCTAGAATTTTCTACGGTATCTATGGTCTTGGTGATGCGATCTGGACAAAATTTTGCACGTTTTGCATTCCAATCCAATCAGTAGTTTCGAAACTATCAGGAAAAAAATGTTTTGAACGGCCATATTCACGGAACCCCTAGTCTAATTTTGCTCATTGATGAACGTGACCGCGATATTCGCGATCCAAACCCACCCTGAAAATTTCAAGTTCCTAGGCCTCTCCGTTCAAAAGTTATGATTTTCTATGGTCCCTATGGTTCTGGTCATGCGACCTGAACAAAATATTGCTTTAATATATCATTCTCGATCAAAATACAAAATTTCACCTCGATCGAATCCGTAGTTTCGAAATTGTCGAAAAAACAAACTTTCAAACGACCGTATTTACGGATCCCCTAGTATAATTTTGCTCATTGATGAACCCGAACGCGACATTTAAGATCCACACCTATCCTGAAAATTTCAAGTCCCTAGGCCTCTCCGTTCGAAAGTAAAGATTTTCTATGGTTTCTATGGTTCTGGTCATGTGATCTGGAGAAATGTAGCTTGAATATATTATTCTCCATTAGTATACAAAATTTCGTCATGATCGAATCTGTAGTTTTGAAATTATCAAGTAAACTAAATTTTAAACGTCCATATTTACGAAACCCCTAGTATAATTTTGCTCATATATGAACGTCATCACTACATTCCAGAGCCTCACCTATCCTGAAAATTTCAAGTCCCTAGGCGTTTCCGTTCAAAAGTTACAATTTTCTATGGTTTCTATGGTTCTGGTCATGCGATCTGGACAAAATTTCCCATGTAGCTTAAACACTTCATTCTCCATTTAAGTGCAAAGTTTCATCTTGATCGAATCTGTAGTTTGGAAGTATTCAGGGAAACAAAACTTTGAACGGCCATATTTACGGAACCCCCGGAGGAATTTGGCCCATTAACGAACTTAACCGAGGCATTCAGGAACTGAACCCACACTGCAAATTTCAAGTCTCTAGGTTGTTCCGTTCGAGAGTTATCGTGCTTACGGCCGGACGGCCGGACGGACGGACAGACTCGAATTTTCCGACGGATTCGTCATCAGTGAGTCGAACATAGTCGATTGAGACCATTTTCGGCTCAAAATTCGAAAAATACAGACATCGTGACGAAATGATATAGCCCTCGTGTAAGTATTACGAGCGCTCAAAAAAAGGTGGTACAAGTTTATTTTGAATATATTAATTTCTTCACCTTATGTTTTCATCTGAAGCAATTCTATTTCCCCTTGCATTTTTCGAAATAACACCTTGATCATTGAGAAGTTCTTCTAATTCCGCTAAGGAAAGGGAGTGACCTCCCATTTCTTTCTCCGCTTCCTCCAAAGCCAATTGTACTTCCTGTCATTTGAGGAGTCTCTTCATTTGAAAACCTTTCGAAATAAATTGATATAAATATTGTTCAGAAGTTGAGCAATTACGAATTCACCTTAAAAATCATTGCTTTGGGTAGGGAGTTCGTGCAATCTTCCCCAAGAATTTTGCTTCCTGGTTTCTTTCAAATCGGTAAGAATTTCATGCCTTACATCGGCTGGTAAGGATTTGAAGTGTTCAGATCTGGTGTCGATATTATGCAGGTTCCAATTTTTGGTTGGACTACCAAACTCTGAATCGCTAGAGTCCTCTTCATCGTTGTCCTCTGGTTTCACTTCTGTTTTTGGCAGTTTAAACAAGGTTCAGCTTTCTCTCCCAATACTTTATTGACTGCTGAATGTTTTATTGAAGTTTCTAACATTTGTTTCTGAATTGTACCTGCTTCAGAGATGTTCAGTTTATTTCTTTTAGCCTTAAATTGATCTACAGTGTTATCGACTTAATTTCAATTCAAGCTACTGACGGATATGGTATTTCAAAAAAATATAAATATATAATAATTTTTATAATTTCAGGAGTCCATGTTGTGTGTCGTCCCGGACATATCTCAATTCAGAGGAGAATGGCTCTGGGTGCGCCAACCGACCCAAGTTCCTGTATCTCTGGTAAGATCTGACGGTATTATTTATGCCACCGGCTTAACCTTTACGTACACCCCCGAACCTGGCCCAAGGCCCCATTTCGGCCCCGCAGACGACGTTATGAGGGCTGGCACCATACAGCAACAAAATCCCGAACACAGTTGGGGTCAGCAACACACGGGGAATATGCATTGAAGTGTGTTTCGAGGGTAAACTGTGTGGGGAAGGTTGGTTTCTGATAGGAGGAAAGTGCTCGTTTTGGTGGTTTTGTGTTTGCACTTCCTAGTAATTGTAAGGAGTGATTCCTTTAATTCCTAAAAATCTCGAAAGTTAAACTACGAATTATTCCACCTTATAACTCATTTTCGGTTTCTGTTTCGAATTTATATTCACATTAATAGTTTTTTGGAAATTATTCATCGTTTGTCTCTGTGAGATGAGTTTTATTTATTCAAATCTTAATTTCCATTTCTAACCACCAAAGCACCATAAAACTTCCATTTAGAAAGGTCAGGAGGTGAATTGGATATCGAGCAACGTATTATGAACTTTCTAAATAAATTTCCACATTTTTCTGGTTGGATCTGTTGTATACTTGAAAATCCTCGAACTGAATCTTAAGTAACTTAATTTGATATTTCCAGGAATGATTGCCAGCATGTCATTTTTTTGTGATGCGACATGCATGTTGTTTTTGGTATTTTCAGTCAAACGCTGTTATTATTCTTATTAACTATCATTATAGTTAATTGCTCCATTTTGCATTGTTCAAAACATTCATAACATAGTTAACGGCGAGCAATTATGTTATATTTGATATTGAAGATTTTTTCATTCATTTTTCTTCAAATTATCTTAAACTTTTCGACATAATTATGAGGTATAGAACGAAAGAAAAATATGGAAATTAATTTTTTTTCGAGAGTTCAGTTAGTTTTTATAGTGATTCTCAGATTTTTTCGAATCTGTTTGATTGTGATGTGATATTTATTTGATTGTGTGCTCATTCACGATTTTAATACAATTGATTTGTAGACATCCATGTCTATTTTTGAAATACTCCAATTATCAACAACGCAACAACTATGTTTTTTTGTTGGCTCTCTTTTTGTATTTTATATTTTTTTTTGGGAGGATAGATCCCGAAGATTTTTAGAATAGTAATATAGACCAAAGCATTTACTTAGGGTAAACAATACAGCTAACTGATTGCTCATTTAACTTTTAATCCTGTCGAATATTGAAATACAATTGTCTGAGAATAACGATTGTTTTAAGAAATTTTCATCGTTATTTTTCCATTGGACACATCGAATATTAGGGTTAGGAGAAAATTTTGTACAAAGTTTCGAAGAGAATATTATTCGTAAATTAAATAAATAAATATCTGTACAGTATACTGCATATTTTATAGAAATACAGAATAAAATATTTAGTAATAGAAGAACTTTTTATCTAGTCCCATTTGCGAAACAGGAGATTGTCTTCTAATGTAGATATTTTCCACCGATGAATGGATAATTCGTTGTTATTCTTTCCTCGTTTCTGTTCTGAATTATGAATAAAAATGAGGAAGTCGTGCATTTTCCCACACATTCAAATACACTTTCAAGGAAGTTCCCACAAGATGAATTGTGAGAAAACAAAACTATTAAATTTGAATGTGGGAATTGGAAGAGAAACAATGACGAGGAATTTCAGAACGTAATAGCTGTTTGCTCCCATTCTCAGGGGCGCTTCTATTCATTGGGAATGAAGATAGTAATTTTTTTAGATGAGAAAATAAGTTGGAATTTCAATCGTTCTCATTTGGAAGGAGTACAGGAAGACCAAATATAATCATAAATTTATTTCAAATATACATCTTCAAATAAATATGGTTCTTAATCTTCATATACAGCTAGAAATTCGTGAGTATTTTATTCCTAACCAAATAAAATTAACTGTAATAATTGACTAACAATGGACGGACAAACCTCGAAGAACCTGATTTCATAAGGAATGTTGAGTAAAAAATATTAACTAACTTATTTCACCCTGATACTGCGCTGTTTATTCATGTTGGTGAGCATAAGAGAAATGTAGGATGTTAACAAATCGTCCATCTTATAACCTAACGAAGTCTCGCAAAGCAGCTTCGATCCTCTCACTAAATTCCCTATAGTCATGTGGAAATAGGTGTTTCCCGAAGACCAGTTCGATATCCTCGTGAAAGGGTGAGTGACCAGAATTTCCTGCAAAGAAAATCATTAATAGAGACATTGGCACAATAGAAAATTTTCAAATAAGAATACAAGTTAGATTTTTTTGTTTTTTGGTGCATGCAACGTCCCTGAATGTGGAAAAACTTTGCATTCTCTTTATTCTGTGGGAAGATTTAAAATCAGGTAGCGGGATCAGAAACGAAATATTCTCATAGGGGAATAATAATGGCGGTTCTCACGATAAATGCATGTAAAATTGAAGTACTTCCTGTGATTAAAATGAGCGTGTTCATTCATTCTGGTCACATTCAAAGCAGTAATTAGTGAATAGCAAATATTAATAATTTGATGAATAAATAATTAGTGGTTTTGATTGTCTCGTCATTGAAGAATTATTGTTATGCAATATGTCCTTAAGAAAATTAATTATTGAAAAAAAATAAAATCCTTAGAACTGTTTATGAATCTTATCGTTATTGCAAAATACAAGAACGACACATCTTTAAATAAATTGGAGGATTTTCTTGCCTATTCAGATCAGATTTCAGATTTTTCTTTCATTTACATTTGGATCTGAAATATGCTATGAAATGAATAAAAAACATTGAAACTTTTCCCGGTTTCTTCTTAAAAAACTGTATGACGTTATTTACTTCGAGACACATTGTTGGAATGGATTTTTTCAGATTTTCTTTTATTTAAATGCACTATATTGTATCTATTTCAATTTTACTACACGAAAGAAACAATTTTCAAGATGAAAACAGTCAAACTGCATTAACATTAACTTTATTTGATTCGGAATATTCTTATACTAAAGACAGTAAAATATTCACCGATGAGAACTAGGAAATTTAAGAATATTTTACTGATCCCATTAGTTAAAGAGAGAAAAATTGAAAAAGGTGTAGAATATGGTCACTTTTTGGATATTAATGAAATTTTTACAGGAGCTTAAATATGCTATGATATAAATAAAAAACATTGAAACTTTTCCCGGTTTCTTCTCAAAAAACTGTATGAAGTTATTTACTACGAGACACATTGTTGGAATGGATTTTTTCAGATTTTTCTTTTATTTAAATGTACTGTATCGTATCGATTTCAATTTTCCACTAAAAAGAAACAATTTTCAAGATGAAAACAGTCGAAATGCATGAAATTTAACATTACTTGATTCGGAATATTCTTAACCTAATTAATCTTAGAACTGTTAATCATTATTGCAAAACACAAGAACGGCACATCTTTATCTGACAATACGCTAAATTGAAGGGTTTTCTTGCCTATTCCAATATTACCGACCCAGAATTATCACAGCTAAGGTGAAAACTCCTCAACTTACCATACCGAAAGATTCAACAATACCAGATGAAGACTAACCTTAGTATGCGGATGGATCAAGCTGACCCCGTGTTTGTTGATGGCGATCAACAGCATTTCGGGATAATTCGGATCGGTGGTCTGCTTAACTTCGAAGAAGGCAGAACCAAAGGTGGGCCACCTGTACACGATCTTGAGGAAGGTGATTTTAGCGTCCTCCGGACTCATCCCGGCATCCTGGTTGTAGGCCTGGACTATGGATCGCTTCCAGTCGTTGCTACTCTGAATTTTGACCAGGTCGTTGGGTATGAGCTCTCTGAGCATTTGACTGAAAAAATAGATTTAGAACTAGAATATACTTTAATATATTTATCTGATGGCATGTCATAATGACAACGTTATGTCACTCAATTTTGATGACATAAGGAAGCTCATTATGGTATCATAATATGGAAGTATCATAATGAAGTAAATTCAAAGAAGTGGAAATAACTTTTTGCATTTCACCAAAGGTGTGAATTCCAACAGGTTGTTTCGTGCATTTCTTATTTTTATAAGTGACAAAAAAACGTCGATGGTTTGTGTTGCAAGGTCGTATTTTCACATATTGTCTGACAAGTTCTACCCTATTCAATCCTGGGATATTTCCCGATGTTACAAAAAATTCTCGCATTACCTTTGTTTTTGTATTCGGTAAAATTATTCTAATAAAAGATCCTTCATCTATCATATTTTCAAAAATCATATTTGTCAGTTCCTCTCTTCTGCATGCTCCACTTAGTCCAATTATCATAGCCACTTTTTGAAATAAATATGTATCATCTAATGCTTCCGTTAAAAATTTCGTGGCGTCTTGTTTAGTAAAAATTTTGGATTTTTTAGCTCTGTAACCTTCTGATTTACGTTTTAGTGATGCAACCAGCTGTAGATACTTGCTAAAGACGTTTTTTCTTGTTAATAAAATACTTCTTATCATCAAATAATACGACCAGAGAGAAGATGGTTTTCTTTCCTTAGATAAGCATTCAAAGTAAGCCAACAATACTTTTTCATGAGTGATATTCTTGATTTCCTTAGTAGAATACCATTCTTCGTACTGATTAAACGCTATTTCATATACACTCCGTGATTTTTCCGGCAAAAAGCAGTCCACGATATTTCGCGTCATTTCTTCCAAATCAGAAGGCAAACTACCAGTTTCAGAATCACTCATTATTATTCGAATTATATTCAATTCTACGAGATAATTCTTTGACAGCCCACTAACCTACTGGTAGGTAAACTGTTATTCACCGACTCAAAAGTGTATTCTGATTGATCAATGTCTCTTAAATTTTCAGATTTCACCAAGCCCTGTCCGATATGATTATCCCTTCAAAGAGTCATTGAATGACTTTCTTTTTGCTAGAATTAAAAACAATGAATATATCAGTTTAGATATCCTTTTCGAACTGGCCAAAGAGCACCTAGATTTCAATTGATCGAAGTCAACATTATATTATATCATAAAAAAAATTGGATACAAATACAAAAAAGTTGATCGAAGGAAAATTCTTACTGATGAACAGAAAAATATAATAAAAATAATACGATATTGTGATAAATACCGAGAATACATGGAACAAAACGTAAAATTCATTTATTGAGATGAAATTTGGATATTCGAAAACGGTATTCAAATTCGTCAGTGGACACTAGAAAATAATCCAAAAGGTATGCCGAGTATATTCAAGTGTAAAGGCAGAAGGTGCACTATTTTGAAAGCTGGAACATTTGATGGATTTTTACCTGGATGTGAGCCGATTATTGACAGTGGTATTAATGATAAGGATTACTATGAATGGTGAATTATTTCATAAATGGGTAATTGAAATATTGAAACCTTCCCTGCAAAAGGATGCCCATCAATAGGATTATGTCAGCTTATTCAATAAACACATCCAAATAACTACACTAGGTGGAAACAAAGTTTTCAATGATATTTTTATCTTTGCGCTTGTATCATTCATAGATATTTTGAGTTTATTTATTATACTTATACTGTATGGTACCCTGTTCACATTCCCTCTGCTAATACACATGCTATACTGTTCCCAATTCAAAAGTATACTGAATAATTGTAAAATTGCTCGTCAATTATAATATTTTCAATAATTCATGGACAGTTTTAATGAATGGAAATAAAAATTGACTTTCTTGAAGTATTCAACACCGAGCAATAAATAATTCACAAATTGGTTCATATATTGATAGTTCGGTACAAATTTCATGTCAAAATTCTTCATGTACTACATAGATTCTTAATTTTTGTTTCTCTCTTATTTCTGTAAACATTATAACGTGTTTTCCAATCCATTCTTTTGGCCCTGTGCTTGCGAAGTATCCAAAAATTTTTTTCTGTTGCACCACTAGCTACCTGCTAGAATTCCATTAATTATCCTTCTTGAATCCTGACATAAAATGGTACTCTTATAGTTATATGGTTAGAATTATGCAAGATTTCCAATACCAATAAATATTGCATGGTCCTGAGTGAAAATGAATATTTATTTGAATGATCTTCAATTTTCCATGGTTGACTTTTATATGAACGATAAGTTCAGATAATTTCATATGAAAGCATTCCACGATATTTTCGCACTTTCAAACCTGAACTCCCATGTTTGAACTGCAATTGTAATATTCCGGCTTAATTATTCGATAATTCGTATACTCAACACTTTTCTAGGTTATATTTATGTTTTATTTCTATGATGATAACAGTAACTTTTTTGTAACCAGAAATAAAGCCTCGACTGGACGTTCACGGCCTGCTTCGATGTCAATAATTCTCAAATGGACTATAAATGCCATTAGATAAAATTTTATATGTCATAAGAATCATAAACAATCATTATGGCACACGTCGTGATATAGACTTGTACCATAATGCTCGTCTTAATGATCCTAATGACATAAATAACTATTAAAAACTCACGGTATAGCTTGCAGTTCTTGTTTGCTCTCTCCAAACCTAACCCTGTACACCAAAGCTGCCAACTTAACAGCCTCTTCTTTGGAACACTTATGATAGCCCCTCACCAACTTCGGCAACTCCTGGTGAAAGTGGAAGATGAGATCCGCGTTCCTATCCTTTCCAGGCACAGTGTTGGTCCACAGTTTCTTCATGAAGAAAACCTGATACGAAAACTGCGGCGTGATACCGTCCCTGGTCGGCCTCGCCTTCCTGATCCAATCGGTCAAATGCCTGACGAAATCGAAGAAAAAATCACCCTCCGGAACGGAGATAACCTTATCCGCAATCTTGACGAACAGGCTGAAACCTTCGCTGGACCTCAAACTCAACCGCTGGCTTATGTTCTGGCAGAAATCCTTGGCCCGCGTGCTGGAATCCACTTCGAAGGCCTCGTCGGTGTCGTCGGGGAAGTAGACCTTGTGGAATATCTGGGTCGTTTTGTGTTGGATCGCCTCGACTTCCACCTGGTGAGGAGGGTATTTTCTTTGGCCGTTACGGAGCGTCTTCTGGAGCCTCTGCAAGGAATCTTGGGCTATCGGGTGGCGCCTGCTGCGTAGGAAGGACGTCAGTTCCTTCAGGAGGTTTTGCGAACAGGTGAACAGACCGGCCGCGAGCCACATGAGTTCCCAACCGCGCTCTTCGGATAACCTGAAAAATGTTCACCGATGAGCTATAGGAAATTTAAGAATATTTCACTAATTTAATGAATAGAAAACTTTATAACTTTTCCCGGTTTTTTCTTTAAAAAGCATGAATTACTTCGAAACACATTGTTGGAATGAATTATTTAAAATTTTTTTATCAATTAAATGTACTGCATCGTATCGATTTCACTTTTACTACACAAAAAAAAATCTAGATGAAAACCTGCATGAAATTTAACATTATTTGATTCGGAATATTCACCGATGAGAACTAAGAAATTTAATAATATTTCTCTGATGTTGAGAGATAATTGGAAAAGGTGTATAATATGGTAACATTTTAGATTTCGATGAAATTTTCACAGGAGCTGAAATATGCTATGAAATGAATAGAAAACTTTACAACTTTCCCCAGTTTTTTCTTCAAAAATGCACGAATTACTTCGAAACACATTGTTAGAATAGATTATTTTAAATTTTTCTATCATTTAAATGTACTGTATCGTAACGATTTCACTTTTACTACACAATAAAAAAAACATTCAAGATGAAAACTTGCATGAAATTTAACATTATTTGATTCGGAATATTCACTGATGAGAACTAAGAAATTTAATAATATTTCTCTGATGTTAAGAAAAAATTGGAAAAGGTGTAGAATATGGTAAAATTTTAGATTTCGATGAAATTTTCACAGGAGCTGAAATATGCTATGAAATGAATAGAAAACTTTACAACTTTCCCTAGTTTTTTCTTCAAAAATGCACGAATTACTTCGAAACACATTGTTAGAATGGATTAGTTTAAATTTTTCTATCATTTGAATGTTCTGTATCGTAACGATTTCACTTTTACTACACAATAAAAAAAACATTCAAGATGAAAACTTTCATGAAATTTAACATTATTTGATTCGGAATATTCACTGATGAGAACTAAGAAATTTAATAATATTTCTCTGATGTTAAGAGAAAATTGGAAAAGGTGTAGAATATGGTAACATTTTAGATTTCGATGAAATTTTCACAGGAGCTGAAATATGCTATGAAATGAATAGAAAACTTTACAACTTTCCCCAGTTTTTTCTTCAAAAATGCACGAATTACTTCGAAACACATTGTTAGAATGGATTAGTTTAAATTTTTCTATCATTTGAATGTTCTGTATCGTAACGATTTCACTTTTACTACACAATAAAAAAAACATTCAAGATGAAAACTTTCATGAAATTTAACATTATTTGATTCGGAATATTCACTGATGAGAACTAAGAAATTTAATAATATTTCTCTGATGTTAAGAGAAAATTGGAAAAGGTGTAGAATATGGTAAAATTTTAGATTTCGATGAAATTTTCACAGGAGCTGAAATATGCTATGAAATGAATAGAAAACTTTACAACTGTCCCCAGTTTTTTCTTCAAAAATGCACGAATTACTTCGAAACACATTGTTAGAATGGATTATTTTAAATTTTTCTATCATTTGAATGTACTGTATCG
Source organism: Aphidecta obliterata (assembly GCA_963966015.1). Lineage (NCBI taxonomy): Eukaryota > Metazoa > Arthropoda > Insecta > Coleoptera > Coccinellidae > Aphidecta > Aphidecta obliterata. The sequence goes on along the minus strand of OZ014430.1, from coordinate 36,389,961 downwards.
TAACGATTTCACTTTTACTACACAATAAAAAAACATTCAAGATGAAAACTTTCATGAAATTTAACATTATTTGATTCGGAATATTCACTGATGAGAACTAAGAAATTTAATAATATTTCTCTGATGTTAAGAGAAAATTGGAAAAGGTGTAAAATATGGTAACATTTTAGATTTCGATGAAATTTTCACAGGAGCTGAAATATGCTATGGAATGAATAGAAAACTTTACAACTTTCCCCAGTTTTTTCTTCAAAAATGCACGAATTACTTCGAAACACATTGTTAGAATGGATTATTTTAAATTTTTCTATCATTTAAATGTACTGTATCGTAACGATTTCATTTTTACTACACAATAAAAAAAACATTCAAGATGAAAACTTGCATGAAATTTAACATTATTTGATTCGGAATATTCACTGATGAGAACTAAGAAATTTAATAATATTTCTCTGATGTTAAGAGAAAATTGGAAAAGGTGTAGAATATGGTAAAATTTTAGATTTCGATGAAATTTTCACAGGAGCTGAAATATGCTATGAAATGAATAGAAAACTTTACAACTTTCCCCAGTTTTTTCTTCAAAAATGCACGAATTACTTCGAAACACATTGTTAGAATGGATTATTTTAAATTTTTCTATCATTTGAATGTACTGTATCGTAACGATTTCACTTTTACTACACAATAAAAAAACATTCAAGATGAAAACTTTCATGAAATTTAACATTATTTGATTCGGAATATTCACTGATGAGAACTAAGAAATTTAATAATATTTCTCTGATGTTAAGAGAAAATTGGAAAAGGTGTAAAATATGGTAACATTTTAGATTTCGATGAAATTTTCACAGGAGCTGAAATATGCTATGGAATGAATAGAAAACTTTACAACTTTCCCCAGTTTTTTCTTCAAAAATGCACGAATTACTTCGAAACACATTGTTAGAATGGATTATTTTAAATTTTTCTATCATTTAAATGTACTGTATCGTAACGATTTCACTTTTACTACACAATAAAAAAACATTCAAGATGAAAACTTGCATGAAATTTAACATTATTTGATTCGGAATATTCACTGATGAGAACTAAGAAATTTAATAATATTTCTCTGATGTTAAGAGACAATTGGAAAAGGTGTAGAATATGGTAACATTTTAGATTTCGATGAAATTTTCACAGGAGCTGAAATATGCTATGAAATGAATAGAAAACTTTACAACTTTCCCCAGTTTTTTCTTCAAAAATGCACGAATTACTTCGAAACACATTGTTAGAATGGATTATTTTAAATTTTTCTATCATTTAAATGTACTGTATCGTAACGATTTCATTTTTACTACACAATAAAAAAAACATGCAAGATGAAAACTTGCTTGAAATTTAACATTATTTGATTCGGAATATTCACTGATGAGAACTAAGAAATTTAATAATATTTCTCTGATGTTAAGAAAAAATTGAAAAAGGTGTAGAATATGGTAAAATTTTAGATTTCGATGAAATTTTCACAGGAGCTGAAATATGCTATGAAATGAATAGAAAACTTTACAACTGTCCCCAGTTTTTTCTTCAAAAATGCACGAATTACTTCGAAACACATTGTCAGAATGGATTATTTTAAATTTTTCTATCATTTAAATGTACTGTATCGTAACGATTTCACTTTTACTACACAATAAAAAAAACATTCAAAATGAAAACTTGCATGAAATTTAACATTATTTGATTCGGAATATTCACTGATGAGAACTAAGAAATTTAATAATATTTCTCTGATGTTAAGAGAAAATTGGAAAAGGTGTAGAATATGGTAACATTTTAGATTTCAAAGAAAATTTCACAGGAGCTGAAATATGCTATGAAATGAATAGAAAACTTTACGACTTTTCCCAGTTTTTTCTTCAAAAATGCACGAATTACTTCGAAACACATTGTTAGAATGGATTATTTTAAATTTTTCTATCATTTAAATGTACTGTATCGTAACGATTTCACTTTTACTACACAATAAAAAAAACACTCAAGATGAAAACTTGCATGAAATTTAACATTATTTGATTCGGAATATTCACCAATGACAACTAAGAAATTTAATAATATTTCTCTGATGTTGAGAGATAATTGGAAAAGGTTTATAATATGGTAACATTTTAGATTTCGATGAAATTTTCACAGGAGCTGAAATATGCTATGAAATGAATAGAAAACTTTACAACTTTCCCCAGTTTTTTCTTCAAAAATGCACGAATTACTTCGAAACACATTGTTAGAATGGATTATTTTGAATTTTTCTATCATTTAAATGTACTGTATCGTAACGATTTCACCTTTACTACACAATAAAAAAAACATTCAAGATGAAAACTTGCATGAAATTTAACATTATTTGATTCGGAATATTCACCGATGAGAACTAAGAAATTAAACAATATTTTACTGATGTCAGTAGTTAAAAACAATAAAATTGGAAAAGGTGTAGAATATGATCACTTCTGGCATTTTCAGGAATTTTTATTGGAGCTGAAATATGCTATTAATAAATAAAAAACATAATAACTTTTCCCGGTTTTCGTGGAAAAATGTATGACGTCACTCACTTCGACACACATTGTTGGAACGGATTGTTTCGAATCATTTCAATGCATTGTATCGTTTCGATTTCACTTTTACTGCACAAAAAAAAACATTATTCAAGAATTGCATGGAATTCAACATTATTCAATTGAAAATATTTTTACACGCAAAAGACAGAAATATAAATGAGTTGACAAACAAATGATAGAAATATCCGTACAAATTTCATCAAAATCCTAATGGTGACCATATTTTACACCTCTACCGAAAAAATTACCTATTCCTGTTCTCAGTAAGTTGCTTCATAATCTGACAGTATATTTCATCCCTCAGTATCTCGTGCTTCAGAGGACCATCGAAAATATGATCGGTGTACTCGTTCCCCAATCTGGGTCTTTTCGAAGGCAGATCTCCCATATATTTCAAGATGGCGGTGAAGGCGAAACACGCCTCTTCCGCCAATTCCTCTTTACTGATCAATTTCTTCAGTAGGGGTTGTTTGATGGGCTCCCTACTGTGCCTCCACAAATCATCCGCGACCCCCCCTCTACGACCCGACGTCAGGGTCAAAGCCTTCGACATCGTTCTCTTAATCGGAGGCCTGAAGTGGTCGATCGAGTACTCCGCCAGGGTGTGCGGCCTGTTCTCTCTGTTGTCCAGACCGTTCATCGAGTACTGCCTGTTTAGGTATCTCCCATGTTCTGCTCCTGGAAAATAAGAATTAGTGGTGTAATGGATCGGTCCTAGATTAACATCCTACGAATGAGGAAACTTCATATAATACCGATTGCAGAGTAGATTAGAAGAACACGGTCGAATATTCTGAACACGGTCAAATAACTCCGTGATTTTTATTTTTTACACCGTGATTCTATTCGATGGTTTTTGGAGGTTATAGGAAAAAAGATTACTTTTTGAACTTCTTGGGCATAAGCATCAGTCTGCTCTGATATTCAGATACACAAAGCGAAGAACACTGGTAAGGTTGTTAAGCATTAGTCGTAGAATTCAGCAAATTTACGAAACCAAAGGTTTCCATTATCCCTAGTATATTATTAGAGTTTTCTTTGATAATCGTATGCAAGTAAGTGTGAATTTCTGTTCCATTGATTATTATTTATTCTTGATTGTACTGGTACTATTTCTCCATTTAATATTTATTACGTATTTGTGCTTGTGATATTTATTCATATTTCAGGTACTTGTGTACCCCCAGTCAATACCACTATTTCAATTCTCCCACTTGGGAAACTTGGTAGATGGTTCATTAATATGTTGGATTCTTGAAACTTAATTGGAGAGATAAGTGCCTGCTAAACATAATGACGCGGCATAGAGATTCCCCCATGGGAGATATATCAAGAATTGTACCTCTTTGCATCTAAGTAGCGTTGAACCTTCCCACCTGTAGAGCACTTAACACTGCTCGAACTTGCAGGCTTCCCTGAATTTATTTCACTGAGATTACAGCCTGTTAAGATGGTCTCGGTCCCTATCTGCCCTTACCTCATTTAGTATTTAGTCATTAAGGGGATAGAGAATGCAATTCTGGAATAATCTTCCCTTTGTACCGTTCAAGTTGTTGGTGTGGACGTAGCACTTATCATTCTGAAGGAAAGTCCCTCTTGAATCTAACCCTTTTCTGTGTACATATATTGTTATTTAGTGAACAGTTTTCCACTTACGATACATTAGCTCCGCATCCACCATTCAGGATATCTGTTACCATTAATGCTTCCTATCCTACAGAAAGGGTTTTCTCGTTCTGTAGTATCTATTTTTGATTGTGATATATTTCCCCATTGCTGACTTTTGATTTTGATATATTTTAATACTCTCATTATTGCCTGATTTTGATATATTTTGATACTCTCATTATTACTTGATTTTGATATATTCTGCCATCCTCATCATTGCTTATTTTTGATTCTGAGGCATTTTACCACTCTCATTATTATTGGATTTTGATACATTTTACAACTCTCATTATTACTTGATTTTGATATATGCTAACGTTCTCATCATTACTTATTTTTGATTTTGCTACATTTTACCATTTTATTATTTGCCTCTGTTTAGGAATATTCTTTACTTGTGAATGAGACAAGGAGAGAGGTTGTTTTTTTTTCTTCCCCTTGGGGTTGTGTTTTTTTTTTACCTTTTGGCACTCTGAAATAAACTTGTTATTTTCATATTTTGAGTGCTAAAAATATTGTGTTTTAATTGTCTTAGACTTCCCGATAAATTTCCCTAGTACGATGAGAAGGTCCTGTGGTTTCTACGAAATGTAGAGTCCTTCCTAGATTGATCACTGCGCTGGCCAAAAATAGTTAAGATTAGTTTGCGATCCCGCGTGTTCGTATATTGAAAGTGTTCTGAACTCTCGTTCAGATAAAATAGTCGGTATTTAAAACTGCAAAACTTTACAGTGGTTTCCGAGATATGCGAATTTACAACTTACCCTCTGCAGAAAAGAGCATCAAGATCTCCTTCGGAGGCTTGGACATGCAGGGCAAAACATAAACGGTCTCGGCCGGAAAATCTCCCTTCTCCTGCGTCCTCTCGCACCTCCCCACGCACCATCCAGAATTCAACACCGTCTCCCCGGTACTGTCCTCCTCCAGAACGATCAGATCCCCTTTCAGGAAAGTGAGGAAACTCGAACCCTCTCCAGGCGCCCTATAATCCTGCAGGGCTATGACGAACTTCGACCTCTTCTTCAGACCTTCCAGGAAGTAGACCACCAGATCCCTGATATCCTCGGCGTTCGGACTCTGGAACGTGAACTCGTCGCCTCTGACGGTGCTCAAGCTGAAGGTCTGCGTGAACACCTTGTTGGTTTTATGACTAGCTACCGAGGTGATTTCGGGAAAGGATAACTCCAGGAGGACCTGCTCTTGGTCGTCGACGACGTAAACTCCAGTCCAGTTGACGGCGATGATAACGTCGTTTTTGGGGAGGTTGGGGCCGGAGTTCCTGTAGGCTTCGTAGAAGCGGGAGAATAAGAGGGGCCATTTGAATTTGGCGTAGCTGACGACGTCCTCTTTGACCCTCAAAGATTCCGCCTTTTCCTTCACGTAGTAGCTCTTTCGGTAGGCCTGCCCGACGAGGGTGGCCCAACGGTCGATCGCCTTCTCCACCCCGGTCAAGCAGTAATCCGGGATGTAGCTTGGGAGGAGCGTTAAAAGTCTTTCGGTGTTCATATCGTGGCCGTACTCGACGTAATACTGCTGGGCGGCTATCATCGCCAGGTCTTCCTCCTTATCGCACCTGTACTCCCCGAATTTAACTCCTCTCACCACCTGCTGGTATATCAGATTGGTGGCCACTTGATCCTCGCCAGGTTCGTGCCAAGGCGCGAATATCTCCTTCCGGAAGAACAACCTCCACGGAGCGTTTCGCTCCTGCGCCCCCTGCTCTTTCGCGTATTGTTCGCACTGCGAAATGGCGTCCATCACGTGATCCCCGCCGCTCCCCAGCGAGGAAACCTTGTCGAACAACGCTATGTACAGAGAAAACCCAAACTGGTCCTTCAGGCCTATCTTGTCGGACAGTTGGTTGCAGAGTTCCCTCGCCGTCGTCGCGGAATCCGCCAGCAGGGTCTTCGTGTTGCCGTCCATGAAGGTGATGGGCAGCATTATCGGTTTCTTCGATTTGGTGGCCTGCAACTCCAGCCAGCTGGGCGGTTGGTTCCTCGTGCCGTTGTTGAAGGTCCTCTTCAGCCTGTCCTCGCAGTAGGGCGCGTATCCCGGCGGGCCTTCCCGGATGAAGGCCCGGAGGTAGTTGACGAATTTCTCTGAGGGCGCGAAGCATCCCACGCATAAAGACAGCAGTATCCAACCTCTGGCGTGGGAAGACTTGGAAGGGTTGTTCGTCAACTGTTTGCATATCTGGCAGTAAATCTCGTCCCTCAATTCGGCTCTCAGAATTCCATGACCAATCACGAAGTGGAGTTTCTCCAAGTTGGAGGTCGGTCTCGATTCCAACCAGCTCTGGTAACTATCGGCGGTGTACTCCTCGTCTTGCAGTTTCCTACGAACATCCTCGCCCAACTTATTCTTCCTCTTCAAGGTCAACGAGACCAGTTTGTTCCTGATCGACCTCGGTTTCTGCTTGAGGAACGACTCGGGTTCCATCCCCATCATCTGGGCCTCTTGAAACTCCTTACTCCGTATGAAATTACGACCCAAGGTCGCCGTCACTTTCGACATCACCGAGGTGTTGTCCCTTTCCATCGTGTGGTAGCGGGGTTCGGGAAGATCTCCGGTGAAACGCAGGATGGTTATCCATAGCGCCTGGGCAGCCTGCAAAAACATATTCAATCAGTTTGTTGAAGGTCTTTTCGGTTGGGACTCACCAATTGATCGCCTTGGGTATGAAGGGGTAAAAGGGGGTGTTTCAAGGGTTTCCTGGAGTATTGATGTCCAACGTTTCCTTGGAAGTAGGTGGCTGCGAATTTCTGGAACTTGAACTCGGATAGGTCTTCTTCGTCGTCCGAACCGGTGTGCATGGGACTTATTATCTCGTTTTCTGATGGTTGAGATGGTAGATCGTTGAAAACTGACGTTTCTCGACCTAAAACGATAAGTGTTATTAGAGAAGCATCGAATGAATGATGATAGTATCGCACAATGGCCAAGAACTGCTGCAACACCAATAAGATACCCTCTAACTGCAACAAGAGACGGATCAAAGCGTGTCTCGCGAATTGGAAGTTATATTTCTAGGGTTTAGGGGGAAGCGAAGAGCTTGAAGAACTGGACAAACAAGACTCATTAAAGGCTTTCTTCGGACCAGCACCCTCAAATTGTATGGCGAAAGCAGAAACCATACCAAACATCAATAAAAAATTGAAGAGCACTAACGTGAAGTCAGGACTGTTCGAGCGCTCGTTCATCCACATTGAAGGTAGATTCGCATTTTCCAGTCCAGAAACCAATTGAAGAAATTTTTGACAGCTGTCAAAAAAATGACACCAGCTCTTTGTCGATTCAGCTGTTACAGAAATATAAGAATTTTTTATTCAATAATTCGTTGTAATTTAAAATGGTTCTGGTTATGCGATCTGGAAAAAATGTAGCTTGAATATATCCTTCTCGATTAAAATACAAAATTTCGTCACGATCGAATCCGTAGTTTTGAAATTATCAAGAAAACTAAATTTCAAACGACCATATATATTTACGGAACCCCTGGTCCAATTTTGCCCAATAACGAACGAAAAAAAGGGTTCCGAGAAAAAAATCTGATTGAGAATTGCTATAACTATAAGTAGTGAATGTTGAAAGAAGAATATTTCTCATTCAGAAATGTACTAACTGAAATGTAGCATCAAAGTTTTTTTGAGCGCTCGTACTACTTACACGAGGGCTATATCATTTCGTCACGATGTCTGTATTTTTCGAATTTTGAGCCGAAAATGGTCTCAATCGACTATGTTCGACTCACTGATGACGAATCCGTCGGAAAATTCGAGTCTGTCCGGCCGTCCGGCCGTAAGCACGATAACTCTCGAACGGATCAACCTAGAGACTTGAAATTTTCAGTGTAGGTTCAGATCCCAAATGCCTCGGTTAAGTTCGTTAATGGGCAGAATTCCACCAGGGGTTCCGTAAATATGGCCGTTCAAAGTTTTGTTCCCCTGATTACTTGAAAACTGCAGATTTGATTGAGATGAAATTTTTCACTCAAATGGAGATTGAGGTGTTCAAGGTACATGTGAACTTTTGTCCAGATCGCATAATCAGAACCATAGAAACCATAGAAAATTGTAACTTTTGAACGGAAACGCCTAGGGACTTGAAATTTTCAGGATAGGTGTGGATCTCGAATGTCGTGATCACGTTCATCTATGAGCAACATTATACAAGGGGTTCCGTAAATATGGTCGTTTGAAATTTAGTTTTCTTGATAATTTCAAAACTACAGATTCGATCGTGACGAAATTTTGTATATTAATGGAGAATGATATATTCAAGTTAAATTTCTCCAGATCACATGACCAGAACCATAGAAAATCATAACTTTCGAACGGAAAGGCCCAGGGACTTGAAATTTTCAGGATAGGTGTTGATCTGAAATGTCACGTTCACGTTAATCAATGAGCAGAATTATATCGGGTTCCCTAAATACGGTCGTTTGAAATTTTGGTTTCTCGATAATTTCGAAACTACGGATTCGATCGAGATGAAATTATGTATTTTAATGAATTCGAACTACGTGCCAAATTTTGTCCAGATCGCACCACCAAGACCATAGATACCGTAGAAAATTTTAGCAAATTATCGAAACAAAATTGGTCACCTAAAGCACTGACATGGAGTTTCGCCTAAGTTTCAGAATTTTTGTGACAGCTGTCGAAAATTCCTTCAATTGATATCTAAAACTGGAAAATGCGAATCTACCTACAAGGTGCATGTACGAGCGCTCAAAAGCTCCTGCCTTCACGGCAGTGCTTTTCGTAATTTTTTTTTAGAAGAATTATAGCGTTATGAAAAAAAAAACATTCAAAATTCAAAAATTTGTGAAAATAAAACGAGACATCCAATCGAAAAGAATTTTCCGCTTCAATTCAGACAATATAACTAAGAATGTGGAAAATAAATATCATCAATATCGGTTCGGAAAATTTTCAAATGTCTCACCAAAAATTTTGAAAAAAAAAATTGAAAGGCACTGCCGTGAAGTCGTGAGCTTTTGAGCGCTCAATCATCCACCTTGTAGGTAGATTCGCATTTTCCAATTTTAGAAACCAATTCAAGAAATTTTTGACAGCTGTAAAAAAATCACAGCAGCTCTTGGTCAATTCAATAATTCGTTGTAATTTAATAATAGATATATAATAACGAACTTAACCGCGGCATTCGGGAACTGAACCCACACTGAAAATATCAAGTCTCTCGGTCGTTCCGTTCGAAAGTTATCGTTTTCACGGCAAAATTCGAAAAATACAGACTTCGTGACGAAATTATATAGCCCTCGTGTAAGTAGAACGAGCGCTCGAAAATAGGTAGAAAAGCAGACAGGCTCGATGGTGGTGGGGAAAAACCCTAAGCTAGAGTCGCGCCAAAAAATTCCTAAGAGGATAATTGTCTAAATTTATATTGAACCTACTGAGTAAAGGTAGGCAGTCCGTGAAGACTAAAGTGAGCCGTCTGAAAGGACATTGCAAGCTCAACAAACACATGATCAACATAGGCAAGACACAGCATGATTTCTCCAACAAAGAGCTTTTGACAGAACTCCCCCCTTTGCCAAAATCCTGGATTCGCCCAAACATCGACAAACACAAAACAAAGCCTCAAACTAAAAATATCAACAAACGTTTTTCCCCTCGAGTCTCACCGCTGTAAACCTCCCCTCCGCTCCTCCTCTGAAACAAACCACTGGAATAAATACCGCCCCTCATGCCTCCAAAAGAAGTACACTCTGAAATATGGAAACCAAACAAAAAATTAAGATACACAATTCTGAAACGTTCGGAACTCACCGGGTGTCGCAGTTTCGCTGCTGCTATCCGGCAAGAAATCGAACATGGCCTCCACCAGTTTCGAATCGTCCACCGGCTCGTCCGCCTTCCTCGCCGCGTCGTTTATGAGATTCTTCTTGATCTCCACGCGCCTCCTATCCTCCATCTCCAACTCCATCTCTTTCCTCTCCAACTCGTACATCCTCTCCCGGTAGTTCTGCTCTGCGATCTCCTTCGCCCGCTTGTTACCCGCGCTCTTCAGCTCCTTCTCCTCCTGCTTCTTCAACCTCAGCGCTTCGACGTGGTGCCTCTCCTCGTATTTGATCTTCCTGAACCTCCTCTGCGCTATCATCCTCCTCACGTGCGACTGGATCTTTATGATGGCCCACATCTTGTGGCCGTACTCCCTCCTCACCAGGTAACCCCTGCAGTGGGCCTGGAGGCCTAGGATGTGGCCTCGGAGGTGTCTGAAACGATGGGATAGGACTCTGGCTCGGATTAAGGCTTGGAATCTCATGTAACCGACGCGCATCTTCTTGTACCGTTGTCTTTGGATGTACCCTTTCCAATAGGTTTGGATTATGATGGTTGCGGCCTTGAGCCTCAAGAATCTCCGACGGTACACCCAACCTCTTATGGATCTCTGAAGAATCAGGATCTTTTTGGTTAAAACCCTGTCCCTTTCCTGTTCGAGGAAGAGGTCGTGGGCGTCTTTGAGGAACACTTTGGTGTGTCCCAGTTGGTAGTCGGATTTCCCCAAGACGACGCCGCATATCTTCGAGGTCGCCGCCCTGCAATCCGTGCGATGCGCCGGCGGCACCCCCGGGATCAGGAACCTGTAACGTTCGACGAAGTCGCGGAAGGCGTGTCTTATCGGGTAACCGGCTCTTCGTATCCTTATCGTCTCCATCATCCCCGAGTACCGGAGTTGCCGGCAGCAGAGGTTCCTGTCGAACTGCATCGGTTTCTTGTTCTCGTTCGGTTTGATGCAGCGGATGAAGAACGGCTGGCAGTTCGACAAGGTCCTCATCAACGAATCCAGGCTCTTCTTGAACTGCGTGGATAGGGTCGGGGTGCGCTTCCTCGTCTCCGATCCCATGCCTATGTCGTCCGCGAAGATCTGCTGCAAGAACTTGTTCCTGGAGATGGTGATCAACTGTAAAAGATCCGCGCTGAAGGTGTCCCTGTTCTTCTCCAGGAAACCCCTGGTATCGTAGAAAACCACCCCGGCGAAATGGTTCAGACCGAAGGAAGTGTTTATGTCCGATTTCGGCTTCAGGTAGTTCCTATGGTTGCCGTGCGTCTTGTGCAGTTTCGCCAACATCGTCTGGTCCGTCCCTCTCGGAAACTTACTCTCCTCGTCTATCAAAGCCATGATGTTCAGCTGTTTGATCGCGATCAAATCCAGGGCGTCTTGGTTATCGACGAACTCGATATGTTGCCAGTTTATAGCCTCCAAGTTGTACTCCTCCTGCTCGAGCTTGAAGATGTGCTGGACGAAGAACTGCTGCAGGTTCTCGTTGGCGTAGTTGATGCAGAACTGCTCGAAGCTGTTGTGCGTGAAGTTCTCGAAGCCGAATATGTCCAGCACGCCGATGGACGTGCGTTGACGCTCCTTGGACTTGTAGATGGCACTGTTGATCTTCTTCACGATCAGGATGAAGAGCCTGCCGTAGATCCCCTTCACGAAGGCGTCCCTCACGTCAACGCTCTGGTCTCTGGAGAGGGTCGACACGACCGTTTCCCCGTAGGCGAAGAGGGTCCTTTGGGTTAAAGCGTCGATCAAAGGTTGCGGGGGGACTTCCAGGAGATGCGCCACCCTGTGGACGTTGGTCGGATCCGGGATTTCGGTGGCGTCGAGGTTGTCGACCACCGTCGCTCGGTATTTTATGTTGCCGATGTGGAGTATGGAGGCCAAGAGTTTTAGGATCTCCCATATCTCTTGGTCGGAGAAGAGGAGCACCTTCATGGCGCTCCTGATGTCGGCGAACTCCGCCGCGTCGTCCCTGCCTTCGCAAGTTATGGAACCTCCCTGGAAAAATTTTAAACCTATTAGAAGATGGTAAGAACACTCTTCTCTGTTCTGACCAGCATCCTCATATTGCATGGTGAAAGCTTTAACAAAACCAAACATTGAAAGATAGGTAGAAAAGCAGACAGACTTAATGGTGGTGGTAAAAACCCCAAGCTAAAGTGAAGCCAAAAAATTCGTCCCTGCCAGGTTATGGAACCTCCCTGGAAAAATTTCTAATCGATTAGAAGATAATAAGAAGACACGTCTCTGTTCTGACCAGCACCCTCATATTGCATGGTGAAAGCAGTAACCAAACCAAACATAAGAAGATAGGTAGAAAAGCAGACAGGCTCAATGATGGTGGGAAAAACCCAAAGGTAAAGTGAAGCCAAAAAATTCGTCCCTGCTTTCGCAAGTTTTGGAACCTCCCTAAAAAAATTTTTAACCGATTAGAAGATAATAAGAAGACTCGTCTCTGTTCTGACCAGCACACTCACATTGCATGGTGAAAGCAGTAACCAAACCAAACATTAAAAGATAGGTAGAAAAGCAGACAGGCTCAATTATGCTGGGAAAAACCCAAAGGTAAAGTGAAGCCAAAAAATTCGTCCCTGCCAAGTTATGGAACCTCCCTGGAAAAATTTCAAATCGATTAGAAGATAATAAGAAGACACGTCTCTGTTCTGACCAGCACCCTCATATTGCATGGTGAAAGCAGTAACCAAACCAAACATAAGAAGATAGGTAGAAAAGCAGACAGGCTCAATGATGGTGGGAAAAACCCAAAGGTAAATTGAAGCCAAAAAATTCGTCCCTGCTTTCGCAAGTTTTGGAACCTCCCTAAAAAAATTTTTAACCGATTAGAAGATAATAAGAAGACTCGTCTCTGTTCTGACCAGCACACTCATATTGCATGGTGAAAGCAGTAACCAAACCAAACATTAAAAGATAGGTAGAAAAGCAGACAGGCTCAATTATGCTGGGAAAAACCCAAAGGTAAAGTGAAGCCAAAAAATTCGTCCCTGCCAAGTTATGGAACCTACCTGGAAAAATTTCAAATCGATAAGAAGATAATAAGAAGACACGTCTCTGTTCTGACCAGCACCCTCATATTGCATGGTGAAAGCAGTAACCAAACCAAACATAAGAAGATAGGTAGAAAAGCAGACAGGCTCAATGATGGTGGGAAAAACCCAAAGGAAACGGGAAGCCAAAAAATTCGTCCCTGCTTTCGCAAGTTTTGGAACCTCCCTAAAAAAATTTTTAACCGATTAGAAGATAATAAGAAGACTCGTCTCTGTTCTGACCAGCACACTCATATTGCATGGTGAAAGCAGTAACCACACCAAACATAAGAAGATAGGTAGAAAAGCAGACAGGCACAATGATGGTGGGAAAAACCCAAAGGTAAAGTGAAGCCAAAAAATTCGTCCCTGCTTTCGCAAGTTTTGGAACCTCCCTAAAAAAATTTTTAACCGATTAGAAGATAATAAGAAGACTCGTCTCTGTTCTGACCAGCACACTCATATTGCATGGTGAAAGCAGTAACCACACCAAACATAAGAAGATAGGTAGAAAAGCAGACAGGCACAATGATGGTGGGAAAAACCCAAAGGTAAAGTGAAGCCAAAAAATTCGTCCCTGCTTTCGCAAGTTTTGGAACCTCCCTAAAAAAATTTTTAACCGATTAGAAGATAATAAGAAGACTCGTCTCTGTTCTGACCAGCACACTCATATTGCATGGTGAAAGCAGTAACCACACCAAACATAAGAAGATAGGTAGAAAAGCAGACAGGCACAATGATGGTGGGAAAAACCCAAAGGTAAAGTGAAGCCAAAAAATTCGTCCCTGCTTTCGCAAGTTTTGGAACCTCCCTAAAAAAATTTTTAACCGATTAGAAGATAATAAGAAGACTCGTCTCTGTTCTGACCAGCACACTCATATTGCATGGTGAAAGCAGTAACCAAACCAAACATTAAAAGATAGGTAGAAAAGCAGACAGGCTCAATTATGCTGGGAAAAACCCAAAGGTAAAGTGAAGCCAAAAAATTCGTCCCTGCCAAGTTATGGAACCTCCCTGGAAAAATTTCAAATCGATAAGAAGATAATAAGAAGACACGGCTCTGTTCTGACCAGCACCCTCATATTGCATGGTGAAAGCAGTAACCAAACCAAACATAAGAAGATAGGTAGAAAAGCAGACAGGCTCAATGATGGTGGGGAAAACCCAAAGGTAAAGTGAAGCCAAAAAATTCGTCCCTGCCTTCGCAAGTTTTGGAACCTCTCTAGAAAAATTTCAAATCGATAAGAAGATAATAAGAAGACACGTCTCTGTTCTGACCAGCACCCTCATATTGCATGATGAAAGCATTAACCAAACCAAAGCAAACAGGCTCAATAATTGTGGCAAAAACCACAAGGTGAAGCCAAAAAATTCGTCCTGCCAAGTTATGGAACCTCCCTGGAAAAATTTTAGATCGATTAGAAGATGATAAGAAGACTCGTCTCTGTTCTGACCAGCACCCTCATATTGCATGGTGAAAGCAGTAACCAAACCAAACATTAGAAGATAGGTAGAAAAGCAGACAGTCTCAATGATGGTGGGAAAAACCCCAAGCTAAAGTGAAGCCAAAAAATTCGTCCCTGCTTTCGCAAGTTTTGGAACCTCCCTAGAAAAATTTTTAACCGATTAGAAGATAATAAGAAGACTCGTCTCTGTTCTGACCAGCACACTCATATTGCATGGTGAAAGCAGTAACCACACCAAACATAAGAAGATAGGTAGAAAAGCAGACAGGCACAATGATGGTGGGAAAAACCCAAAGGTAAAGTGAAGCCAAAAAATTCGTCCCTGCTTTCGCAAGTTTTGGAACCTCCCTAAAAAAATTTTTAACCGATTAGAAGATAATAAGAAGACTCGTCTCTGTTCTGACCAGCACACTCATATTGCATGGTGAAAGCAGTAACCAAACCAAACATTAAAAGATAGGTAGAAAAGCAGACAGGCTCAATTATGCTGGGAAAAACCCAAAGGTAAAGTGAAGCCAAAAAATTCGTCCCTGCCAAGTTATGGAACCTCCCTGGAAAAATTTCAAATCGATAAGAAGATAATAAGAAGACACGGCTCTGTTCTGACCAGCACCCTCATATTGCATGGTGAAAGCAGTAACCAAACCAAACATAAGAAGATAGGTAGAAAAGCAGACAGGCTCAATGATGGTGGGGAAAACCCAAAGGTAAAGTGAAGCCAAAAAATTCGTCCCTGCCTTCGCAAGTTTTGGAACCTCTCTAGAAAAATTTCAAATCGATAAGAAGATAATAAGAAGACACGTCTCTGTTCTGACCAGCACCCTCATATTGCATGATGAAAGCATTAACCAAACCAAAGCAAACAGGCTCAATAATTGTGGCAAAAACCACAAGGTGAAGCCAAAAAATTCGTCCTGCCAAGTTATGGAACCTCCCTGGAAAAATTTTAGATCGATTAGAAGATGATAAGAAGACTCGTCTCTGTTCTGACCAGCACCCTCATATTGCATGGTGAAAGCAGTAACCAAACCAAACATTAGAAGATAGGTAGAAAAGCAGACAGTCTCAATGATGGTGGGAAAAACCCCAAGCTAAAGTGAAGCCAAAAAATTCGTCCCTGCTTTCGCAAGTTTTGGAACCTCCCTAGAAAAATTTTTAACCGATTAGAAGATAATAAGAAGACACGTCTCTGTTTTGACCAGCACCCTCATATTGCATGGTAAAAAAGGCAAGTAAAAAACCAAACATTAAAAGATAGTTAGAAAAGCAAACAGGCTAAATAATGGTGGCAAAAACCCCAAGGTGAAGCCGAAAAATTCGTCCCTGCCAAGTTATGGAACCTCCCTGGAAAAATTTTAAATCGATCAGAAGACAATAGGAATACACGTCTCTGCTTGGGCTCTCTGTTTTGCCTGCTAAGTAAAAACCATTTGACTCACCCCAGTTAAATACCTATACTGCTGGGCGTCTCCAAGCTCCAACTTCGTCTTCTCCTCCCTCCCCAAACCGGCCAGCACGCAGTAGAAGACGTGGTAGTTCCTCTCCTCCTGATTCTGCGACACGATCCTGCTCTTCTCCAAGAGGTACTGCTCGATCTTGGCCCCCTCGATCACCCCGCTGGTGTTGAAGTGTATGTCTATGTATTTCCCGAACCTGGAGCTGTTGTCGTTCCGCACCGTCTTCGCGTTTCCGAACGCTTCCAGGATGGGGTTGGCCTCCAGGATCTGCTGCTCGATCCAGCTGTGCTTGCCGCTGATGGCCGCGAGGTACTGGAGGATCAGCTTCGTGCTCTCCGTCTTCCCCGCGCCGGATTCGCCGGAGATGACTATGCACTGGTCCTGTCTGTAGCGTCGCATGTTGCCGTAGCAGTTGTCGCCTATGGCGAAGATGTGCGGGGGTAGCTCGCCTATTTTTCTTTCCCTGTACAGTTTTATCTGGTCGGCCGTGTATATCGGGAGGATTTGGTAGGGGTTGACGGCTATCAGGATGGATCCGGTGTAGGTCTGGATGGAGAGGAGAACACTTTTTCATAAAAAATCGAATGGTACCAGTCTCAATCTAAAGATACTTATGGTTCAGGAGATATGTTTTCTTTCAAATTGCTTGGAAAAGTATGACATTTTGACATTTCAGTTTGATAGAAAATTGACAGCTGACCGAAACTAACCTAACCTTCCAACATAATTCCTTGAGAGATTCGAAAATTCCATGAAATTTCCTTCCTTATAACTTGTAATTTAAGCCCTAACTCATCTTTATTTCAAACTGATTGCTGTGATAGATGAGGCCTTTTTGCTGCTTCACGTTTTCAACATATGATTATAAATATACTTGTATGAAACTTTTTTTGATTCGAAGTAAATACATTTAAAAATCTTCGTCTGATGTTGACTGGAATGAAGAGAAATTGAATTATCGACAATGCTGATTTTGATGATTTTTTTTTAACACACTTTTTCATAACAAATCGAATGGTACCACCAAACTCAATATGAATAAACTAATGGTTTAGGTCGTTTAGGAGATATGATTTTTTTTTTTTAATTGCTTGGAAAATTATGACATTTTGACAGTTCAGTTTCAGTGCGATAGAAAATTGACAGCTTCAACACAGCTAACCTAACCTAACCTACCAACATAATTCCTTGAAAGATTCAAAAATTCCATGAAATTTCTTTCTTTAGAACTTGTAATGCCCTAACTTATCGTTGATTGATGTGATAGTTTGGGCCTTTTGTTGCTTCACCTTTTCAACATATGATTATAAATATACTTATATAAAACTCTTGGTGACTCGAAGTGAATACATTTAAAAATCTTCGAACCTTTTTTGCATGCAGAAACCTGAGACACCTCAATCTCTTTTGCTGGATAAACTTTCATAACCCTCAATTAATATTTAACATATTTACTCACGTAAATCAAATTTTCTCCATATCTGATCAAAAGATTCCTAAGTATCCCAGCCTCTCCTCTTAGGTCACCTGAAGGAATTTTCGCATTTTATCAATCGTATATTCGCGAGTATTTCTCGCCACTCACCTAACCCGATCATATCCTCCACCCCATGGATGGATGTGGAGTGCATGGCCTTTATCCTCCTGTCGGGGGATAACCATTGCTCCACTCCGTCATCGTCTCGGACCAGGATCCTCCGGCCCTCGGTCGATACCACCCTTGCCCCGATGGCCACATCGAATTCGTCGCCTGTTATTGGCTCGATCCATATGTAATCTCCCTGAAAAACGGAGAAATAATGAAGAAATTGTTTACATTCAATTCAAACTAAGGTTAATTGTAACATTTGACAGATCATAGGTTAGTATCGGTGATGCCACACGTATATTTACCACCAATGGCACCAACTCAATGTTCACACACATCAGAAACCATAGAAAATTAAAACGAATAATTACTAAAAAATTTCGCAAGAGCTGTTCGTACCCAGCATCGACTGCGAAATACTTCCGATAATTATTGCGTGCATAGTCTTATTGTTTTATTCGAAAGAGAAAACAAAGAACATGGGCTAAATATGCATTTCCGTCTCTTGTCTGAGCGGAATAAGTAATTAGTAGGTGAATACAAATAATGTGGGTCAATAGATCAATAAGAGTTTCTTCGGCTAATTGGATTTGTCACAATTATAGGCTTGAACTGTGGTATTTTTCTAACCCGACTGAAATACGTGCGAATAACAACACAGAGAAAATTATTTTCCTAGCCGTGAAAATAAGAAGATTATATATTATTCCATATTCTATGCGATGTTTCTTGGAACAGGTGTTTGACTCTTGTTGTTTGCTATATACGTTATTTACTCATTAGATCGCTGAAAAAATGACCATTAATATTTATGAACGGCAGCATCGTGCAAGAATCTCTGTGTCCATTATTCCTATTCTAGGTATTCAGCTGGGTAATCAACACATAACTAACTGGCCGTTACCGTTACCGAATATTTCTGTTGAAAGACAGATACTCAGGAATGTTTACACAAGTCCTCCCATTTCTGGGTCGTAAAAAGGGGATATATTATCTTGACGGAGGTATATTTGTTGATTTTCGACACCTCATAAATCCATGACAGTGTCTACTTGTACTTGTAAATGTAAAATGAAGAAATTTTGACATTTCAGTGTCAGTTTGATTGAATATTTTCTCTTCTTTTAAATAACATCAATTCATAGAGGAAATTATCTATTTTTCAATCAAAATGTTCAACTTAATTTACTAACCTTACCATTGTAAAGAATTTCGTAATTTCCAATGATTATAATTTTAGATCATTCGAGCTAACCTAACTTTACCCCTACCTACGTGAATAACACCCGGAAATTCAATCGAACACCCAGATGGCCCGATCCGGAACCCTAAGTACGACACGTACGAAATTAAAGGCCGATTTTTCATCGATCCACCATCCTCGTTTTGTTGAGGATAGATTTCATCTCGCGACCAGTAAAGCATGAAGTTAAACTTCCGGTTTTCGAATGCAGAACGAACGATGGACTATGTCATGGTTGTGTTCTATTTTGCGGTTGTTTCAGTAATGTTCCACAATGTTTTTCCCACGCAGATTGCGAAATTTGTATGAGGACAAATCGCAAAATTTTTCGGAATTTTGGGCGGAGTAAGGACACAGTAAAAAAGAAACTTGAATGGTGGAATTGTGATCCAAGTAAAAAAAAAAAATTTTCGGCCAGGAGGGGTTTGAAGCTGGGATCTTACAGTCACGAGTCCCACGTGCTTACCACTACACTGTGAACCCCATATGAATTAGGGGAGTAATTTCAACAAATTTAACTCTGAAGAATTATATACAACTTTCAAAATCTCAATTTCCAATTTATATTTTCAAATCAGTTTCATTATTTTATGAGCGATTAATTCAGTTTTTTACTGCGACATATAAATATTATGTACATACTAACATACTTCTACTTTGGACTCTTGTCGGCATGTTGTCCTCGAATTTTTTTGAGATAATTATCGATTATTGTTATGGCAACTCCTCTGCCAATTTTTATAGCGCATTGTTCGTATCGTAATCATAAACATTTCCACAATTCTGTACGAAAATAACTATTCAATAAATCTGACAATATTACGCTTTCATGTAGAATACTCCTAAAAAGAGATAAACATTTTTTCCGAGAAAGTTTTAAGTCACAATGGACAAGTAATTGACATATTATTCGGTTTTAATTATCACATTGAGCAGATGAGGAGGAGAGTGAAGACATGATGATGAATGGTGCGAGTTTTCTCACCAAGGTCGTCTATCTATCTTCTTTTGTAAACTGAAAAAGTGTCTGAGGATTGCCTCTACCTCGAACAGATGAAAACTGGCAACTTAAATCATCACTTTGATTAGCAACTCCACTATTTTTGTGTCCAAAAATTGTTTTAGGCCAATTTCCACAATACACAATTTACCTATATATTAGAAAATGGAAATAAAAACAGTATCAAAACAGTCAGAAATTGAGGTTAGGTTCGATGATAATTAACATGACATGACCAGAATTATCGTTCCCTTTCTCTGTGCATGAATTGTCTTTACATAAATATATTATTAGTGATTAAAGTATACTATGGTTTTTCAGTTTTGAACATAGAGCAGTGTCATTGATCGCATAGAATTAAAATCATTCATTGATAACCATAGAAATAAACAGACAACTTACCCTTGTTACGATGACCATTGTGGTTGCAATTCATTAACTCGATCTGAAATAAAGGAGGTTTCATTATTCAACTTCCAGGACTATGACGAATCAGTTTATTTAGACGTGTGTTGACTTGGTACTTACGAAATCGCTTTTAATAAAGAACCAGGTGTACTTTACGTTTATGGTCGATAAAATTGGTAAATAAATTGTTGAGGATAAAGAATGACGGTGCAACGAGATAATTCAACTATATACACAGAATGGACCAAAAGTATTCAAAGCCCTAGAAATGTTTTCGCGAATTCGATTAATGTAAAAATTAACATAAAATCCATAACCAACTTAGCGTCCAATCGATAATTGATGCCTTCTAATTACTACTTGTGTCGAAGATTTCCACAATCCATCGATTCTCGATAAAACCTCACTTATCTCCACCGATAATAATTCGGAACTTCGACAATAATTACCGCATTTTATCAATGAAAATTGAGTTTATGAAGTTTTCACAATGATACCGACTAACGGAAAAAAATTTAATCGTCGAACATAAAATGATAATGTAGTAATGTACCGTGATAGTTTAAGAATCGATTCGGTGGACCGTGGAATCTTCATCGATTTCATGCTTTCTTCGAATTTGAATTAATTCCTGATAATTTATCTGGTTGTGTACTCTGCAGGCTTTGTTACTGTGTCCTTGCGTCACCGACAACAGCACTATTAATTGTTTATCCAACAACTCATAAAATTTACTCTAACAAATTCAACTCTAAGTAGAATTAACATAATTCCATAGAGGAAAAAACCACCGCATAATTAATTCTATAATATCACAGAATATTCAGCTTCAGGAATTTACATTTCTCATTTTGAGCACATGATCTTGGAAATACTGATTCTTTAAACTACCTACATGAAGATATCCTTAATTGATACTTTCATCACTTGCTGCAAGCCACTTTCTATATGTCCATAACTGTAAATCGGTTATTCTTGAAGAGACAATTTTCTTTAAATTCAGTCGATCAAATTATCTGTGGATGCAAAGCTTCTGACGCTGAGGCCACAGAGGAAAATAACCTATATAGAGTAATAAAAAGTTATTAACCCATATATTATGTTTAGATAGATTTAAATCAAACCTTCTCTGATCCACCCTGTATGTCGTCATGACAACCAAAGACGTAAGTACGCAGAGAACCGGTATATGTATGTGAAACCGTTGATGCGACACATGACCTCAGTACTGAACTCTACAGATCCGTTTTCGAAATATTATCCTCATTGCCACTATTGTGATAAGCCTTCCGTCGAAAGGCCAAAAAAAAAAAGGTTAAATTTCAAGGGGTTACCAGTCGATGCACTGTCCGGTCGACTTGGCACCGTAACAATAGCTACGTGTCCGCAAAAGTCTCACCTGTTGCTCCTGGTTGTTACTGTCAACGACTCCAAAACATCGTGAATTATCCCACTTTTTCAGGGGGGTTTCCCTCTAAAAGGGTCACTGGTGCACGCTCACAGTACGGAGGGTAGAAAGTGGTACATATTTACCGAAATTAGCACAAGATTTGACCGCACACCGCCTCGCACTACCCGTGATCAACTTCGATGGACTCGGTCGCGTACGTAGTATGCACGGTTGTTGATATTTTACCTGCGGATCGGGTAATTATCGGCGCGTTTTATGTGTTGCGGACCGTCGGCGCGACGGTGGCGTCCTCTAGTAGCGTGAGGATTATGAGAGTCACGGTAAGTAAAGGAATTGTACTCCACGAAGCATTTATAATAGTTTGTGCTCTTCTTCTCCGAATAAATTCAATGAAAAGATTCATGGAGCTTCCACCAAAAATCCAGGTATTAACTAACAGATATGACCTCAATTTCCATTTCCTCCTTCATAGGGTAGAGCATTTTCAAGTCTATATAACTGGATGAAAGAACGAACAAGTTCTGTGAAAGATTTTCCTCTATATAGCCTACTAATCAGTGAACTACTCATACAACATAAACACGATTGCTGCAATTTGTCCCATTTTCATTGAAATATAAGCTGGATGGCGGATGCGCTATTCACATAGTGAAGTTTGAAAGGATAATTTCGAGTGGCGGATGCGCTGTATACGATTTCGACAACATGAATGAACATTATGAAAGAAATTTAATAGTGTACTTTTCATATAATGATATTCAACTTTATCATTCTTTGCCGATGTTTACTTATCAAGGATTTTTGGAATTCATGAAAAAAATCCAATGTTTGTGCTTGGAATGCATTTATAAAATTTTAATTCCAAAATGATTTCGACTCTACAGATAAGAATATCATAATTTATCCCCTTAAAAATTCATATGATTTTATCGCTATCGAAATTACTCATCTGGGAATTTTAAATATTACTATAATAATAAAAATAAGCTGGATGGCGGATGCGCTATTCACTCAGAGTAAAGATTTCAGTTGTGATTTCGAGTGGCGGATGCGCTGTATTCGATTTTGACAACATGGAGAAACATTATGAAAGGAATTTAATAGTGTTCTTTTTATATAGAGATATTCAAGTTTATCATTCCTTGCCAATGTTCACTTATCAAGGATATTTTGAATTCATAAAAAAATTTCAATGTTCGTATTCAGAATGCATTTATGAAATTTCGATTCCAAAATGATTTCAAACCTACAGATAAGAATACCATTATTTATCACCCAAAAAATTCATATGATTTTATCGCTATCATAATTACTCATCTGGGAATTTAAATAATGTCGTGTTATCTATTCTGCCGTCCACATCCACGAGTTGCATGGAATGTCTCTCTAGGATCCATTTTTAGGACCACAGACTATTGAAGTTGTCATAGATGTTTGGGACAACATCTGCGTTTTCCGTGGTTTTTGTATTTAGGTTAAGAATGTCCGAGATTAATCAGGATTAAAACTTGTGACGAGTGAACTTGAACTTCGTCCTTCATCACCGCGATTCCGTAACGTTCACGCATATTCTCTCCGTGGTAACTTCCGCGCTAACTGTCATTTTCTGACAGTGAACTCGACGACGTTGTTTGGTGTGGTCACTCATTTCGTTGTATTACAATAAATTCGCGAAAAAATGAGGATTTGGACTAGCGAATACACTTTCAAGTGAGTATTTAGACCTCGATAGGGTGCAGAAGTGTTATTAATTGCTTTATTTCAGTCATTCCTGGGAAACTGTAACTATAGCTGCTTGGAGGAAATATCCTAATCCCCATAATCCAGCAGTTATTGGTACGGATGTTATCGAGAGAAAAGTTGTGGACGGTGTCCTGCATTCCCATAGATTAGTCAGCTCTAAATGGTATTTCCCCAGGTGGGCCCAAGCTGTAAGTATCAGTCTAAAATCGCATAACCTTCGAACTTGAGTTACCTTGTCGTGATTTCATCCTCAACTAAATTAGATTCAATAGGCCCTAATTTTGAAATGAATTGATAGGACGTTCATTGATTACGAAAACGATCAATTGAGAATGTAGGAAGAATTTTCGATTTAGAAGTTGTAGGTTAGGATAAACTTATCAATTATTGATTTTAGATATATGGCTAGTTCCAAGAAACTTGTTGACTTGTATTTCCGATTTCCTGATATTATGTTTAGTACTCGTGTTTGTATCTATCAAATTTGGCTGTGGATTAATTGAATATAATCTAATGTTTATTGGATCGTCCGTGACGATTTAAGATGTGAATCACTTTCACTAGAGCGCGGGAAGTTTGAATGAACGAACTCGGAATTAATTCAGTCTTTATTTATTACTACTAAAATTATAAGGCACTTGCCTAATATTTCTACATCTCGATGAATAATTTACAGTTCGATTACTCATTAATTGTTTTACGTTTTCATATTTCCTATCATGCTGAACAGGAAATTCTCGACATAAACACTAGAATGAACAGGAAATGAGGAGTCAACGATAGAAATTCAGATATAAATTGTATCGATCTCTCTTTGTCTCTAATCGAAATTCGATGAATAACATTACCTGAAGTTTCCTAAATGAGGGAAACCAGTTTGATTCGGTTGTCCACATCGAATGTTTGTATCGTCCGTTCAATTATTGATTCGGAAAATCCGTTGAAAATTTTCTTGAAAGCAATCGAGACACTTATTCGATCGATGTCATATTGTTTTATTCAACTAGGTTTTTTCTGGAGTGACAGTTTTCCAAATTACAGTAGAATACAGAGATCTTCGACATTACATAGAATAATTCGAAGGGAAAAAATATTCTTTATCTTAATATGGAAGGAAATTGCGATATACGCAAATATCGGGATGATACTCTATCAGCTGAGTTTGCATCATTCCAAGTATGTGTGGAAATTCACTGGTAGAGTGGAACACTGTTCGCCAATTTTCACTTCTAGAATTCGAAAAGCTTCTTTCTATTTTCAACAAGTTTTTGAAGCATGCAATCTTGTGATTCATTTTCGATTTGACAGCAAGCCATATAATGTTCTCATTGACCAAACACATAAACCACCGAGTAAAGTGTGTTTGCATAAAAACTCTTCTTGGCGATATCGTCAAACAGAATCAGTAGCATAAATTCTATGATTTATTATTTATTCCTAATTTTTGTTTTTTCTTTCACCGTTCTTTTGCAGTAAGAGAGCCTCATTTCATTTATTAAAAATATCAATAATGAATAACGATAAAAAACAATGACACGTAGTGGAGATAACAATTTTCCATTGTTGGGAATGTCCGCGTGGACATGTTATGATGATAATCGACACATGCATAGTCCAAAATTAGGCTTTGGTTAGCTGGTGGCGTCACCCACGCGTTTATGTAACGACGCATGTTCTGCGATCTTATTTTCATTTCATTATTGCATTCTGGCTGCTGGACGTTATGAAAATACATCATTACGCTTCGAAATTCCGTAATTATTATGTAAAACGCTTCTAGACAGGGGCAACAAACTGATTATTATCGACGAAGAGAGGCATCAAAAGGTCATAGCCTTAAATTTTCTTCATCGTCTAAATCGTTCGATTGGTCAATAAAAAAATTACGAAAAGCACTGCCGTGAGGGCAGGAGCTTTTGAGCGCTCGTACATGCACCTTGTAGGTAGATTCGCATTTTCCAGTTTTAGAAACCAATTGAAGGAATTTTTGACAGCCGACTTCATGTCGGTGCTTCAGCTGATCAATTTTGTTTCGATAATTCGCTAGAATTTTCTACGGTATCTATGGTCTTGGTGATGCGGTCTGGACAAAATTTTGCACGTACTTTGAATACATGATTCCTCAGCTAGATGCATAATTTCATTCCAATCCGATCAGTAGTTACGAAACTATCTGGAAAAAAATATTTTGAACGGCCATATTTACGGAACCCCTAGTCTCATTTTGCTTATTGATGAACGTGACCGCGATATTCGCGATCCAAACCCACCCTGAAAATTTCAAGTTCCTAGGCCTTTCCGTTCGAAAGTTATGATTTTCTATGGTTCTGGTCATGTGATCTGGAGAAATGTAGCTTGAATATATCATTCTCCATTAGTATACAAAATTTCGAATCTGTAGTTTCGAAATTATCAAGAAAACTAAATTTCAAACGACCATATTTACGGAACCCCTAGTCTCATTTTGCTTATTGATGAACGTGACCGCGATATTCGCGATCCAAACCCACCCTGAAAATTTCAAGTTCCTAGGCCTTTCCGTTCAAAAGTTACAATTTTCTATGGTTTCTATGGTTCTGGTCATGCGATCTGGACAAAATATTGCTTCAATATATCATTCTCGATTAAAATACAAAATTTCATCTCGATCGAATCCGAAGTTTCGAATTTATCGAGAAAACAAAATTTCAGACGACCGTATTTACGGAACCCCTTGTATAATGTTGCTCATAGATGAACGTGATCACGACATTCGAGATCCACACCTATCCTGAAAAATTCAAGTCCCTAGGCATTTCCGTTCAAAAGTTACAATTTTCTATGGTTTCTATGGTTCTGGTCATGCGATCTGGACAAAATTTCGCATGTAGCTAAAACACCTCATTTTCCATCTGAGTGCAAAATTTCATCTCGATCGAATCTGTAGTTTTCAAGTAATCAGGGAAACAAAACTTTGAACGGCCATATTTACGGAAGCCCTGGTGGAATTTGGCCCATTAACGAACTTAACCGAGGCATTCGGGATCTGAACCTACACTGAAAATTTCAAGTCTCTAGGTTGATCCGTTCGAGAGTTATCGTGCTGACGGACGGACGGACAGACTCGAATTTTCCGACGGATTCGTCATCAGTGAGTCGAACATAGTCGATTAAGACCATTTTCGGCTCAAAATTCGAAAAATACAGACATCGTGACGAAATGATATAGCCCTCGTGTAAGTAGTACGAGCGCTCAAAAATTGGAGGAATAAAGGGAGTGAGTTCACTTTGGTGACGACCTCTGATTTAGATGATATTTTTTTTTGTAGACACACCTTTTCAAAAGAAATCGAATTGTACTCGGCCTAATCTTAGGAAATGTTTAGTTTCGGAGATAGTTTTGGAAGAATAATGAAATTCCGAAATGTCAGAGTAGGTTTGATTGAAAATTCACCAACAAAATGAAATTTCTTTTTTCGGCAACCGTCCGGGAAGTACTCTTTTCCAAGACGCTTTTCCTTTGAGAAAGTAACATTTCCCGGCCTAGTCCGGAAAGTACGTACTTTCCGGACTAGGCCGGAGAGTACGTTTCCCGTAGCAACGAAATTACGACTGACGCCTATTACGTTGTTATCATTGGCTATATGAAAATCTGGGTGGGTCTGATTTCGATAAGTACAATTGATCATTACCATAGCAACGAAATACCAACATGAAATTAGTTGCCATTTTGATATTTGAAAGTTCGGAGTGTTTTATCGCAATAAAGAAATGTGTCTCATTGATTTGTTATTCTACACGGTTGCCGAAAAAATAGTGTACGCAACACGCCCAAAAACAGTTTTTTTGGACTCATAGACTCGTCCTAGAATTTTGTCTACTTGTCCAAACAAACAGTATTTTCCGGACTTGTTACGTAAATTACTATTTCTTCATTTCATTTAATGGGTTATTTTTTTTCAGTTGATTGGTTCGGCAAATATATGCTACGCCAGTGAAGAAAGTGAAGTGAACCCTAATTTAAGATCGATGACCTTAAAAACAATGAATCTAACTTTCTGCAGTCACATAGCAGTCAACGAGACCCTCAAGTATGTACCGCACCCTGAAGATTCATCGAAAACCCTGCTGAAACAAGAAGCCGTAGTTACCGTGAAAGGAGTACCTCTATCGAGTTATATGGAGGATCTCCTAACCAATAAGATCTCGAATAACGCCGGTAAAGGAAGACAGGCGATAGAGTGGGTGATAACAAAGTTGGATAAGGAAGTGCAAGATTTGTCGAGGACAACGGATTTGATGATCGAACAAACTAAGAAATCTATTTCTTACTTGGGACGTGGCATGGATAATCTACTCAGTCAGGATGCGTAACACGAATTCAAAACCTAGCAAAGATTCAAGCTGAAACCCCATTTGTACATAGATACATATTTATGAAAGTCGTCGTGTCACTCACATCTCAAAAATTTATTTATTGACATTCCCTGGTATAAAAACACCTAGATTTAAATAAATAAAAAGTATTTGTTGGATTAAATTATCAACTATTTCTATTGTTGGAGTTTTGTCATCTCTGTCCTCTTCTTTATATTGAAGAGAGCGTACTGTAATTAGGCAATGAAATATATGAGGAATTGTTTTGTATTATTTATTTGTTTGTTTATTTTTATTCACTTCTGATTCAGGCACAAAGAAAAATATGTAATTCAACTTTAAATATCGAAGACAAAATTTATGAACATTTAATTGTAAGTGTTATTTTTGTACATCCCTAAATCTGAAACTCGAGTCAAACAAATTTTCTACCCTAACGTCGAAAGTACCTGTGCAAAAGTTTTAATTTTCATTGAATTTAGTGCATTACTCACTGATAAGCACGTAGATATGATTATCTGATATTCCATAATGATTCAGGAAAGGTATAAGATTAGATAAAATCAAACGTTACTCCGAGCATTGTGTACGGTAAATATTTCGTTCCCAAAGTAATGTCAGGTTTCATATTAAACTCAAAAACTGTGAACTCGAGGAAAAAGTATGTGATTCCGTAGTTACTTCGTTCAACAGTTCCAATGTCTACTAATAGTCGGGGCGTCCCAAAAAAGCTACTTGGATTCCCACTGACGCCAAAACAAGACGCCTTATTCAATTATTTGGTTCCATCTTTAGGGGCGTGCATTCTCTACATCTTCTTATTCGCCACAGAAGTCGGCCTTGTTCACAGACATTTCGCGAATTGGCATAAAACGTTAGCATGGGTTTCTTTGATGCTTATGTACCTCCCAGCTTTGGCAAGCTACCTCATCATCCTTTCGTGTTCAGAATTATGGCCTGACAGGGAGTTTGGCTGGAAGAAAACTTTTTTCTGGTTATGGCACAAAACCCTTCAGCACCTACTGTTCCCAGTTTGGAGTTTGTGGAGGTAAGTTTTCCCAAGAATTTCATCCTTATAGGTTATGTATCTCCAAAATCACAGATTTGCTGAAAGGATTTTCTGGTCGATAGAAGCGTTCAGATCAGAAGATGAAGAATCAAGACAATCGGCTATTCGAAATTCTACGACACCACGAACCATCGAACTGTACATCTTTCTTCAAGCTTTTCTACATTCACTGCCACAGATTCTGCTCCAGTTGCACCAGCTAATGAGACATTCCCACACCACAGACAAACAAACAGGTTGGTGAGTTCTTCCATAGAGTAACCTAAACTTTTGTTCTTCATTCTGAAAGTTCCATCTCTTCGATTGATGATTTGGCGCCTTCAGTATTCCGAGAACCCAAATTATGTGTTATAATATTGGATTATATTTCATTCATTTCAGCGCATTCCCAATTCATGAGCATAGCGTTCAACCTAATGAAGTTGGCCATCACTGTAACCTACTACCAAAGATTCAAGACCCAAAAACTAGCAGGGGCTCAATATCCCTGGTATAAACCTGACAAATACCACATCGATCCTTCTCAGAGCGATGTTGTCTTACGTAAAAAAATAAATGAAGCAGCAAGGGTGCCCTCAAGAAGTACACAGAGGACAACTGATGTCACAGACAAAGCAGATTTTCACGAAACACCAGTCAACAGAAGAAGTAGTGACCTGTATATGGAACCGGATATCAGAGGAACTTATCTGCCTCCTTACACCTCTAGAATTCCTCATCTGAGCCAACTTAGGATGAGTAGATTCAGAGTGAGAAGTTTATCTCAAGCAACACCGAGTTCTTCTTCTTCACAACCAGATTTCAACATAAGAAGAGTGCTCTTCGTGAAAGGACTTCCAGAGGACGACCTGGCAGGGAAATTAATAGCATTTTGCTGGTGGTCAGCCTTCCTCCTAGCCAGAATCCTGGCAATATTAGCCTTCCAGTATTTTTACCCAGTCCAAGTCCTATACATCCTCGTATCCCATTTCATCCTAACCTTAGCCATCCTTTGCTACGACGCGAAATCCAACAGCGTGACCAGATCCAAAGCGCTATTCTTCCTTTTCGTCTGTTACATCTACCTGTTCTGCATCATCGAATTCAAGATACAATTCAGGAAGGTCAAGTTTGTCTACTACGGTTTCTTCAGTTTGGTCTACTTGGAGAACTTCGTGATGTGTTTGGTGTGGTGGTACGGCGATTTGGAGGGTACCGAAACGGATTTTTGGTTCAGGTACATCTTCAATGTTATCGTTGTGTGTTCGATTTTTAGTTTCGTGTCCATGGTGTTTTATATGAGCATTAATAAACCAGAAAAGGTTGTTGTCGGACAAGTATTGTTGTAAGCTTTCAATAAATTTGTTTACATTTTGGTACAATGTATATTGTGTAGCCTATCAAAGACTTGTCATGCCTCATCGGAAATTGCAACCAAAATTACATCTGCAATAAGTAGCGCATCCGCCACAATAGGGAAAAATCACGAATCGCTAGGTGGCGCTGAAAATCTCAAGATTGTCTCTCATAACAAGTAAATCAAAGATTCCACTTCGGACATTTTCAATTATGTGGATGAACGTGAATGTGATAGCAAATGACCACTATATTATAGAAAATTATTGAACTTACGATAAAAAAATCATCTTTCAGGAAATGCTTTCTGCAAACTAAAATATTCTCTGAGATACTTTTTCCAATCTTCAAGATTGTCTGCCATTTTTTAACTGCATTGGTATTCAACGGGAATTTATGCAAAGAAATTTCAGAAGGACTCTATGATGAGAATTGAGGAACAGAGCACATTTTCCGTGATCTAATTCCCACATTACGTCTGCATTTTCAGCTCATATACAGTTTATTTGAAACAATTGTATAAATTCCACTTTCAATACATAAATGGCTTAAAATCATACAAATATTTCACACTCTTCCCATATAAACCCACACACTTTAGTTTGTGGTTCACCTCTCGGGTATTTCAAACGATTTGAAGTAGATGTCGCCCACTTTGTGATTCTTCCCTATCCGCCACCATTGAGCGGCTTCAATCTAAGCGCATTCGCCATAATATTCTTTTTTGAAGCATAGAACATAGTTCTGTCGTTCAGTGCAATGATTAATTTTGACGTTTAAAATAGTGGTTCGGTAATTAATTATTCTTGACTAATTATGGAATAATTTCGCTCGGTACTGTTGCGAAAGTGTTGAAATATGTTCAATCTACTGAACAGAGTGATCAGTGGTTGTTTCAATGATGAAAAACATTTGGGGCAGCCTATATTTTTGACGTACTATGCAAATTTTTGGTGGTTATATTATTATTATTCCAGGTGGGGGATTTTTTCAATTATTTCTATAACATTGAAAGGTAATTTTGAGTAAACGGATATAACCGATACTTATATTGCTTGTGCCTTCGTTAGCGCTAATTACGGTCATAATTTCTTCGACCACCGTGTATCACCGGCAAGTAAACAAACCTTAAGAGGACGAATTACGTATTTGTGTGATGTTTTAAGCGGAGGGGCAGTTTTTGTTGTAACTGAAACTGTTAACACCCACTTATCGATTTGTTTATTTTCAAAACAACGGGAGCCCCTCTTTACACGTGAAATATGTCAAAGAAAAGCTATCCGTTACGCTCCGTACAAATATGTCGAAGCTTGCACTACTTAAAATAAAACGGAATAAAAGAATAAGCAAACCTTTCAGAGAGGCTATTCTTCTCGTATACATACATTGTTAGCAGCGGCGTAGTCGTTGGGGCAGATCAGGATTTCAGAGAATACTGCAATAGAGAAGTGAAAGAATTACATTATAGAAAATAGATCTCACTTACTAATATTATTGCGATTTAAACATTTTTGTTGGTTTGAAACTTCGTGAGTGACGTTTGAAATTTCTATAAAGGGAAGAATCACGAAGTGGGCGACATCTACTCTTAATCCTTTGAAATACCCGAATGGTGAACAACAAACTGACGTGTGTGTGTGTGTGTTTATATGGGAAAGTGTGAAATATTTGTATGATTTTAAGTCATTTATGTATCGAAAGTGATATATTTAGATGATAATTTGTGGACAATTGTTTCAAATAAACTGTATACGAGCTGAAAATGCATCGGATTGTAAGAGGTAATGTGGGAATAAGATCACGAAAAATGAGTTCTGTTCCTCAATGCTCATCACATAGTTCTCTGAAATTTCTTTGCACAAATACCCGTTGAATCCCAAGGCAGTTAAAAAATGCGATCTTGAAGATTGGGAAACGTATCTCGAAGAATATGTTAGTTTGCAGCAAGCACTTCCTGAAAGATGATTTTTTTTATCGTAAGTTCAATAATTTTCTATAATATAGTGGTCATTTGCTATCACATTCACGTTCACCCACATAATCAAAAATGTCCGAAGTGGTTATCTCGACTTTCACAGGCATTATTATCAATTCCGCGATCTTATGAAAAATATTTGATTTACTTGTTATGAAAGACAGAAATGACATTTGTGATTTTCAGCGCTATCTAGCGGTACGTGATTTTTCCCTATAAAACTAGTTCAATTTTATGCGAATAGTTCATGATTACATGACCAACCAATCTATGGTTCCTGGTTCCTGTGATTCAGGAGTCTGCTGAAACATAGA
The DNA here is from genome assembly GCA_963966015.1 of Aphidecta obliterata. Lineage (NCBI taxonomy): Eukaryota > Metazoa > Arthropoda > Insecta > Coleoptera > Coccinellidae > Aphidecta > Aphidecta obliterata. The sequence continues at coordinate 36,357,470 of OZ014430.1, read as the reverse complement.
AATTAAAAATAATTTGTCAAACAAATACCGAACGCCACTGTCCCCTTCCGTGAAGATGAAAGGACTCACCCGTTTCCATTATATCGATAAAACATAAACAATCGGAGTTCCCAGCAGTCTGCAACCAACTGGTCCCTCAACGTTGAGAGCTTGTTGAGAAAGTATAAACTTAGAATGAGCCTGGAAAATGTGCCTGCGTTGGAAAATGATGATATGTCAGGATGGTCATCGATGAAGCATTCAGGATTTCCACAGAATATAATATTTGCTGTTTGCCAACTGTCATTCTTTGAGTGATTTTGTTTTGTCAGTAAGTTTCTTTCAGAAAATTGTTATGAAATCGTCAATTACCTCCTTGTAATCTTCTGGATTTCCGCTGATAGTCTTGTGTATCTTCAACAAATATTTTCGAAGATTCCAAACAATAACCTCAATCGGTTGTACGATACAAAGATCAAAAGCAGTTTATGAATCTCTGGTAATTAGATAGATAATTTCGGCCAATTTCCATGAATGGAATCGAGTATAAGCTTATCTTTTTATGGGTCTAAATGGACAGGAAGTTTGAGAAAAGATCGAAATCAGAAGTTGTTTTTTCTTTCAAGAGAGTTATAGTTAACCTCTTCCAATTTCTTCAGATTCATTGAGAAATATCGAATTGAATGTCTCTAACCTAAATTTGTAATTTAGACAACTGGACAAATGCAATATTCATGATTAAATCTCACGGTAAGTATTCAATATTTTATTGTTTTATCGAAAGTGACCGGAGGTGCGGTCTATAGGACAAAAAAAATTCCTGATCGGGGGATTCGAACCTGGGACTTTTTAGTCAGGAGTTGGTCGCGCTACCACTGCTCTATTGGGGAATAGTTGGCAGGTGGTTAATAGGTGGAACAAGAAGAGTTCTTGATGCTTTCAATGTGATTTGTATAAGATTCCGACCTTTGCGGGCCAATAATTGCGCTGAAAATCGAATAAACCCTTTCTTTCCTTCTAAAGTTCATCCTCTGAACGTCAAGTTATCTCTCAGCTGGCGTCTGCAACATAATTGGCGGAAAGTTGATGATGCCGTCGGAGATTTAATCCGTCGAGTTTCCGAATTAACCCGGCCTCTAGTCAATTAAATCGGGACTCCATAAAAAATCCATTGAGCCTCCTACAGAGACGCCCAATTTAATTGAAAAATCCACGCGATTCGAAACCGGCCCGAGTTTCAATTTGCATTGTGTTTTTTTCCCCCTGTTGCTAGACGTGACGGCGGAGAGGTGAAATCAGCGAAATTTCTCTTACGCCTTATTGGATCGCGAAAAGTTCTCGGAACTCGGTGAATTGTGTCGAATTTCACCCGCATGAATTAATTTCAAACCGCTTTTCGAGAATCTCCGTACAAGAACGACCGATATGTCACCGGCAAGCGACCCGCAGGGTCGAGACCAAGGCGATTCTTCTTTCGCATTGTCGTTTGTCATTCGGTGTTCGTTGGAGTTCTCTCCCGTAGATCCCGCATGGAGCGCGGTCGAGATAAGAAGACTTAATTTATTCTGTGCCCGGTAACTGACGTTATTGCGGGAATATTCGCGCCATAACTCCATGTAGGGACGCCAGTTCCTAGGAGAATGGTTTCTTTATGCTCAATTCTTATCGGAATTGCGCGAGTTATGCCGCAATTTTCATGGATGTTCGTTCATGCTGGTTAGAAATACGTGGAGAAGCCCTTTGGGGGAAGCCGTAGCGCTCGTAACCGAACAAAGGGGAATTTACATCGATTATGTTACTTCGATGGTTTTAAGAACAGTGTGTCATCCAGTAAGTTAATAATTGAATTCAACGTGAATATAACCTCTAAAATTTAATCCAATCTGTCATATTTGGGCGACGTTGCCAGATATAAATTACTCTACTGATAAAAACGAAAAGATTCTTGAGTTGTTTTCGATGAAGTAAACTAAGTGAAATTATTTATGATTTGAGCAAATATAACCAAAGATTGCACGTTTCCGTCGTAAATCAACTCTCTAAAATTTCGATAATATTATCTTTTATGTATCGACAACTGTTCCTATTTATATTTATTTATTCGAGATGCTCCATCCATTAGTCACAAGACGTCGAAGAAGGTAATGAAGTAATGGGAATCCGTGTAGCTGGAAAAGGCTACATAATTGCTTTACGGCAGATAATTTCGTATTGTCGAGATGAATTATCCGCATCTTCGCGCTCTAATGGGATATTTATTTCTGTTTAGTATTTGAAGATGATTTTTCATTTTCGACGATGATTGTTGGGATCTACGAAGGTCGAGTTGTTGAGCCATAATTCACGCCTTTGTTGCATTCCAAGATATCTTAATGATTTATTCGGATTTTTGAGAATTATGCTTCTATATTTAACTTCGATTTTATATCTCTGAGGACATTATACTGGATATCGCTATAATTAAATGCTGAATGATATGGAGAAATTTATTATATTATATTTATATGAAATTAATTGTCACAATAGGTCTCTAGTTTCGAAGAAGTTTTTTCGAAATTCCCAAAGACATGTTTCTGTTGACACGCGCCGGGATCATAGAGCTTGCTTACAGCGTTGCCAAGCGTCATACATAATATTTCTTCATAATTCAGAGGACTTATGACGTCACAAGAAGCACCAATAACGCCTCTTTTTGAGTGTTTCACCAAATTGGAGAGTTTTAGATTCGGGATTCTATTTCGGTGGGACAGCGGGAGGAAGAATTTTTTTTACGGAAAAGTCGTACATTAACACAATTTTTATTCGCTTCATAAATTCGAGAATCTAGTCGTAAAATCCCGACATTTATGCCCGACCTCTCTTAACTATAATATTTTATAACCGGCGTTTTGACGAATTGGGATTAGGATGCGATTCTAAAAATAAACTTATTTGTTCGGACCAGACCATTTTTTTCGTCTTGAAGAAAAAGTTCATCTCTGATATCGTCTCGACCAATTATAATATTACGGAGTTTCTGGAAATGATATGATACTTTATCGGATCGAATTCTCAGGTCAGTATGGATTGTCCAATAGAGAAGCTCATTTTAAAATTGAAGGACGCTCTTTCGAGAATATTGGAGATGAGTTATTCTATAATATCGGGAAATTTGACCAAGGTTGAATTATATTTGGCAACGTCGCCCAAATATGACAGAAGGTCGAAATATTACGCTCATAACTTCCATTTAGGTAGAGGTGTAGAATATGGTCACCCCTTGGATTTCAATGAAATTTTTACAGCAGCTGAAATACGCAATGAAATCAATAAAAAACTATTTTTTCATATTTTAATATCATTTGAAGTAAGAAACGTCATACGTTTTTTCACGATGAAACCGCGACTAAATTTAATGTTTTTCATTCCTTTCATACCATCTGATATATGGTGTGAAAATTTCATCAAAATCCGCGTGATGACTATATTCTACACCTTCACCAAAGCACTCACTATTCAGGAAAGTTTCGTTTATGTTTGAACAAAGTTGAATCCTAAGTATGGAATAAAAAATTCCTTTCGAAAAATTTCCTCTCAATGTAATCAGTAGATTCTTTGGAAAAGGTGTCGAATATGGTCACCTCTTGGATTCTGATGAAATTTTCAAAGGAGCTGAAATATGCTATGAAATTAATAAAAAACTAATTTTTTCATATTTTCAAATCATTTGGAAAAAAAAACTCCATACGTTTTTTCATTCATTTCATAGCATATAATATAAGCTCCTCTAAAAATTTTATTAAAATCCAAGTAGTGAACAAATTAATGAAAAACATGAAACTTAGCCTTATCCACATTGTTAGAACGGATGGTTCCACATATTTATACCATTTGAATGCGCTCTGTATCGTATTTCTACCAACTGCACAACAGACAACTGATTTAATAAATTGCGATGGTTTCAAATGTATTACATCGAATATTATATAGTTGTATAATTCAAGAAAAAAATCAATTAATTCTAAAAATTTAATCAAAAACCAATAGGTGACCATATTCTACCCCCAAGAAAAATCAACAATAAGAAACTGTTGACTTTCTAATTGTTCCGAAACGAGTAATGTTACTCTCAAATGTGGGCCAATCGAACAATAGAAATACGATAATCTGTAAGTCATCTCTCGCCGTCGATTTATGCGGTCCCGTTCCAAATACGGGGATCGTGACGATAAATCGAAGGTGGCAGATCGTATATCCAGATACCCGTCGAATTTAAAGCTCCTCGAGAGATCGCACCGTCGCTAGAACGGCCGCGTCACGACTGGAAATGTTAACGGGCTGCCGAATCGTGAAACAATGAAACATTATCCGATTGTTCTACACAGACTCGTTAGGTGAAGGAGATTTTTCAGTGAGAACAGGACCGTCTCGGTTTTTCCCCAAATCAGATCTTGAATTAGCTCCCAGAATCCGTTCGAAAATTTGTGAAAACTCAAAGTCTTTAAATCTGCGACGTCGCAATTTTTCACGAGATTTTGGTAATTTTTGTTGGCCCGACAACACTGTTTTATGCAGAGACTAGACGGATTGTTATACTCTATGGTTTATTTCACGTGTAGAATCTATTCTGTGCATCTTTGTCTATGACTAACCAGAACAAAATTTAAGACAAGTGAACTACTCGAGGATGTGGTGAGGCGAATGAGAATAGAGAACAAAATCAAATATGTAAGTTGTTTATGCTCATCTTGCTCCGATATATTCGACGGCCCATCAACATAATTATTTGATTCGATATTAACATTCTTCATTATTCGAAACGTAAACTATGCAGAGGTAAGATTTGTTCTTCGAATTATTTCGATTAGTTCTACATCATGTTGAAAATTCAACCCATAATCCATTCGAAAATTTGTGAAGAGTCACAGTCTTTAAATCTGCGACGTCACAATTTTTCACGAGATTTTGGTAATTTTTGTTGATCCGACAACACTGTTTTATGCAGAGACTAGACGGATTGTTATACTCTATGGTTTATGCCACGTGTAGAATCTATTCTGTGCATCTTTGTCTATGACTAACCAAAACAAAATTCAGGTAACGGAATGTTTGATTGTTCGGATATTTCCCTTTCGAAAAAAAAAAGTTTTCCGAAATTTTGCAGTGAAAATTTGTTACAAGTGAACTACTTGAGGATGTGGTGAAACGAATGAGAATAGAGAACAACATCAAATATGTAAGTTGTCTATGCTCATCTTGCTCCGATATATTCGACGGGCCATCAACATAATTATTTGATTCGATATTAACATTCTTCAATATTCGAAACATAAACTATGAAGAGGTGAGATTTGTTCTTCGAATGATTCCGATTAGTTCTACATCATGTTGAAAATTCAACCCATAATCCGTTCGAAAATTTGTGAAGAGTCACAGTCTTTAAATCTGCGACGTCACAATTTTTCACGAGATTTTGGTAATTTTTGTTGATCCGACAACACTGTTTTATGCAGAGACTAGACGGATTGTTATACTCTATGGTTTATGCCACGTGTAGAATCTATTCTGTGCATCTTTGTCTATGACTAACCAAAACAAAATTCAGGTAACGGAATGTTTGATTGTTCGGATATTTCCCTTTCGAAAAAAAAAAGTTTTCCGAAATTTTGCAGTGAAAATTTGTTACAAGTGAACTACTTGAGGATGTGGTGAAACGAATGAGAATAGAGAACAACATCAAATATGTAAGTTGTCTATGCTCATCTTGCTCCGATATATTCGACGGGCCATTAACATAATTATTTGATTCGATATTAACATTCTTCAATATTCGAAACATAAACTATGAAGAGGTGAGATTTGTTCTTCGAATGATTCCGATTAGTTCTACATCATGTTGAAAATTCAACCCATAATCCGTTCGAAAATTTGTGAAGAGTCACAGTCTTTAAATCTGCGACGTCACAATTTTTCACGAGATTTTGGTAATTTTTGTTGATCCGACAACACTGTTTTATGCAGAGACTAGACGGATTGTTATACTCTATGGTTTATGTCACGTGTAGAATCTATTCTGTGCATCATTGTCTATGACTAACCAAAACAAAATTCAACTAACGGAATGTTTGATTGTTCGGATATTTCCCTTTCGAAAAAGAAAAGTTTTCCGAAATTTTGCAGTGAAAATTTGTTACAAGTGAACTACTCGAGGATGTGGTGAAACGAATGAGAATAGAGAACAACATCAAATATGTAAGTTGTCTATGCTCATCTTGCTCCGATATATTCGACGGGCCATTAACATAATTATTTGATTCGATATTAACATTCTTCAATATTCGAAACATAAACTATGAAGAGGTGAGATTTGTTCTTCGAATGATTCCGATTAGTTCTACATCATGTTGAAAATTCAACCCATAATCCGTTCGAAAATTTGTGAAGAGTCACAGTCTTTAAATCTGCGACGTCACAATTTTTCACGAGATTTTGGTAATTTTTGTTGATCCGACAACACTGTTTTATGCAGAGACTAGACGGATTGTTATACTCTATGGTTTATGTCACGTGTAGAATCTATTCTGTGCATCATTGTCTATGACTAACCAAAACAAAATTCAACTAACGGAATGTTTGATTGTTCGGATATTTCCCTTTCGAAAAAAAAAAGTTTTCCGAAATTTTGCAGTGAAAATTTGTTACAAGTGAACTACTTGAGGATGTGGTGAAACGAATGAGAATGGAGAACAACATCAGATATGTAAGTTGTTTATGCTCATCTTGCTCTGATATATTCGACGGGTCATCAACATAATTATTTGATTCGTTATTAACATTCTTCAATATTCGAAACGTAAACTATGAAGAGGTGAGATTTGTTCTTTGAATGATTCCGATTAGTTCTACATCATGTTGAAAATTCAACCCATAATCCGTTCGAAAATTTGTGAAGAGTCAGTCTTTAAATCTGCGATGTCACAATTTTTCACGAGATTTTGGTAATTTTTGATGATCCGACAACACTGGTTTATGCAGAGACTAGACGGATTGTTATACTCTATGGTTTATGTCACGTGTAGAATCTATTCTGTGCATCTTTGTCTATGACTAACCAAAACAAAATTCAATTGACGGAATGTTTGATTGTTCGAATATTTCCCTTTCGAAAAAGAAAAGTTTTCCGAAATTTTGCAGTGAAAATTTGTTACAAGTGAACTACTTGAGGATGTGGTGAAACGAATGAGAATAGAGAACAACATCACATATGTAAGTTGTCTATGCTCATCTTGCTCCGATATATTCGACGGGCCATCAACATAATTATTTGATTCGATATTAACATTCTTCATTATTCGAAACGTAAACTATGCAGAGGTAAGATTTGTTCTTCGAATAATTCTGATTAGTTCTACATCATGTTGAAAATTCAACCCATAATCCATTCGAAAATTTGTGAAGAGTCACAGTCTTTAAATCTGCGACGTCACAATTTTTCACGAGATTTTGGTAATTTTTGTTGATCCGACAACACTGTTTTATGCAGAGACTAGACGGATTGTTATACCCTATGGTTTATGTCACGTGTAGAATCTATTCTGTGCATCTTTGTCTATGACTAACCAAAACAAAATTCAGGTAACGGAATGTTTGATTGTTCGGATATTTCCCTTTCGAAAAAAAAAAGTTTTCCGAAATTTTGCAGTGAAAATTTGTTACAAGTGAACTACTTGAGGATGTGGTGAAACGAATGAGAATAGGGAACAACATCAAATATGTAAGTTGTTTATGCTCATCTTGCTCCGATATATTCGACGGGCCATTAACATAATTATTTGATTCGATATTAACATTCTTCAATATTCGAAACATAAACTATGAAGAGGTGAGATTTGTTCTTCGAATGATTCCGATTAGTTCTACATCATGTTGAAAATTCAACCCATAATCCATTCGAAAATTTGTGAAGAGTCACAGTCTTTAAATCTGCGACGTCACAATTTTTCACGAGATTTTGGTAATTTTTGTTGATCCGACAACACTGTTTTATGCAGAGACTAGACGGATTGTTATACCCTATGGTTTATGTCACGTGTAGAATCTATTCTGTGCATCTTTGTCTATGACTAACTAGAACAAAATTCAATTAACGGAATGTTTGATTGTTCGAATATTTCTATTTCGAAAAAGAAAAGTTTTCCGAAATTTTGCAGTGAAAATTTGTTAGAAGTGAACTTCTCGAGGATGTGCGAATTTTTCTTGATACGAATGAGAATAGTGAACAACATCAAATATCAAGTTGTTTATGCTCATCTTGAAATTCTAAAGTGATATTTCAAGCAGTTCAGTTAGCTCTGATTACTGTAAGATTTGTTCTTCGAATCGTTTAACCTCAACATTAATCAAAACCAACAGAGAAGCAGTAGAGTACTGTTTTATCGACATGAAACGATTGAATAAATACACAAATAGGAACGTCTTCTGCTATTATTACAGCTTTCTGATGGTAATGAACACCAGCCCGAGCAGTGGATGAACACGATGCCTACAGGTATTCGGCACATAACTCAAAATTTACCCATTGGCAAGTTAATTTCAATTTAAATTGGTTTATTCAGTTCTGTCTTCCGGGCCCTTACGTACCAACATGAATATAACCTATAAAAATTTGAAGTACATAGAAGGGATTTAATTGTTCGTTGAGGAACTAATGTTTTATGGGTTTGTTTATGTTTTATGTTCGCATTCACAATAGAAAAAAAGTTTTGCAACGACTCCTGCAGGCTGAACTCGAGCAATAATTCATCTTCCTCTTAAGCTTGTGGCTGGATTGTAATTCTATCAAAACAAATTAAAGATACGTCTAAAAAGTTTCCCGCTTCGGGTTAACTAGTTTGGGAAAACTCGGTCTGTTTGTCTGTTACGACCTTTCCTCATGCGAAACGCTTTGGCAGGCAGCACCTGTAAGTAATCAATTCTACCAACTTATGATTAAAACAAGGTAAAGTCATTATAACTTGGCTAGGTGCTCGAAGGTTGGAAAACTTCAATAGTCAACATTTAAAACGGGTGTTTCGAAATATAACCTATGATATTTGAAGGGAAGAAAGATGAATACAACTGTCAACTGATCCGTGTACATGGACCATAGAATTATCGTCTATTCTGCTTTTTATAATTAGTGAGAAGGAGTGATACAACGAAAAATCAATACGAAATTGCCGGAATCTGATTCTGGGGACGGGCGATAAGCTGAAACTCCGTAATTTCTTCTCATCGAACCGAAGATAACAGTGTATACTATCCGAAACTCGTAATACCCGGCTTCGAACTCTTTTGGATGATAAATCATAGAGATAATTATTTCGACTGTGCTTATCGGCGGCGCTCCGAAGTCTCGTGGAGGGGGCAGATGGGGGTGGTCGTCGGCTGCGCTCCGTTCAGGATCAAGAAGGCAAAAGGATTACGCTCCTGCAACCTGTAACAACGTCGCTAGCAGCTTTCAGCGACGCTCGGCCAAAAGCTCGACGGATACCGTGGCGCGCGTACGTTCCACCGACGAAACTCTGTGCGCGTTCGGAAAATTCGGGAGTAAACGGGGTGCGTTCGGAAACATGTGCTTTAGGTGTGATTCCTGTCAGATACTTTAGCGGGTTTCTATGATGAGTCGTAGGAGAGTGCGGGGTTTTAAGAGGACCGCGGTCGATGACTCCGGAGGTGAGTTCGTAGAATTTTCTTGTTTTTCCTGCGATTCGGGCTCGGTTGGAGCGATTCGAAATTTTTATGAGAGGACACAGAGAAAATGGTTTCATGTAATGGGAAAGAATCGAAATGGCTATCTACCGGATTTTATTTTGGATATGAAAATTAAAGACCTACGTTCGTCTAATTGTGGTTTTTATATTGGAAGTAGGAAATTTGACAACTTTCACCATATATTCTTGGGTCATTAAGAAAATGTTAGAAAGTGAGACGTGATATGCTTTTCTTCGCTTACAGATTTTTCTCAAGTTAGTAATGAAGACAAAAATTTTCTTCACATGGGTTAATTTATGTTGTGTGGAAGAGTCAGTTGTCTGAAGCGTCCATCTCGACGTTCTGTGGTGCGCCTCGCCTTATTTAATCTCACAAACGGAATGTTTACGGAAAATAATTGGTGAATAGAAACATATTTTGTTCCCATAATCGCACTCCCAATTAACGAAACCGTCCGTATCTTGTTTTGGCGCTCTTTCGACGATAACAATTAACGAAAATACCTTCTTCGGAATCGCTTTCGCCAAGATTTTTCCGCGATAACCGAAGGCGGATACATAAGATGTCCTCTTATCCAGCTCGAAAGCTGCATGGGAAGACCTCACGCACAAAGTTCACGTTTTATCTTATTTACGCCGCAGTATTTGTCCGTGTAATCGAGGATGTAATCCGTGTATCGGCCTGGTGGAATCACGATAGAATCCTGTGTATCGTTCTTCGCTGAGAGGCACGAGGGAGGTCGGGTTTCCTCCCCTGTTTACTGTCTTGGTCAGTTCTGCAGAAATACGAGCTATTAATAATCGATCGGGGTGTTAAGGGATGATCGGCGTGGACGTTCGGGTGGGTTTAAGCTCGACGGGAACATATGGGAATTCCCGCCACGCTCGGACACATTGGAAATGGGAAAATAATCTTCTATCGTAAGCCCCTGGTTGTTAACAGAAACAGGTCTAACTCTTTATGTATGTGTCGAATTACATCAGAAATAGAGGAAATGCCATTTCGATTAGGCGTATGAAGCAGACAGGCATGAATATTCGAAAAGTTCATCGAGAATATACACAGGGTGTTCCAAAATTGGAGGTACAGGGTGTTTCACGTAAGCGGGTCACTGAATTTTGTGACTTATCCTTTGAGCAAAATTGAAGGGTGACACAGTAATATGATAGTATATTTTTAAGGGCTATCCAATTATCGGAAAATTTATCGAACCATAGAAAAAATATTGAAGGAAAACCGTTTTTTTTTTGGCAAATTTGACTGGTTTTCAAAATAAGGAGGTCAATAGACCATTTCTCATCAATTGTTCCTCCATTTGAACTTTCGGTTTTCTAGAAAACTTAAAATTTTTCCTTGCAAAATATACTTCATTATATTTTCCCATATTTTTTGAATGCTCAATCGATTCTGAATCCGAATATATAAATATAATGGTGATTTTATATCCATTTCGTGCAATTCCATTCAAAATCAGCATTAGGAAATTCAGATTCCATATTCGGAAGAAATATCTATGTTGTCTGTGGTCCAATAAATATTTGATTGTCAAAACTAAAATTTTTTATTCTTGATTATAACAGAAGCGAAAATATGAAGCCTGAATTTTCATTCAATGCTCTCAATATGTTTACTATTCAAAAAAGATTTTTTGAAATTTTTTATTACAAACAACAAAAATATTTATCAAAAGCAACAAAAATGCTATTCACTGAAACTGTTGAAAGTGCCTGCCTCTCACTTCTTCGCACATTCTGAGACAACCCCAACTTTCTTCAAGGACTAAACATGTTGAGAGCATTGAATGAAAACTCAGGCTTCATATTTTCGCTTCTATTATACTCGAGAATAAAAACTTCAAATTTTGACAAACAAATATTGATTGAACCACAGACAACATGAATATATTTTCCGAATATGGAATCTGAATTTCCTCAGGTTGATTTTGAATGGGATTGCATGAAATAAATATGAAACCACCATTATATTTACATATTCAAATTCAGAATCGATTGAATATTCAGAAAATATGGGAAAATTTTTTAAAGTATATTTTGCAAGAAAAAATTTCCGTTTTCTAGAAAACCGGAAGTCCAAATGAAGAAACAATTGGTGATGAATTGTCTTTGAAACTCCTTATTTCGAAAACCTGTCGAATTTGAAAAAAAAATTTTTTGTTTGGAAAAACGAATTTTCCTCAATTTCTCTTCATGCCTCGGATCGATATTTTTCCTATAAAATATTTGGATAGCCCTTGAGAAATACTATCATATTGATGGGTAATTTTTCAACTTTGTTCAAAGGATAAGTCACAAAATTCAGTGACCCGCTTACGTGAAACACCCTGTACCTCCAATTTAGGAACACCCTGTATATATTCTCGATGAACTTTTCGAATATTTATGCCTGTCTGCTTCATACACCTAACCGAAATGGCATTTCCTCTATTTCTGATGTAATTCGACACATAAATAAAGATGTGAAACGAATTTTTGAGCGCTATATCATTTCGTCACGATGTCTGTATTTTTCGAATTTTGAGCCGAAAATGGTCTCAATCGACTATGTTCGACTCACTGATGACGAATCCGTCGGAAAATTCGAGTCTGTCCGTCCGGCCGTAAGCACGATAACTCTCGAACGGAACAACCTAGAGATTTGAAATTTTCAGTGTGGGTTCAGTTCCCGAATGCCTCGGTTAAGTTTCCACCAGGGGTTCCGTAAATATGGCCGTTCAAAGTTTTGTTCCCCTGATTACTTGAAAACTACAGATTTGATTGAGATGAAATTTTGCCCTCAAATGGAAAATGAGGTGTTCAAGCTACATGTGAAATTTTGTCCAGATCGCATGACCAGAACCATAGAAACCATAGAAAATTGTAACTTTTGAACGGAAACGCCTAGGGACTTGAAATTTTCAGGATAGGTGTGGATCTCGAATGTCGTGATCGCGTTTATCTATGAGCAAAATTATACTAGGGGTTCCGTAAATAAGGTCGTTTGAAATTTAGTTTTCTTGATAATTTCAAAACAACAGATTCGATCGTGACGAAATTTTGTATACTAATGGAGAATGATATATTCAAGCTACATTTCTCCAGATCACATGGCCAGAACCATAGAAACCATAGAAAATCATAACTTTCGAACGGAAAGGCCTAGGGACTTGAAATTTTCAGGATAGGTGTGGATCTGAAATGTCGCGTTCACATTTCAATTGAGCAGAATTATACTAGGGGTTCCGTAAATACGGTCGTTTGAAATTTTGGTTTCTCGATAATTTCGAAACTACGGATTCGATCGAGATGAAATTTTGTATTTTAATCGAGAATGATATATTAAAACAATATTTTGTCCAGATCGCATGACCAGAACCATAGAAACCATAGAAAATTGTAACTTTTGAACGGAAAGGCCTAGGAACTTGAAATTTTCAGGGTGGGTTTGGATCGCGAATATCGCGGCCACGTTCATCAATGAGCAAAATTAGACTAGGGGTTCCGTAAATATGGCTGTTCAAAATATTTTTTTCCTGATAATTTCGAAACTACTGATTGGATTGGGATGTAATTTTTCACCTAGCTTAGGAATAATGTATTCAAACTACGTGCAAAATTTTGTCCAGATCGCACCACCAAGACCATAGATACTGTAGAAAATTCTAGCGAATTATCGAAAAAAAATTGATCACCTAAAGCACTGACATGAAGTTGGGAGTTTCGCCTAAGTTTCAGAATTTTTGTGACAGCTGTCGAAAATTCCTTCAATTGATTTCTAAAACTGGAAAATGCGAATCCACCTACAAGGTGGATGTACGAGCGCTCAAAAGCTCCTGCCTTCACGGCAGTGCTTTTCGTAAGTTTTTCGAGATATTCAGGTGAAATTGGACGAGGATCTTTATGATATGATCATTATTCGTGAACATCTACAGGGTGATATTTTCGTCTTCGTTTACATCTCAAAATTTAGGAACACCCTGTATTTGTACCATGATGTTACTTGCAAGTGCATTTTTTCCCGATTTTACGTTCATGGGAAAATCCCGTTTTTATTGCCTCTTATGTGAGCTTTGTACACTACGTGTTTCGTAATAAAGAGATTACACTTTTGATTTTATGGTTATTCTATAAAAACACTGGCCATTAGTTTGAACCGGAGGAAGAGAGAGAGGATTGGGTATTTCTTCTTTTGGTTTAGTTAATTCTTGTAGAAACTGACGTTTGAAGCTCGGAATACGACTATCTAGTTTGTTTATTAAACAGCATATTCCTGTAAATAGTCACGCATATTCCGGTTTTCGTCAAAGTATTATTTTCCTGTTGAAATGAGACACTGCAGTTTGTTTGCATCAACTTATGTAAAGCTTGTTATTTCTAGAGCAATAAAACGACCGGAATTGTCACGTAAAATCAACAAATATTCCTGCTGTTGCATCTATACGGGGAGTTCCCTGTAGAATTAACCGAATTCCTGTTGTATATCCCGGAAAATTTCTTTGAGTGTGGTAGGTAGAAATTTTAAATCTGAAGATTTTTCGCCACTACAGGACCTTAATGAAAGGTAATTATCTCCCATATATCAATCAGTCTTGAATAAATTTGAAAGTGAAAGTGATGGAAACTGAAGTGAACTTTTAATGAATGTTCATCATCGGAAATAATGAATGCTCAAAACTGGAAATAACTCGATTTCCGCGCGGAGTGGGCGTGAAAAACAAAAATCCCGGGTTTCCGCGGAAAACGGAGTCGACATGGAATCAGCGTCGAAACATCGAGTAATATTTCACATTGTTATTCGAGAGTGAAAATGACGAGGCGGCGTGCCACGCTCCGCCGATTCCTCGCCCTCCAGATGATTGACGATTTGCAAATAAATCCCCCCTTTCCGATGAATATACATTTGATTAAAGCGAGTTTTTCGGCTTTGAACAATTCAGCGCAAGGCACACGGTCGGAATTGGATGCGTGTGTTTCGTCCCAGAGATACTGGTTGGGCGAAAGTTTGAGAACCGCAGTTCTTCAGAAATATTCATCGTCGAAAAACGTGATTACGAAATGAATTTTTCTAATTACGGGATGTTATTTTTTTTCCTTCGCCGGTTTTGCTTCGAAACGACTGGTAAAGTTGATTTTTCGAATATGACCCACTTTCCCGTTTCGACCTTCGTAGACATTGTATTTTTTAAATTAATCTCTTGTTCATTCCCAATTGCCGAATTAGGCGTGCTAATTTTAATGATAATATTGAAGTTTTCAAAGTTCGAAGACTACTATAGGACCTCAATGAAAGGCAACCATCGGACATAGGTAAAACAAAAAGCTACACTCAAAGAAAATTTCCAGGATATTCAACAGGAATTCGGTTACTTATAGGAAATTCCCCCTACATATAAGTTACAGCAGGAATATTTGTTGATTTTACGTGACAATTCCGGTCGTTTAATTCCTCAAGAAATAACAAGTTTTACATTAGTTGATGCAACCAAACTGCAGTTCATTCCATCCGGAAAATAAAACTGTGACGAAAACTGGAATATGCGTGACTATTTACAGGAATTTCCTATTCAATAAACAAACTAGATCGGTGTATTCCAAGCTTCAAACTTCAGTTTCTACAAGAATTTCCAGTAATGAACACTAAACTCAAACTGGAATTACTTTACTAATAACGGAACTGTAATATCGATTTAACCAGAATTTTCCATTGAATTGAAGAATTATCATTTATATATAACAGTACTAGTTAGTTGTATTCGAAGCTTATAACCTGAGATTTTACATGAATTTTCTGTAGTAATGCATTATATCTAAAGATAAAGAGTGACTTCGCGAATAGGTGTCTGAAATGAGGAAAATTTATTGTTATGGAAATCGAAACATGGTTATGTTTCTCAACGTTACAAGAAACTTAAAATAAAATAAAATTCAAATGATATCACCAAAAATTCAAGTACATTCAAACATCTTAGTCAATTCAGTAAATTCGATCAATTTATAAATTATTGTAATATTATATTTTCAAAGAGGGTTCAGGTTATTTGAAAATAAGAAAAATATGAATTTGTTCAAATGATTAATTTTAAATAGTTGAGTTTAGTTTAGTATGTTTATGAAGTATATCAGAATAATGATTATATATATGCGGTCTTCTCTTGTTGTGATAACAATAGTTGCGTTAAAACAACAGGAATTCATTTAACCGTTAATTCCCGGGATTTGTTTTTACAGTGCAGATTCGGTCGATTATTGTTCGAACACCAGTACAGGACCTCAATGGAAGGCAACCATCTCCCATAGATGAAACAGAAAGCTTCAGTCTCGAATAAATTGAGGTTAATGATTCTTCAATAAAAAATGAAAAAAAACCATCCTAGATCCTTTTTGATGGAAATAAGACGGAACTTTACGTAATTCCAGTTAATATCTCAATGCTTGGACATCTTGTGAATCAGCAGGGCCGTATCTAGGTACTATTGCGCCTGTGGCAATAAATTAGACAGCGCCCCCCCATTTCATCAATCATATTTTCTTATAGTATTTTTTTTCATAATGCTAGTCATATATTTCCGTAAGAAATTTAAAATAATGCACATTTTTATGGAAAATTTTTTTCATTGAAAACATTGAAATACACATTTTGAATGAAATGCATAAAAATAAAACAAATTCTGAAAAAACAAAATGAAATATTCATATTTATGTAATAAATACGAACATTTATCTTGAAAGATATAAATTCTTCACTTAAAATTTAAAAATACATTGCAAACGTGAAATAAAAATTTTTTGTTAAGTTGACTAGAAAACAATAATCGATAATCACAATCTCTGTGAAAAAAAAAAACCGCAAACTTAGCATACAAATTCTATTTTATAACCATTTGAAATGTACTAATAGTTTCGTACAGGGCCGGATTTTATAATATTCAAGAAGTCCATACGTTAAGTATAAAAAATCACTATAATAATCTTTGTCAGATGAGATTGAAGATTCAATGAAAACTATAAAAAGTAACACTAAAATTTTAGTTTTATTAGATTTCATTCAAAAAAAGCTCTGAGGAGTGAGAACTCAAGTTTGAAAATATTTTCCGCAATGAACCAAACATATTTCTTCTAGAATTGAAAGGAACAATATTATTATGTTAAAATACGAATAATTGAATATATCCGATGCCAGAATAATGTCATAAAAAATACCAAATACATAGTACAACTCACCTTCAATAGCACAATTTATGATGCTCGAATCCAAAAGCACAATGGCACAAAAAAGCCAGAATATAAAAAAAACTCAGAACTTATAACACTTCAAATCTGGATACACAGTAAACGAACATTAAAATTTAATTTTTTTGCTCTTCTCTTCACAATTGAAAGAAATCAATATTTATGTAGAATAGAATAAGATTCCCCATTTTTTCTCCCACTTCTTGAGCTCAAAACTCTGATTGGTGAATTTTTGGCAATACAAATCGTTTTTGAAATACCACAGATGTGGCCTAAAAAACTAAACAAATCGATCATTATGAACCATATCATCAAAGAAGCCGCCCTTCTTCAAAACAAGCTGAATGCGATAAGAGATGTAGTGAAATCAACTAATAAAAGGGCTGTGCTTGGAATCGCATGACGATATTGCCGATTGTAATATTTATAATCAGAGTGCGGCATCTTTGAAAATTTTGTAGGTATAACAATTGGACCATATTTCTCGTATTTCTGATCTTATTGCATTCTCATTTTGTACTTTGAATGTCAATGTTTCGAAATGTTGTGATCGAATTACTTACTTACGTAACCGTGTTGTCATATTTCGAATTAATTTTTTTCGCTTGGCCTTTCTATTTTTTCATTTTTGATATTTTTTGGCGCCCCTTCGGACCTTGCGCCCGTGGCGAGTGCCACCCTTGCCATGCCCTAGATACGGCCCTGTAAATAACAACAATTCACGTTTCATAACGAAGAATTCGAATCGCCCATCGATTAATCAAACGTCTGACATATTCTGCAGATTGCGAAAAGCGACTTCCGTGCCGGCGCAACCCCGCCTTAATGAACACCACGTCAATCATTATTCAACTTCAAAGGCGGATAAAATCGGAAACTGTCGCAACAAACATCGAATATGGTAAATTAGAAAAAAAAAAAACGGATGATTGGCGTACAACTAAGTCGGTTTCTTTCCGACTACGGGTCGACGTTAACGTTAACACTCGACCCGGACGGATAACGGGGGTCAAGAATTCACCGATAACTAATCCGGTAAACAAATCCTCATGACTGAGGAAGTGCCTTGTGATGTCACTGGAGCATCTGAATTGTGCACTTTCTAGAAAATGTCACCTATATCGAAGAATCTGTGGTTCGTTTCGGGATCTTTGCTTCGATAGTCTCGCTACAGTTTCAACTCGTGCCAAATCGAAATGATCATATCATTTATTTTTCACCGTACAACATTTTAAAGGGGCTATTGAATTTCAATCAGGGTGTGGGTCGAAATTAAACGAACAGATGGAGGTTGGCGGCGAAAAGCCCCCGGTAGCTCCCGCTAATGACGCTCTTTGATCCGAATTAGGGGGCACAAAGGGATTCGAACGTCAGGTATAATGGATTTATCGGTTGGTGTGAAACAAAAAGTGGCAATCTCTGTCACGAAACATGTCCATTGATTGATGGTTCTGTTGATTTCGTTTTATACGGTTCGGTGAATGTGATTTTTGTTTATTTTAATTAGCGTAGCAAGGGATACTGCTGGTTTGTAATCAACGATGGACTGGTGACAAAAACGTGAAGCTGGTAGCCTCGAGAAGAGAAAATATTCAAAATTAAACAAAAAAAGATGCTGACAAAAGAGAAGACTTAAAACTTTGAATATTAGAGAACTAAACAGACTTTCTGAAAGGGATTTTTCTTTATTGAACTCCTGTTATTAATCTGTAACGAAGTGCTATTCCGATATTCTTTCTCCTTCCTAAAAAAAAATATCCATTGGGATTCAAAATAAATATAATTAACCTCCAAATCATAAATCCATATTTGGGGTTTTCTGATATGTATATTCGATATAAGTAATTCGGGGATTCCATTTCTTGAAGTTTATACAAATGAATTGACAGTACTTTTCACACTGACAGTGAACACAGAAGGCCATTTTGCTACACACAAAAAAATGGATTCTTTTTAATATACTAAATATAATTCGGTGATTCGATCTTCTGAAGTTTATAATGACAATGAAAATTGTAGGCGGTTTTGGTACACAGAAAAAAAATGGGGTTTTCTGATACATATATGTAATTCGTTGGTCACATCTTTTGAGGATTGTAAAAAAAATTGACAGTACTTTTCACACTGACAGTGAACACTGAATGTCCTTTGGCACGCACGAAAAAATTGAGTTTTTTCTGATATACATACTTAATTCGATGATTTCATCTTTTGGAGTTCATAAAAATAAATTGACGATACTTGTCATACTGACAATGAACATTGTAGGCGGTTTCGGTACAAAGAAAAAAAATTTTGAAAAGCACTGCCGTGAAGGCAGGAGCTTTTGAGCGCTCGTACATGCACCTTGTAGGTAGATTCGCATTTTCCAGTTGTAGAAACCAATTGAAGGAATTTTTGACAGCTGTCAAAAAAATTCTGAAACTTAGGCGAAACTCCAGACTTCATGTCAGTGCTTCAACTGATCAATTTTGTTTCGATAATTCGCTAGAATTTTCTACGGTTTCTATGGTCTTGGTGATGCGAGCTGGACAAAATTTCGCATGTAGTTTGAATACATTATTACTCAGCTAGATGCATAATTTCATTCCAATCCGATCAGTAGTTCCGAAACTATCTGGAAAAAAATATTTTGAACGGTCATATTTACGGAACCCCTAGTCTCATTTTGCTTATTGATGAACGTGACCGCGATATTCGCGATCCAAACCCACCCTGAAAATTTCAAGTTCCTAGGCCTTTCCGTTCAAAAGTTACAATTTTCTATGGTTTCTATGGTTCTGGTCATGCGATCTGGACAAAATATTGCTTCAATATATCATTCTCGATTAAAATACAAAATTTCATCTCGATCGAATCCGAAGTTTCGAATTTATCGAGAAAACAAAATTTCAAACGACCGTATTTACGGAACCCCTTGTATAATGTTGCTCATAGATGAACGTGATCACGACATTCGAGATCCACACCTATCCTGAAAATTTCAAGTCCCTAGGCATTTCCGTTCAAAAGTTACAATTTTCTATGGTTTCTATGGTTCTGGTCATGCGATCTGGACAAAATTTCGTATGTAGCTAAAACACCTCATTTTCCATCTGAGTGCAAAATTTCATCTCGATCGAATCTGTAGTTTTCAAGTAATCAGGGGAACAAAACTTTGAACGGCCATATTTACGGAACCCCTGGTGGAATTTGGCCCATTAACGAACTCAACCGAGGCATTCGGGATCTGAACCTACACTGAAAATTTCAAGTCTCTAGGTTGATCCGTTCAAGAGTTATCGTGCTTACGGCCGGACGGACGGACAGACTCGAATTTTCTGACGGATTCGTCATCAGTGAGTCGAACATAGTCGATTGAGACCATTTTCGGCTCAAAATTCGAAAAATACAGACATCGTGACGAAATGATATAGCCCTCGTGTCAGTAGTACGAGCGCTCAAAAATGGGGTTTTCTGATAGATTCGATATATGTGATTCGTTGGTGACATCTTTTGAGGTTTGTAAAAATAAATTGACAGTACTTTTCACACTGTGAGCAATGAATGTCATTTTGGTACACACAAAAAAAAATTGAGTTTTTTCTTGTCTACTATAAATATGATTGACCTCCAAATCAATTTTCATTAAGAAACCGAAATTTTTCAAAAATCGATATTATTTTCGCAATAATCAAAAAATTGGCCTATTATAGATCTTTTCTAACGGAATTTGGGAGAAAAATATCTAATCACGTCGGAATAAAAGTGAGTTTCATCGAGTCACCCAATTTCAGATGAACTGGAATCGATTCGATAGTTCTCGAAAATTTTCCATT
The DNA here is from genome assembly GCA_963966015.1 of Aphidecta obliterata. Lineage (NCBI taxonomy): Eukaryota > Metazoa > Arthropoda > Insecta > Coleoptera > Coccinellidae > Aphidecta > Aphidecta obliterata. Next base: position 36,336,715 of record OZ014430.1, on the reverse strand, counting down.
AAAAATAGATGGAAATTAATCCGTTTCGTCTCAAAAAAGTTCCCGAAAATTATCGGAAACCTACAAAAGTGGTATTCAAAAAATTCAATCCCATTTCAGACCCTGGAATATTCTTCCTTCAAATTTTGAAGCAAAGTTTTCTTTCATTCCAACCGAATAGAATTTGGTTTACAACTTTCTTAAAATCGTCGCAAAACTATACAAGTGGCGTGGTAATGTTGAGAGAGGATCTATTTAATCGAGGAAAATGAATCGAAACAGCATTGAAATGTTTGAGACCTGGATTTTTCCAAGATTCAATCGCGGCCTTCGGCCGCGACCCTGGTAAGGGGCCTTATAGTTTTCACTTAGATAAAATCTGATGAGAAATAGGAATGAGTGATAGAAATTCAACTCGATTATGCTTATTTATTATTATTTATTAATTTCTTTATGTCTAGAAAAAAAAATTTAATTTTTTGTCAAACTGAAATAGTCCTCATTCATCCTTTCCAAATCGACAGTGGCATGTGCTGCGAATTCGAACGATGAAGTCATCAATATTTCATTAGTCGGACCTGAATAAAATTTCGTGGATTTTCGGTTAAAAAAAATTCTACACTGTCTGGGTTGCGTCAATTTGTCCCTTAATAAGCTTATGTATTCCAAAAAAAATTGCGAGCTTATTAATATTCCGCTGAAAAGGACGAGACCAATTTCCATCGATACGTGACGAGGAGAAAACCTCGGTGTACCGTGATGAATCAATTTCGAATCAGTAATTCGACACCGTCCTTTCTTTTTCATAAGGCCGAAACATAAAAGGCAACCGCGTCGTATAAACACACACCTTATAGCCGTGTAATTATTTACTTTGAACTCGCGGTGGAGGCTCGAGATGGACGATCCTGCTGGAGATTGTCTATTATTATGCGTATATGCAATCTGGACAGCTGTATCGGACGTTGGACGGGTCCGTCAATTGGTCGAATCGATAGAGGAATATTCAGTGTTTTCTCGAGGAACCAGCTGATCACCTCTGTCTAAATTTTCCTTCAATGACGATGACAACAGGTCTGAATGCGCCGGTTTAGCTAGTTAATAGGCGATAGATATAGATTGTTCCTGAGTTTTTTTTATTAAAAAAACGTTGTCGTTAGTTGTAAATAGATGTAGGTACGTCATGTGGAAGTTCATGTAAAATCTCATCAGAACATTGAAGGTCGTTTTAGTACACAAAAAAAAATTCACTCTTCTGATATATTCCAGAGGGCCGTATCTAGGGCGTGGCAAGGGTGGCACTTGCCTCGGGCGCAAGGTCCGAAGGGGCGCCAAAAAATATCAGAAATAAAAAAATAGAAATGCCAAGCAAAAAAAATTAATTCGAAATATGACAACACGGTTACGTAAGTAAGTAATTCGATCACAACATTTTGAAACACTGACATTCAAAGTACAAAATGAGAATGCAATAAAGTCAGAAATACGAGAAATATGGTCCAATTGTTATACCTACAAAATTTTCAAAGATGCCGCACTCTGATCATAAATATTACAATCGGCAATATCGTCTTGCGATTCCAAGCACAGCCCTTTTATGAGTTGCTTACACTACATCTCTTATCGCATCCAGCTTGTTTTGAAGGGCGGCTTCTTTGATGATGATTGTTCATAATGATCGATTTGTTTAGATTTTTAGGCACATCTGTGGTATTTTTAAAACGATTTGTATTGCCAAAAATTCACCAATCAGAGTTTTGAGCTCAAGAAGTGGGAGAAAAAATGGGGAATCTTATTCTATTCTACATAAATATTGATTTCTTTCAATTGTGAAAAGAAGAGCAAAAAATTCAAATTTTAATGTTCGTTTAGTGTGTATCCAGATTTGAAGTGTTATAAGTTTTGAATTTTTTTTATATTCTGACTTTTTTATGCCATTGTGCTTTTGGATTCGGGCATTATAAATTGTATTGAAGGTGAGTTGAACTAAGTATTTGTTATTTTTTATGTCATTATTCTGGCATCGGATATATTCAATTATTCGTATTTCAACATAATAATATTGTTCCTTTCAATTCAAGAAGAAATATGTTTGGTTCATTGCGGAAAATATTTTCAAACTTGAGTTCTCACTCCTCAGAGCGTCTTTTTTTGAATGAAATCTAATAAAACTCAAATTTTAGTGTTACTTTTCATAGTTTTCATTGAATCTTCAATCTCATCTGGCAAAGATTATTCTAGTGATTTTTTTATTCTTAACGTATGGACTTCTTGAATATTGTAACATCGGGCTTTGTACGAAACTATTAGTACGTGTTTCAAAGGGTTATAAAATAGTATTTGTATGCTAAGTTTGCGGTTTTTTTTTGCAGATATTGTGATAATCGATTATTGTTTTCTGGTCAACTTAACAAAAAATTTTTATTTTACGTTTGCAGTATGTATTTTTGAATTTCAAGTTGAAGAATTTATATTTTTTAAGATAAATGTTCGTATTCATTACATAAATATGAATATTTCATTTTGTTTTTTCAGAATTTGTTTTATTTTTATGCATTTCATTCAAAATGTGTATTTCAATGTTTTTAATGAAAAAAATTTTCCATAAAAATGTGCATTATTTTAAATTCCTTACGGAAATATATGACTAGCATCATGAAGGCGCAATAGTACCCAGATACGGCCCTGATATTCCATATAATTCGATGGTTACATTCTTTGAAGTTCATAGAAAAAAAATTGAGTACTTGCACACTGACATTGAACACTGAAAGTCGTATTGGTACACAGAAAAAAATTGGGGTTTTTGATATATTCGATATACATTGAGTTATTTTCTGATACACTGAATATAAATCCGTGATTCCATCTTTTGAAGTTCATAAAAATAAATTGACAGTACTTGTCACTCTGACAGCGAACATTGAAGGTCATTTTGGTAAACAGAAGGGAAATTAAGTTTTTCTGATATATTCGATATAATTCGGTGGTTCCATATTTTGTGGTTCATGAAATTACATACTTTGACAGTACATACTTGTCATACTGAAAGTGAACACCGAAGTCTGTTTTGATACAAAAAAAATTGAGTTTTTTTCTAATACACTGAATTTAAGTCGGTGATTCCATCTTTTGGAGTTTATAAAATTAAATTACAGTACCTCTCAAACTATCAGTGAACACTGAATTCGTTTTGGTACACTGAAAAAAATTAGGTTTTCTGATATATACAATATAATTAGGTGATTCCATATTTTGCAGTTTATGATAAATAAATTGACAGTACACTGAACGCCTTTGGGAACACAGAAACCCGTCAGTGGATTTCAATATTTTGATATACAGTGTGTAGGTAAATGAATACGAAGGACTTTGTCACTTGATCAAAGCTAATATATTTTCTTATATTATTTTTTTTTCATAATGCCAATCATATATCTCCGTAAGAGTTCCAAAATAATACACATTTATATGGAAAATTTTTTTCATTAAAAACATTGAAATACACATTTCTAATGAAATGCATAAAAATAAAACAAATTCTGAAAAAACAAAATGAAATATTCATATTTATATAATAAATACGAACATTTTTTATCTCAAAAAATATAAATTCTTCAACTTAAAATTTAAAAATACATACTGCAAACGCAAAATAAAAATTTTTTGGTAAGTTGACTAGAAAACAATAATCGATAATCACAATTTCTGCGAAAAAAAACCGCAAACTTAGCATACAAATACTATTTCATAACCATTTGAAACACGTACTAATAGTTTCGTACAGGGCCCGATGTTACAATATTCAAGAAGTCCATACGTTAAGTATAAAAAAATCACTATAATAATCTTTGTCAGATGAGATTGAAGATTCAATGAAAACCATGAAAAGAAACACTAAAATTTGAGTTTTATTAGATTTCAAAAAAAGTCGCTCTGAGAAGTGAGAACTCAAGTTTGAAAATCCATATTTTCCGCAATGAACCGAACATATTTCTTCTTGAATTAAAAGGAACAATATAATTATGTTAAAATACGAATAATTGAATATATCCAATGCCAGAATAATATCATAAAAAATAACAAATACTTAGTACAACTCACCTTCAATAGCACAATTTATGATGCTCGAATCCAAAAGCACAATGGCACAAAAAAGTCAGAATTTAAAAAAAAACTCAAAACTTATAAGACTTCAAATCTAAACGAACATTAAAATTTAAATTTTTTGCTCGTCCCTTCACAATAGAAAGAAATCAATATTTATGTAGAATAGAATAAGATTCCCCAATTTTTCTCCCACTTCTTGAGCTCAAAACTCTGATTGGTGAATTTTTGGCAATACAAATCGTTTTCGAAATACCACAGATGTGGCCTAAAAATCTAAACAAATCGATCATTATGAACCATATCATCAAAGAAGCCGCCCTTCAAAACAAGCTGGATGCGATAAGGGTTGATGTAGTGTAAGCAACTCATAAAAGGGCTGTGCTGGGAATCGCATGACGATATTGCCGACAGTAATATTTATGATCAGAGTGCAGTATCTTTGAAAATTGTTTATAACAATTGGACCATATTCCTCGTATTTCTGACCTAATTGCATTCTCATTCTGTTTCTTGAATGTCAATGTTTCGAAATGTTGTGATCGAATTAATTACTTACGTAACCGTGTTGTCATCTTTCGAATTAATTTTTTTTTGCTTGGCGCTTCTTTTTTTTTATTTTTGATATTTTTTGGCGCCCCTTCGGACCTTGCGCCCGTGACGAGTGCCACCCTTGCCACGCCCTAGATACGGCCCTGATCCCAAGAACCAGCCTCTATAAGGGGTTGACTAGTTGTCGGTTTTTATTTTCTCTACGGGTTCTGAAATCGAATAAACAAATTTATGAAAATAATTCAAACAGAAATTGAGGATATAGGCATTATATTTCGGACGTTCCCGTATCACATCTGTCATATTCGTTCGACGTTGCCAGATATAAGTTAATCTTGACGTAGTACGAATGGAAAGATTTCCGTTAACAGTTGGACTGTTAACTGTTACATCCAACTGATCTCCACTTCTAAGATGTACCAACTTCAATTAGCCTCGTACCTCAATCGAACATCTCGCGCTCGCCGACATTTATCGTGCGTAATTTGTACCTATCGTGCGGAATTTCAGCGTATCGCAATATCAATAAAACGTACGAACGACCAATTAAGGAGGTTCCGAAGAACGTTCATATTCCCCCTTTCGGATCCGCCGATCGTAAATCCGGCGTTTATCTGCGGAATCGGAGAAACCCGAGGTACGCTAAACGACCCATTGTGGCGTATCGAGATCTTCGGCATCTGCGTGCCGAAATGTTAATCGAGGAGGCGCGATCTTTTTTTCGGAGGAGTGTCTCGTTTTTTGACCTTTGACTCTAAGGGTGGTGGAATATTTGAATTTAAAATACGAAACCAGGATTATTTTTTCAACCGATGATTTCGAAACTTCAGAGGCCACTACAGGACCTCAATCAAAGGCAGATGAAACAGAAAGTTTCAGTCCTGAATGAAATTCAATCATACGATTTTGTTAGAGAAAAACAAACATGTATGTATATCGAATTATGTGAGTTCTGATGGATCCCAGCTGGAAATATAAATAGAACCTCAATTTCAAATTTGTGCAAAATTCAGACATGTTTCGGGTTGTCGTTGTGAACATCTTCGTTCCAACGTCTCCCCCATGTTCTATCTTGTTGGAAAAAAAGGAGAGCCTGGAAAAATCTGGTACCTCGTAAAACACGCGTTTATGGACGTTGTTCGACACAGCGTCTATAAAATAAGTTCATGGGCATTATAGTCTGGTAGATCTTGTAGAACATGGACCGTGAAGATGGAAAGAAAGCGAATCGCCTTATGGGTTGTGTTGTTCTCATTGTCGAACAAGTGCTGAGAGTTCTAGAAGAAAAAATTACGAAAAGCACTGCCGTGAAGTCAGGAGCTTTTGAGCGCAGTTTCCAGTTTTAGTAATCAATTGAAGGAATTTTCGACAGCTGTCACAGAAATTCTGAAACTTAGGCGAAACTCCAGACTTCATGTCACTGCTTTAGGTGACCAATTTTTTTTCGATAATTCGCTAGAATTTTCTACGGTATCTATGGTCTTGGTGATGCGATCTGGACAAAATTCGGCACGTAGTTTGAATACATCATTCCTAAGCTAGGTGCGAAATTTCATCCCAATCCAATCAGTAGTTTCGAAATTATCAGGAAAAAAATATTTTGAACAGCCATATTTACGCAACCCCTGGTCTAATTTTGCTCATTGATGAACGTGGCCGCCATATTCGCGATCCAAACCCACCCTGAAAATTTCAAGTTCCTAGGCCTTTCCGTTCAAAAGTTACAATTTTCTATGGTTTCTATGGTTCTGGTCATGCGATCTGGACAAAATATTGTTTTAATATATCATTCTCGATTAAAATACAAAATTTCATCTCGATCGAATCCGTAGTTTCGAAATTATCGAGAAACCAAAATTTCAAACGACCGTATTTACGGAACCCCTAGTATAATTTTGCTCATTGATAAACGTGAACGCGACATTTCAGATCCACACCTATCCTGAAAATTTCAAGTCCCTAGGCCTTTCCGTTCGGAAGTTATGATTTTCTATGGTTTCTATGGTTCTGGTCATGTGATCTGGAGATATGTAGCTCGAATATATAATTCTCCATTAGTATACAAAATTTCGCCATGATCGAATCTGTAGTTTTGAAATTATCAAGAAAACTGAATTTCAAACGACCATATTTACGGAACCCCTGGTATAATTTTGCTCATAGATGAACGTGATCACGACATTCGAGATCCACATCTATCCTGAAAATTTCAAGTCCCTAGGCGTTTCGGTTCAAAAGTTACAATTTTCTATGGTTTCTATGGTTCTGGTCATGCGATCTGGACAAAATTCCACATGTAGCTTGAACACCTCATTCTCCATTTGAGTGCAAAATTTCGTCTCGATCAAATCTGTAGTTTTCAAGTAATCAGGGGAACAAAACTTTGAACGGCCATATTTACGGAACCCCTGGTAGAATTTGGCCCATTAATGAACTCAATCGAGGCATTCGGAAACTGAACCCACACTGAAAATTTCAAGTCTCTAGGTTGTTCCGTTCGAGAGTTATCGTACTTACGGCCGGACGGACGAATTTTACGACGGATTCGTCATCAGTGAGTCGAACTTAGTCGATTGAGACCATTTTCGGCTCAAAATTCGAAAAATACAGACATCGTGACGAAATGTAAGTAGTACGAGCGCTCCAAAAGTTCCACGACGCCCTAACAATGTGAAAATTCATTGAATTTTTTTTTTTTTCGAAGAACTTTCCCGAAGTGAGTTACCAAAGACATGTTTCTGTTTTAGCGCTTCTGAAAGCGCGCCAGTATTAGACGTTACAAGTTCTGACCAATCGCCGAGATAATCCAGCTTTACAGCGTTGCCAAGCATCATTCAAAATATCAAAACAAAATTCAACATTTATAGTTTGAGTTCAATTTATCTAGTTGTGTCAGTTTTCCTTATATGTAGTATTCACTCATTTAAAAGCCGAATTTCATTCTCAATAATGACCTGATAATAACTTAGTATCCACTAATTAATTTATTCTACTCTAAGAGTTTAACAAAACCACTACACGTGTTTCGCCATACCATGGCTTCGTCAGGTGACGAGATCTGATAATAAACGGCTCTTTTCCTCAACAAATCATACAGTCGCGATTTCAGTGTAATTCGAATTATTCCGCCAGAATTCGGACATCCCCGAAACCCATTAAAGCCTCGACCGCACCGGACAAGCCGCCGGCTATCGCACGGTTACACAAACGGAATCCTCAGCGGTCGACGCAATAATTAGAAAACATCAATCTTCTTCCGCTCCACCGGACAGAAATCTTCCGACCGCGGACTGTGCCACGAGGTTAACCCCCAGTCGTCGGATCGATCGAAATGAGGGTTGGCGCGAAAGGAATGACTTTAATTATTGACACAGAAGTGGTGCACGTGCCCTTTGCAATGGAGATACTTCTTCAAGAAACTTCACGCCGAGATCAAGCGAGAAATGAGAGAAAGATAACGGTCTTGACGAGATATCGGGTGATTTATATCATATTTTCTTCGTTTTTTGCGCTAAAGGCGGCTAGGTGATTTTTAAGTTATTCACCAATTCGATAACACAGGATGGAGAGAATGAAATCCTAGAATATTCAGGTTGAACACATTGTAATGAATATAGTCTAAATCCTCTTTATAATAATTTATTTACAGTTCACTTATACTAATTCATTTACACCATAATTATTATCTACACGCTATTTAGTCCTATACTGTACTGTCTTCTTGTTCGAGCCAATGTCGTTTTATATCCGCTTCATAGTTCTCGAAGGGTCTGGAACAATGTTTTTTTTGCACCATTTTTAAATAAGCCTAGTTTCCGAATTTCCTCAATGAAGGTTGTTAAAGGTTCCAATTTAGTTTCTTCATTTGATTTTTCTTATCGTTGCTTGGAAGACCGTATGTTCATTTTTATTCACATTAACTTTCTAGCCTATTCCCTGGGACCGAAACCAGAGATTATGTACAATGAATATTCGTGTGATTTTTGAGCGCTCGTACTACTTACAAAAGGGCTATATCATTTCGTCACGATGTCTGTATTTTTCGAATTTTGAGCCGAAAATGGTCTCAATCGACTATGTTCGACTCACTGATGACGAATCCGTCGGAAAATTCGAGTCTGTCCGTCCGTGCGTCCGTCCGGCCGTATACACGATAACTCTCGAACGGAATGTCCTAGAAACTTGAAATTTTCAGTGTCGGTTCAGTTCCCGAATGCCTTGGTTGAGTTCATTAATGGGCCAAATTCTACCAGGGGTTCCGTAAATATGGCCGTTCAAAGTTTTGTTCCCCTGATTACTTGAAAACTACAGATTTGATTGAGATGAAATTTTGCGCTCGAATGGAGAATGAGGTGTTCAAGCTACATGTGGAATTTTGTCCAGATCGCATGACCAGAACCATAGAAACCATAGAAAATTGTAACTTTTGAACGGAAAGGCCTAGGAACTTGAAATTTTCAGGGTGGGTTTGGATCGCGAATATCGCAGTCACGTTCATCAATGAGCAAAATTAGACTAGGGGTTCCGTAAATATGGCTGTTCAAAATATTTTTTTCCTGATAATTTCGAAACTACTGATTGGATTGGGATGAAATTTTGCAACTAGCTAAGGAATAATGTATTCAAACTACGTGCAAAATTTTGTCCAGATCGCATCACCAAGACCATAGATACCGTAGAAAATTCTAGCGAATTATCGAAAAAAAATTGGTCACCTAAAGCACTGACATGGAGTTTCGCCTATGTTTCAGAATTTTTGTGACAGCTGTCGAAAATTCCTTCAATTGATTTCTACAACTGGAAAATGCGAATCTACCTACAAGGCGGATGTACGAGCGCTCAAAAGCTCCTGCCTTCACGGCAGAGCTTTTCGTAATTTTTTTCAATAAATTTATGACTTGGAAACTTTTATCATTTTCCATTTTTCGATAGAACTGCTGATAATTCAGGTTCATTGTGGAATTTTTCCATCAGATATCGCGATCGAGGAAAGACACCCCTGTGATTTGTCAACGTCCACAAAGATAACGAACCGGAGAAAAATGCGCTTTAATGGTTTGCAGAATTGATAGTTTTATCATGGTGTCGATATGATTAATTGTTTTTATCTACTTTCATCGATTAACCATACAAAGATAAGTCACCCGACATAAAACGTTCGTTTTTTCGTTCGAATCGATGAAAACACAAAATAAAATTCCTCTGAACCAAAAGTAAAAATATGCATGGAAAATATGCATTGATGAGATACTTTGAATTTTCCCCTCATTATTCGTTTCTAGGAACACCAATAACCCCGCTGAAATCGTGGGAGGTTCAATATTGTGTTCCGATAGAAAAAACGACGAACGAAGAAAGTCCTTATTGGAATCTGATACACCCTAGGAATATTTGGAAAAATTTCAGCGAATATTGAAAGAATTGATACAAAACTCGACGTGATTTCAATTCATTAATTTTTTCTGTTTGTTCTTCGAATCGATCAGAAAACGTTGAGAGGAATTCGAATGAACTAGCTGAATGAAATCGTTGTCGAGTGAAATAAAAGCATTTGATACTGGTTTATTATTTCTTTTAAGGAAAGTTTGGAATCGTCCCAAGAAAAAATTTGAAATTTTGCATTTAGGGGGAAATGAATTTCGACATTTCTCAAGAGGAATTTGCCCAATTGTTATACCTACATCCATTGGAGGGATGGGGGGAAATTAAAAAAGGCTGTAGCGACCAGAAACTTTTTTCTTATGAAAAGCAAAGGGAAATTCAGATTTTGCAACCTTGAATTATAAAGATTACATGTATTTCCTCCCATATCGAAATTTTTGGGTGAAAAAAATTTTGTTTGGTTTTGTTGTAGAAATTCCTTGTATGGTTCAATTCGAACACGCTGATTTCAAATATGCAATCGGTTTCTTCATAGACCTTTTCATTTTTTTACAAAATACGACGAAAGTCTCGAAAAATAAGTTTTTTGACGAAAAAATTCGTGAAAGTTTTTGAAAACGCTTCAGGAACTCTAAGATAATTTATTTTGATAGCCAGAGGATGCAGCCGTATGTGAAAAAAAAACAAACACACCTCAGTCAATCTGAATCGATTCAGAAAATCTTCGAATTTGGACATCTAAAAATGGGAGTTTTTGAAAATTTCCACTTCACAGTGCAGTAGCGACTAGAAAAAATTTTTCTCAGAAAAATTAAGTAGATATTTGAAATCTGCAACCTCGAATTATATAGATCACTTGTATTTCTTCCTCATTTTGAACAATTATATTTTCGACAAATTTTCCATGTAAGTGGTCGGGAAATTTTAGGTAAAAAAAAATTTGTTCGGTTATGTTGTAGAAACTTATCAAATGGGTTAATTCAACCATGTTGATTCCAAATATGCAATCGGTTTTTTCATAGACCTTTTAATTTTTTTACAAAATACGAGGAAAGTCTCGAAAAATAAGTTTTTTGACGAAAAAATTCGTGAAAGTTTTTACAAACGCTTCAGGAACTCTAAGATAATTTATTTCGATAGCCAGTGGAAGCAGCCGTATGTGAAAAAAAAACAAACACACCCCACAATCCGAATCGATTTAGAAAATCTTCGAATTTGGACATCTAAAAATGGGGGTTTTTGAAAATTTCAACTTCACAGTGCAGTAGCGACTAGAAAAAATTTTTCTCAGAAAAATTAAGTAGATATTTGAAATCTGCAACCTCGAATTAAATAGATCACATATATTTCTTCCCCATTTTGAACAATTATTTTTTCGAGAAATTTTCCATGTAAGTGGTCGGGAAATTTTTAGGTAAAAAAAAATTTGTTCGGTTATGTTGTAGAAACTTATCGCATGGGTTAATTAAACCACGTTGATTTCAAATATGCAATCGGTTTTTTCATAAACCTTTTCATTTTTTCACAAAATACGACGAAAGTCTCGAAAAATAAGTTTTTTGATGAAAAAATTCGTGAAAGTTTTTACAAACGCTTCAGGAACTCTAAGATAATTTATTTTGATAGCCAGAGGAAGCAGCCGTATGTGAAAAAAAAACAAACACACCTCAGTCAATCCAAATCGATTTAGAACATCTTCGAATTTGGACATCTAAAAATGGGAGTTTTTGAAAATTTCAACTTCACAGTGCAGTAGCGACTAAAAAAAATTTTTCTCAGAAAAAGTAAGTAGATATTTGAAATCTGCAACCTCGAATTAAATAGATCACATATATTTCTTCCCCATTTTGAACAATTATTTTTTCGAGAAATTTTCCATGTAAGTGGTCGGGAAATTTTTAGGTAAAAAAAAATGTCTTCGGTTATGTTGTAGAAACTTATCGCATGGGTTAATTAAACCACGTTGATTTCAAATATGCAATCGGTTTTTTCATAGACCTTTTAATTTTTTCACAAAATACGAGGAAAGTCTCGAAAAATAAGTTTTTTGACGAAAAAATTCGTGAAAGTTTTTAAAAACGCTTCAGGAACTCTAAGATAATTTATTTTGATAGCCAGAGGATGCAGCCGTATGTGAAAAAAAACAAACACACCTCAGTCAATCCGAATCGATTTAGAAAATTTTCGAATTTGGACATCTAAAAATGGGGGTTTTTGAAAATTTCAACTTCACAGTGCAGTAGCGACTAGAGAAAATTTTTCTCAGAAAAAGTAAGTAGATATTTGAAATCTGCAACCTCGAATTATATAGATCACATATATTTCTTCCTCATTTTGAACAATTATTTTTTCGACAAATTTTCCATGTAAGTGGTCGGGAAATTTTTAGGTAAAAAAAAATTTGTTCGGTTATGTTGTAGAAACTTGTCGTATGGGTTAATTCAACCACGTTGATTTCAAATATGCAATCGGTTTTTTCATAGACCTTTTAATTTTTTCACAAAATACGACGAAAGTCTCGAAAAATAAGTTTTTTGACGAAAAAATTCGTGAATGTTTTTACAAACGCTTCAGGAACTCTAAGATAATTTATTTTGATAGCCAGAGGATGCAGCCGTATGTGAAAAAAAAACAAACACACCTCAGTCAATCCGAATCGATTTTGAAAATCTTCGAATTTGGACATCTAAAAATGGGGGTTTTTGAAAATTTCAACTTCACAGTGCAGTAGCGACTAGAAAAAATTTTTCTCAGAAAAATTAATTAGATATTTGAAATCTGCAACCTCGAATAAAATAGATCACATATATTTCTTCCCCATTTTGAACAATTATTTTTTCGAGAAATTTTCCATTAAGTGGTCGGGAAATTTTTAGGTAAAAAAAAATTTCTTCGGTTATGTTGTAGAAACTTATCGTATGGGTTAATTCAACCACGTTGATTTCAAATATGCAATCGGTTTTTTCATAGACCTTCTCATTATTTTACAAAATACGACGAAAGTCTCGAAAAATAAGTTTTTTGACGAAAAAATTCGTGAAAGTTTTTACAAACGCTTCAGGAACTCTAAGATAATTTATTTTGATAGCCAGAGGACGCAGCCGTATGTGAAAAAAAACAAACACACCTCAGTCAATCCGAATCGATTGAGAAAATCTTCGAATTAGGACATCTAAAAATGGGGGTTTTTGAAAATTTCAACTTCACAGTGCAGTAGCGACTAGAAAAAATTTTTCTCAGAAAAAGTAAGTAGATATTTGAAATCTGCTACCTCGAATTATATAGATCACATATATTTCTTCCCCATTTTGAACAATTATTTTTTCGACAAATTTTCCATGTAAGTGGTCGGGAAATTTTTAGGTAAAAAAAAATTTGTTCGGTTATGTTGTAGAAACTTATCGTATGGGTTAATTCAACCACGTTGATTTCAAATATGCAATCGGTTTTTTCATAGACCTTTTCATTTCTTCACAAAATAAGACGAAAGTCTCGAAAAAAAAGTTTTTTGACGAAAACATTCGTGAAAGTTTTTACAAACGCTTCAGGAACTCTAAGAAAATTTATTTTGATAGCCAGAGGATGCAGCCGTATGTAAAAAAAAATAAACACACCTCAGTCAATCCGAATCGATTTAGAAAATCTTCGAATTTGGACATCTAAAAATGGGAGTTTTTGAAAATTTCAACTTCACAGTGCAGTAGCGATTAGAAAAAATTTTTCTGAAAAGAATTAAGTAAATATTTGAAATCTGCAACCTCGAATTAAATAGATCACATATATTTCTTCCTCATTTTGAACAATTATTTTTTCGACAAATTTTCCATGTAAGTGGTCGGGAAATTTTTAGGTAAAAAAAATTTGTTCGGTTATGTTGTAGAAACTTATCGTATGGGTTAATTCAACCACGTTGATTTCAAATATGCAATCGGTTTTTTCATAGACCTTTTCATTTCTTCACAAAATACGACGAAAGTCTCGAAAAAAAAGTTTTTTGACGAAAACATTCGTGAAAGTTTTTACAAACGCTTCAGGAACTCTAAGAAAATTTATTTTGATAGCCAGAGGATGCAGCCGTATGTAAAAAAAAATAAACACACCTCAGTCAATCCGAATCGATTTAGAAAATCTTCGAATTCGGACATCTAAAAATGGGAGTTTTTGAAAATTTCAACTTCACAGTGCAGTAGCGACTAGAAAAAATTTTTCTCAGGAAAAGTAAGTATATATTTGAAATCTGCAACCTCGAATTATATAGATCACATATATTTCTTCTTCATTTTGAACAATTATTTTTTCGACAAATTTTCCATGTAAGTGGTCGGGAAATTTTTAGGTAAAAAAAAATTTGTTCGGTTTTGTTGTAGAAACTTATCGTATGGGTTAATTCAACCACGTTGATTTCAAATATGCAATCGGTTTCTTCATAGACCTTTTCATTTTTTCACAAAATACGACGAAAGTGACGAAAAATAAGTTTTTTGACGAAAAAATTCGTGCAAGTTTTTACAAACGCTTCAGGAACTCTAAGATAATTTATTCGACAGCCTCATGCAATTAGTATCCAAGTCACCGAGAAAAAAAATTCATGTAATTTATAATTATTATTATATTATTTTATGATAGTTCTATCAGAAAATGGGACAAATATCTCGCTCGACTGAGAATTCAGAAAGAACGCCAATTATTCCGCAAACGTAGGAACGAAATGTAATTTCAATTCGAAACGAACGTCTCGGATTCGAACATCTCGAAAATGTTACTTCACAAACAAAATACGATGATGTAAATTGGAAGCCTTAATGAAATGCAGAAATTCTGAAAAACATCACGAGATCGCGAAATGCCAGCTCCACGAATACCAAAATGAAGAAATGTCTCATTTAATTACATATTTCATAGTTTTTCTAAAAAATGACGTCATAAGTTCTCTGATTGGCATATTCCTGGTTTGCCAGTTCCATTCGTTTTCTTCTTACGTCACATCCTAGCGCGTTCTCCACTGTGCCAAACAGAAACATGGGTACCTATATGTTTTGGATAAACTCCTTCGAAAAAAAAATGTGAAAATCCAGTAAATTTCATCAACAAAGAATGCAATACAAGGCGAAGGTACGAAAAATTCAAAGGGACATTCAACACCCAAGCTATGAGAAGACAGTTAATCTGCATTGCAAAGACAAGCTGTTAGGTAAAAGAGAAGATTTGAAAGATAATTCGCGTAATTTTTAATCGCGGCCAACTTGGAGCCCATCCCGGCAACGTCGAATACATTTTCCTCTCCAGCAAGCACCGGAATTAATTTTTCGGCGAGTTCGTGTAACGAGACACTCTCTGATAACGAAATCGGATACTTCTATCTCCCGCGCGCCGAAAGACATATGTCGAAATTTCCATGGTCAAGCCTTCACTCTTCAGGATGTGGTCATTCCGTTTTTTTTCGCGGAAAAAAAACGCAACCCTTTCGCCGATGCAAGTTCGAAGCACTCCCAGGTAAAATACGACCGTTCATAAATAATATAAATTTAAATTGGGTTTCTGTTTACACTAATTCATCAGGATGTATCTTATATTCGTGAGTGTCAAACGGCTGAGTAATGGGTTTTCGGGACAGGGACGGATCGGCCACATTATTCATGTCGATTCTTCTCTTTGTCGAAAAATATCAAATTTTTGCCTAAAATTCAAGGAATATTTGATGAAGTTTATGAAAACAAAACGTGTCGCTATGGAAACTGTGACGAAATGCTGATGATGTAGACGATTATTCATACGAATGAATATCGAAGAAAATCAAGTCGATTTTATGAATCAGTTACAATCGAGACGCAGAGTGATCTAGTCGATTGAGCGATCGGCTTAAGTTTATTTGGTGGCTGCGAAATGGTATTGTTAATGATAATACATTGGGTTGTGACAAAAGGGCATACGTGGAATACGTGATGTTACAAGTGTTTTGATGTGGAAAAATCGTAAGTACACCATTAATCGAAGTATTCGATTGAATATATTGATATTTCGATATATCCAAACAAAAACAAAAAATTTTAAAATAATATCAAATATTTGGAACTTTGAACAAATATTTTGAAATATTTCACATCTTTCTACCAAAATTTGTAACAATATTTCATTTCGCCCCAAACCTTAGTTACACTCCTATAAATTAAGCAAAGTAATTTGCACAAAAATCAATGGAACCTATTCCAATAATTGTCGAGAATTTGTCGTGAAATAAAAAAACAGTTCCAAGCGAGACGTGAAGTAATCTTGTCGATATATGGTGAGGAGATCGGCTAAAATTCATTTTTTGGGCTGTAAAATAGTATTGTTGATGATACTACATTGTGTTGTGACAAAAGGGCATAAGGAATACGCGATGTTTCGAGTGTTTTGATGTGAAAAAATCTAGGAAGACTCGCAAGTACACAATTAATCGAAGTATTCGATTGAATCTCGAATTTTTAATTATGTATTTTGGATATATCGAAATAAACATCAGGTGATGTAGTTTTGAAATAATATCAAATAATTGGAACTTTGAACAAATATTTTGATATATTTCACATCTTTCTACCAAAATTTATGAAAATATTTTATATTGCCCCAAAGCTTAGTAACACCCCTATAAATTTAGCAGAACCACCTGCACAAAAATTAACGGAACCTATTTCAATAATTATCGAGAAATGAAAAATCAGTGTGTGTGGTGTTAAATTATAGTAGAAGTTCATTTTGTGGGATCATTAGTGATAAATCAATTTTTTTTTGGCAAAAGACTTTAGAAAAAAAGTTTCTTGTGACTCCAGAGTAGTTGATGTTACTTCTCTTTAGTTTTTATAGAATTAAAGTTTAAAGTGCGAATTTCTGTGAAACCTTAAAAAATACAGTCCGAATGTTTATTATGTTCCATGACTCTTTCTATATACAAATACGTTTTTATTATAATTTAAAATCATCGGACTTGAATAAAATGAAAGATAAAATATATATTAAAAAAAAATTATATTTTCAAGGGGTGGCAACAATTTCAAACATGAAAATTCCTTTGAGAATTCATTTCAGAATAATTTTCCGAAAAAAAACAATGAAAATTTCAAATAATCCTCTCATGGTAGTGAATGCCATTCGAAGCGTCACAATCATATCGTGTCTCCCCCTCAAGAACACCTTTATCCACTAACAGTAACAAGGTGCGTCATAATACACAAGGTAGGCTCCTCATTGACCTTGACCTGGCCCACAAAAGCCCTCTTTGGGGGCCTCCTTCGCAGGATCCGTATTTCCCTAGACGAATTCGCCGGGGTGCGGATCGGGTGTACCGTCCGGCCAAAAGGGCCTTCGATGCAGGACGAGGAAGCGTCAGGTGTCTTCGGATGTTCGACAATTCGTTATTGTCTGCGCTCATTAGAATATCATCAATCAAGTTGGCTCTCGTACACCTTCGGTGTTTTATTGTTCACGCAAGTGGCCACGAAATATATTGTGTGTAGCTGGATGGTTGGCGTTTCTGTAATATATATATATTGGACAGGGCCGGAGTGAGGATTTTTGTGTTTTATTATGGGGTGGTTTAGGCATCGATGAAATGTGATGGTCGATGTCTGATTGTGGCACTTCGTTGCAATCGATTTGAACTTCAGTCAGTCAGAGTCTGTGGAGGTCACCACACTTGTTGGATGGGATTTGAATCCGGTGAAAAAGGTGGCCAGTTGCAGAATTTGATGGGAAGGTTTTGATATTTCCGAAATTGTGAATGACCGGGTAAAATAACCTGATACAATGTTCGAAGATAGGTACATAAAATAAGAACATCGTATAAAAAAGATATATAGCCGGTCATTTTATGAGCTGCACCGAATCTTGATCAGCATCATGGTTTTTTTTATGATGGTCTCCAACTTCATTCCGAAACTATAAAAATCCACCAACGTTTTCGAGTCGTAAACATTTATCAACCAACAGGGCGCTACCAATAGAATCGAGAATGCCTTAATTAACCATAAAAACTTGAATTTACCTTTTTATTGTTGTTTTACGATTAATTTATTCTGGAAAAATATGGATTAACAAATATCTTTTCTGCGTGCAGGGGATGTTTCTTGAACATAAGGACTAGTCATTGTTCTCCCAAGAAATTTAGATGAAGAAATTATTCCTTCCTAGTGTAACTCTTTAAATGTCTCTGAGAATACTTTCTGTTTTACGAGTTATTATTTTTTCATTATCTCACGAAATTAAGTTATTATCAATAATGGAATTATAATAAGAATTGAATAGAATTCACTACCAACTCTATTTGAGGAGGCGAACAATAAGGAGAAAACGTGAACCAGCAAGGAAAGCCACTAAGTCATTAATATCAGCGACCGACACCATAACCTTAAAGTCGAAACGAAAAAACGCGCAAAATTCATTCGAAAGCGCAAAAACCGTAGGAGGCCATATTCCGCCGCCTCTTCGTGGCACGCTTTCATGATTTAATGCAACAACTCACCTAGTGAATACTCTCAAAAGAACTTTATATATACCCACTAATTCATTACGATGGGAAATTATAAGAATTCCATTCGTTTGGAAGTATATCAGTATATTTGAAATGGAGAAAACCGTCCATGAATTGAAAAATTTCCATCAATAAACAGTGAATTATCAAATAAGTGCAAAATTTTAAAATGTACTAATATTTAGGTGAGGTTAGGTTAGGACAGTGTTGAAAATCATTCTTCAAATGAACTAATAACTAAATTTAGGTGGGGTTAGGTAAAAACAGTGTTGAAAATCGTTCTTAAAATGAATTAATATTGAGATTAGGTGAGAACAGTGTTGAAAATCATTCGTGAAATTAATTAATATTCAGGTTGGGTTAGGTTAAATTGAGTAAGGATAGTGTTGAAAAACCATTCTTAGAATAAATGAATATTTAGGGTGGTTAAGGTTAGTTTAAATTAGGACAGTGTTGAAAATGATACTTAAAATGAATTTATATTTAGGTTAGGTTAGTTTAAATTAGGACAGTGCTGAAAAATCATTCTTAAAATGAATTAATATGGAGATTAGGTGAGAACATTGTTGAAATCATTCGTGGAATGAATTAATATTCAGGTTGGGTTAGGTTAAATTGAGTTAGGATAGTATTGAAAAACCATTCTTAGAATGAATAAATATTTAGGGTAGGTAAGGTTAGTTTAAATTAGGACAGTGTTGAAAATGATACTTAAAATGAATTTATATTTAGGTTAGGTTAGTTTAAATTAGGATAGTGTTGAGAAATCATGCTTAAAATGAATTAATATTGAGATTAGGTGAGAACAGTGTTGAAAATCATTCGTGAAATTAATTAATATTCAGGTTGGGTTAGGTTAAATTGAGTTAGGATAGTGTTGAAAAACCATTCTTAGAATGAATTAATATTTAGGGTAGGTAAGGTTAGTTTAAGTTAGGACAGTGTTGAAAATGATACTTAAAATGAATTTATATTTAGGTTAGGTTAGTTTAAATTAGGACAGTGTTGAAAATGATACTTAAAATGAATTTATATTTAGGTTAGGTTAGTTTAAATTAGGACAGTGTTGAAAATGATACTTAAAATGAATTTATATTTAGGTTAGGTTAGTTTAAATTAGGACAGTGTTGAGAAATCATGCTTAAAATGAATTAATATTGAGATTAGGTGAGAACAGTGTTGAAAATCATTCGTGAAATTAATTAATATTCAGGTTGGGTTAGGTTAAATTGAGTTAGGATAGTGTTGAAAAACCATTCTTAGAATGAATTAATATTTAGGGTAGGTAAGGTTAGTTTAAATTAGGACAGTGTTGAAAATGATACTTAAAATGAATTTATATTTAGGTTAGGTTAGTTTAAATTAGGATAGTGTTGAGAAATCATGCTTAAAATGAATTAATATTGAGATTAGGTGAGAACAGTGTTGAAAATCATTCGTGAAATTAATTAATATTCAGGTTGGGTTAGGTTAAATTGAGTTAGGATAGTGTTGAAAAACCATTCTTAGAATGAATTAATATTTAGGGTAGGTAAGGTTAGTTTAAATTAGGACAGTGTTGAAAATGATACTTAAAATGAATTTATATTTAGGTTAGGTTAGTTTAAATTAGGACAGTGCTGAAAAATCATTCTTGAAATGAATTAATATTGAGATTAGGTGAGAACATTGTTGAAATCATTCGTGAAATGAATTAATATTCAGGTTGGGTTAGGTTAAATTGAGTTAGGATAGTGTTGAAAAACCATTCTTAGAATGAATAAATATTTAGGGTAGGTAAGGTTAGTTTAAATTAGGACAGTGTTGAAAATGATACTTAAAATGAATTTATATTTAGGTTAGGTTAGTTTAAATTAGGATAGTGTTGAGAAATCATGCTTAAAATGAATTAATATTGAGATTAGGTGAGAACAGTGTTGAAAATCATTCGTGAAATTAATTAATATTCAGGTTGGGTTAGGTTAAATTGAGTTAGGATAGTGTTGAAAAACCATTCTCAGAATGAATAAATATTTAGGGTAGGTTAGGTTAGTTTAAATTAGGACAGTGTTAAAAATGATACTTGAAATGAATTTATATTTAGGTTAGGTTAGTTTAAATTAGGACAGTGTTGAAAAATCATTCTTAAAATGAATTTATATTTAGGTCAGGTTAGTTTAAATTAGGACAGTGTTGAAAATGATACTTAAAATGAATTTATATTTAGGTTAGGTTAGTTTAAATTAGGACAGTGTTGAGAAATCATGCTTAAAATGAATTAATATTGAGATTAGGTGAGAACAGTGTTGAAAATCATTCGTGAAATTAATTAATATTCAGGTTGGGTTAGGTTAAATTGAGTTAGGATAGTGTTGAAAAACCATTCTTAGAATGAATTAATATTTAGGGTAGGTAAGGTTAGTTTAAATTAGGACAGTGTTGAAAATGATACTTAAAATGAATTTATATTTAGGTTAGGTTAGTTTAAATTAGGATAGTGTTGAGAAATCATGCTTAAAATGAATTAATATTGAGATTAGGTGAGAACAGTGTTGAAAATCATTCGTGAAATTAATTAATATTCAGGTTGGGTTAGGTTAAATTGAGTTAGGATAGTGTTGAAAAACCATTCTTAGAATGAATAAATATTTGAGGTAGGTTAGGTTAGTTTAAATTAGGACAGTGTTAAAAATGATACTTGAAATGAATTTATATTTAGGTTAGGTTAGTTTAAATTAGGACAGTGTTGAAAATGATACTTAAAATGAATTTATATTTAGGTTGGGTTAGTTTAAATTACGACAGTGTTGAAAAATCATGCTTAAAATGAATCAATATTGAGATTAGGTGAGAACAGTGTTGAAATCATTCGTGAAATGAATTAATATTCAGGTTGGGTTAGGTTAAATTGAGTTAGGATAGTGTTGAAAAACCATTCTTAGAATGAATAAATATTTAGGGTAGGTAAGGTTAGTTCAAATTAGGACAGTGTTAAAAATGATACTTGAAATGAATTTATATTTAGGTTAGGTTAGTTTAAATTACGACAGTGTGGAGAAATCATGCTTTAAATAAATTAATATTGAGATTAGGTGAGAACAGTGTTGAAATCATTCGTGAAATGAATTAATATTCAGGTTGGGTTAGGTTTAATTGAGTTAGGATAGTGTTGAAAAACCATTCTTAGAATGAATAAATATTTAGGGTAGGTTAGGTTATTTTAAATTAGGACAGTGTTAAAAATGATACTTGAAATGAATTTATATTTAGGTTAGGTTAGTTTAAATTAGGACAGTGTTGAAAATGATACTTAAAATGAATTTATGTTTAGGTTGGGTTAGTTTAAATTACGACAGTGTTGAAAAATCATGCTTAAAATGAATCAATATTGAGATTAGGTGAGAACAGTGTTGAAATCATTCGTGAAATGAATTAATATTCAGATGGAGATATTATAAGGATTCCATTCGTTTGGAAGTATATCAGTATATTTGAAATGGAGAAAACCGTCCATGAATTGAAAAATTACCATCAATAAGCAGTGAATTATCAAATAAGTGCAAAATTTTAAAATGTACTAATATTTAGGTGAGGTTAGGTTAGGACAGTGTTGAAAATCATTCTTGAAATGAACTAATAACTAAATTTAGGTGGGGTTAGATAAGAACAGTGTTGAAAATCGTTCTTAAAATGAATTAATATTTAGGTTAGGTTAGTTTAAATTTGGACAGTGTTGAAAAATCATTCTTGAAATGAATTAATATTGAGATTAGGTGAGAACAGTGTTGAAAATCATTCGTGAAATGAATTAATATTTAGGTTGGGTTAGGTTAAATTGAGTTAGGATAGTGTTGAAAAACCATTCTTAGAATGAATAAATATTTAGGGTAGGTTAGGTTAGTTTAAATTAGGACAGTGTTGAAAATGATACTTGAAATGAATTTATATTTAGGTTAGGTCAGTTTAAATTAGGACAGTGTTGAAAATGATACTTAAAATGAATTTATATTTAGGTTGGGTTAGGTTAAATTGAGTTAGGATAGTGTTGAAAAACCATTCTTAGAATGAATAAATATTTAGGGTAGGTTAGGTTTGTTTAAATTAGGACAGTGTTGAAAATGATACTTAAAATGAATTTATATTTAGGTTAGGTTAGTTTAAATTACGACAGTGTTGAAAAATCATGCTTAAAATAAATTAATATTGAAATTAGGTGAGAACAGTGTTGAAAATCATTCGTGAAATGAATTAATATTCAGGTTGGGTTAGGTTAAATTGAGTTAGGATAGTGTTGAAAACCGTTCTTTGGTTAGGACAGTGTTAAAAATGATACTTGAAATGAATTTATATTTAGGTTAGGTTAGTTTAAATTAGGACAGTGTTGAAAATGATACTTAAAATGAATTTATATTTAGGTTGGGTTAGGTTAAATTGAGTAGGGATAGTGTTGAAAAACCATTCTTTGAATGAATAAATATTTAGGGTAGGTTAGGTTTGTTTAAATTAGGACAGTGTTGAAAATGATACTTAAAATGAATTCATATTTAGGTTAGGTTAGTTTAAACTAGGACAGTGTTGAAAAATCATTCTTAACATGAATTAATATTGAGATTAGGTGAGAACATTGTTGAAAATAATTCGTGAAATGAAATAATATTCAGGTTGGGTTAGGTTAAATTGAGTTAGGATAGTGTTGAAAACCCATTCTTAGAATGAATAAAATTTTTGGGGTAGGTGAGGTTAGTTCAAATTAAGACAGTGTTAAAAATGATACTCAAAATGAATTTATATTTAGGTTAGGTTAGTTTAAATTAGGACAGTGTTGAAAAATCATTCTTAACATGAATTAATATTGAGATTAGATGAGAACAGTGTTGAAAATCATTCGTGAAATGAATAAATATTTAGGGTAGGTTAGTTTAAATTAGGACAGTGTTAGAAATGATACTTAAAATGAATTTACATTTAGGTTAGGTTAGTTTAAATTACGACAGTGTTGAAAAATCATGCTTAAAATGAATTAATATTAAGATTAGGTGAGAACAGTGTTGAAAATCATTCGTGAAATTAATTAATATTCAGGTTGGGTTAGGTTAAATTGAGTTAGGATAGTGTTGGAAAACCATTCTCAGAATGAATAAATATTTAGGGTAGGTAAGGTTAGTTTAAATTAGGACAGTGTTAAAAATGATACTTGAAATGAATTTATATTTAGGTTAGGTTAGTTTGAATTAGGACAGTGTTGAAAAATCATTCTTAAAATGAATTAATATTGAGATTAGGTGAGAACAGTGTTGAAAATCATTCGTGAAATTAAGTAATATTCAGGTTGGGTTAGGTTAAATTGAGTTAGGATAGTGTTGAAAAACCATTCTCAGAATGAATAAATATTTAGGGTAGGTTAGGTTAGTTTAAATTAGGACAGTGTTAAAAATGATACTTGAAATGAATTTATATTTAGGTTAGGTTAGTTTAAATTAGGACAGTGTTGAAAAATCATTCTTAAAATGAATTAATATTGAGATTAGGTGAGAACAGTGTTGAAAATCATTCGTGAAATGAATTAATATTCAGGTTGGGTTAGCTTAAATTGAATGAATGATAATAGAAGGCAAGATAACGCGTTTTTTCGAAAAAATAAATAAATAAATAGAACGGACAGACGTCGACGTTAGTAACAAAGTATGTACTATATCTCGACTTTTCTACGTCGCGTTGCGATCGCTCATGAATGGACCGAAGTGGTTGCTAAACGAGGCGTGAAACGTCGAATCTTGGTCAGTCGAATGGTTTCCACGAATCCTTCAAGCGCTATTTACAGGATTTAATTGAAAACGGGACGCGATTAACTCCTACTAAAGCGCATCGTTCATTCCGGACGGAACGGAAAATATTACCATACGAAAAGTTTCATCATGAAAGGACGACACTGTGGTGTGGTTGGTATAGAATATCGCGTTAAAATTTTTTTTTTTTCCAGCCTTCGTAGCCGAAACCAAATTTAAATCGATTCAACATATCATAAATAATTTTTTTTAATTCTGATTTTCGGGTACCCCGATGAAGTCTCTCGTCGATGAAAACGAAGAAGGAAAAATTTCGCCTTCAATATGAATGCATATGTCAGTTTATTCTCGAGCCGAATCCAAAACCAATCACTGCATTAATACAGGGAGGTAGAGTTAGTGCTGAAACGTGTCTGAAGAAATGTTGGTCCTAAACTTTTAACCGTTCTTATTGTGTTTCGACAAAAACAGGTCTAATAGGTTTCATGCTGATATTCTTGCATCGTACATCTCGAAAAAGATAAACTATTCTGATTTGGCAGGAAGCCTACTGTGAAAATAATGAACCTTGCTGTCTTGACTGATCACTTCACGTGAGATCGTTACGATATCTGTGTAATTCGAGCTACTCCATTTCAATCGATGAATAATTTGAATAGGTAAATTTTTCGATGAATCGAATTAACTTCAATTGCCTATTGTAGAAGTTGTAGAGTTTTTTCGGTAATCAGTAGTTTGTTGTGCAGTTGGTAGAAATTGCTTGACCTCGGTCGTTCATCATATAAAAAACTTTTTTTTTTTTTCAATTTTATTTATTTCAATTTATAGACTATTGTTGAAGTTGTTCCGAACTAATTTTTCATAATTACTTCTGATTTTTTTCTTCCAGAATTATGCGTATGATCGATAGACGAAAATATTTCACTTAATAGAATATAAAAAAGGTATATAAAACATGTAATAAAATATGGGATGAAATATTCCATGTGATAGAATTGGCAACGTAGCAATTCCTCAATTGAGTAGTTTGTTTTACAGTTGGTAGAAATTGCTTGACTTCAGTCGTTTATCATTACATATATGGAACAGTTTTTTTTTTCAATTTTATTTATTTCAATTTAATAGCCTATTGTGGAAGTTGTAGTTTTTTTTGGCTATTCAGAAGTTTGTATTGCAGTTGGTAGAAATTCTCAGTCGTTTATCATATATGGAACAGTTTTTTTTTCAATTTTATTTATTTCAATTTATAGTCTATTGTTGAAGTTGTTTCGAATTAATTTTTTCATGGTTTTATAATTTTTACTGATTCTTTTCTTTCTTATTATGCGTATGATCGATAGACGAAAATATTCCACTTAATGGAATAGAAAATATATAATATTCCATGTACCTAATGAAATATGAAGTGGAATATTCCATGTGATAGAATTGGCAACGTAGCAATTCTTCAATTGAGTAGTTTGTTTTCAGTTGGTAAAAATTGCTTGACTTCAGTCGTTTATCATTACATATATGGAACAGTTTTTTTTTCAATTTTATTCATTTCAATTTAATAGCCTATTGTGGGAGTTGAAGCCTTCTTTCGGTTATTCAGTAGTTTGTATTGCAGTTGGTAGAAATTGCTTGACCTCAGTCGTTTATCATATATGGAACTTTTTTTCTTCAATTTTATTTATTTCAATTTAAAGCCTATTGTTGAAGTTGTTTCGAACTCATTTTTCATGGTAACATAATTTTTACTGATTTTTTCTTTCGAATTATGCGTATGATCGATAGAGGAAAAAAATTCACTTATAATAGAATAGAAAATATATAATATTCCATGTACCTAATGAAATATGAAGTGAAATATTCCATGTGATAGAATTGGCAACGTAGCAATTCTTCAATTGAGTAGTTTGTTTTGCAGTTGGTAAAAATTGCTTGACTTCAGTCGTTTATCGTATATGAAACAGTTCTTTTTTCTATTTTATTCATTTCAATTCAATAGCCTATTGTGGAAGTTGTAGCCTTCTTTCGGTTATTCAGTAGTTTGTATTGCAGTTGGTAGAAATTGCTTGACTTCAGTCGTTTATCATATATGGAACTTTTTTTTCTTCAATTTTATTTATTTCAATTTAAAGCCTATTGTTGAAGTTGTTTCGAACTCATTTTTTCATGGTAATATAATTTTTACTGATTCTTTTCTCTCTTATTATGCGTATGATCGATAGACGAAAATATTCCACTTAATGGAATAGAAAATATATAATATTCCATGTACCTAATGAAATTTGAAGTGAAATATTCCATGTGATAGAATTGGCAACGTAGCAATTCTTCAATTGAGTAGTTTGTTTTGCAGTTGGTAAAAATAGCTTGACTTCAGTCGTTTATCGTATATGGAACAGTTTTTTTTTTTCAATTTTATTTATTTCAATTCAATAGCCTATTGTGGAAGTTGTAGCCTTCTTTCGGTTATTCAGTAGTTTGTATTGCAGTTGGTAGAAATTGCTTGACCTCAGTCGTTTATCATATATGGAACAGTTTTTTTTTCAATTTTATTTATTTCAATTCAATAGCCTATTGTGGAAGTTGTAGCCTTCTTTCGGTTATTTAGTAGTTTGTATTGCAGTTGGTAGAAATTGCTTGACCTCAGTCGTTAATTATATATGGAACCGTTTTTTCTTCAATTTTATTTATTTCAATTTATAGCCTATTGTTGAAGTTGTTTCGAACTCAATTTTTCATGGTTTTATAATTTTTACTGATTTTTTTCCTTCGAATTATGCGTATGATCGATAGACGAAAATAATTCACTTAATAGAATAGAAAATATAGAATATTCCATGTACCTAATAAAATATGAGTTGAAATATTTCATGTGATAGAATTGGCAACGAAGCAATTCTTCAATTGAGTAGTTTGTTTTGCAGTTGGTAAAAATTGCTTGACTTCAGTCGTTTATCGTATATGGAACAGTTTTTTTTTTCAATTTTATTCATTTCAATTCAATAGCCTATTGTGGAAGTTGTAGCCTTCTTTCGGTTATTCAGTAGTTTGTATTGCAGTTGGTAGAAATTGCTTGACCTCAGTCGTTTATCATATATGGAACTTTTTTTTCTTCAATTTTATTTATTTCAATTTACAGCCTATTGTTGAAGTTGGTTCGAACTCAATTTTTCATGGTTTTATAATTTTTACTGATTTTTTTCTTTCGAATTATGCGTATGATCGATAGACGAAAAAAATTCACTTGATAGAATAGAAAATATAGAATATTCCATGTACCTAATAAAATATAAGTTGAAATATTTCATGTGATAGAATTGGCAACGTAGCAATTCTTCAATTGAGTAGTTTGTTTTGCAGTTGGTAAAAATTGCTTGACTTCAGTCGTTTATCGTATATGGAACAGTTTTTTTTTCAATTTTATTTATTTCGATTTGATAGCCTATTGTGGAAGTTGTAGCCTTCTTTCGGTTATTCAGTAGTTTGTATTGCAGGTGGTAGAAATTGCTTGACATCAGTCGTTTATCATATGGAACAGTTTTTTCTTCAATTTTATTTATTTCAATTTATAGCTTATTGTTGAAGTTGTTTCGAACTCATTTTTTCATGGTTTTATAATTTCTAATGATTTTTTTCCTTCGAATTATGCGTATAATCGATAGACGAAAATAATTCACTTGATAGAATAGAAAATATAGAATATTCCATGTACCTAATAAAATATGAGTTGAAATATTTCATATGATAGAATTGGCAACGTAACAATTCTTCAATTGAGTAGTTTGTTTTGCAGTTGGTAAAAATTGCTCGACCTCAGTCGTTTATCATATATGGAGCAGCTTTTTCTTCAATTCAATTTATTTCAATTTGAAGCCTATTGTTGAAGTTGTTTCGAACTCATTTTTTCATGGTTTTTTAATTTTTACTGATTTCTTTCCTTCGAATTATGCGTATGATCGATATGCGAAAATATTTCACCTAATAGAATAGAAAATATATAATAATATTCCATGTACCTAATAAAATATGGAGTGAAATATTCCATGTGATAGAATTGGCAACGTAGCAATTCTTCAATTGAGTAGTTTGTTTTGCAGTTGGTAAAAATTGCTTGAAATTTTTTTTTTTCAATTTTATTTATTTCAATTCAATAGCCTATTGTGGAAGTTGTAGCCTTCTTTCGGTTATTCAGTAGTTTGTATTGCAGTTGGTAGAAACTGCTTGACCTCAGTCGTTTATCATATATGGAACAGTTTTTTTTTTTTCAATTTTATTTATTTTAATTCAAAGCCTATTGTTGAAGTTGTTTCGAACTCATTCCATCAGGGTTTTATAATTTCTTACTGATTTTATCTTTCAGAATTATGCGTATAATCGATAGACAAAAATATTTCACTGAATAGAATATGAAATATTCATCATTTTCATACCATAATTCAGCTCATGTAAAAATTTCATCGAAATCCAAGAGGTGACCATATTCTACACCTCCTCCGGGTTAAATCACAAGGCAAATTTTTTTTTCGAAATGGCAACAAAAATTCTCCACCTTTTGTTGCTGACGGAATGATTGATGAATTCAAATATTCAAGATAGCGCCCTCTTTTCGTCTAGATTTTCAAAATTCCAGTCGGATGTGTATTTTCTTGGCTCGGTCGGACAGATTACCCAGATTCGCGAAGGCTGTGAACCACTTCCAGCCGATGGATTATTATTGGTACAAGAATAGTCGGAGTTACGAAATAGTGCACCGGCGAGAATAAATAACGGTTATACTCCAGCATCGAAAACAATTAATCGAACTCGACATAACAACTGGCGATGTTAGAAATACGTTCCGATAATAATTGTAAATTGACCCCGATACGCGCGCTGAAATCCAGAACCGAATCGTCGAAGTCTGTCCGTGTGTGTCCACCCTTATGGACAAAACCGTGCAATGGAAAACATGAATTTAATTATATATTATATATGTTCATTATTTCGTGTTTGGTGATAAAACGTCCGAATATAAATGAAAAAATTCCGTATGCGGCATTAACTTTGAAACAGCTTCATTAACGTCAGTAAGGTTAATTTAAGGAATTCGCCAATATGAAACACTTGTTCAAAGTGTTGAAGACTCCCACTATAATTACCAGAACGAAGGGATGGTCGTCCCTGATGAAGACCTATTCATGTCGGATATTCCTTAGAGCCCCTATTATTTCTAGGATATAATTATTATACGACGCGTTTCTTGGGACTGGGTTATACCAATCAGACAAACGATGTTTTTTCAATCGATTAAAATAGAATACAGAGATAAACACGGCTCTGATGTTGAGACTGAATAGATTTATATGACGCTGATTTGGGTTCGAAAGGTGATCGATAAAGAAATATTGTACAAACACAGCGTTGTCTCACGAGACGCTTGCCAAAAAACGCCACAACTTCAACAATAGGCTATTAATTGAAATAAATGAAATTGAACGAAAAAAATTGTTCCACATATGATAAATGACTGAGGTCAAGCAATTTCCACCAACTGCACAACAAACTACTGAATTGAAGAATTAATACGTTGCCAATTCTATCACATGGAATATTTCACTTCATATTTTGTTAGGAGAAATGATATATTTCATATTCTATTGAGTGAAATATTTTCGTCTTATCGATCGTACGCATAATTCGAGGAAAAATCAGTGAAAAATTATAGAACCATAAAAAAATGAGTTCGAAAAAACGCTACAACTTCCACTATAGACTTTCAAATTTAAATTAATTAAATTGAAAGAAAAACAAAAAAAATTGTTCCATTTATGATAAACGACTAAGGTCAAGCAATTTTTATCAACTGCACAACAAACTACTGTATTAAAGAATTGATACGTTGCCAATTCTATCACATGGAATATTTCACTTTATATTTTGTTGAATGAAATCATATATTTCATATTCTATCAAGTGAAATATTTTCATCTATCGATCGTACGCATAATTCGAGGGGAAGAAATCAGTAAAAAATTATAGAACCATAAAAAAATGAGTTCGAAAAAACGCTAGAACTTCCACGATAGACTATTAAATTGAAATAAATAAAATTGAAAAAAAAAACTGTTCCATATATGATAAACGACTAAGGTCAAACAATTTTTACCAACTGCACAACAAACTACTGAATTATAGAATTGATACGTTTCCAATTCTATCACATGGAATATTTCACTCCATATTTTATTACATGAAATAATATATTTTATATTCTATTGAGTGAAATATTTTCGTCTTTCGATCGTACGCATAATTCGAGGGGAAGAAATCAGTAAAAAATTATAGAAGAGTGAAAAAATGTGTTCGAAAAAACGCTACAACTTCCACAAATAATAGTAGACTATAAAATTGAATCGAACAAAAAAAAAAAAACTGTTCCATATGTGATAAACGACTAAGGTCAAGCAATTTCTACCAACTGCACAACAAACTACAGAATTGAAGAATTAATACGTTGCCAATTCTATCACATGGAATATTTCACTCTATATTTTGTTAGGAGGAATAATATATTTCATATTCTATTAAGTGAAATATTTTCGTCATATCGATCGTACGCATAATTCGAGGCAAAAAATCAGTGAAATATTATAGAACCATGAAAAAATGTGTTCGAAAAAACGCTACAACTTCCACAATTAATAGTAGACTATAAAATTGAAATAAATTGAATCGAACAAAAAAAAAAAATGTTCCATATGTGATAAACGACTAAGGTCAAGCAATTTCTACCAACTGCACAACAAACTACTGAATTGAAGAATTAATACGTTGCCAATTCTATCACATGGAATATTTCACTCTATATTTTGTTAGGAGGAATAATATATTTCATATTCTATTAATTGAAATATTTTCGTCTTATCGATCGTACGCATAATTCGAGGCAAAAAATCAGTGAAAAATTATAGAACCATAAAAAAATGAGTTCGAAAAAACGCTACAACTTCCACTATAGACTTTCAAATTTAAATGAATTAAATTGAAAGAAAAACAAAAAAAACTGTTCCATTTATGATAAACGACTAAAGTCAAGCAATTTTTACCAACTGCACAACAAACTACTGTATTGAAGAATTGATACGTTGCCAATTCTATCACATGAAATATTTCACTTTAAATTTTGTTAAATGAAATCATATATTTCATATTCTATCAAGTGAAATATTTTTGTCTATCGATCGTAATCATAATTCGAGGGGAAGAAATCAGTAAAAAATTATAGAACAATGAAAAAATGTGTTCGAAAAAACGCTACAACTTCCACGATAGACTATTAAATTGAAATAAATAAAATTGAAAAAAAAAAAAAAAACTGTGCCATATGTGATTAACGACTAAGGTCAAGCAATTTCTACCAACTGCACAACAAAATACTGAATTGGAGAATTAATACGTTGCCAATTCTATCACATGGAATATTTCACTTTATATTTTGTTAGGAAAAATAATATATTTCATATTCTATTAAGTGAAATATTTTCGTCTTATCGATCGTAAGCATAATTCGAGGAAAAAAAATCAGTGAAAAATTATAGAACCATGTGTTCGAAAAAACGCTACAACTTCCACGATAGACTATAGACCATTAAATTGAAATAAATAAAATCGAAAAAAAAAAAAAAACAGTTCCATATATGATAAATGACTAAGGTCAAGCAATTTCTACCAACTGCACAACAAACTACTGAATTGAAGAATTGATACGTTGCCAATTCTATCACATGGAATATTTCACTTCATATTTTGTTAGGAGAAATAATATATTTCATACTCTATTAATTGAAATATTTTCGTCTTATCGATCGTAAGCATAATTCGAGGAAAAAAATCAGTGAAAAATTATAGAACCATAAAAAAATGAGTTCGAAAAAACGCTACAACTTCCACTATAGACTTTCAAATTAAAATGAATTAAATTGAAAGAAAAACAAAAAAAACTGTTCCATTTATGATAAACGACTAAAGTCAAGCAATTTTTACCAACTGCACAACAAACTACTTAATTGAAGAATTGATACGTTGCCAATTCTATCACATGGAATATTTCACTTCATATTTTGTTAGGAGGAATAATATATTTCATATTCTATTAAGTGAAATATTTTCGTCATATCGATCGTACGCATAATTCGAGGAAAAAAATCAGTGAAAAATTATAGAACCATGAAAAAATGTGTTCGAAAAAACGCTACAACTTCCACGATAGACTATAGACTATTAAATTGAAATAAATAAAATTGAAAAAAAAAAAAAACAGTTCCATATATGATAAACGACTAAGGTCAAGCAATTTCTACCAACTGCACAACAAACTACTGAATTGAAGAATTGATATGTTGCCAATTCTATCACATGGAATATTTCACTTTATATTTTGTTAGGAGAAATAATATATTTCATACTCTATTAATTGAAATATTTTCGTCTTATCGATCGTAAGCATAATTCGAGGAAAAAAATCAGTGAAAAATTATAGAACCATAAAAAAATGAGTTCGAAAAAACGCTACAACTTCCACTATAGACTTTCAAATTTAAATGAATTAAATTGAAAAAAAAACAAAATAAACTGTTCCATTTATGATAAACGACTAAAGTCAAGCAATTTTTACCAACTGCACAACAAACTACTGTATTAAAGAATTGATACGTTGCCAATTCTATCACATGGAATATTTCACTTTATATTTTGTTAGGAGGAATAATATATTTCATATTCTATTAAGTGAAATATTTTCGTCATATCGATATAATTCGAGGAAAAAAATCAGTGAAAAATTATAGAACCATGAAAAAATGTGTTCGAAAAAACGCTACAACTTCCACGATAGACTATAGACTATTAAATTGAAATAAATAAAATTGAAAAAAAAAAAAAACAGTTCCATATATGATAAACGACTAAGGTCAAGCAATTTCTACCAACTGCACAACAAACTACTGAATTGAAGAATTGATACGTTGCCAATTCTATCACATGGAATATTTCACTTCATATTTTGTTAGGAGGAATAATATATTTCATATTCTATTAAGTGAAATATTTTCGTCATATCGATCGTACGCATAATTCGAGGAAAAAAATCAGTGAAAAATTATAGAACCATGAAAAAATGTGTTCGAAAAAACGCTACAACTTCCACGATAGACTATAGACTATTAAATTGAAATAAATAAAATTGAAAAAAAAAAAAAAACAGTTCCATATATGATAAACGACTAAGGTCAAGCAATTTCTACCAACTGCACAACAAACTACTGAATTGAAGAATTGATATGTTGCCAATTCTATCACATGGAATATTTCACTTTATATTTTGTTAGGAGAAATAATATATTTCATACTCTATTAATTGAAATATTTTCGTCCTATCGATCGTAAGCATAATTCGAGGAAAAAAATCAGTGAAAAATTATAGAACCATAAAAAAATGAGTTCGAAAAAACGCTACAACTTCCACTATAGACTTTCAAATTTAAATGAATTAAATTGAAAGAAAAACAAAATAAACTGTTCCATTTATGATAAACGACTAAAGTCAAGCAATTTTTACCAACTGCACAACAAACTACTGTATTAAAGAATTGATACGTTGCCAATTCTATCACATGGAATATTTCACTTTATATTTTGTTAGGAGGAATAATATATTTCATATTCTATTAAGTGAAATATTTTCGTCGTACGTCGTACGTCGTTTTCGATCGTACGCATAATTCGAGGAAAAAAAATCAGTGAAAAATTATAGAACCATGTGTTCGAAAAAACGCTACAACTTCCACGATAGACTATAGACCATTAAATTGAAATAAATAAAATCGAAAAAAAAAAAAAAACAGTTCCATATATGATAAATGACTAAGGTCAAGCAATTTCTACCAACTGCACAAGATACTACTGAATTGAAGAATTGATACGTTGCCAATTCTATCACATGGAATATTTCACTTCATATTTTGTTAGGAGAAATAATATATTTCATACTCTATTAATTGAAATATTTTCGTCTTATCGATCGTAAGCATAATTCGAGGAAAAAAATCAGTGAAAAATTATAGAACCATAAAAAAATGAGTTCGAAAAAACGCTACAACTTCCACTATAGACTTTCAAATTTAAATGAATTAAATTGAAAGAAAAACAAAAAAAACTGTTCCATTTATGATAAACGACTAAAGTCAAGCAACTTTTACCAACTGCACAACAAACTACTGTATTAAAGAATTGATACGTTGCCAATTCTATCACATGGAATATTTCACTTTATATTTTGTTAAATGAAATCATATATTTCATATTCTATGAAGTGAAATATTTTCGTCTATCGATCTTAATCATAATTCGAGGGGAAGAAATCAGTAAAAAATTATAGAACAATGAAAAAATGTGTTCGAAAAAACGCTACAAATTCCACGATAGACTATTAAATTGAAATAAATAAAATGAAAAAAAAAAAAAACTGTGCCATATACTCATGATAAACGACTTAGGTCAAGCAATTTCTACCAACTGCACAACAAAATACTGAATTGAAGAATTAATACGTTGCCAATTATATCATATGGAATATTTCACTTTATATTTTGTTAGGAAAAATAATATATTCCATATTCTATTAAGTGAAATATTTTCGTCTATCGATCGTACGCATAATTCGAGGGAAAGAAATCAGTAAAAAATTATAAAACAATGAAAAAATGTGTTCGAAAAAACGCTACAACTTCCACGATAGACTATTGAATTGAAATAAATAAAATTGAAAAAAAAAAAAAAACTGTTCCATATATGATTAACGACTAAGGTCAAACAATTTTTACCAACTGCACAACAAACTACAGAATTATAGAATTGATACGTTGCCAATTCTATCACATGGAATATTTCACTCCATATTTTGTTACATGAAATAATATATTTTATATTCTATTAAGTGAAATTAAGTGAAATATTTTCGTCGCATAATTCGAGGGGAAGAAATCAGTAAAAAATTATAGAACCTGAAAAAATATGTTCGAAAAAACGCTACAACTTCCACAGTTAATAGTAGACTATAAAATTGAAATAAATTGAATCGAAAAAAAAAAAAACAGTTCCATATGTGATAAACGACTAAGGTCAAGCAATTTCTACCAACTGCACAACAAACTACTGAATTGAAGAATTGATGTTGAGACTGAATAGATATATATGACACTGATTTGGGTTCGAAAGGTGATCGATAAAAAAATATTGTACAAACACAGCGTTGTCTCACGAGACGCTTGCCAAAAAACGCCACAACTTCAACAATAGGCTATAAATTGAAATAAAGAAGTTAAAAAAAAAAAAATTGTCCCATACATGATAAATGACTGAAGTCAATCAATTTATACCAACTGCACAACAAACCACTGAATTGAAGAATTCAAAAATTTACCGTTTTCTTTTTGAAAGAATTCTCAAAGTTACTCACTTAAAAACACATTGTTAGGACGAATTAATTCAAATTGTTCGATCATTTAAAGGCACTGTAACGTATCGATTTTACTTCAAGAATGCTCAAGAGAAAGAATTTTCGGACTGAAAATACTCGAATTGCACGACTTAACCAAGAAGGGCTTTGAAGAGGTGTCGAATATGGTCACCTCTTGGATTTGGATGACATTTCCACATGAGCTTAATTATGGTATGAGAATGATAAAAAAAATTAAATTTGGCCGCGAAAAATTTTTTTCGTTAAAAAAATCTATAAATTTTCACACAAAATTGACAGAGCGTTATTCACTCAGAAGGAATTGGCGGTAAATTGACCGAGATGACAAGAAATTTCTACGAACTGAATTGAAATAATGCGACATTGCCAGATCCTCCTGGTTCGATCATGTTAAGCTGGGTTTAGACAAATGGCTCTATATTTAGGCGGGGTGCGGTCCTCCCTACCATATGGGAATTGTATTAACCGTAGGTGGATTATCCAATGGTTATTGCATTGTCGCACTAGTGACCGATATAAATAATGCATTTTTTCTCGGAAACCCAACAATTACCAAATGGAAACAATGAAATTGAATAGAATTTCCTGATGAAATAAATCAGATGCTCGCTAACTGATAGGAACTATCGACAAGCCCTTATTGGTTTCGAAGTTGGATGAATTATTCAACGAATTCCACGATTCCATTTCTTCGAGAGCGGTACACTTTCCACCGCGACAGGGAAATTTCCGATTGACATTCTCGGAAAATGGGCGTGTTTGAGGGAAAACGTTTTATATCGAAATATACGCTTTTTTGCGTATTAGCGGTTTTATTCTCGGAGGTATTTCTGGATCTGAAGGGGGCCCGTTCGCGTCAAACGTCCAATGTTTACGCTTTCCCGAGGGAAAATCGATGGGGAAAGTTCGATGCGAATGTGGGTTTTGTTCGGATTTGTACGATTGGTCTTTTGACACACATATGAGTGTTGTGGCATCGGAACAGGTGGTTTTTTTTGCGGTAAACATGGGGTGATATCGATTCTGGGTGGGAAATGTATGTTTACACAATAATAGGATTCATTAAAATAGTACATACTGTTTATGTGGATGCAACACATTATTTGTCAAAAATTCTAGGGAAAATTCGGGAATTCTACAATTAATCGTTCGTGTGTTATGAATTTTCTAAATAATTCAAGAATGACAAAAACAGTTATTGCTGACAAACTGGGCAAGATAAAATCCTGAAGTTTGAAGAATGTCTGAATATTTTAGTTCCCAATTGAATATATTTTCCGCCAAGTTCTGCAATTGATCGTTCGTGAGTTATGAATTTTCTGAATAATTCAAGAATCACAAAAACATTTATTGCTGAAAAACTGGGCAAGATAAAATCATGAAATTTGATAAATGTGTTGGTGGGATGGTTCTCGATCGAAAATTTGTGCCCTAGAAATTCTACAATCAATCGTCCGTGTGTTATGAATTTTGAAAATAATTCAAGAATGACAAAAACATTTATTGCTGAAAAACTGGGCAAGATAAAATCATGAAATTTGAAAAATGTGTAGGTGGGATGGTTCTCGATCGAAATTTTTTTCCCTCGAAGTTCTACAAATAATCGTTCGTGTGTTATGAATTTTCTAAATAATTCAAGAATGACGAAAACATTTATTGCTGACAAACTGGGCAAGATAAAATCATGTAATTTGAAAAATGTCTAGATGTTATAGTTCCCAATTGAATATTTTTTTTCTCGAAGTTCTACAATTGATCGTTCGTGAGTTATGAATTTTCTAAATCATTCAAGAATCACAAAAACATTTATTGCTGAAAAACTGGGCAAGATAAAATCATGAAATTTGAAAAATGTGTAGGTGGGATGGTTCTCGATCGAAATTTTTTTCCCTCGAAGTTCTACAATTAATCGTTTGTGTGTTATGAATTTTCTGAATAATTCAAGAATGACGAAAACATTTATTGCTGACAAACTGGACAAGATAAAATCATGTAATTTGAAAAATGTCTAGATGTTATAGTTCTTAATTGAATATATTTTTTCGCGAAGTTCTACAATTGATCGTTCGTGAGTTATGAATTTTCTAAATAATTCAAGAATCACAAAAACATTTATTGCTGAAAAACTGGGCAAGATAAAATCATGAAATTTGAAAAAATGTGTGGGTGGGATGGTTCTCGATCGAAATTTTTTTCCCTCGAAATTCTACAATTAATCGTTTGTGAGTTATGAATTTTCTAAATAATTCCAGAATGGAAAAACTGTTATTGCCGACAAACTGGGCAAGATAAAATTATGAAATTTGAAAAATGTGTAGATGTTATAGTTTCCAATTGAATATTTTTTTTCGCGAAGTTCTACAATTGATCGTTCGTGTGTTATGAATTTTCTAAATAATTCAAGAATGACAAAAACATTCGATGCTGAAAACTGGGCAAGATGAAATCATGAAATTTGAAAAAATGTGTGGGATGGTTCTCGATCGAAATTTTTTTCCCTCGAAATTCTACAATTAATCGTTTGTGAGTTATGAATTTTCTAAATAATTCCAGAATGGAAAAACAGTTATTGCCGACAAACTGGGCAAGATAAAATTATGAAATTTGAAAAGTGTCTAGATGTTATAGTTCACAATTGAATATTTTTTTTCCGCGAAGTTCTACAACTGATCGTTCGTGAGTTATGAATTTTCTAAATAATTCAAGAATCACAAAAACATTTATTGCTGAAAAATTGGGCAAGATTAAATCCTGAAATTTGAAAAATGTGTAGGTGGGATGGTTCTCGATCGAAATTTTTTTCCCTCGAAGTTCTACAATTAATCGTTCGTGTGTTATGAATTTTCTAAATAATTCAAGAATGACGAAAACATTTATTGCTGACAAATTGGGCAAGATAAAATCATGTAATTTGAAAAATGTCTAGATGTTATAGTTCTTGATTGAATATTTTTTTTCGCGAAGTTCTACAGTTGATCGTTCGTGAGTTATGAATTTTCTAAATAATTCAAGAATCACAAAAACATTTATTGCTGAAAAACTGGGCAAGATAAAATCCTGAAATTTGAAAAATGTGTAGGTGGGATGGTTCTCGATCGAAAATTTATTCCTTCGAAATTCTACAATTAATCGTTCGTGTGTTATGTATTTTCTAAATAATTCAAGAATGACGAAAACATTTATTGCTGACAAACTGGGCAAGATAAAATCATGTCATTTGAAGAATGTCTAAATGTTATAGTCCCCAATCGAATATATTTCCCTCGAAGTTCTAAAATTAATCGTTCGTGAGTTATGAAGTTTCTAAATAATTCAAGAATCACAAAAACATTTATTGCTGAAAAACTGGGTAAGATGAAATCATGAAATTTGAAAAATTTGTAGGTGGGATGGTTCTCGATCGAAATTTTTTTCCCTCGAAGCTCTACAATTAATCGTTCGTGTGTTATGAATTTTTTGAATAATTCAAGAATGACGAAAACATTTATTGCTGACAAACTGGGCGAGATAAAATCATGAAATTTGAAGAATGTCTAAATGTTAATGTTTCCAATCGAATATATTTCCCTCGAAGTTCTAAAATTAATCGTTCGTGAGTTATGAATTTTCTAAATAATTCAAGAATCACAAAAACATTTATTGCTGAAAAACTGGGTAAGATGAAATCATGAAATTTGAAAAATGTGTAGATGTTATAGTTCCCAATTGAATATTTTTTTTCGCGAAGTTCTACAATTGATCGTTCGTGAGTTATGAATTTTCTAAATAATTCCAGAATGACGAAAACATTTATTGCTGACAAACTGGGCAAGATGAAATCATGTAATTTGAAAAATGTCTAGATGTTATAGTTCCCAATTGAATATTTTTTTTCGCGAAGTTCTACAATTGATCGTTCGTGAGTTATGAATTTTCTAAATAATTCAAGAATCACAAAAACATTTATTGCTGAAAACTGGGCAAGATAAAATCATGAAATTCAAAAAATGTGTAGGTGGGATGGTTCTCGATCGAAATTTTTTTCCCTCGAAGTTCTACCATTAATCGTTCGTGTGTTATGAATTTTCTAAATACTTCAAGAATGACGAAAACATTTATTGCTGACAAACTGGGCGAGATAAAATCATGAAATTTGAAGAATGTCTAAATGTTATAGTTCCCAATTGAATATATTTTCCGCGAAGTTCTGCAATTGATCGTTCGTGAGTTATGAATTTTCTGAATAATTCAAGAATCACAAAAACATTTATTACTGAAAAACTGGGTAAGATAAAATCATGAAATTTGAAAAATGTGTAGGTGGGATGGTTCTCGATCGAAATTTTTTTCCCTCGAAGTTCTACAATTAATTGTTCGTGTGTTATGGATTTTCTAAATAATTCAAGAATGACGAAAACATTTATTGCTTACAAACTGGGCGAGATAAAATCATGAAATTCGAAGAATGTCTAAATGTTATAGTTCCCAATCGAATATATTTCCCTCGAAGTTCTAAAATGAATCGTTCGTGAGTTATGAAGTTTCTAAATAATTCAAGAATCACAAAAACATTTATTGCTGAAAAACTGGGTAAGATGAAATCATGAAATTTGAAAAATGTGTAGATGTTATAGTTCCCAATTGAATATTTTTTTTCGCGAAGTTCTACAATTGATCGTTCGTGAGTTATGAATTTTCTAAATAATTCAAGAATGACAAAAACATTTATTGCTGACAAACTGGGCGAGATAAAAATCATGAAATTATAAAAATGTATAGATGTTATAGTTCCCAATTGAATATTTTTTTTCGCGAAGTTCTACAATTGATCGTTCGTGAGTTATGAATTTTCTAAATAATTCAAGAATGACAAAAACATTCATTGCTCACAAACTGGGCGAGATAAAATCATGAAATTATGAAAATGTATAGATGTTATAGTTCCCAATTGAATATTTTTTTCCGCGAAGTTCTACGATTGATCGTTCGTGAGTTATGAATTTTCTAAATAATTCAAGAATCACAAAAACATTTATTGCTGACAAACTGGGCAAGATAAAATCATGTAATTCGAAAAATATCTAGATGTTATAAGTAGTTCCCAATTGAATATTTTTTTTTCGCGAAGTTCTACAATTGATCGTTCGTGAGTTATGAATTTTCTAAATAATTCAAGAATCACAAAAACATTTATTGCTGAAAAACTGGGCAAGATAAAATCATGAAATTTGAAAAATGTGTTGGTGGGATGGTTCCCGATCGAAAATTTTTTCCCTCGAAATTCTACAATTAATCGTTTGTGAGTTATGAATTTTCTAAATAATTCCAGAATGAAAAAAACAGTTATTGCCGACAAACTGGGCACGATAAATTATGAAATTTGAAAAGTGTCTAGATGTTATAGTTCCCAATTGAATATTTTTTTTCCGCGATGTTCTACAATTAATCGTTCGTGAGTTATGAATTTTCTAAATAATTCAAGAATGACAAAAACATTCATTGCTGACAAACTGGGCGAGATAAAAATCATGAAATTATAAAAATGTATAGATGTTATAGTTCCCAATTGAATATTTTTTTCCGCGAAGTTCTACGATTGATAGTTCGTGAGTTATGAATTTTCTAAATAATTCAAGAATGACAAAAACATTCATTGCTGAAAAACTGGGCAAGATGAAATCATGAAATTTGAAAAATTTTGTTCCCCTCGAAATTCTACAATTAATCGTTTGTGAGTTATGAATTTTCTAAATAATTCCAGAATGAAAAAAACAGTTATTGCCGACAAACTGAGCAAGATAAAATTATGAAATTTGGAAAGTGTCTAGATGTTATAGTTCACAATTGAATATTTTTTTTCCGCGAAGTTCTACAACTGATCGTTCGTGAGTTATGAATTTTCTAAATAATTCAAGAATCACAAAAACATTTATTGCTGAAAAATTGGGCAAGATTAAATCCTGAAATTTGAAAAATGTGTAGGTGGGATGGTTCTCGATCGAAATTTTTTTCCATCGAAGTTCTACAATTAATCGTTCGTGTGTTATGAATTTTCTAAATAATTCAAGAATGACGAAAACATTTATTGCTGACAAATTGGGCAAGATAAAATCATGTAATTTGAAAAATGTCTAGATGTTATAGTTCTTGATTGAATATTTTTTTTCGCGAAGTTCTACAGTTGATCGTTCGTGAGTTATGAATTTTCTAAATAATTCAAGAATCACAAAAACATTTATTGCTGAAAAACTGGGCAAGATAAAATCCTGAAATTTGAAAAATGTGTAGGTGGGATGGTTCTCGATCGAAAATTTATTCCTTCGAAATTCTACAATTAATCGTTCGTGTGTTATGTATTTTCTAAATAATTCAAGAATGACGAAAACATTTATTGCTGACAAACTGGGCAAGATAAAATCATGTAATTTGAAGAATGTCTAAATGTTATAGTCCCCAATCGAATATATTTCCCTCGAAGTTCTAAAATTAATCGTTCGTGAGTTATGAAGTTTCTAAATAATTCAAGAATCACAAAAACATTCATTGCTGAAAAACTGGGTAAGATGAAATCATGAAATTTGAAAAATTTGTAGGTGGGATGGTTCTCGATCGAAATTTTTTTCCCTCGAAGCTCTACAATTAATCGTTCGTGTGTTATGAATTTTTTGAATAATTCAAGAATGACGAAAACATTTATTGCTGACAAACTGGGCGAGATAAAATCATAAAATTTGAAGAATGTCTAAATGTCATAGTTTCCAATCGAATATATTTCCCTTGAAGTTCTAAAATTAATCGTTCGTGAGTTATGAATTTTCTAAATAATTCAAGAATCACAAAAACATTTATTGCTGAAAAACTGGGTAAGATGAAATCATGAAATTTGAAAAATGTGTAGATGTTATAGTTCCCAATTGAATATTTTTTTTTCGCGAAGTTCTACAATTGATCGTTCGTGAGTTATGAATTTTCTAAATAATTCCAGAATGACGAAAACATTTATTGCTGACAAACTGGGCAAGATGAAATCATGTAATTTGAAAAATGTCTAGATGTTATAGTTCCCAATTGAATATTTTTTTTCGCGAAGTTCTACAATTGATCGTTCGTGAGTTATGAATTTTCTAAATAATTCAAGAATCACAAAAACATTTATTGCTGAAAACTGGGCAAGATAAAATCATGAAATTCAAAAAATGTGTAGGTGGGATGGTTCTCGATCGAAATTTTTTTCCCTCGAAGTTCTACCATTAATCGTTCGTGTGTTATGAATTTTCTAAATACTTCAAGAATGACGAAAACATTTATTGCTGACAAACTGGGCGAGATAAAATCATGAAATTTGAAGAATGTCTAAATGTTATAGTTCCCAATTGAATATATTTTCCGCGAAGTTCTGCAATTGATCGTTCGTGAGTTATGAATTTTCTGAATAATTCAAGAATCACAAAAACATTTATTACTGAAAAACTGGGTAAGATAAAATCATGAAATTTGAAAAATGTGTAGGTGGGATGGTTCTCGATCGAAATTTTTTTCCCTCGAAGTTCTACAATTAATTGTTCGTGTGTTATGGATTTTCTAAATAATTCAAGAATGACGAAAACATTTATTGCTTACAAACTGGGCGAGATAAAATCATGAAATTTGAAGAATGTCTAAATGTTATAGTTCCCAATCGAATATATTTCCCTCGAAGTTCTAAAATGAATCGTTCGTGAGTTATGAAGTTTCTAAATAATTCAAGAATCACAAAAACATTTATTGCTGAAAAACTGGGTAAGATGAAATCATGAAATTTGAAAAATGTGTAGATGTTATAGTTCCCAATTGAATATTTTTTTTCGCGAAGTTCTACAATTGATCGTTCGTGAGTTATGAATTTTCTAAATAATTCCAGAATGAAAAAAAGAGTTATTGCCGACAAACTGGGAAAGATAAAATCATGAAATTTGAAAAATATGTTGGTGTTGGTTCTCGATCGAAATTTTTTTTCCGCGAAGTTCTACGATTGATCGTTCGTGTGTTATGAATTTTCTAAATAATTCAAGAATGACAAAAACATTTATTGCTGACAAACTGGGCGAGATAAAAATCATGAAATTATAAAAATGTATAGATGTTATAGTTCCCAATTGAATATTTTTTTTCGCGAAGTTCTACAATTGATCGTTC
The DNA here is from genome assembly GCA_963966015.1 of Aphidecta obliterata. NCBI lineage: Eukaryota > Metazoa > Arthropoda > Insecta > Coleoptera > Coccinellidae > Aphidecta > Aphidecta obliterata. Next base: position 36,292,764 of record OZ014430.1, on the reverse strand, counting down.
GTGAGTTATGAATTTTCTAAATAATTCAAGAATGACAAAAACATTCATTGCTCACAAACTGGGCGAGATAAAATCATGAAATTATGAAAATGTATAGATGTTATAGTTCCCAATTGAATATTTTTTTCCGCGAAGTTCTACGATTGATCGTTCGTGAGTTATGAATTTTCTAAATAATTCAAGAATCACAAAAACATTTATTGCTGACAAACTGGGCAAGATAAAATCATGTAATTCGAAAAATATCTAGATGTTATAAGTAGTTCCCAATTGAATATTTTTTTTTCGCGAAGTTCTACAATTGATCGTTCGTGAGTTATGAATTTTCTAAATAATTCAAGAATCACAAAAACATTTATTGCTGAAAAACTGGGCAAGATAAAATCATGAAATTTGAAAAATGTGTTGGTGGGATGGTTCTCGATCGAAAATTTTTTCCCTCGAAATTCTACAATTAATCGTTTGTGAGTTATGAATTTTCTAAATAATTCCAGAATGAAAAAAACAGTTATTGCCGACAAACTGGGCACGATAAATTATGAAATTTGAAAAGTGTCTAGATGTTATAGTTCCCAATTGAATATTTTTTTTCCGCGAGGTTCTACAATTAATCGTTCGTGAGTTATGAATTTTCTAAATAATTCAAGAATGACAAAAACATTCATTGCTGACAAACTGGGCGAGATAAAAATCATGAAATTATAAAAATGTATAGATGTTATAGTTCCCAATTGAATATTTTTTTCCGCGAAGTTCTACGATTGATAGTTCGTGAGTTATGAATATTCTAAATAATTCAAGAATGACAAAAACATTCATTGCTGAAAAACTGGGCAAGATGAAATCATGAAATTTGAAAAATTTTGTTCCCCTCGAAATTCTACAATTAATCGTTTGTGAGTTATGAATTTTCTAAATAATTCCAGAATGAAAAAAACAGTTATTGCCGACAAACTGAGCAAGATAAAATTATGAAATTTGGAAAGTGTCTAGATGTTATAGTTCCCAATTGAATATTTTCTTTCCGCGAGGTTCTACAATCAATCGTTCGTGAGTTATGGATTTTCTAAATAATTCAAGAATGACAAAAACATTCATTGCTGACAAACTGGGCGAGATAAAAATCATGAAATTATGAAAATGTATAGATGTTATAGTTCCCAATTGAATATTTTTTTTCGCGAAGTTCTACAATTGATCGTTCGTGAGTTATGAATTTTCTAAATAATTCAAGAATGACAAAAACATTCATTGCTGAAAAACTGGGCAAGATGAAATCATGAAATTTGAAAAAATTTGTGGGTGGGATGGTTCTCGATCGAAATTTTTTTTTCTCGAAATTCTACAATTAATTTAAGAATGAAAAAAACAGTTATTGCCGACAAACTTGGCAAGATGAAATTATGAAATTTGAAAAATGTCTAGATGTTATAGTTCCCAATTGAATATTTTCTTTCCGCCAGGTTCTACAATTAATCGTTCGTGAGTTATGAATTTTCTAAATAATTAAAGAATGACAAAAACATTTATTGCTGACAAACTGGGCAAGATAAAATCATGCAATTTGAAAAATATATCCACATGTGATTGTTCTCAATCGATTTCTTTTTTCAGAAGAGAGAAGAGTGGAGAAGCACCTTGGAAATTGTAGCAGAGGAAAATGCGCGGGAGAACTGGCCTGTAAGGAATTGGAAAACAACTTTTACTCGTGTGTGTGCCCTCACGACTCCAAAGCCCCGAATCCAGACGGTTCCTGCCCCAGGTACACTGGTAAGTTAAAGCCCATTCTACATTTCGTGTGAAAAAATTCAATTTCCTTCCAGAGGAATCTTTGAAAAAAAAACTTCATTCCTTCCCAAACGACTATTATCTGTTTTGGCGTTCGTGTCAAAACAACAACTTTCCTCTCAAAACATCCCTCCTCTCGATAAAAAACGAAGAGGGACGCCGCCTTCTAAAATAGGAAGTATAGCTTGCGGCTCGTCAAGCGTCGAGATTGACGTCTATAAAAATAGGAATCGCGTCAACCGTTCGCAGGTTAAAATCTTACACATTTCACGGAGAGCCGAACAGATGTTCGCAGCTTTGTCAGGGAGTAATCCAATACTTCTTGTATTGACAGTCCGTTCTCGCTCTTTGAAGTGTTTTCTTAACTCCTTCACCTTTAGGCGGGAAATAGACGCCGTATAGGGGGGGGGGGGGCTATGTCGGCGAACTTTTATTTTTTCACTCGGGTTTCCATTACGGAACCTTTAAAATATCGTGAAGAATATAAGAACATAATTTTTTTTTTCTTCCAGTTCCCCTCAAACCAGGTTTGATACCAAATGTTTTGCCACCATCAAACAACAATGAAGAGACGAATAGCAGCAGCAGATTACCCGATACAACGCCATCAGTAAGTTTCCCATATTTTTTCATATCAAAAATGCTACAGAACAATGAGAAAAGTTGGATTGGACAAAATAATTTCCCGAAGACACGTTCCTGTTTTAACACTGCGAGATGGGACCAATCGTCGTTAGAGAATCGAGTTCCCCAGCGTTATGAATAATAGTTCATTATAATGTGAGCAGGAAGACAACATTCAAAATTATTAAATCGAGAACAGCTTTCGAATAAGAAGTATTCGTTTCAATTTAATAAATACTAACAAAAATTCAGAAGTTTTGAGAAATAGAAAAACTGGCAACGCAGGAATATGCCAATGACAGGACTTACGACGTCACAAGTAGCTGCATTTTTCAATGTCTCACTGAATTGGGGGTTTTAAGATATTCATTTGAATATTAAATAATGTCCTCTAGAAAAACTATGCATATACAGGTTGTTTCAGAATAATATGCAGACGGTGTGAATCTTAAGGAGAAAAGTTTAATTGATCCTATTTCCTGAGTTTCTCAGCTTTTAACTACAGGGTGTTGAAGAGAATATCGTTTTTTTGAGCGCTCACACTACTTACACCTATTTCTCGAATTTTGAGCCGAAAATGGTCTCAATCAACTATTTTCGACTCACTGATGACGAATCCGTCGGAAAATTCGAGTCTGTCCGTCCGGCCGTCCGTAAGCACGATAACTCTCGAACGGAACAACCTAGAGACTTGAAATTTTCAGTGTGGGTTCAGTTCCCGAATGCCTCGGTTGAGTTCGTTAATGGGCCAAATTCCACCAGGGGTTCCGTAAATATGGCCGTTCAAAGTTTTATTCCCCTGATTACTTGAAAAGTACAGATTCGATCGAGATGAAATTTTGGGCTCAAATGGAGAATGAGGTGTTCAAGCTACATGTGAAATTTTGTCCAGATCGCATGACCAGAACCATAGAAATCATAGAAAATTGTAACTTTTGAACGGAAACGCCTAGGGACTTGAAATTTTCAGGACAGGTGTGGATCTCGAATGTTGTGATCTCGTTCATCTATGAACAAAATTATACTCGGGGTTCCGTAAATATGGTCGTTTGAAATTTAGTTTTCTTGATAATTCCAAAACTACAGATTCGATCGTGACGAAATTTTGTATACTAATGGAGAATGATATATTCAAGCTACATTTCTCCAGATCAAATGACCAGAACCATAGAAAATCATAACTTTCGAACGGAAAGGCCTAGGGACTTGAAATTTTCAGGATAGATCTGAAATGTAGCGTTCACGTTATCAATGCGCAGAATTATACTAGGGGTTCCGTAAATACGGTCGTTTGAAATTTTGGTTTCTCGATAATTTCGAAACTACCGATTCGATCGAGATGAAATTTTGTATTTTAATCGAGAATGATATATTAAAGCAATATTTTGTCCAGATCGCATGACCAGAACCATAGAAACCATAGAAAATTGTAACTTTCGAACGGAAATGCCAAGGAACTTGAAATTCTCAGGGTGGGTTTGGATCGCGAATATCGCGGTTGCGTTCATCAATGAGCAGAATAAGACTAGGGGTTCCGTAAATATGGCCGTTCAAAATATTTTTTTGCTGATAGTTCCGAAAATACTGAGCGGATTGGGATGAAATTTTGCACCTAGCTGAGTAATAATGTATTCAAACTACGTGCAATTTTGTCCAGATCGCACCACCAAGACTATAGATACCTTAGAAAATTCTAGCGAATTATCGAAAAAAAATTGATCAGCTGAAGCACTGACATGAAGTCTGGAGTTTCGCCTAAGTTTCAGAATTTTTTTGACAGCTGTCGAAAATTCCTTCAATTGATTTCTGAAACTGGAAAATGCGAATCTACCTACAAGGTGGATTTACGAGCGCTCAAAAGCTCCTGCCTTCACGGCAGTGCTTTTCGTAATTTCTTATGATAACATCCCTTGATATCTTCATAAATAAATTTGGTACAAATCCTCTGCGCATTAATAGCCATTTTTTGATGTAGGATATTTTTTAAATGTTTCAACCAGTGGCGTCCATACAGGATGTAGATTGAGTATTTTTGAAAAAAAATATGTACGCCTCCGTGATTTCCTAAAATAGAAAATATATTCAAAATTCCCATTAATTTTAGGGCAAATTTTATGTCTCGTCTTTTTTTCGCCCTACACGAGTAGAAAAAAGGAAAATGATATTATTCCTAATCTAATTATCAGTAAATACAGGGTGTTGCCAAATAAGTGGAAAGAAACAATAAATTTTCCATTTTTCAACAAAACAAAATTTTCCAATTTTGAAATATCTATCTCTCCTTAGATATCATTATAAAATTTGGTACAAGTCCTCTGAGAATTGACAGTTGTTTTTTGATGTAGAAGATTTTTTCAATGTTTCAAACAGTGGCGTCCATAGGGGTATTTTTGGAAATGAAAATTATGTTTGCCTCTGTGATTTAATAAAATGAAAAATATTTTCGTAATTCCATATTAATGTAAGGGCAATTTTTTTTCTCGACTTTTTTTCGCCTTATTCGAATGAAAAAATGAAAACAATTTTATTCCTGATCTTATTATTCGTAAATACCAAAAAAAATAACGAAAAGCACTGCCGTGAAGGCAGGACCTTTTAAGCGCTCGTACATGCACCTTGTAGGTAGATTCGCATTTTCCAGTTTTAGAAATCAATTGAAGGAATTTTCGACAGTTGTCAAAAAAATTCTGAAACTTAGGCGAAACTCCAGACTTCATGTCAGTGCTTCAGCTGATCAATTTTTTTTCGATAATTCGCTAGAATTTTCTACGGTATCTATGGTCTTGGTGGTGCGATCTGGACAAAATTTCGCACGTAGTTTGAATACATTATTCCTCAGCTAGGTGCAAAATTTCATTCCAATCCGCTCAGCATTTTCAAAACCATCAGGAAAAAAATATTTTGAATGGCCATATTTACGAAACCCCTAGTCTAATTTTGCTCATTGATGAACGTGGCCGCGAAATTCGCGATCCAAATCAACCCTGAAAATTTCATGTTCCTAGGCCTTTCCGTTCAAAAGTTACAATTTTCTATGGTTTCTATGGTTCTGGTCATGCGATCTGGACAAAATATTGTTTTGATATATCATTCTCGATTAAAATACAAAATTTCATCTCGATCGAATCCGTAGTTTCGAATTTATCGAGAAACCAAAATTTCAAACGACCGTATTTACGGAACCCCTAGTATAATTCTGCTCATTGATAAACGTGAACGCCACATTTCAGATCTACACCTATTCTGAAAATTTCAAGTCCCTAGGCCTTTCCTTTCAAAAGTTACGATTTTCTATGGTTTTTATGGTTCTGGTCATGCGATCTGGACAAAATTTCACATGTAGCTTGAACACCTCATTCTCCTTTTGAGTGCAAAATTTCATCTCAATCAAATCTGTAGTTTTCAAGTAATCAGGAGAACAAAACTTGGAACGGCCATATTTACGGAACCCCTGGGCGAATTTGGCCCATTAACGAACTTAACCGAGGCATTTGGGATCTGAACCTACACTGAAAATTTCAAGTCTTTAGGTTGATCCGTTCGAGAGTTATCGTGCTTACGGCCGGACGGACGGACAGACTCGAATTTTCCGACGGATTCGTCATCAGTGAGTCGAACTTAGTCGATTGAGACCATTTTCGACTCAAAATTCGAAAAATACAGACATCGTGACGAAATGATATAGCCCTCGTGTAAGTTGTACGAGCGCTCAAAAATATGTTTGCCTCTGTGATTTAATAAAATAGAAAATATTTTCGTAATTCCATATTAATGTGAGGGCAATTTTTTTTCTCGACTTTTTTTCGCCTTATACGAATAAAAAAATGAAAACAATTTTATTCCTGATCTTATTATTCGTAAATACCAAAAAAAAATCCATTTTTCAACAAAACAAAATTTTATGGTTCCAAAATTTGTGTCGTGAAAATTCCCAAAATCGTGGAGCTGGCAACGCAGGAATATGCCGATCAGACGCGGGATGATATAGTAAAAACTGAAAAAAAAATAAAAGTTTCCGAAACGATATGAATGTTTCGAGACGACTTTTTCTGTTTCGTCAACAATTCTAAAAAATTCCAGCTTGTAGATTCTAAAAACACTTGAACAATATTTGTTGAGATACGTGATATTTTCACATTATAACTACGAAACCCTTCATTGCGCATAGTCTGAAACACGAAACAGACGCACTCCGAAGTTTAATAAAAAACAAGGGAATCAAACAATCCCGGAATCGTCGGTGTGTAATATTGAAAATTTAATATATTCATATCCCATTCGTCAACTTTAATATGTCGAACGTTCCGAAATCAGGACGGGAGTAGATTTTCATGGTCCCTTTTCGTTTTCCTCGAATTTTCTTTGTTTTCCTCGAATCTCCGTTGTTTTCAAAGAATTTCATCGAAATTTTTATTGTTTCATTAGGAATAATTCGAGGCTCGAATTTTTCCGGGTGTTTCCACGACAGAATTTATGCGTGATATCGCCTTTCTGTAATCCTCAAACCTTCCTTATGTTCCTCCTATATTTGCCTCTTCCATTTATTTGATCATGAAGGGCTCTGTTTAATCGTTCGTATTTCTTCATTAACAAATTTTTGAACTGGAAGTTCAAGAACCTGTTGTTGTTCGAGCGTTCTGCATAAAGAGCTCAAACGCAAGAAAAGGTTGATTGAATATTTTCGATGATTTATTTGAACTGAGTCCTTTTGAGTTGATTGCGCGCCACCCACCGGCCCACCATTCAGAACGGAACGGAATGGAAATTTTAACAATATTTATATAGCTGACGGAGAGACGGGATGGGCAGATTAGACGCGTAAGCCTTTCTCGATAAATTGTAATCCCGGGAGGAGCGAGCAGACAAAAGGACTTTTCCCACCTACAGGCGACGTTTCCAATTTCGGGTACTTTCACGATGAATATTTATGCCGTTGTGTATGGAGACGATGTTTATGGTCTTAATATTTCAACTCGGTCATTGATGAATTTCGAAGTTTCGTCTGGGTACTTATCCCAAATGTCTGTAATTTGAAAAAAAATCATATAACAACTTAAAACAAAGATACATCTGGCGGTGAATTCAAACGAGCGAAATTATAATGAATATCGAAATTTGCCCTTGTGGAAAGTGAAGTTTACCTAACTAGAAATGCAACGCCGGTTGCAAATTGGCGGATACGCCTGTCTGAAATTATTCCGAAGTAATTGAAGCGTAAATTACTCCGGAATTCAATATTCAGGACAATGATATTTTAGTTTCCAGTTGGGTTGATATTCATAGAAAAATTGTGTTCAATGCAAGTCGAAGAAAAAAAAAATTTTTGGTACAAATTGTGTCCCAGTTCGAATGCCTACAAGACATTTCTTGAGAACCTATTTGAAATCTGAAAATTGGGATTATGATATTGTTCGACCTTATCTACTGAGCTGAAATATTCTTGAAGCCTGATCACTGTCAGTTATACTGGGAGTGAAAATAAATTTCTCGAAATTTTGCATTTTTTCTTCTCTTATATAATCGATTATTCAATTTTCTATTCGAATCGTTGTATTCGTCGAAATAGTTTTCAAAACATCGAAAAAAAACTGAGAAAAAAAGAGATATGCGTAGTCAGTATTATGTTCGTTATTCCTATTCTCAATATTTCAAACATAAACTGTAATTACATTTTTGAAGTAGAAGAATTGCGGTAAATTGTGCATCTCCTGAATGATGGAAAACTCGTCACAGGGTGTTTCAAATATTTCATCAAAAATTGTGATCAGAATATTCCCATAATTTTTGTATGATTGCATTGGATTCTTCGAAGAAAAATAATGATACTGTCCAAAGTAGTTTATGCTCCTAAATTAAATAATTCCTGAGTTATTGAGGATTTTCTGAATTTATGTCGTACGTAGAGATAAATTCATAAAATCTATTTTATAACAATAATCTGTGTTCATACAACATAAATTATCCCAAAAATTCCCTATGAACACAGATTTTTGTTATAAAACAGATTTCATGAATTTATCTCTACGTACGACATGAATTCAGAAAATCCTTAATAACTCAGGAATTATTCAATTTAGGAGCATAAACTACTTTGGACACTATCATTATTTTTCTTCGAAGAATCTGATCAATTTTTTTCGATAATTCGCTAGAATTTTCTACGGTATCTATGGTCTTGGTGGTGCGATCTGCACAATACATTATTACTCAGGTTACTTTCAAGTTCCTAGGCCTTTCCGTTCAAAAGTTACAATTTTCTATGGTTTCTATGGTTCTGGTCATGCAATCTGGACAAAATATTGCTTTAATATATCATTCTCGATTAAAGTACAAAATTTCATCTCGATCGAATCCGTAGTTTCGAAATTATCGAGAAACCAAAATTTCAAACGACCGTATTTACGGAACCCCTAGTATAATAATGCTCATTGATAAACGTGAACGCGACATTTCAGATCCACACCTATCCTGAAAATTTCAAGTCTCTAGGCCTTTCCGTTCGAAAGTTATGATTTTCTATGGTTTCTATGGTTCTGGTCATGTGATCTGGAAAAATGTAGCTTGAATATATCATTCTGCATTAGTATACAAAATTTCGTCACGATCGAATCTGTAGTTTTGAAATTATCAAGAAAACTAAATTTCAAACGACCATATTCACGGAACCCCAAGTATAATTTTGTTCATAGATGAACGTGATGACGACATTCAAGATCCACACCTATCCTGAAAATTTCAAGTCCCTAGGCCTTTCCGTTCGAAAGTTGTGATTTTCTATGGTTTCTATGGTTCTGGTCATGCGATCTGGACAAAACTTCACATGTAGCTTGAACACCTCATTCTCCATTTGTGTGCAAAATTTCATCCCAATCAAATCTCTAGTTTTCAAGTAATCAGGGGAACAAAACTTTGAACTGCCATATTTACGGAACCCCTGGTGGAATTTGGCCCATTAACGAACTCAACCGAGGCATTCGGGTACTGAACCCACACTGAAAATTTCAAGTCTTTAGGTTGTTCCGTTCGAGAGTTATCGTGCTTACGGACGGCCGGACGGACAGACTCGAATTTTCCGACGGATTCGTCATCAGTGAGTCGAACATAGTCGATTGAGACCATTTTCGGCTCAAAATTCGAAAAATACAGACATCGTGACGAAATGATATAGCCCTCGTGTAAGTAGTACGAGCGCTCAAAAATATTTAAATTTAAAAAACAAAAATTATGGGAAAATTCTTATCACAATTTTTGACGAAATATTTGAAACACCCTGTGACGGGTTTTCCAGAATTCAAGAGATGCACAATTTTCCTTCATTCTTCCACTTCGAAAACCTAAAAACAGTTTTATGCAAGAAATATTGAGAATAAGAATAACGAACATAATACTTACTACGCATATATCCCCTTTCTTCCATTTTTTTTTCTATATTCTGAAAACTATTTCGACGAATGAAACGATTGGAATAGAAATATATTTAAAATTGAATAATCGATCATATAAGAGACGAAAAAAAATTAATTTTTCGAGAAAATTATTTTCACTGCCTGTATAACTGAAAGTGTTCAGGCTTCAGGAATATTTTAGCTCAATAGATAAAGTCGAACAATATCATAATCCAAATTTTCAGATTTCAAATAGGACAGGTTCTCAAGAAACGTCTAGTAGTCACTCGAACTTGGGACACCCTGTATATCTTCTCAGTCGGTCGTGTATTATCAACTCAATATTTCAAAAATAACACAAGACTGATATTTTATATTCTTCAACGAGTTCTACGTCAAAATACACCAATTCGTCGAAACCTCGAGAAGTTTAATTTCTATAAAATCCCCAGTGTTAGGCAACCCAAGCAGCAGCACGAATACTTTTAGTGCTGCCTAACCATTCACTAACTGAAATATTTCCATCCGGAATTCGGGCTGTCAGATTTTGAAAAATTTCTCGTGAAATTCTCAAAACCTGGAAAAAAACATTATGAAAAGCACTGTAGTCAGGAGCTTTTAAGCGCTCGTTCGTCCACCTTGTAGGTAGATTCGCATTTTCCAGTTTTAGAAACCAATTGAAGAAATTCAATTTTTCGTCAATTATGCCGAATCAGCTGATACAGAAATATAAGGATTTTTATTCAATAATTCGTTGGAATTCAAAATCGTTCTGGTTATGCGATCTGGATAAAATGTAGCTTGAATATATCATTCTCCATTAAAATACAAAATTTCGTCACGATCGAATCCGCAGTTTTGAAATGATTCATCCCAAATTCCCATGTTTATGGGACTTTTTTTTCTTAAAATTACTCAAGGAATCTCCCCTCTTCATTTGTACCTCCAATTTAAGAACACCTGTATATCTTCTCGGTCGGTCATGTTTTACCAACTCAATATTTCAAAAATATAACAAGGTTGATAATCATCTTTTTATATTGTTTAAACGTCAAAAAACATGACTTCATCAAAACCTCTTCTAATTTTTATAAAAATCCCCAGTGCTAGGCAACCCCAGTGGCAGCATGAATACTTTTAGTGCTGTCTAACCATTCACTAATAAAGATATTTCCATCCAGAATTCGGGCTGTCAGAATTCGACAAATTTCTCGTGAAAATCTCGAAAGCTGGAAGAAAACGTATCGTGAGGCTGAGAAATGTTCTGTATCCACCTCTATTCCTATTTCAAACAAAGCCTACTCATTAGAATGCAGGAAACACGTGCCATGTCGTCGGAATTTCGTTCAAAACTTGCCAAAATCGATAGGCAATTCCGGATAACTGCTCGCTGAAATTGAATAAACTTATTAGGATACTTTTTTCGTTCGTGTCAGCCTTCGAAACTGTCTTTTTATTCGATATTTGAGACATTTTCTGATACAGACGTCAAACGAATTTTTTTCCGATAATTCGAAAAATACTGAGACAAAGTAAAATTTTGTGAAGATCGTTGAACTAAGATTTGATCATATTTTCAGGAACTGAGGGTGACTTTGTTTTTCATTTGCCTTACACGTTTTAACTTTTCCGGAGTAGACATTGTCTCGAAATGAGTAAAGATTCTATTCCTCGTGCGATAATATACTGTTTTCAAGAATTTTTTTGTGCTTCACTACGTTCGGTACAAAGAAGTAGGAATTCTATTCCTCTTGCGACAATATACTGTTTTCACGAATTTGGGAAAATGTCTTGATTTCTTTCCGGCGCATCCGCCATTTCGTTGATATTCCTCGGGGCGTTCATAAGATGATAATGCGACGTCATTTCTGATTCTTTCTTATTATATTATATTCTGTTTTTATGATTTTTTATTGTGCTTCAACGGCCTCACTACGTTCGGTACAAAAAAGGGAAAAATTCTATTCCTACGAATATTCTGTTTTCACGAATTTTTTGTGTGCTTCAACGGCCTCACTACGTTCGGTACAAAAAAGAAGGAATTCTATTCCTCGTGCGACAATATACATACTGTTTTCACGAATTTGGGATAATTTCTTGATTTCTTCCCGGCGCATCCGCCATTCCGTTGATATCCATCGAGGCGTTCATCAGATGATAATGCGACGTTATTTTCAATTCTTTCTTTATATATTATATTATATTCTGTTTTCACGATTTTTCATTGTGCTTCAATGGCCTCACTACGTTTGGTTCAAAAAAGGGAAAAATTCTATTCCTACGAATATTCTGTTTTCACGAATTTTGTGTGTGCTTCAACGGCCTCACTACGTTCGGTACAAAAAAGAAGGAATTCTATTCCTTGTGCGACAATATACATACTGTTTTCACGAATTTGGGATAATTTCTTGATTTCTTCCCGGCGCATCCGCCATTCCGTTGATATTCCTCGAGGCGTTCATCAGATGATAATGCGACGTTATTTCTAATTCTTTCTTTTTATATTATATTATATTCTGTTTTCACGATTTTTGATTGTACTTCAACGGCCTCACTACGTTCGGTACAAAAAAGAAGGAATTCTATTCCTCGTGCGACAATATACTGTTTTCACGAATTTGGTAGAATTTCTTGATTTCTTCCTGGCGCATCCGCCATTTCGTTGATATTCCTCGAGGCGTTCATCAGATAATGACGTGGTGTTATTTTTAATTCTTCCTATTTTTTTTCAGGTTCAACATTCGATAGCCGAACCCGCGTCCGCCAACCAGATAGACTACTACGTAGTCGGCGGAGGCGTATCTCTCTTCCTCGTCCTCGTCCTGCTGTTCGGCCTGGTCCTGAGGCGAAGATGCTGCTCCAGACACAGACACGACTCGATTGTAAGCAAACATGCACTTTTGGCGGATTCGCCCCCCGGAGGTTCGTTGGTTGATTTTTTTCTTCGGTGTGTTGCAGGCATCCCCGGTGAATCTGAAGTCGAACCTGCTGATGTCGAAACGTTACGCCCCGAATCCCCAGTACACGGCTTGCGCCGGTACCGGCGTGCCTTTGCTGAAGAAGGAAACTTTGAAGTTCATGCAGGAGATTGGCGAGGGATGTTTCGGGAAAGTTTACAAAGGTGAGTGGGGCTTCCGCCAAAAGGAGTTTCAAACGGAGTTTAATTCGAGCGATTATCTCCTGATAACTCGACTTCGCAATCATGATATGGTAGAATTATGTGTTGATTAACAATAAGGGACAAATCAGAAAAAGTCTCAGGGATGTTTGGAAGAAAGTTGAGGAATTCAATTGATATCTTGGACGTGGACGATTCAGAAATTAATAGAAAAAAAATTAACTTTGTGACGTTTAATGTTTCAGTCAAAAACAAAGATAAAGTCAAACTGAGTTCTTCACAAATACAGTCTGTCCAAGATAAGGATGTAATAGCATTAGGTATGAGATGTAAAGAAACTTTTTGAAGTTCCGGAGATATAGGTTTTTAACTGGTTTTTAGTATAATTCAAAATTTTTCCTGAGTATGTTTCTGTGCGCCTTCGAAATATCTATTGGGGAAATTCGATATAGTGCAAAATTTCCACTAATTTTTTTCAATGAATGATTCAAAAGATTTTTTATCGAAAAGTTATATTTATTACAACGTCGATAGATTTTTTATTTTTCAAAATTTACTATTTTCTACTCACCATTTTATGTACTCATGTCATTTTCTTAATTATCAATAAAGATAGTTCAGATTCCTCAGAAATAATTCAGTATAATGCAGGATTAACAAGGACCTTAAATTTTGTCAGAAATACAATAGGGCCATATTGAAAAAAATTGGTGGAATTAAAGAAGAGTGTTTTTTTTTTAGTTAACAATATATTTTCTTTTGAAAAATCATCTTATTTTTTATCTTGTTTTTTTAATTCAGAATCAGATAATATAATTTACTCCAGAAATACCAGGAATTCGACAATTTTCTTAACGGTATATTTTTTAAGATGAAAAGAGCTCGGATTTAGTTATAAGACCAACAGGGCCGTATTAAAAAAAATTGAGCTGACATTGGCCGTCGTATTTCAAAAATGTTAAAATCATCAGATAGAACAAAAATGATGGCAATGTAAATGTGAAATTTATTCTGAAATTCGTTCTGAAAGGAAATCAGGAAAAATAAAGCGATTTTTCAAAATTTCGGTTTTTCTCTTTGGATATCTCCGGAAATATTAGGAATTTAAGAATTTTCTGAACGGTATATTTTTGAACATGAAAGAACTCATGTAATGCGGAATTAAGAAAGTGCTCAGATTTAGTCATATAACCAACAGGGCAGTATTAGAAAAAATTGAGCTGATGATGACCCCTCGAAGACGAAACGTCGTATTTCAAAAATTTTGAACTCATGGAATAGGCCAAAAAATATGGCCATGTAAATGTGCAATTTATTCTGAAATTCGTTCTGAAAGGAAATCAGGAAAAATAAAGTGATTTTTCAAAATTTCGGTTTTTCTTTTTGGATATCTCCGGAAATATTAGAAATTTAAGAATTTTCTGAACGGTATATTTTTGAACATGAAAGAACTCATCTAATGCGTAATTAAGAAAAAGCTCAGATTTAGTCATAAGACCAACAGGGCAGTATTAGAAAAAATTGAGCTGATGATGACCCCTCGAAGACGAAACGTCGTATTTCAAAAATGTTGAAATCATGGAATAGGCCAAAAAATATGGCCATGTAAATGTGCAATTTATTCTGAAATTCGTTCTTAAAGGAAATCAGGAAAAATAAAGCGATTTTTCAAAATTTCGGTTTTTCTTTTTTGATATCTCCGGAAATATTAGGAATTTAAGAATTTTCTGAACGGTATATTTTTGAACATGAAAGAACTCATCTAATGCGTAATTAAGAAAGAGATCAGATTTAATCATAAGACCAACAGGGCAGTATTAGAAAGAATTGAGCTGGTGATGACCCCTCGAAGACGAAACGTCGTATTTCAAAAATGTTGAAATCATGGGATAGGCCAAAAAATATGGCAATGTTAATGTGCAATTTATTCTGAAATTCGTTCTGGATGGAAATCAGGAAAAATAAAGCGATTTTTCAAAACTTCGGTTTTTTTTTTTGGATATCTCCGGAAATATTAGGAATTTAGGAATTTTCTGAACGGTATATTTTTGAACATGAAAGAACTCATCTAATGCGTAATTAAGAAAGAGCTCAGATTTAGTCAAAAGACCAACAGGGCAGTATTAGAAAAAAATTAAGCTGATGATGACCCCTCGAAGACGAAACGTCGTATTTCAAAAATGTTGAAATCATTGGATAGGCCAAAAAATATGGCAATGTAAATATGCAGTTTATTCAGAAATTCGTTCTGAAAGGAAATCAGGAAAAATAAAGCGATTTTTCAAAATTTCGGTTTTTCTTTTTGGATATCTCCGGAAATATTAGGAATTTAAGAATTTTCTGAACGGTATATGTTTGAACATGAAAGAACTCATCTAATGCGTAATTAAGAAAGAGCTCAGATTTAGTCATAAGACCAACAGGGCAGTATTAGAAAAAATTGAGCTGATGATGACCCCTCGAAGACGAAACGTCTTATTTCAAAAATGTTGAAATCATTGGATAGGCCAAAAAATATGGCAATGTAAATATGCAATTTACTCTGAAATTCCTTCTGAAAGGAAATCAGGAAAAATAAAGCGATTTTTCAAAATTTCGGTTTTTCTTTTTGGATATCTCCGAAAATATTAGGAATTCAAGAATTTTCTGAACGGTATATGTTTGAACATGAAAGAACTCATCTAATGCGTAATTAAGAAAAAGCTCAGATTTAGTCATAAGACCAACAGGGCAGTATTAGAAAAAATTGAGCTGATGATGACGCCTCGAAGACGAAACGTCGTATTTCAAAAATGTTGAAATCATGGAATAGGCCAAAAAAATATGGCAATGTAAATGTGCAATTTGTTCTGAAATTCGTTCTGAAAGGAAATCAGGAAAAATAAAGCGATTTTTCAAAATTTCGGTTTTTCTTTTTGGATATCTCCGGAAATATTAGGAATTTAAGAATTTTCTGAACGGTATATTTTTGAACATGAAAGAACTCATCTAATGCGGACTTAAGAAAGTGCTCAGATTTAGTCATACGACCAAAAGGGCTGTATTAGAAAGAATTGAGCTGATGATGACCCCTCGAAGACGAAACGTCGTATTTCAAAAATGTTGAAATCATTGGATAGGCCAAAAAATATGGCAACGTAAATGTGCAATTTATTCTGAAATTCGTTCTGGAAGGAAATCAGTTAAAATAAAGCGATTTTTCAAATTTTCGGTTTTTCTTTTTGGATATCTCCGGAAATATTAGGAATTTAAGAATTTTCTGAACGGTATATTTTTGAACATGAAAGAACTCATCTAATGCGTAATTAAGAAAGAGCTCAGATTTAGTCATAAGACCAACAGGGCAGTATTAGAAAGAATTGAGCTGATGACGACCCCTCGAAGACGAAACGTCGTATTTCAAAAATGTTGAAATCATGGGATAGGCCAAAGAATACGGCAATGTAAATGTGCAATTTATTCTGAAATCCGTTCTGAAAAGAAATCAGGAAAAATAAAGCGATTTTTCAAAATTTCGGTTTTTCTTTTTGGATATCTCCGGAAATATTAGGAATTTAAGAATTTTCTGAACGGTCTATTTTTGAACATGAAAGAACTCATCTAATGCGTAATTAAGAAAAAGCTCAGATTTAGGCATAAGACCAACAGGGCAGTATTAGAAAAAATTGAGCTGATGATGACCCCTCGAAGACGAAACGTCGTATTTCAAAAATGTTGAAATCATGGGATAGGCCAAAGAATATGGCAATGTAAACGTGCAATTTATTCTGAAATTCGTTCTGAAAGGAAATCAGGAAAAATAAAGCGATTTTTCAAAATTTCGGTTTTTCTTTTTGGATATCTCCGGAAATATTAGGAATTTAAGAATTTTCTGAACGGTATATTCTTGAACACGAAAGAACTCATCTAATGCGTAATTAAGAAAGAGCTCAGATTTAGTCATAAGACCAACAGGGCAGTATTAGAAAGAATTGAGCTGATGATGACCCCTCGAAGACGAAACGTTGTATTTCAAAAATGTTGAAATCATGGGATAGGCCAAAGAATATGGCAATGTAAATGTGCAATTCGTTCTGAAAGGAAATCAGGAAAAATAAAGCGATTTTTCAAAATTTCGGTTTTTCTTTTTGGATATCTCCGGAAATATTAGGATTTTAAGAATTTTCTGAATGGTATATTTTTGAACATGAAAGAACTCATCTAATGCGTAATTAAGAAAAAGCTCAGATTTAGTCATAAGACCAACAGGGCAGTATTAGAAAAAATTGAGCTGATGATGACGCCTCGAAGACGAAACGTCGTATTTCAAAAATGTTGAAATCATGGAATAGGCCAAAAAAATATGGCAATGTAAATGTGCAATTTGTTCTGAAATTCGTTCTGAAAGGAAATCAGGAAAAATAAAGCGATTTTTCAAAATTTCGGTTTTTCTTTTTGGATATCTCCGAAAATATTAGGAATTCAAGAATTTTCTGAACGGTATATGTTTGAACATGAAAGAACTCATCTAATGCGTAATTAAGAAAAAGCTCAGATTTAGTCATAAGACCAACAGGGCAGTATTAGAAAAAATTGAGCTGATGATGACGCCTCGAAGACGAAACGTCGTATTTCAAAAATGTTGAAATCATGGAATAGGCCAAAAAAATATGGCAATGTAAATGTGCAATTTGTTCTGAAATTCGTTCTGAAAGGAAATCAGGAAAAATAAAGCGATTTTTCAAAATTTCGGTTTTTCTTTTTGGATATCTCCGGAAATATTAGGAATTTAAGAATTTTCTGAACGGTATATTTTTGAACATGAAAGAACTCATCTAATGCGGACTTAAGAAAGTGCTCAGATTTAGTCATACGACCAAAAGGGCTGTATTAGAAAGAATTGAGCTGATGATGACCCCTCGAAGACGAAACGTCGTATTTCAAAAATGTTGAAATCATTGGATAGGCCAAAAAATATGGCAACGTAAATGTGCAATTTATTCTGAAATTCGTTCTGGAAGGAAATCAGTTAAAATAAAGCGATTTTTCAAATTTTCGGTTTTTCTTTTTGGATATCTCCGGAAATATTAGGAATTTAAGAATTTTCTGAACGGTATATTTTTGAACATGAAAGAACTCATCTAATGCGTAATTAAGAAAGAGCTCAGATTTAGTCATAAGACCAACAGGGCAGTATTAGAAAGAATTGAGCTGATGACGACCCCTCGAAGACGAAACGTCGTATTTCAAAAATGTTGAAATCATGGGATAGGCCAAAGAATACGGCAATGTAAATGTGCAATTTATTCTGAAATCCGTTCTGAAAAGAAATCAGGAAAAATAAAGCGATTTTTCAAAATTTCGGTTTTTCTTTTTGGATATCTCCGGAAATATTAGGAATTTAAGAATTTTCTGAACGGTCTATTTTTGAACATGAAAGAACTCATCTAATGCGTAATTAAGAAAAAGCTCAGATTTAGGCATAAGACCAACAGGGCAGTATTAGAAAAAATTGAGCTGATGATGACCCCTCGAAGACGAAACGTCGTATTTCAAAAATGTTGAAATCATGGGATAGGCCAAAGAATATGGCAATGTAAACGTGCAATTTATTCTGAAATTCGTTCTGAAAGGAAATCAGGAAAAATAAAGCGATTTTTCAAAATTTCGGTTTTTCTTTTTGGATATCTCCGGAAATATTAGGAATTTAAGAATTTTCTGAACGGTATATTCTTGAACACGAAAGAACTCATCTAATGCGTAATTAAGAAAGAGCTCAGATTTAGTCATAAGACCAACAGGGCAGTATTAGAAAGAATTGAGCTGATGATGACCCCTCGAAGACGAAACGTTGTATTTCAAAAATGTTGAAATCATGGGATAGGCCAAAGAATATGGCAATGTAAATGTGCAATTCGTTCTGAAAGGAAATCAGGAAAAATAAAGCGATTTTTCAAAATTTCGGTTTTTCTTTTTGGATATCTCCGGAAATATTAGGATTTTAAGAATTTTCTGAATGGTATATTTTTGAACATGAAAGAACTCATCTAATGCGTAATTAAGAAAGCGCTCAGATTTAGTCATAAGAAGAACAGGGTAGTATTAGAAAGAATTGAGCTGATGATGACCCCTCGAACACGAAACGTCGTATTTCAAAAATGTTTGAAATCATGGGATATGCCAAAAAATATGGCAATGTTAATGTGCAATTTATTCTGAAATTCGTTCTGAAAGGAAATCAGGAAAATAAAAAGATTTTTCAAAATTTCGGTTTTTCTTTTTGAATATTTTCGGAAATATTAGGAATTTAAGAATTTTCTGAACGGTATATGTTTGAACATGAAAGAACTCATCTAATGCGTAATTAAGAAAAAGCTCAGATTTAGTCATAAGACGAACAGGGCAGTATTAGAAAAAATTGAGCTGATGATGACCCCTCGAAGACGAAACGTCGTATTTCAAAAATGTTGAAATCATGGAATAGGTCATAAAACTATGGCAATGTAAATGTGCAATTTATTCTGAAATTCGTTCTGAAAGGAAATCAGAAAAATAAAACGATTTTTAAATTTCGATTTTTTTTTTTTTTTAATATCACCGGAAATACTAGTTTCAAATTCAAAAATTTTCTAAACCATATATTTTCAGAAATGAAAAAACTCATTTAAGGCGGAATTGAAAAAGAGCTCAGATTTAGTCATAAAACCAACAGGGCCGTATTGAAAGAATTGAGCTGATGATGGCCCCTCGAAGACGAAACGTCGGATTCCAAAAATATTGACGCCATTCGATAGAACGAAAAATATGGCAACGTGAATGTGCAGTTCATTCCGAAATTCGTTTTGAAATGAAACCGGGAAAAAGATTTTTCAAAATTTTGGGTTTCTTTGGAGATATACTAGGAATTCAGAAATTTTCTGAACAGTATATTTCCAGACGTGAAAAATCTCATCCAATTCAGAATGAAAAAAAATTTTAAATTCTGTCATAAAAGTAACAGAGCCGTATTTAAAAAAAATTAAACTGATGATGGCCCCTCGAAGAAGAAACATCGGATTCCAAAAATCTTGTCGCCATTTCATAGAGCGGAGAAGGTCAAAATGTAGAAGTTGAATTTATTTTGAAATTAGTTCCCAAATAAGGCCAGGAAGAAAATAAAACGATTTTTGAAAATTTCGGGTTTTTGAGCGCTCGTACTACTTACACGAGGGCTATATCATTTCGTCACGATGTCTGTATTTTTCGAATTTTGAGCCGAAAATGGTCTCAATCGACTATGTTCGACTCACTGATGACGAATCCGTCGGAAAATTCGAGTCTGTCCGTCCGTCCGTCCGTCCGTCCGGCCGTATACACGATAACTCTCGAACGGAATGTCCTAGAAACTTGAAATTTTCAGGGTAGGTTCAGTTCCCGAATGGCTCGGTTAAGTTCGTTAATGGGCCAAATTCCACCAGGGGTTCCGTAAATATGGCCGTTCAAAGTTTTTTTTCCCTGATTACTCGAAAACTACAGATTTGATCGAGATGAAATTTTGCACTCAAATGGAAAATGAGGTGTTCAAGCTACATGTGAAATTTTGTCCAGATCGCATGACCAGAACCATAGAAACCATAGAAAATTCTAACTTTTGAACGGAAAGGCCTAGGAACTTGAAATTTTCAGGGTGGGTTTGGATCGCAAATTTCACGGTTATGTTCATCAATGAGCAAAATTAGACTAGGGGTTCCGTAAATATGGCCGTTCAAAATATTTTTTTCCTGATAGTTTCGAAACTACCGATCGGATTGGAATGAAATTATGCACCTAGCTCAGGAATAATGTATTCAAACTACGTGCAAAATTTTGTCCAGATCGCATCACCAAGACCATAGATACCGTGGAAAATTCTAGCGAATTATCGGAAAAAAATTGATCAGCTGAAGCACCGACATGAAGTCTGGAGTTTCGCCTAAGTTTCAGAATTTTTTTGACAGCTGTCAAAAATTCCTTCAATTGATTTCTGAAACTGGAAAATGCGAATCTACCTACAAGGTGCATGTACGAGCGCTCAAAAGCTCCTGCCTTCACGGCAGTGCTTTTCGTAATTTTTTTGAATATCTCTGGAACTACAAGGCATTTCAAAATTTTATAAATGGTATATTCTGAAATATGGAAAAACACAACTTTTTTCCGAACCTGTATCTCTTCCCGTTTCCTAGATCCTAATCCTTTACTTGGATAATATATTCATCAGCATTATCCACCTTTCTCTCCCTCACATCTTTAAAATTATTTAACTAATGAATAAATACTCTAATTATTCGTAAATAATAAAAACAAGATCATCTTCCCGAAAATTCAACATATCCTCCTCAGCTTCACCCTTATGGGTTCGGACGGCGCGGCAATCATCTTCATGACCATCCGCACCTCTTCTGTGTTCCTCAACTCCAACTCGAAATTCCTCACGAGCTGCGCCAACATCGTCTGAAGCTCGTACTCCGCCAGCTTCTTCCCAATACAAGACCTGGACCCCATGGCGAAGGGCAGACTAGCCTGTTTCGTCGCCATGATCCCGTTCTCTCTCCGCCAACGTTCCGGGAGAAACTCCAGGGGGTTCGTGAAGTACTTCTCGTCCCTTCCAGTGGTGTAGATCGACATCACTATCAGGGAGTTCTCGGGTATCCGGTAGCCGGCGATGCGGGACTCGTGGGGGAGGTATCTGGTGATGAAGGGCGCCACGGGGTAGAGCCGGAGGGTTTCCTTCAAGACGTGTTTTGGGTATGTTGAATTGGGGTTGGTCAGCTCGGTCCTGAGTTTATCCTGAAAATGGAAAAAGGAATTTTCAGCAATGCACAAAGTCACCCTGTATACCCATTCATTATTTTGCATAGAGACAGCTTTAGCTGCACTTTTGAACCAAATTTACCAGATTGTGACCTCCCCCATGGCGAAGACTGTTCTCACTTCAAATCTCACCTAACCTTACATAACCTAACTTGCACTGGAATTGATTTTGTCTTTATTGGCCATGCCCTAAAATATCTTAACCTCCAGAACGATGAGAAAAGAGATGGGAAGTTTTATTAAGTTTTTCCGAAATAAATTTCCAAAAACTTGTTTCTGTTTGGTCACTGCAGGATGTGACAAGTCACCCTGTATACCTACTCATTATTTTGCATAGAGACAGCTTTAGCCCCACTTTTGAACCAAATTTACCAGATTGTGACCTCCCCCATGGCGAAGACTGTTCTCACTTCAAATCTCACCTAACCTCACATAACCTAACTTGCACTGGAATCGATTTTGTCTTTATTGGCCATGCCCGAAAGTATCTCAACCTCCAGAACGATGAGAAAAGAGATGGGAAGTTTTATTAAGTTTTTCCGAAATAAATTTCAAAAGACTTGTTTATTTTTGGTCACTGCAGGATGTGACGAAACAAGTCACCCTGTATACCTACTCATTATTTTGCATAGAGACAGCTTCAGCTCCACTTTTGAACCAAATTTACCAGATTGTGATCTCCCCCATGGTGAAGACTGTTCTCACTTCAAATCTCACCTAACCTCACATAACCTAACTTGCACTGGAATTGATTTTGTCTTTATTGGCCATGCCCGAAAGTATCTCAACCTCCAGAACGATGAGAAAAGAGATGGGAAGTTTTATTAAGTTTTTCCGAAATAAATTTCCAAAGACTTGTTTCTGTTTCGTCACTGCAGGATGTGACGAAACAAGTCACCCTGTATACCTACTCATTATTCTGCATAGAGACAGCTTCAGCTCCACTTTTGAACCAAATTTACCAGATTGTGATCTCCCCCATGGTGAAGACTGTTCTCACTTCAAATCTCACCTAACCTCACATAACCTAACTTGCACTGGAATTGATTTTGTCTTTATTGGCCATGCCCGAAAGTATCTCAACCTCCAGAACGATGAGAAAAGAGATGGGAAGTTTTATTAAGTTTTTCCGAAATAAATTTCCAAAGACTTGTTTCTGTTTCGTCACTGCAGGATGTGACGAAACAAGTCACCCTGTATACCTACTCATTATTCTGCATAGAGACAGCTTCAGCTCCACTTTTGAACCAAATTTACCAGATTGTGACCTCCCCCATGGCGAAGACTGTACTCACTTCAAATCTCACCTAACCTTACATAACCTAACTTGCACTGGAATAGATTTTGTCTGTATTGGCCATGCCCGAAAATATCTCAACCTCCAGAACGATGAGAAAAGAGATGGGAAGTTTTATTAGGTTTTTCCGAAATAAATTTCAAAAGACTTGTTTATGTTTGGTCACTGCAGGATGTGACGAAAGAAGTCACCCTGTATACCTACTCATTATTCTGCATAGAGACAGCTTCAGCTCCACTTTTGAACCAAATTTACCAGATTGTGACCTCCCCCATGGCGAAGACTGTACTCACTTCAAATCTCACCTAACCTTACATAACCTAACTTGCACTGGAATAGATTTTGTCTGTATTGGCCATGCCCGAAAATATCTCAACCTCCAGAACGATGAGAAAAGAGATGGGAAGTTTTATTAGGTTTTTCCGAAATAAATTTCAAAAGACTTGTTTATGTTTGGTCACTGCAGGATGTGACGAAACAAGTCACCCTGTATACCTACTCATTATTCTGCATAGAGACAGCTTCAGCTCCACTTTTGAACCAAATTTACCAGATTGTGACCTCCCCCATGGCGAAGACTGTACTCACTTCAAATCTCACCTAACCTTACATAACCTAACTTGCACTGGAATAGATTTTGTCTGTATTGGCCATGCCCGAAAATATCTCAACCTCCAGAACGATGAGAAAAGAGATGGGAAGTTTTATTAGGTTTTTCCGAAATAAATTTCAAAAGACTTGTTTATGTTTGGTCACTGCAGGATGTGACGAAACAAGTCACCCTGTATACCTACTCATTATTCTGCATAGAGACAGCTTCAGCTCCACTTTTGAACCAAATTTACCAGATTGTGACCTCCCCCATGGCGAAGACTGTACTCACTTCAAATCTCACCTAACCTTACATAACCTAACTTGCACTGGAATAGATTTTGTCTGTATTGGCCATGCCCGAAAATATCTCAACCTCCAGAACGATGAGAAAAGAGATGGGAAGTTTTATTAGGTTTTTCCGAAATAAATTTCAAAAGACTTGTTTATGTTTGGTCACTGCAGGATGTGACGAAACAAGTCACCCTGTATACCTACTCATTATTTTGCATAGAGACAGCTTTAGCCGCACTTTTGAACCAAATTTACCAGATTGTGACCTCCCCCATGGTGAAGATTGTTCTCACTTCAAATCTCACCTAACCTCACATAACCTAACTTGCACTGGATTTGATTTTGTCTTTATTGGCCATGCCCGAAAATATCCTAACCTCCAGAACGATGAGAAAAGAGATGGGAAGTTTTATTAAGTTTTTCCGAAATAAATTTCCAAAGACTTGTTTCTGTTTCGTCACTGCAGGTTGTGACGAAACAAGTCACCCTGTATACCTACTCATTATTTTGCATAGAGACAGCTTTAGCCCCACTTTTGAACCAAATTTACCAGATTTGTATCTCCTGCATTGCGAAGATTGTTCTCATTTCGGATCTTCCAAATTTTTACATAATAAATACTTTCATTTGTTCGACCCGAGATAACCCGCAGTCATTCAACCTTGGAAAAAAAGATACATAAATATGTTGAATGAAATTAAAGGAGACACATCACCGAAATGCTTCATTGCCTGGCTTAATGTGATACAGCCATAGGCGTAACAACGGTTCGGTCATCGATGAACCGTTGATAGAAGTATTTTGGGAAGATATCCAACCCATGTATTTACAGTTCCTTTTCCCCTCGCATCTTTTGCCCTAAATTTCGCAGCCTTATTGTGGGACCCCTTCAATAACTTCCCTTAGTGTGAAATAACTAGAGATTTCTGTTTTTGAAATATCAGGCAATTTGGAGACTGGAGAGTTTACAGCTGAGTCATAATTAATGCCAGATGTTGAATTATTCAACAGCTGCGGGTATTCGAGTATTTTTTCATATTATATATTAGTTCTGTTTAAGGACACTAGGCGCGATATTTTGTTGATTTGATTCTAAAAACAATTGGAATATTTTCATGAAAAGCGATTCGTCAAATTTAGCAAGTAATGTATATTATCCATTTTATATTTTCAAAAAATAACGAAAAATTATGAACAGGGTGTTTCACGTAAGCGGGTCAATGGATTTTGTGACTTATCCTTTGAGCAAAATTGAAAAATGACCCATCAGTATTATAGTATTTCCTGGGCTTCCAAATATTTTTTAGGAAAAACTATGGAACTGAGGCATAAAAAGAAATTGAAGAAAAACCGCTTTTCCAAAAAAAAAATTTCTGCAAATTTGACTGGTTTTCAAAATAAGAAAGTCTAAAGAAAATTTATCACCAATTGTTTCTTTATTTGAACTTCCGGTTTTCTTGAAAAACGAAAAAATATTTTCTTGCAAAATATACTTCATTAAATTTTCCCAGATTTTTCGAATGCTCGATCGATTCTGAATCTGAATATGTAAATATAATGGTGGTTTTATATTTATTTCAAGCAATTCTATTCAAAATCAACCTGAGAAAATTAAGATTCCATATTCGGAAAATATATCCATGTGGTTCAATCAATATTTGATTGTCAAAATTTGAAGTTTTCATTCTCGATTATAATAGAAGCGAAAATATGAACCCTGAATTTTCTTTCAAAGGTCTCAACATGTTTAGGCCTTGAAGAAAGTTGGGATTGTCTCAGAAAGTGCGGAGAAGTGAGAGGCAGGCACTTTCAACAGTTTCTGTGAATAGCATTTTTGTTGCTTTCGATAAATAATTTCAAAAAACCCTAACTTTCTTGTAGAGTTAACATATTGAGGGCTTTGAATGGAAATTCAGGCTTCATATTTTCGCTTCTATTATACACGAGAATAAAAACTTCCAATTTTGACAATCAAATATTGATTGAACCACATGGATATATTTTCCGAATATGGAATCTCAATTTCCTCAGGTTGATTTCGAATGGAATTGCTTGAAATAAATATAAAATCACCATTATATTTACATATTCAAAAAATATAGGAAAATATTTTGCGAAAAAAAATTTTCCGTTTTTTAGAAAACTGGAAGTTCAAATGGAGGAACAATTGGTGATAAAATTGGAATTAGACCTTCTTATTTTGAAAACCAGTCAAATTTGCAAAAAAAAATTTTATATTTTTCCTCGATAACTTTTCATGCTTCAGTTCGATAGTTTTTCCGATAAAATATTTGGTTAGCCCTTAAAAAATACTATCACTCTTCAATTTTGCTCAAAGAATAAGTCACAAAATTCAGTGACCCGCTTACGTAAAACACCCTGTACATCACTTTTCATTATTTTCTGAAATAAAAAATGAATAATATAGATTTATTGCTAAATTTGACGAGTAGCTTCTCATAAAAATATCCCAATTATTTTTAGAATCAAATCAACAAAATAGCGCGCCTAGTGTCCGTAAACAGAATTCATATACAGGGTATTCCTAAATTGGAGGTACAAAGGAAAAGGGGAGATTCCTCAAGTAATTTTAAGAAAAAAAGAGCAAACGTATCGTTTTCGAGATACAGGGTGTTTCTTGTAGTAATAATTTTTTTGTAATTTTTATACGAGTTTATCGAATCTTTATGAATCATTGCTACAGATCGGGAAAATAACTATTAAATCTATTATGAATTAATTCACCACAGCTTGTTAACAGAATTTTTATGACAATTTGGATTTTTTTGACGATTTTCGAGAATTTCGAAATCGGTGGCAGATACGACAAAACTACAAGAGACCATAAAGTTTAGTACAATCACAAAGCTGCTTTCCACATTTTTTCAAATTAACAGTGGCTCACAAAAAAAACAATTCTGAAGGAAAACAGGGGACAGTGTTTCATAAAAAATATCACCCTGTAGATTTGCTATCGAAATTGGCATTTCACATGGTGTAAACTCTCGATTGTAATATCTATGCCAAATTTCAGTTGAATATCGTGTGAAGTGTAGATACTATGAGAAAAAAAATTGAAAAACCCTGTATCTCGAAAACGAAACGTTTGCGATCCCATGTTTATGAAACTTTTTTTTCTTAAAATTACCTTAGGAATCTCCCCTTTTCGTTTGTACCTCCAATTTAGGAACTTCCTGTATAATATGAAAAAATATAAAATGAACTGTTAAAACAGAAACATGTCTTTGGGAATTCATTTCGACCACTTCATTTCCTCACCTGTACATGCTTATTTTTGGCAACCATGTAAATCATCCACTGCATGGTGTAAGCAGTGGTATCTGCAGCAGCCAAGAACAAATCCGTCACGATGGCGTTTATTCGATCTGGACTCACGTTCTTGTCCCTCATCTTCGCCAACAATCCACCACCGTAACCACACTCTTCAGTCAGTTTGTCCAACATCTGATTAGCTCCAGACAAAGCGTTCGACATCGCGGTCTCGAAGCGTCTCCACCTCTTCAACCCCAACCTCTCGGCCCACTCCGCCTTCACCATCTCCAGTTTCATGGTCGTCTCGAAGACGGACTGGACCGACGCCGCCAAGGACTTCACCATCGTTTGGACCAAAGCTCTGTGTTTCCAGTAGGTCTCCGCGCCCAGAAGCACACTCACCAACACCTCGAGGAACACCTGGTACAGCTCCAAAGGGTCCATCCCGGAAGATCCCTTCAGTCCCTCGACGAAATTCGAAACCACCACATCCGCGGCTTCCTCCATCCACGTCAGGTCCCCTTTGAGCAGCAGGTTGTTCATGGTCCTCCTGTGGTCCAACCATTCGGGGCCGTTCATGAAGAACAACCCCCTGGCGCAGTCGTGCTTCCGATTGAACAACGTCCAGGCCTCGGGGATGATGTGGATGGGGTGCTTTCCCTCCTGGGCGAACGCGCCGCGGATGGCGTCGGGGTCGGAGACGAAGACGCCCGTCGTCGCGGAACCCAGCCTCTCGCGGTAAATCGGCCCCAGTTGTCCGTGTCTCTGGTCGACGTACTCGTGGAAGTATTTCGACGATCCGGCAAGGAGTATCGCCAATCGCGTGCCGATTATCGGCAGTCCACGGGGCGTGGGTACGTCCCGGAAATCGGAACAGGTGCGTGTCGCGGAGATCGCGACTCGGGTCAGGCGCGAGCACAACAGTTTCTTCGTCGACATGTTTTCTATTCTGAACTATCTGAACTAGCCTGGGAACGTCGACTAATAATTCACACAGCGAGAGTCTTGAGGATTAGTCATTGACCTTTGCGTTTCGTTTCCTCCGACTATTTTCCCTACCCCTATCGTGTGGACGAGATGGCGATGCACCCTCTGGGTGGGGTGGGGGATGTGGGTCGTAGACAAAGGTGGTTTATGTAGAAACTCGTTTTTATTGCTCGGAATCGGAGGGTCCCACACGTGGGTGACAACCAGTGACGTGCGATCTTTTGGAATCTGAAAGGAACGGAATACCTATTCAAAAAATTTAGTCTTAGTTATTTCCAAGAAGAAGGAAAATCAGGGTAGCTCAAACTTAGCCTTAAAACCTTCAATTAAGTGAGACGTTTAAGAAACAGCTTTATTGCCGTTTCTTGAGTCCTCTGATTGGCATATTCCTGAGTTGCCAGTTTCACTATTTTTCTGTCCAAGATGATGTGGATGAGATAGCATTAGAATCTGAGGAACTGTCAGAGATACGAGATCGATTGAACGCGAGTCGTGGAATCGGAGGATATCACTCGTGGGTGACAACCAGTGACGTGCGTTCTTTTGTAATCTGAAAGGAACAGAAACCTAAATCAAAAATTATAAAAGCACTTGTAGGTAAATTCGCATTTTCCAGTTTTAGAAACAAATTCAAAAAATTTCAGGCTTTAGGTGATTTTTTTTCGATAATTCGCTAAAATTTTCTAGGATATCTATGGTCTTGGTGGTGCGATCTGGACAAAATTTCCCACGTAATTCGAATACATTATTCTTCATCTATTAGCGAAATTTCATCCCAATCAAATGGGTAGTTTCGAAAAAATCAGGAAAAAAGAATTTGAACGGCCGTATTCACGAAACCCCTAGTCTAATTTTGCTCATTTATGAACGTGACCGCGAAATTCGCGATCCGAACCTATCCTGAAAATTTCAAATCCCTAGGGCTTTCCGTTCGAGTGTTATAATTTTCTATGGTTTCTATGGTTCTTGTCGTGCGATCTGAGAAAGATTTAGCTTGAATATATCATTCTCCATTAAGATACAAAATTTCGTCACGATCGAATCCGTAGTTTTGAAATTAACAAGAAAACTGAATTTCAAACGACCATATTTACGGAACCCCTAGTCTAATTTTGCTCATTTATGAACGTGACTACGACATTCGAGATCCTCACCTATCCTGAAAATTTCAAGACCCTAGGCCTTTCCGTTCGAAAGTTATGATTTTCTATGGTTTCTATGGTTCTGGTCATGCGATCTGGACAAAATTTTGCATGTATCTTGAACACGTCATTCTTGATCTGAGTGCAAAATTTCACCTCAATCGAATCTGTAGTTTCAAAGTATGTAATCAGGAGAACAAAATTTCGAACGGCCATATTTACGGAACCCTTGATCGAATTTTGCCCAATAAAGAACTCAACCGCGGCATTCGAGATTCGAACCTACCCTAAAAATCCCTAGGCCTTTCCGTTCGAAAGTTATGTTTTTCTATGGTTTCTATGGTTCTGGTCATGTGATCTGGAGAAATGTAGCTTGAATATATCATTCTCCATTAGTATACAAAATTTCGTCACGATCGAATCTGTAGTTTTGAAATTATCGAGAAAACTAAATTTCAAACGACCATATTCACGGAACCCCTAGTATAATTTTGCTCATAGATGAACGTGATCACGACATTCGAGATCCACACCTATCCTGAAAATTTCAAGTCCCTAGGCGTTTCCGTTCAAAAGTTACAAGTTTCAATGGTTTCTATGGTTCTGGTCATGCGATCTGGACAAAATTTCACATGTAGCTTGAACACCTCATTCTCCATTTGAGCGCAAAATTTCATCTCGATCCAATCTGTACTTTTCAAGTAATCAGGGGAACAGACGGCCGGACGGACGGACAGACTTTAATTTTTCGACGGATTCGTCATCAGTGAGTCGAACATAGTCGATTGAGACCATGTTCGGCTCAAAATTCGAAAAATACAGATATCGTGACGAAATGAAATAGCCCTCGTGTAAGTAGTACGAGCGCTCAAAAATGGTTTTAATTATTTCCCAGAAGTGGGGTCGCTCAAATTCGGTTCAAACGTGAATCATTGCGTCTAAAACCATCCAATTAAGTGAGACATTTGAAAAACAGCTTTATTGCTGCTCCTTGTGACGTCATGGCATATTCCTGAGTTGCCAGTTTCACTGATTTTCGGAAATTATGAAGAAATGTTATTCAGGTTCATTCTATGAGTTGAATAAAACTCATGTCAGCATATATCATATTGAAATGAAGAATTCTATTCAAAATAATATCTTTGTGTTCTGAGAGATGTGTCGATTTTCTTTCGTCTTGTCCACATTATAATGAAATTTTATGAATAAGGCTTGGCAACGTTGTAAAACTCGATTCTCTAATGCTTTTGGCGATTGGTCAGACCTTGGTACGTCACATCTCGGCGCGATTTCCGCAGTGTTTGAAAAGAAAAATGTCTTTGGTAATTTATTTTGGAAAAACTTCATCGGAAAAAAATTTATAAAAAAGGGAATCACTTTTTCGAACGTTCTGGAGTTGTTGTATTTTTTTAACTATTATACAGTAAGAATGGGATCACATTAGAATCTGAGATAGATCGATTAATTGAATTAGAAGTAGGTTTTTCTTTTCGTCCCAACTATATAACGTTTGAAAATTCCAGATAATTTCGGGGATTTCCAAAGATACCCGAAATTTTGAATAAATCGTCTTATTTTTTTCGAAATGAACTGCATCCTTACATTGCCACTTTCTCCGCTTTCCCAAATGGCGTCAAGATTTTTGTAATCCGACGTTTCGTCTTCGAGGGGCCATCATCAGACTGGAACTACCTACCAGGAATTTCAAAATTTTATAGATGGTAAATTTTGAAATATGAAAAAACACAACTTTTTCCATTCGATAGAGCAGAAAAGATGGCAATGTAAATGTGGAATTTATTTTGAAATTCCTTCCCAAATGAAGCCAAGAGGAAATATGAAGATTTTTGAAAATTTCGGTTTTTTTTTGGAAATACCAGGAATTAGAAAAATTTTCTAGAGAGTATATTTTCAGACATGAAAAAACTCATCTAATGTGGAAATAAAAAGGACCTTAGATTTCGTCAGAAGAACAATAGGGCCTTATTAAAAAAATCAAGCTGATTATCCCCCATCCTTGCCCCCCCACCCCCCCAAAAACGAAACTTCGGGTTTCAAAAATGTTAACGCCATTCGATAGAGCAGAAAAGTTGGCGATGTAAATGTGGAGTTTATTTTAAAATTCCTTCCCAAATGAAGCCAGTAAAAAATATGACGATTTTTCAAAATTTCGGTTTTTTTCTGGAACTACCAGGAATTTCCAAATATTCTGAAGGGTATATTTTCAGACATGAAAAAACTCATCTAATGCGGAATTTGAAAGGAGCTTAGATTTCGTCAGAAAACCAACAAATTCTTATTAAAAAAAAAAATAAGCTGATGACGGCCCCGCCAAGACGAAACGTCGGATTTCGAAAATGTTGAGGCCATTCGATAGAACGTAAAAGGTGGCAATGTAAATGTGAATTTCATTTCGAAATTCGTTTTCAAAAAAAGCCAGAACAGTAGGTATGACGATTTTTTGAAATTTCGGTTTTTTTTATATCTCCGGAACTGCCCAAAATTTTAAAATTTTCTGAAAGATAGTGTTGGTTAAAAAAAAACCAAACTTTCCTCCTTTTTAGCCGACCACGTTTCTCTTACTGTCCTATCTTGACTGACTGTATATTATCAGACAGTTGACAGGTTAGGTTAGATAAGGTTAGGTTCCATACTAACAGTTCCCTGAGTTCGAGACTAGTGCCAAATTTTGTACGAAAAAGTGCCAAAAAAATATCAAATCTGATATTTACATGAAAAGTGGTTCATTTTTACATTCATTCATTAATTTTAACTTGGTGAATCCACTATTTTGTAGTTCAAAATACATATCTAGCATTTTCCTCCCTATAAATAATTTAAATTTTTGCGGTTATACTGGGGACACCCTGTATATTCCGAGCGGTATGAGAGTAAACGAAACAAAATCAAAAAGCTGTGGAGAATGGCATAATTTCCAATACATTGCGAAATAAAGTTTTATTCTGCATACCGTTCATTCCAAATTTTCCATGAACGAAAAATTACATTTCATCACAATCGAATTAAATTTTTCACTACCGAAAACACTTCAAATCCCGAACGTTTGGTTTCACATGCCGGACATCATCAGAATACCAGGACCATTATTTTTCCACGCTTTTTCTTCCCAGTATCAATCAACTGTTACCTTGTTAATATAATCTATTTTCGTATACGCGTCCCAACAAATTTATGCCGAGCACGGAATTTATCACTTTATTCGTGTAATTGAATGATAAGCAACGTGTTTATTCTGATTATTGACATGTGTAGGTATTACGTTATAATTTCTACGATGTACGGGGTCATTCAGATAAAAACCAATGCTGAAATGTGAAAATATTTCGATAATAGTATATTATTTAACGAGCGGTAATGAATTACTTGATGAATTACAGCACTCGCCTCCGGCTCGTGCTGCAAACTTCATCTGCGTGAGTTATGACCATTACCGCAAGTTGAATACTATACTTTATCTACGATTATAACAATAAATACTAAGATACAAGTACAGAGAAAGAACTTTAATTAAAAATCTTAATAGTTACTTATAACCATGCATTATTTATGTTGATTGTGCTTCTTAGTATGGAGTAGAAAGTCTATAGGGACGATGCTTCATATTTAGTGCTAAGTTCACTAAAATATGCCAAAAGAACATTCTCTGCAAACAATGACTTGATATTCTTACTGCTACGCCAATCTTGAGAATTGTTGTATACACCTTTATATTTGTTTTGGTATTTTTCGGTCAATAAATTCTGTATGGTAACATTAGCTGATTGTCTTATTTCTGAAGATGTACATAATAATTCATCTTCACTATCTGAATTAATATTTTTCAGCGAAATATCCACAATAATAATTAGGTATCAACTCAATTTGATTAAACGTCAAAATTATTCAAGTGACTTCCCCTCAATACTAATAATGGACTGTTCCCTTACGGCCAATCACACAGGGGAGTTATAGGAGTGAGTGAGTGGGAGAACACTCACGGTGTTTGTTTACATATACCATTACTCCATCGAAAGTAGTTGAGTAATGACTATATTATTCAATCGGAGTAGATAAATATTGATATATGTAATTCTTTTTAGGTCATTACATTCTGGACGGAGGCGGCAGAGTCGAAGTGGTCGCGATAAAGGTTCTCAAAGAGAACGCTTCCAAAGAGGCCGAGGACGATTTCCTCCGAGAAGTGGAAATAATGAGCGCCTTCCGCCACCCCAACATCCTTTCGCTGCTGGGTGTCGTACCGCGAGGTGAGTTATCCCGACCTCTCCTCCGAAAACAACTAATTTTCTAATTTTTTTCCAGAAGGAAATCTGAACCCGATGATGGTGTTCGAGTTCATGACGCACGGCGACCTGGCCGAGCTGTTGCGCTCCCAGAAGAAGACCTTCTACGACCCGGAAGAGGAGGAGGTCCCGCACCTTTCGGAGGCCCACCTGCTGGACATAGCCCTGCAGATAGCGAAGGGGATGAGCTACCTCGCCAACCAGAGGTTCGTCCACCGCGACCTGGCCTGCAGGAACTGCCTGGTGTCCCAAGGCCCCGTCGTCAAGATCGCCGATTTCGGGATGAGCAGGGACGTGTACACTTGCGACTATTACAAGGTGAGGACGACTTGTCTCTGATTTATCCCGTTTTTACATTGATATTGTAACGAACTTAAGCCGAGCGAGAGAGTTAGTACAGTATGGGACTCAATAGCGCGCGTGTAGATAAATGATTGATTGTTTTAAATGAGTTAGTATAAGTGAACAGTGAATAAATTATTTTGAGAAGAAATTGGACTAAATTCATTACAATATTGTAGATTGGCGGCTCCAGGCTGCTGCCGGTCAGGTGGATGTCGCCGGAGAGCGTGGTCTACGGTCGGTTCACCCTGGAATCCGACATCTGGTCCTACGGGGTGGTCTTGTGGGAGATCTACAGCTTCGCCAAGCAACCCTACTTCGGGCACACGAACGAAGAGGTGGTCAAGTTTATATTGGACGGGATCATGCTTATTCCGCCGACGGACAGTCCTGCCATAGTGTGCGACCTGATGAAGAACTGTTGGAAGACGGAACCCAGAGACAGGATAAGGTTCGTCAACATCTGCGATAAGTTGGAGGTGGCTTATCAGGAATGTCTGCACGTTGAGAACGAGCTGAAAGGGAGATGTAAATGTGAGTCTTTTCACTCAAGTTGAATTTTTAATAAATTTGTTTATCTGATGGCATGTTATAATGACAACGTTATGTCACTCAATTTTGATGACATAACGAAGGTCCCATAATAATGAAATTCTATATGAAAAATTACGAAAAGCACTGCCGTGAAGGCAGGAGCTTTTGAGCGCTCGTACATGCTACCTTGTAGGTAGATTCGCATTTTCCAGTTTTGGAAACCAATTGAGGAAATTTTTGACAGCTGTCAAACAAATTTTCAAACTAAGGCGATAATCCTGACTTCAAGTCTGTGCTTTAGGTGACCAATTTCTTTTCGATAATTCGCTAAAATTTACTACGGTATCTATGGTCTTGGTGATGCGATCTGGACAAAATTTCGCACGTAGTTTGAATACATTTTTCCTCAGCTAGGTGCAAAATTTCATTCCAATCAAATCGGTAGTTTCGAAATAATCAGGAACAAAATATTTTGAACGGCCATATTTACGGAACCCCTAGTCTAATTTTTCTCATTGATGAACGTGACCGTGAAATTCGCGATCCAAACCCACCCTGAAAATTTCAAGTTCCTAGGCCTTTCCGTTCAAAAGTTATGATTTTCTATGGTTTCTATGGTTCTGGTCATGCGATCTGGACAAATTATTGTTTTAATATATCATTCTCGATTAAAATACAAAATTTCATCTCGATCGAATCCGCAGTTTCGAAATGATCGAGAAACCAAAATTTCAAACGACCGTATTTACGGAACCCCTACTATAATTCTGTTCATTGATAAACGTGAACGCGACATTTCAGATCCACACCTATCCTGAAAATTTCAAGTCCCTAGGCCTTTCCGTTCGAAAGTTATGATTTTCTATGGTTTCTATGGTTCTGGCCATGTGATCTGGAGAAATGTAGCTTGAATATATCATTATCCATTAGTATACAAAATTTCGTCACGATCGAATCTGTAGTTTTGAAATTATCAAGAAAACTAAATTTTAAAAGACCATATTTACGGAACCCCTAGTATAATTTTGCTCATAGATGAACGTGATCACGACATTCGAGATCCACACCTATCCTGAAAATTTCAAGTCCCTAGGCGTTTCCGTTCAAAAGTTACAGTTTTCTATGGTTTCTATGGTTCTGGTCATGCGATCTGGGCAAAATTACACATGTAGCTTGAACACCTCATTCTCCATTTGAGTGCAAAATCTCATCTCAATCAAATGATATAGCGTCATGTTTTCATTATGCCAGATTTCTGCTGTTTGCGGATGATTTAAAGATTTTTTTGAGGGTGAAAGACTTCAATGATTGTTGTTTGCTACTGCAGGATTGAAATAGATTCCGTGACTACTGTAGAAAAAATTTCCTCTTTCTGGACATGGAAAAATGTTTTCAAATTTCTTTTACAAGAAATACCAACAAAATCAGGTTTGACTACTCATTAGATCAGAATAAGTTGCAGAAAGTGAGTAGTATTCGGGATTTGGGAGTGGTTCTGGATGAAAAACTGAATTTCATCGAGCATATAGACAACATCGTGTCATTAGCGAATAAAATGCTTGGTTTCGTCCTTCGTCATAGTAAGATGTTGAAAAAAAATGAAACTTTGTTGACGATGTTTTATTCTTTGGTTTGTAATAGGCTAAATTTTGCATCTCCAGTTTGGAATCCTCACTATGGGTGTCACGTGGGACGGTTGGAACGCGTACAGCACAAGTTTCTCCGATGTATGTCATATCGAAATAACTTCCGAATTGAAAACCATGAATACTCCGAAGCTCTCAAGAGGTTTAATATGCTCACCTTAGAAAACCGCAGGAAAGTCAACGACATGTGTCTGCTATTCAAAATAGTGAACGGCGTCCTTTCGGTCCCTTCTCTTCTCCAATCTGTACATTTTAAGGTACCTGAAAGGAGGCTCAGATCGGCTGAATTGTTTGCCGTTCCTTTTCGTAGATTGAATATTACAAGCTCTTTCGATTTAGACCCCTTCAGTATCCAGAAGTTGTTGAAACATCATTATTGTTATTTTGTACAAGATTGATTTCTTTCTGATTCTTTTTTGATTTCTTTTTGTTTCTTTCTAACTATTGGTTGCTCTCAGTCCAGTGTTTCGGTAGTTTTTTTTCTTTGTTTGCACTAAGTTTAAATTTATGCCTATTGATTGTATATTTCTTCTTTTTTATGTAACCTACGAATACTGTTTTTGGGTTGAAATACCTGTTTGTATTCTTGTTTCTCAATAAATAAAAATAAAATAAAATCTGTAGTTTTCAAGTAATCAGGTAAACAAAACTTTGAACGGCCATATTTACGGAACCCCTGGTGGAATTTGGCCCATTAACGAACTTAACCGAGGCATTCGGGAACTGAACCCACACTGATAATTTCAAGTCTCTAGGTTGTTTCGTTCGAGAGTTATCGTGCTTACGGACGGACGGACAGACTCGAATTTTCCGACGGATTCGTCATCAGTGAGTCGAACATAGTCGATTGAGACCATTTTCGGCTCAAAATTCGAAAAATACAGACATCGTGACGAAATGATATAGCCCTCGTGTAAGTAGAACGAGCGCTCAAAAATGCGATGGTATTATCAAAAAAGTTTATTCAAAATGCATAACTATGTACAAAACTTTTTATTATAAATGGTAAAAGAGCAATTACTACAATTTGCAATATTAATTTTAATGGATTCTAGAGTTTTTACATCAGTAGTTGATGCTTCTTTTGATAAACTTGTAAATTATTCTAAAAACGGATCCTTCATCTATCATATTTTCAACAATCATATCTGTCAGTTCCTCTATTCTGCATGCTCCACTTAGTCCAATTATCATAGCAACTTTTTGAAATAAATATGTATTATTTTATGCTTCCGTTAAAAACTTTGTGACATCTTGTTTAGTAAAAATTTTGGATTTTTAGCTCTGTTACCTTCTGATTTACGTTTTAGTTATGCAACCACCTGTAGGTACTTGCTAATATCGACGTTTTTTCTTGTTACTAAAATACTTCTTATCATCGAATACTACGACCAGAGAGAAGATGGTTTTCTTTCCTTAGATATGCATTCAAAGTAAGCCAACAATACTTTTTCATGAGTGATATTCTTGATTTTCTTAGTAGAACACCATTCTTCGTACCGATTAAACGCTATTTCATATACACTCCCTGATTTTTCCGGCAAAAGGGAGTCTACGATATTTCGCGTCATTTCTTCCAAATCTACCAGTTTCAGAATCACTCATTATTATTTAAATTATATTCAATTCTACGTGACGATTGTTTGACAGCAGATAAATAAATATTGCCGTAACAACCTGACGTTGTCAAGGAAATCGCAAAGCACAGCTCACTAACTTACTTATATTTGAAACTACTTATATACTTACACCTTTAAAATTAGCTTTCATTGTAACATGTCAAAAATTCAGTTTTCAATTTTTCGAAAATGTATTAATATAAATGCCATCAGATAAAATTTTGTATGTAATACGAATCATAAACAAACCTTATGGCACACGTCGTGTTATCGGATAACATTCGCGACTTGTACCATAATGATCGTCTTTATGATCCTTATGACACAAATAACTATTACTTCCAGTGGATGAAGCGGATCCTAAAGAAAAATGCTGCAAAACCCTGCCAAGGCCGCCGCCCTTCCCGATGCTCCTCCGAGAAGACGCCCTGGACACTGAAGGTTACCTCCTGCAGAGAGAAATGGAGGTGGTGCAATATCTAGAGACGTTGCCGGGATGATAGAGTCGGGCAAAATTCGGAAATCCGCGCCATATAAATTTCCCTGATATATGTCGACTGATCTTCTATTTTTCCTTATATTAAGGACTCGGTCCAAGGACTTATTTTATGGATTCGTTGATAATATGACCCCAAAGACTAGAACGATAAGGATGGCCTTTTCACAGGTGAAGTGAAACACGAATGAGGAAACCCCAATAATTATGCTCCTGAGATTTAAGTCCTTTTCGTAAATCATGCTCATGATCTTATGTGTGCCAGAGCTGTTTATGTACTGAAATTAACGATATTCCTGAAGCATTTATCGGCTGCGCTTCGGACATTTCAAATATTTTATGCCGAAGAATAAAGTAAATTTACAGGGTACAACTTTTTGAGTGCCTTCCCATCATTCTTCGTTAAAAATTCTGTTCGAATTTACCTTTTTCTTCCAGAAATGCTGTTCAAATTCTCTTAAATCAGAGGATATTGTGAAATTATGGTAACTGATTATTGTACAACCCTCCATTTGCCGCAGATCTTCTGCTATACTTTTTCAAAAAAATCTTTGACGTTATATAGTTGTTAAGAATGTATATTGTGAAGATTATTTGTGATGTTATATATGTATTTATTGTGAAAAATATATGTTTCCAAAAAAGTTATTGAAGTTTTTTTTATATGATCGAAGGAATTTCAATTGAGTTATTGGTTTTCTGTAGCCTTCGGCATCTCAGATCGAGGTGAATGTCAAATTAAATCTGTCAAGAATTTTTTTTCTTCACGATGACATCTGTTAAAAAAACTAAAAAGCCACAAATAAAATGGACTCGAGCTGGTCCCCTGCGAAGACCGGATTACATCAAATCGTCTGTCTTTGCAGAACGAGGCGAAGTAGGATTCACGCCATCCTACGATGTAAGTCGACAACATGAGCATTATAGATTCTCTCCTCTCGGGTACTATAACATTTTCAGCATGGTCGTCCGAACCTGGGTTGTTTGCTGAATTACGAGTACAGAAGGATGTGGTTCAACGAAAGAGACCAATACCAAAAAGACACTTACACCAAACAGGATAAAAAAACAGATTCGTTCGTTAATCGTCGACATGTTCAACGTTACACGAGACATACGGAAAAGAAGAAGATTCTTCCGATTGTGACGATTAAAAAGTGAGAACTTGTCGATGTTCAAAGTCGATGAATTTATTTTCTGATAGATTCCAGGATGTCGCAGCTAAAGAATCCACCACTCGGGAGGGAGTCAAATTGCAGGGAGACACCAAAGCCTTTACGTACGTCCGAAAAGCGGAAGAAGAAAAAGCCAAACAATTTTTGAAATACAAAACGGATTGTAACCGTCCCAAGAAAAATGTGGCCCCACAAGAAGAGTGAAGTAGAAATCATCGAAAAGAAATAAAGACATTTTTCGATATGTTCAAATAATTTTGACAGAAATACATTCATCCAAACATCAAATACTTATTGTAGAATATACTCTATTTTATATGTCTCTTCCTGCTTCTTATTAAACATATTAGGAAGTTAACCAATCGAAACTCAATTTCCATAAAGACTAACTTTATATTTCACTAAATTATCACAAAATTTCTAAGCTCTACGTGTTTGAGAGCTGAAAATCGGATACACCGCAACTCATTAATAGTAATATTAACGTGGTTATATTCTTCAGTATAATAACCAAGTCGAAACAGGATATTTCAGAACATTGATACTATCAATAAATACTAACAAAAGTTTAGAATTCCTATTGGGAAAAAAGCGAGATGAAAAATTAGGAATGTGGTAACAGATACAAAGGTTATTTTACAAATGGAAACAGGATGTTCTGAACGTTTCGAAGACTTCAAACGACTCAGCCGAATTGAAAACTGAAACCTCCGGGGAAGTCGCCGCCAAACTGGTACTGCGAACCGTGGCCACTGCTGAAGAAGGACTGGAATACCTGGCTTGGATCGATATCTGAAAATCACATTTCGATGAAAATCTACCGGGACAAGTTCATGAAAATCGTTCTTACCCGACATTCCTCCACAACCGAAATCTTCCATGTCTTGGCCGGAATCATACCGACATTTCTTCTTAGGATCGGAAAGTATACCATAAGCCTCTCCGACCTCCTTGAATTTCTTTTCTTGTTCTTTCTTCTCGCCTTCGGAAGCGTTTGCGTGACGGTCGGGGTGATGAATGAGCGCCCTCTTTCTGTACGCCTTCTTTATTTCATCTTCCGTTGCGTTCTTATCCACTCCAAGAATTTTGTAGTAGTCCTGTGATAAAATTATAATCTTTACTTATAGATCTCGAAAAACCCGATATACACCTACCTTGCGCTTGGATTTCTTCAGGGCCAGTTTGGCTTCTTGCAGCAACCTCCGGTTCTCTCGACTCTTATCCATCTTGTTGATCTTCTCGTAATCATTAACGGCCTCTTCGTAACTCTCCAGATCCATGTAACACTTGGCCCTCCTCAATAACGCTTTCATATAATTCGGGTTCAGATTGATGGCGGCCGTACAATCGTTCACCGCCTCTTGAAACTTGTTCAATTTAGACAGGGCTGTGGCTCTGTTGAAATGTAATTTGGCGTTGGTCATTTTGTTCAGCGGGTCGATTTTCAAAGCTTCGGAGAACAGGTTGAGCGATTCTGCGAATTTTCCAGCGTTGTAAGCTTCGTTTCCCTCTTCTTTCTTCTTCTTCAGTTGTTTGGCTCTCTTGTATAGTTCCATGGCTTTGGCGTGATCGGGTGCGAGTCTGAGAACTTGCTGGAAGTAATTCACGGAACTATCTATGTTATCTTCGTAGAATAAGCAGATTCCTCTGACGTAAATAGCATCGGCATTTCCCTTATCCAAGTGGAGGATGCTATTCGCAATTTCTTGGGACTCGAGGTATCTACCCAGGAAAGCCAAGCATTCGGCTTTCATGAGTTTATAACGTGGACAAGTCGGGGCCTCGTCCAAACACCGATCCATACAGTAAACAACCTTCCGATAATCATTCTTCTCGTACGCTCTCTGAGCTTCAAATTCAAACTGTTGCAATTTTAGTACAGACTTCTTTTCAGCAGCCACCGCACCGGCTTGGTTCAACGTTTCGAGTACTTTCACCGTACTGTCCGCGGTGACCAAATCCCCGAGAGCTATGGCACATTTCGCGATCCTCACATAACCCTTGACGAATTTGTTGTCGAGTTGAACCGACCTTCTAGCATCGTCTAGAGCGTCCTGGAAACGGTTCAACATCATGAGACAAGCGGCTCTGTTGCCATAGTAGGACGCTGTTTCTGGACATATTTTGATGGCTTCGGAGTAAAACGAAAGGGCCAAATGGTACTGCTTTGTTTTGTAGAGCTCGTTTCCATGTTCTTTCTTGGTTTCTGCAAGCCTGAGAAAAGAACGATATTAAATCGTTATTGAATAAAATTTTCAATTCCAACAAGATCTACTCACATATCTAACATCGAACAACGAGGGTAGACAATTCGTCTATTAATTTTCATAGCCAATAACAAAACAACGACATTTTGGGATGAAGACGTACGAGATTACTTTATCAAATTTGAAGTTATCAATCAAATAGAACAACGAATATTCGTTGTCAAATAATAACCACAAAATAAAAACAGCACTACGCACTACTCAAAAATATGATTATCTTATGCTCAAAAGTGATGATTAATTCATTTCCGTTATATGAAATTTGGAACACGGATATTTCTTTTCATTGTCGTGTAATAAACATGACATAAACCAAGTTTTAATAACTAAATAACTTCAGATGATGAAAAGAAACGATAACAAATGGATCATTTCAGAACAAAGCATGCAAAAAGAAATCATCTGATCTGACACCTACCATGTTCTACAGTAAATTCGAGAATCATAACAACATTTGCACTAGATTATAAGTAGATATCTTTGAGGCACCCACTATATAAAAAACGTAAATAAATATAATTGTACTTACTCTTCAGGGGCTGCAGAAATAATTTCAACGTTTTCGGCGCAATCCATCATAGTCTCGTCCACCACGTCCGCCATTCTAGTCTCAAAAGGTCAACAAATTGAATTGAAATCTATTAATGCGCATGTCCCTCACTATCACAGGTATTTTCTCGAAGATATTTGTAGACGGCGGGAATTTAAAAAATGAAAAAATGACTACGTGAATTTCCAATGACAGGAAATTTGAATGGAGACATTTGAAATAACCATGAGGAACAAACAAGTTTTCGATATATTGAAAGGCAATTTCAGCAGAGCTGAAACCGATGTAGAAAATTATTTAGTGTTCCGTTCAGATATCGCGGAAGACATTGAAGGAATTGATTCGCGCGAAAGAATTATATTGAAAGAACCTCGATGTAAGATAATTTGGCCGCGAATTTGCGTGTATGAATATCTGAACGACATAGAACTGAAACAGCTTATTGATGTAAATGGAAAGAAGAAAATCAGATCATTCATAGGTAAATTGTTATCCTTATATTCCCTTTCTCAATGAAAATTTTCAGAGAATCGCATCCCGACATCCTGCAAGGAACCATCTAGAACACTTTTCACAGAACTGATGTACACTATAGTGAAATTTGGGAAAAGATACGACTTCAACCTGAAGCAATTTGGAGCTCTCTTGTCTCAATTCTACCTAACCCACATTTTTTTCACCAGCTCTTTCAATATTTCCGCGGAAAAAGTGTATTTATATTTCAAAGAAATAATGATATGCCACTCTGTCGCGGTAATAAGACATTCCCATTTATAATATTCCATTGATTATATCTTTTCAGAGTCCTCCGGACAGTATCAAAATATTCTCAATGGGTGAAAGTGAGAACATTATGAAATTTTTTTGCAAGATTTACCTCAGAAATTTACCTCTTATCAGAACCATGTGTCTCCCAAATTTTGCCTTTTACTTGGACACATCTTTAGAGATAGAAGCTCCTCTTCCGAAAAGAGTAACGGAAGAAAAAAAAGGGAAGGATAAGAAAAAAAAGAAAAAATGAGATATTATACACATTTATTCATTATCTCCACCTAATTGTTTTTTTCTATCTTCCATTAAAGCTAACAAGGTGGTTTGATGAGAATTTAATTGTCTATGTAGCCTATTCGCAGAAGCATTT
Source organism: Aphidecta obliterata (assembly GCA_963966015.1). Classification (NCBI taxonomy): domain Eukaryota; kingdom Metazoa; phylum Arthropoda; class Insecta; order Coleoptera; family Coccinellidae; genus Aphidecta; species Aphidecta obliterata. The sequence goes on along the minus strand of OZ014430.1, from coordinate 36,249,386 downwards.
AAAGTATGTACAAACATAGATTGGGCCGTTTCCAAATTTGGTATTTTACTATACCTAACCAAATCTTCCAAATTCAATAATTTACCTTCATAAATTCCAGCTGTAAGAAAAAAACATTAATCGAAATAAAACATTATATCAAATAACTTTACCTAACAAAACCAATTGAGGAAACCTCTTGTTGATTTTGAGCAATTGTTTAATTTTTGGCTCTGAACTGAAAACAACCATATTTCGAGAAATATAAAAATCCAGGACACCCTCATACGGTGTTCCTTTAATTGCCATTTCTAAGGTTTTCTTCCCGAGTAACTTCATCTGCATGCCCTCCTTATGAAACATCGAAAGCGCCTTAAAGTTGTCAATACCATTCATGTGATTAAAATGATAGAAAGCTACAAGTCTAGATGCCTGAAAGTAACCCAAAGTTTCATCGGCGATTATTCTCTGGAGTGGGTTTTCGATTTCTTCATCTTTACGACTCTTATTGAAACCACACAACTCGTTCATGGTCTTGCCTTTTTTCGGCGATTCATAGAAAGGTTTGCATATCTCCAAGTATTTCGCTTTGGTGAAATGCGGAGGTTTGGGTTTTTGAATGTTTATTTTACCTCTGAATCTTTTGGGTTGAACGAAAGGGGTGATTACTTCGAGCAACGCTGAAATGAAGTAATTTTAGAGGACTTTATTCATTGTTTTGAAGTTTTTGAGAGGCTCACATTTTCTCAGTAAAGCCATATTTCAGAGTCACCTAAATTCTAAATTATTTATCAATTTTAAGATACTCTTGACCAATTGATTTAAGGTTAAATTGTAATTCATAGAGAAACATTTTTTAACAAAAAATTTCAAATTTTTAAATAAAAACTAAAAGTCTCAAATTGATTCAATCTGATTGTATTTCAATTCCTTATTGTAAAAAATATCGAAAAGGAAATCCGGAACCGAAATCGTATAGGGAAGAATCACGGAGTGGGCGACATCTACTTTTAATGATTTGAAATACCCGAGAGGTGAACAACACACTAATGGGTTTGTATGGGAAAAGTGTGAAATATTTGTATGATTTTAAGTCATTTGTGTATCGAAAGTGATATATTCGATGATAATATATGGACAATTGTTCAAATAAACTGTATACGAGCTGAAAATGCAGCGGATTGTGAGAGGTAATGTGGGAATTAGATCACGGAAAATGTGAGCTGTTCCTCAATGCTCATCATACTTATAGTTCTTCTGGAATTTCTTTGCATAAATTCCCGTTAGTTCCCGAGACAGTTGAAAAAATGGCAGACAATCTTGAAGATTGGGAAATGTATCTCAAAGAAATTTTAGTTTGCAGCAAGCACTTCCTGAAAGATGATTTTTTATATAGTTTAAGTTCAATAGTTTTCTTGCTTTCACATTCACGTTCAGCCACATAATCAAAAATGTCCGAAGTGGTTATCTCGACTTTCACAGGCGTTATTATTAATGCAACAATCTCATAAAAAATATTTGATTTACTTGTTATGAAAGCAGAAAGACAGAATAATTTTGAACACCTCTCGGCCCGACATATTGTGATTTTCAGCGCCATCTCGTGGTTCGTGATTTTTCCCTATTCACAGTGGTCAGTGAAGTTGTTGTCGATTTATTTTTCCTTTTTGGCCTCGATCACTATTTTAATAACCATAATGTTCAAATAATCAATAGTAGCTGAAATTAAGGGGAATCTGTTGAACAACCTTTCCTATTTATTTATTATTTCAGGCTGATATTCTCATCCTTCCCGATGCCAAAATCAATAATCGACAAATTCCAGTGTTTTTCATCCTAATACATTGAAATAATCATAGGTGCGCTATAAATAATATGAATGAAGCTGAATTATTTGAACATACAGGTACTTAATTCCCAAATAAAATAACTCATTTCAGTAAATTTCTTCACCACTGTTTTCAGCTGTTTATATTATTCATACTATCTCTGATTCCTTGGCCTGGACCCAGCGTTTTCAAAATTTCTTGCCCTAGAGATAATGCTCGTATTGTGAGGAATCTCATCAAATCGAAATGGATACCTATCTTGGAAAAATACAAGGTGAACCTACCTATAGAATGTCCATTCCATCCTATGCGAGACATATTCGCGCCTCAGGAAGCTGCGAAATACCACTACAGATCTTCGCACTGGACTTGTGGCCTATGCGGCCAATCATTTTTCGATGAGAAACAGTTGGATATGCATTTCGACAATCGCCACAAAAGCCATATAAATATGGTGAGAGAATTTTAATAATTATTCAAACTTTATTATGTTCATCGTGTTTTTTTAAAGGCAGAGGATGCTGTGTGCCTTGCAGATTACTGTGACATCATTAGATGCGACGTGCTATTAACTCAAGATCCGAAATCTGTATATCCCGACTCTGAGAATACTGGTGTTGAGATCTGGAGAGAAGCGTCGTCCTATTCTAACAAAGCTTTAGTTACATCCGGTCCAAGAGATCTAGCAAAATATACGCAAGCTATACCTACAAGTAAATCCACTACTAGCGATTATTGCCAAAAACCCGAGTCACCCGAAACACCAACGAGTGGTAAGCTCCACATCTATTATTTCCTCAAATCCCAATACTCGACGATTTCCAGATGAGCAAAGCACGAACGACGAAGAGAAATCCCAGAACTCCAGTGCTAATAATGTTTGCCAAAGTGATCTTGTCGATTCCGCTCTTCCCACCCCGAATAACAAGCAACAACGAATACTAGAACTGCAGAAGTTGAAGGCGAATTGCAAGCCGGAGACTTTGCAAAAGATCAAAACTAAGTGCGAGATTTTGGTTCGGGATTGTATCGCCGGATTGCTGATACAACTGTCCATCAAAGATTTCAAAGAAGTCGAAGGTGAGTTTATAAAACCACTTCAGACAAAATAGTATTAATTTACTTTTAGATGAACTTAATCGAGCGGTGTGTTGGTATTTAACATGCGATAGATATTGGGAAGATTTCCAAACCGATATCCGAAGTTTCCCCTGGGGATTACTTTGCATGATAGTCATGGTATTATCCCTAGGGATTTGCATGTGCTACTATATTATTTGGGTTCTTTTCGAGTGAGTATAACATAAAACAGAATTCGCAAATTTTGATGAAACAATTCTTCAAGCACCGACGACGTGAGCGTTTCCAGTCTGACCGATCGCTCGACGCCCTCTCCGGCCCATATGTCTCACAGACACGAAGTTTACACTTCTCCAGACGGCCACCAAGTGTACACCGAAGACTACTATTTAGCACCGGACAAAGATAACGAATATATTTATGTAACTTATCCGCCAGACCTCAAACGGAGGTTGTTGGAAAGGTTCGTATCATGCTGTCGAATCAACCTTTATATTTTCTTAACCTTCTATTCTTTCCTAGCTGCTACAATAGAACAACCCGCTTGTGAGGTAGACGATAAAGTAGTGGTATAGTTTCTGAATTATTAGCGTTTCGATTTGTGTAAAACATTCCATAGTTAGATCTTGTAGAAGCACATTTTTATCTGTTAGTCTAGATAGAAGATTGTAGAGAATAAAGAATTTGGTTTTTCGTACAACTACAACTGAAATATTGACTCAATATTTGAGGATAATTTAGGTCGGTTGAATAGCATTAAATACTATTTTTTTCCCACAGGTGCGCAAAAACGTAAGATTTACATAATTCCTATAGAAAAATGATATTCAATAGAAGCATTACTCGAAATTACTGTAGACGAATATTATTTCAGTTATCAACATGTATTTTCATTTTGTATTATGTGAAATTTGTATGCATTGAGCTATTTCCTCCCTCAAGTGCTTTTGATTTAATGAAAAAATTAATCAAATTTCAAAAATTACAAGTAACGTTATCAATAATCCACTGCTTCATTACACAAAACCCTTTTTAGTAACTTCCGAAGATTTCGTCATTGTAACATACAACTCGATTTATACAAAAATATATTCACTTTTATGAAATCGGTTAACCAATTTCCATAAAAATACTATTTCTGAGGCCGTGAACCGTTCAATGACCATAAAAGCTATTTTACACCATTAAAACTAAAATTTAAAAAACGTGGCGTTAAACTAATAGACCAACTTACTGAAGTAAGGTGAACTAGAGATAAGAGTATTTAGAACTAATAAGAATGTAAATTTCTAGACAATTTTTCACTGAATATTCAAGATAATCGAAGGACCATTCCGAGTGTAATATTTTGCAAGAAGGAAATTTCAAAAAACAATGTTCAGTCCAAACTCTATATTGAAAATATCTAAATAAACAGAACAACTCATTTCCTATCAAAATAATGTTCTCTTCTCTGATATTCACCCCTAAAATTAAGCTTATATTGTGAAAAGAGCTTGCGAAATACTTTCCTTTTATAACAAAACAAGTCTGCAAAAATGTGAATAAATTTTATTGAATAAACCGCAGTTTTCATAAATACTAAATGATAATTTTCAAGAACGAACGAACGTAAGTTTTCCTTTCTGAAACAAAAAAAAATCCCAACTACAACTGAAATATTGACTCAATATTTGAGAATAATTTAGGTCGGTTAAATATCATTAAATACTATTTTTTTCCCACAGGTGCGCGAAAACGTAAGATTTACATAATTCCTATAGAAAAATGATATTCAATAGAACCATTACTCGAAATTACTGTAGACGAATATTATTTCAGTTATCAACATGTATTTTCATTTTGTATTATGTGAAATTTGTATGCATTGAGCTATTTCCTCCCTCAAGTGCTTTTGATTCAATGAAAAAATTAATCAAATTTCAAAAATTACAAGTAACGTTATCAATAATCCACTGCTTCGTTACACAAAACCCTTTTTAGTAACTTCCGAAGATTTCATCATTGTAACATACAACTCGATTTATACAAAAATATATTCACTTTTATGAAATCGGCTAAACAATTTCCATAAAAATACTATTTCTGAGGCCGTGAACCGTTTAATTACCATAAAAGCTATTTTACACCAATAAAACTAAAATTTGAAAACCGTGGCGTTAAACTACTAGACCAACTTACTGAAGTAAGGTGAACTAGAGATAAGAGTATTTAGAACTAATAAGAATGTAAATTTCTAGACAATTTTCCAGTGAATATTCAAGATAATCGAAGGACCATTCCGAGTGTAATATTTTGCAAAAAGGAAATTTCAAAAAACAATGTTCAGTCCAAACTCTATATTGAAAATATCTAAATAAACAGAACAACTCATTTCCTATCAAAATAATGTTCTCTTCTCTGATATTCACCCCTAAAATTAAGCTTATATTGTGAAAAGAGCTTGCGAAATACTTTCCTTTTATAACAAAACAAGTCTGCAAAAATGTGAATAAATTTTATTGAATAAACCGCAGTTTTCATAAATACTAAATGATAATTTTCAAGAACAAACGAACGTAAGTTTTCCTTTCTGAAACAAAAAAAAAATTCCAACTACAACTGAAATATTGACTCAATATTTGAGAATAATTTAGGTCGGTTGAATATCATTAAATACTATTTTTTTCCCACAGGTGCGCAAAAACGTGAGATTTACATAATTCCTTAGAAAAATGATATTCAATAGAACCATTACTCGAAATTACTGTAGACAAATATTATTTCAGTTATCAACATGTATTTTCATTTTGTATTATGTGAAATTTGTATGCATTGGGCTATTTCCTCCCTCAAGTGCTTTTGATTTAATGAAAAAATTAATCAAATTTCAAAAATTACAAGTAACGTTATCAATAATCCACTGCTTCGTTACACAAAACCCTTTCTAGTAACTTCCGAAGATTTCATCATTGTAACATACAACTCGATTTATACAAAAATATATTCACTTTTATGAAATCGGCTAACCAATTTCCATAAAAATACTATTTCTGACGCCGTGAACCGTTTAATGACTATAAAAGCTATTTTACACCATTAAAACTAAAATTCAAAAACCGTGGCGTTAAACTACTAGACCAACTTACTGAAGTAAGATGAACTAGAGATAAGAGTATTTAGAACTAATAAGAATGTAAATTTCTAGACAATTTTTCAGTGAATATTCAAGATAATCGAAGGACCATTCCGAGTGTAATATTTTGCAAGAAGGAAATTTCAAAAAACAATGTTCAGTCCAAACTCTATATTGAAAATATCTAAATAAACAGAACAACTCATTTCCTATCAAAATAATGTTCTCTTCTCTGATATTCACCCCTAAAATTAAGCTTATATTGTGAAAAGAGCTTGCGAAATACTTTCCTTTTATAACGAAACAAGTCTGCAAAAATGTGAATAAATTTTATTGAATAAACCACAGTTTTCATAAATACTAAATGATAATTTTCAAGAACAAACGAACGTAAGTTTTCCTTTCTGAAACAAAAAAAAAATCCCAACTACAACTGAAATATTGACTCAATATTTGAGAATAATTTAGGTCGGTTAAATATCATTAAATACTATTTTTTTCCCACAGGTGCGCAAAAACGTAAGATTTACATAATTCCTATAGAAAAATGATATTCAATAGAACCTTTACTCGAAATTACTGAAGACGAATATTATTTCAGTTATCAACATGTATTTTCATTTTGTATTATGTGAAATTTGTATGCATTGAGCTATTTCCTCCCTCAGCTTTTGATTTAATGAAAAAATTAATCAAATTTCAAAAATTACAAGTAACGTTATCAATAATCCACTGCTTCGTTACACAAAACCCTTTCTAGTAACTTCCGAAGATTTCATCATTGTAACATACAACTCGATTTATACAAAAATATATTCACTTTTATGGAATCGGCTATCCAATTTCCATAAAAATACTATTTCTGAGGCCGTGAACTGTTTAATGACCATAAAAGCTATTTTGCACCATAAAACTAAAATTTAAAAACCGTGGCGTTAAACTACTAGACCAACTTACTGAAGTAAAGTGATCTAGAGATAAGAGTATTTAGAACTAATAAGAATATAAATTTCTAGACAATTTTCCAGTGAATATTCAAGATAATCGAAGGACCATTCCGAGTGTAATATTTTGCAAGAAGGAAATTTCAAAAAACAATGTTCAGTCCAAACTCTATATTGAAAATATCTAAATAAACAGAACAACTCATTTCCTATCAAAATAATGTTCTCTTCTCTGATATTCACCCCTAAAATTAAGCTTATATTGTGAAAAGAGCTTGCGAAATACTTTCCTTTTATAACAAAACAAGTCTGCAAAAATGTGAATAAATTTTATTGAATAAACCGCAGTTTTCATAAATACTAAATGATAATTTTCAAGAACAAACGAACGTAAGTTTTCCTTTCTGAAACAAAAAAAAAATCCCACGTATCTGTTTATGACGAATCCTGCCTGAAATTCCTAAAAATATCACCATTACCATTCAACCACAAGCACACACGGTGGGACGATAACTAACCGGAAGGCCGTAGGAAGAGTTCAGAAGGGAAATTCTAAAATCTACCGATGCAGTGAGATCACAAGGAACACGTGATAACATTGGGATAATAATGCCAGTCAAAAAGGGAAATTCGATTGGGCCCATTCGCACACTGGAAGAAACTAACAACAACAAAGGAAAAAGGAATTATTTTTTGGGTAGTTAAATAAATTTCATCTAGGGAATTTGTTAAGGTACGCAAGTACGCATCACTATCATACAATCAAGGAAAAATTCCTGAAAATACCAGATTTCAGTCATAACGTCTCCGATACGACCCCCTTTCTCTGGCGCCGCCGCCCCTGTTACGCGAATTTTCTTCCAATCGTCTTTTGTGCTCTTCCATTCTTGTCAAACGTTGCTGCTGCTTTACGGAGATCTGAAAAAAAAAATACAATGAAAGACCAACTTAAATCTTTTAAACTGATCAACTACACTTTATCCGTTATCCGAAAATCCGTACGTTCAAACCAATTTGACTCAACAAAAAACTTAACTAAGGTTAATTTATATCTGGCAACGTCGCTCAACTATGACAGATGTGTTACATTCGATCTACTATGTGAGAGCAACGTCGAAAATAATACGGTCATAACCTCAATTTCCCTTTTGAATAGTTTTATATTGTTTTTCCTCCCAAAGTGAAGAGGAATAATTCTGAGGGAAATCTTCTGCTACAATGACAATGAAAAGAGGATGAGAAAGTGAAAGAGAAATTTCTTCAACCTTAAAAATTAGTGCTGGTTATTATTTTCAACACTGTCCTAACTTAACCTAATCTAAATATTAATTCAGTACTCACTTCATCTGGGGAGAGAGGCTGCCAATATATACAGGGCATCGTTTTCGTTCTTTGAAACAGATCGTCCATAAGTTTCTGAGGGACAGATTCTTCCAATTTCCTCTGTTTTTTCGCAATGAAATCTGTAACAAACAAAAAACGAATTTTAGATCGATACGAAACCTCGAACCGCTGAAAATTCCCATACCTTCTAGTGGAGTAGGGGACCGTTTACCACTATGCCTCCTTCTTCTGTCCCTGCTTCCTGAACGGTTCCTTTCCTTATTGCTTTCCTTTCCAACGTCCCATTCTCTCGTAGCTATCGGTTTGGTTCTCTCCCTTTCCTTCTCGCTGTCTTTCCTTTTCCTATCCTCTCTACGTTCCCCGTTTCTCTGGTCATGCACGGGTTCCTGAGAGCAAAATGAGGGTTAATAACGGTACTAAGCGAAATTCACTGTTTGAATTATCAATTATCCCTAATTGATATAACTTTTTTTTGAAATTTATAATAAATAGTGAGAAATTACATAAAATGGAGGTTTTACTCACAGCATTCTCCTTCTGAGGAGTTTTGGCCCTAGGTGGAGTAACTTGTACCGGTTGCGGAGTAGGTGGGGCCGGCGGGTTCTTCTCTCTTTCCATCTGTTCTTCTGTCGCGTATTCAATGATCAGTTTTTTTCCATTACCGACAGGCCAGTTTACTCCGTGTAAGGCATTCCTTGTCGCTTCGGCTTCTCTGCAACATCAAAATTTGTTACTACCATTTCAAAATTCATATTAACCGCAACTTCGCAACTTATCAAAACACCTAAATAGGTACTTACTCTATCGAATCGTACCAAACGTAACATTTCGACTTGATCCGGTCCGTCCAAAACCCTCCCTCCTTGATCGTTCCCGTCCTCTCCAAAAGTTCCTTGAGCTGCTTGAGCGTGAACGGTCTGACCAGATTGGAAATGAAAAGGATCTGAGAAACGGGCTGCTTGGCAGGACTGGGGGGTGGCTTCAGCTTACTCGCACCATCGTCCACGATGCTGATCTTTCTATTGAGTGCTATTATATTTGTACTTTCCTGGTCCTCCGAGGAAGCCGTCGAGGGCTGTTTCGCTAATACGGGTCTTTCCACTTCTTCGCTACTCGCATCTATGGATTTCACTCGTTCTTTGATCACTTTAGGTTGGTATATTTCCTCGAGTTTGACCTCGTTTTCTTCGGCGAGTTTCAAATCTGAAGAAAGCGTCTTGAAATCCTCGATATCTAATCTGTGCAAGTCTTGGAACGAAATCGTGAGACATCTATGTGTTTCGGGGTCCCATACCATCTTTTTAGCGGGAAGGTTATCGTCTAATTCGACTCCTTTTTCAACCGAATCGAAAAAACTATCTCTTCTCAGTTTAATTTTCATTGGTGTCTTTTTAGCTGGAAATTTTGTTTTGGTTAATTCAAAAGGAAACTAAATTTTATACGGAAAATCTCACCTTTAATCCTTGGCGTTTCTTTCATATAACCTTCATTATCCTCATCGGATTTCGATTCACGAATTTCACCCTCTTCAGCTTGATCGTCATCGACCTCAACGTTATTATTCGAATGTTCAGTTTCCGTTTCTTTCTTATCACTTTCACCGTTCACAGTTTCACTCTTATCGATTTCAGGTGTACATTTCTCCTCACTTTCAGTTTCCACACTTTCTTTCACTTCACTAATCTCTGAAGATTCTTCGTTTTTATCTGATTTATCATCGGATACTTTATCATCCAAACGTTCCACACTCTTAATCTCTGAATCAAGATTATCAGATATTTCATCGTTCTCTTTTACAGTAATAGTTACATCAGGATTAACCTCATTTTTAATAGCTTCGTCTGGATTGCTGGTGGTGACACTGTTCATTTGAATTTCAGAATTCTCCTCAACTTTTGAGTAACTTATACCTTTAGACTTACCTTTTACAGCGTCGTCAAGTTCGTCTTTCTTTGGCGCTTCATTACCTGTAGACTCGATACGAGGCGGGGTATGGCCCCCTTTTTCGTCTTCGCTTTTATGCGTATCCTCCGCCGGTGGAACGGTAACTTCATTTTTACTTTCTTCTGGAGTAATTGAGGTTATATCTACCAGTTTATCTGAACTTTTATCAATAATGCTGTCATTAACGTTAGAAGTTGTACTTTCTTCAGGTTCTACTGAAGGCGATTTACGTCGCCGGGAACTCCTAGTAGATTTACGTGTTTCGGTTTTAGCCTCCGGTGTTGTCTTGGAAGTATTTCTGGTGCTTTTACGACGCATCTACGAGACAAATGAATTAATTCCGATTCGAACAAGCACGCCATTAGGGCGGCTTGAAAAAAATAGCTATATGGATGTTTACCTTGATTTCCACGAAATACCATAAACATATACAACGAAAACTCTGTTGCGAGTGGTTCAACTTATTTTTTTAACTATACTTTCGAAACTTGTAAGTAAAATGTACAAAATATTCGATTTCATCAAAACGATTTACGACTCTTCATCGTGCAGCATAGAATAATTAAAACAGACCATAGCCATAGAGCTTTTTTGACATATAGCTTTTCTATTTTTATCCAGATCCAAAATTGTTTTGTTTTTAATTACATCTTTTCTTTATACTTTCAATATTCAAGAATGAAATAAATATCAATAGCTTTACTGAAAATTTCACGAATATTGAATTGCAATTTTAAAAATTAAAGTTGGTTTATGTTAAAGTTGGTTTATGTTATGGTAGTGAGGCCATTAAAAGAAAAAATTCTTGAATATCCAAATCATCAAAATTCTGATAGGAATGAAAATTTTATTTTATTAAAAATATATATTTTCTATTTGAAAAATGTTGGTTGTACCATTGAACCAATTTGTAAAAAATATACCGACAATCCATTTCGCATAATTATAACACATCATTGAATCATTGTTCAAAGTGATAACATCGCAATGTGGTGACGTTTATGTTTAAAATTCAGATTACAAAGTATCTTGTTTAAATAAGGGAATTAACGCCGATGGTTGATAAAAATCTGTATTCTCCGTAAAAATCAAGATGTTGGAAAGAAGGACATTCACCTTATTTTACTTTTTACATATAATTTTCGGCATTAGCGGCTTTTATCTGCCAGGACTTGCTCCTGTGAATTTTTGCAAAAAATCGGAAGAAATGAATAATTGTAGAGTGAGTAGATTATATTTGTGATATATAGGTCTCAGATACTAACTTGGCACTGATTGTTTTAGTCCGAGGTGCTTTTATACGTTAATCGACTGAACACTGAGGAAATGGTGATGCCGTATGAATACAATTATTTTGATTTCTGTCAAGTACCCGGCGAGGCTTCAAATCCTACAGAAAACTTGGGTCAAGTTGTTTTTGGAGAAAGGATAAAAGCATCACCTTATAAAATCAGTTTTATGGAAAATGTAACATGCGCCAAAGTGTGTACGAAACATTATAACTCGGGCAGTGTCAACGATGAATATGCATTGAAAACTTTGAGGAATGGCGTAATTTTCAATTATCAGCACCACTGGATCGTAGATAATATGCCAGTAACCAACTGTAGATTAGACAATGACTTGAAGAGTCAAGTATGTACCACAGGTTTTCCGATGGGATGTTACGTTAGGAATGGCAGAAATTCCTGCCCTGTGAAATTGGACAGAGGGGATGCGTATTATATCAACAATCATGTAGACCTGACTATTACTTTTCATTCCGGCAATAAAGAAGAATGGGGTAACAAATTTCAAGAAAACGGTGGAAGGATTGTTTCGGTTAAGGTTACACCTAGAAGTATTAACCACGGCAGGTAAAATGAAAAATTTTTAGTACTAATTTATTCACCTCAAGGGCATAACCTTGAATCTGATTATATAGGGCGGTTCCAAATTCGACCTGAACCGTATGACTTATTTTATTTAAGAAGGAATTTGGAAAATACTTTTGTCATACATAAATTGTGGAGTTCGAAAGTTGCAGGCGAATTGATATTGTTTTCTTCATATGAATTCTTTTTCAACATCTATTACAGCATATTTTCGCATTTTTCATACATATCATATCCTTCTCTATTAATAATAATCCAAAATTATAATCAAACTTAACGTAGAAAAAATTGAAGAAAAAAGGAGTAAGGCGAGTAATTTTTCAAAAAACACAGAAACTCAAATAACTCGTAGACTGTTGATTTTTGGATATCAGTAAATATGGCTCAAATGACAGCAAATGAGTCTAACTAACACATCTTTCAAGGTTCACGTGGAATTTGGAATCACCCTGTCTAATTTCGGTTCTGAGAAAATATCGTTGTTTTTAGTGGCCTGGACTGTAAACAGGGCGCAGATTTGATGGAAATCCCCTCGAAAATTCCTCCGAATGGATTAGACATAGTATATTCTTATTCGGTGTACTTTGTTCGGAATAACGATGTGAAATGGTCGTCTCGTTGGGACTACATCTTGGAATCTATGCCGAATATGAATATCCAGTGGTTTAGCATACTCAATTCTCTCGTTATAGTGTTATTTTTGTCCGGAATGGTAGCTATGATTCTTCTGAGAACCCTGCATAAAGATATAGCGAGGTATAACCAAATCGATAGCGGGGAAGACGCTCAAGTAAGTGAAAAGTGTAAAATTTATAATACGAGAAAACTGAAATAGTGACCTCATAAACTTATATTTACAGGAAGAATTCGGATGGAAATTGGTCCACGGAGACGTTTTCAGACCTCCTCGAAAGGGGATGCTCCTCTCCGTCTTGCTCGGAGCCGGTGTGCAAGTATTTTGCATGACTTTGGTCACTTTGGCTTTCGCCTGCCTCGGATTCTTGAGTCCCGCAAACAGAGGAGCTCTGATGTCTTGCGCTATGATTCTGTACGTCTTATTGGGTTCACCTGCAGGCTATACTTCCGCCAGGATCTACAAGAGCTTCGGGGGTGAAAAATGGAAGTCTAACGTTTTACTTACTTCGATGCTATGCTCTGGGTATGTCGATATTTCCGAAAAAGAGCTGACAGATTTGTTGGTCGATTAAAAAAGCAATGTTTCATAAATAATCATTTATCTGATGGTATGACATAATGACAACGTTATGTCGCTCAATTTTGATGACATAAGGAAGCTCATTATGGTACTAAGTATCTTAATGAAATTCTATATAAAAAACATGCGATGATGTGATCAAAAAAGTTTATCTCGCCCGATAACATTCACGACTTGTACCATAATGATCGTCTTTATGATCCTTATGACATAAATAACTCAAAAATTGAAAAATTTACTAGATGAACTAATAAGCAAGCCAATATTAATTCTTGAATTCGATCAATTCAGATAAACAGCCGTATATTATACTTTACATAAATAACTATTTCAGCATTGTTTTTGGACTGTTCTTCGTAATGAATCTGGTACTGTGGAGTAAAGGAAGCTCTGCCGCAATTCCTTTCAGTACCTTAGTGGGATTGCTCTCGATGTGGTTGTTGGTTTCCGTTCCTCTAACGTTCGTTGGAGCTTTCTTCGGATTCAGGAAGAGGGTAAGGAAAAGATGATGATTTTTATTAGGTCAACTTTCGATTCACCGAAGTCTTCATTTCAGCCTTTGGAGCACCCAGTTAGAACGAACCAGATCCCGAGGTTGATCCCGGATCAATCGGTGTACACTCAACCGCTTCCGGGGATCGTAATGGGAGGTATCCTGCCTTTCGGCTGCATTTTCATCCAGTTATTCTTCATAATGAACTCGATATGGTCTTGGCACATGTATTACATGTTCGGTTTCCTATTTTTAGTGTTTATCATACTTGTCATAACATGCGCCGAAACTACGATTCTGCTGTGTTATTTCCATCTGTGTGCGGAGGATTATCACTGGTGGTGGCGGTCCTACCTCACCTCTGGTTTTACAGCCGTCTACCTGTTTCTTTACTGTTGCCATTACTTCTTCAGTAAGTTGCAGATTGAGGATTTGGCTTCGGCGTTCCTTTACTTTGGATATACGCTGATTATGGTGTTCTTGTTCAACTTATTGACTGGTACTATCGGTTTCTTTGCGTGTTTCTGGTTTATAAGGAAGATATACAGTGTGGTAAAAGTGGACTGAATTATTCGTTCATATTTTAGGGTTTTCTTATTAATCTACTCGGTATTTTGAATTCAACCAGGAAAGACTGGGAGATTTCTCATTACTTTGTATTTTATCAATAAAAGGATTCATTTAGGTTCTGAATGATCTCTCGAAATTATAAAGGCTATATCAAAATTTACGGCACAACATTATGTATGAAATGTTAACTGATTAAACTTTAGAAAAAAATAATTTAAATTTTGTTGATCTGTTTGGAACCTTACAACTAGAAATCCAGAGAATGCACTGAATGAATTATTCATAATTTTAAAAATTTTCTGTGGATGGAAATAATATATAATCCATCAAAAATTGTGTTTGATACTGAATTGCTGGGGAAGTGTATGAAGTTTCATTTTTCATAATCTGCACAAACGGAATGAAGTTGCAATAATAAAGGTTTTGAGCTCTACTACCAAAAATCCTTTTCTAGACATTAAGTGTCTCTCCAAATATATTATTATGTATTTTGTGCAATCAGAATGTATTTTTCCTTTCGGGTTAGAAAAAAGATTTATTTTGTAGTGTAACATATTTGCGGTATGATTTCAGAGTCCAGATTTATATATATTTATATTAATGTAGTTGAGATTACTTCGAATAAAATGTCTACTTAAAGAGAATTTTTTGCGCGCTTGTTCCTCTAAACGAGAGCGTTGTCATTTTGCCCAAATATTAGTAATTTTCGAATTTTGATCTATTTCAATCAATTCTGGTAAGTTGTTATATTTTCAGGTTTATACAAGCAAAATTGGGACTTGAAATTTTCAGGATAGGTGTGGATCTCGAATGTCGTGATCACGTTCATCTATGAGCAAAATTATACTAGGGGTTCCGTGAATATGGTCGTTTGAAATTTAGTTTTCTTGATAATTTCAAAACTACAGATTCGATCGTGACGAAATTTTGTATACTTATGGAGAATGATATATTCAAGCTATATTTCTCCAGATCACATGACAAGAACCATAGAAACCATAAAAAATCATAACTTTCGAACGGAAAGGCCTAGGGACTTGAAATTTTCAGGGTGGGTTTGGATCGCGAATATCGCGGCCACGTTCATCAATGAGCAAAATTAGACTAGGGATTCCGTGAATATGGCTGTTCAAAATATTTTTTTCCTGATAATTTCGAAACTACTGATTGGATTGGGAATTTTGCACCTAGCTTAGGAATAATGTATTCAAACTACGTGCCAAATTTTGTCCAGATCGCACCACCAAGACCATAAGTACCGTAGAAAATTCTAGCGAATTATCGAAAAAAAATTGGTCACCTAAAACACTGACATGAAGTCTGGAGTTTCGCCTAAGTTTCAGAATTTTTGTGACAGCTGTCGAAAATTCCTTCAATTGATTTCTAAAACTGGAAAATGCGAATCTACCTACAAGGTGCATGTACGAGCGCTCAAAAGCTCCTGCCTTCACGGCAGTGCTTTTCGTAATTTTTCTTTCAACTTTGTCCCTATTCTTTCAATAATTATTATTATTAGTCTATGGTCTGGTCTGAACACTGAAGGCCTCTTTGGTTCACAGAAGATACGTTTTTCTGACATTCAGTGGTTTCATCTATTGAAGATTAATAAATATAAATTGACAATAGGGAAAAATCACGGAGTGAATTATCTACTTTTAATCGTTTGAACTACCCGAGTGATGAACAACAAACTAACGTGCGTGGGTTTATATGGGAAAAGTGTGAAATATTTGTATGATTTTCAGTCATTTATGTATAGCAAGTGGTATATTTAGATGATAATTCATGGACAATTGTTTCAAATTAACTATATACGAGCTGAAAATGCAGCGGATTGTAAGAGGTAATGTGGGAATAAGTTCACGAAAAATGTGCTCTGTTCCTTAATGATTCTTCTGAAATTTCTTTGCATAAATTCCCGTTGAATCCCAAGTCAGTTGAAAAATGGCAGACAATCTGGAAGATTATGAAACGTATCTCAAAGAAATTGTTACTTTGCAGCAAGCACTTCCTGAAAGATGATTTTCTTATCGTAAGTTCAATAATTTTCTATTAATAGTGTTCATTTGCTATCCCATTCACGTTCACCCACATTATCAAAAATGTCCGAAGTGATTATCTCGACTTTCACAGGCATTATTATCAATTCCGAAATCTTATAAATAATACTTGATCAACTTGATTCACTTCTTATGAAGAACAGAAATGACAGAATATTTTGATCATCACTCGTCCCGACATTTTGTAATTTTCAGCGCCATCTCGCGGTTCGTGATTTTTCCCTATACAGTACAAAACGAACATTTGGTTCTTTGGTTGACAAGAATCGGCAACTTTTGAAACATTGAAACGGTCACAAAATTTCTGAACTTCCTCTACTTTTGTGGAGCAGTATATTTATGAATTTAATTATTCTATGTTCTGAGCTTGAAATTACTCGGCATCTAAATTAAATGTTAGTTTCGGAACGCTTGGATCTTGGATCAGTGATCGTGTTCCCGTAAAGTCAGATTAATAAGGTAAGCTCATAGATAAAGAAGATATTTCTTTCTTTCTTTGGGTAAAGTTCGGTAAATTCGATATTGCTCATCGGGATATGGAATGTTTGTGACAGGAGTAATTGCGAAAAGTTTGAAAGACCAGAATATAGCAAACGAAAAATGTTGTGTTTTAACCGCAAAAAAATAATTCGAAGAAGTGACAATTAACTTTCTTGTTCAAGAGAACAAAATACGTGAGTATTCAACAAAATTTTGTGTATATCTGATCGTGTTAGCTCACTAGATATACAGGTTTTTTTATAAATGATTGTAACATCGCAGTGGGCTTGGAAATATTCCTTTTTTGCCACTTCATAATGCAATTCCAGCCACAGAATTTGTGTTCTGCGCGCATGACAAACATAACCCCACTTCATTGTTCATTCACATTAATTAGTAATAATAAATTGCGTTGTGCTTGAATGGAGCGTTTTTTAAGTCCTATCTAAAATTTGAAGAGGTATTGTTATTATGTTCATTATGTTGTGAGTAGGTAGTAAAAAAACCATTCTTGGTTGAGAATTTTTAATGATTAAGTTAATACTTTTCCGAGACCCATTCGCAGAGCATCAGTTAATATCCAGCAGTATGACAATGTTTATATCAAAAATATATATATACAAAATAAAAATTCCCACCCTTAGCACTTTTTACTCATCGTATTCACTATTTCCGACGATTGATCTTTCGCGACCGCGTTCCCGTTGCTGAACTTCTCAGTTATAATTATCGACTTATTATTACTTGGCACTTCGACGACATCTTTCTTAGTCCTACTCATATAGAACAACGTCACTAGAATCGACGTCACCAGATTCACAAGTGCGAAAACCGTCGACGTCACTGGGAAACCGTAGTTGTTCATCAGGGCCCCACCGGCTATCGGGCCTATTACCTCTCCCAAGGAGTACACGCTGGACCACAGCCCCGCTATCAGACTGTGGGTTCCTATCGTCTCCATGAAACCTCCAAGCCTAGAAAAGATGAAATTTTCAGTTTTAAACAAAATTTCGGTGGCTAAAACGAATGAGAAGTGATCCTTATACGTTTCTTCGACCACAACGGGGAGTTTTCGGGAATTTTAATACTCACATGGCACTGTCCAAAAGGCTCCTATACGTAGGCATTTGGGCCATAGCTACCGATACTCCCAAGGTGGATAAGGACACTACATTCAACCAAATCGTGCTGAAACGGAAGATGAAAATGTAGCAGTTGTTATTATACAGGGTGACTACTGAACCGATCTGGCGTCTGCGCCCGCCATTTTCATTATCCGTACAGAAATCCATAATATCATTAACATTAGGGAGTCGGATTGCTGAGTCCGTGCGAGAGAAAAATAACCACAGAATCTTTTCTACGAATCAGAGTACGGAGGCTAACCTAGAAATGTAGGCCCTTGCTTGGGAGTTTTGGGCTCTAGACGGTTTGTTGATTTTTTCCTGGCTGCTCGTTTTTCATGAAAAACGAGGGTAGGATTGTGAGTTTAGTTTTATCTAAAACCTTAGAGGGCGAAAGAGATACTTTGGTTTTTTCATGTGAGTAACAATATTGTATAATTACAACTTTAGCATTCAGATATTCTCCTAATTTGCTACACTTGTCTTCAACAGGGAACATTATTAACCCCATGTGTTTATCTCATATCATTTATCCTCAATTCACAAGAGGCAATTTGCTCCTACTCAACGTATTTTAACCATGTTGGTTTGCACCTTGTGTATTGTTTTGTATCCATTTTTCATACTTCATTATCAAGTCTATTCCATATTATTTAATGATTCTAACTGACCATATGTATTAAATTCATAAGTGCTCAACACAAGAATCTGTCTTGTATAAACGAATGCTTAATAATCACCTTAACCCTTTAGTGCCCGAATACAGAAAAAACTTGAATTCACAAATTTTTTTTCTTGTTTCTGGTTTTTTGAAGGGTTTTAAATACAATTCAATTTTTTTCAGAATTTTATTTTCATTTTTGAAAAAAATCCAAAATATGGACTTTTAAGTACCTACCGTCAGGAATTATGTCATTTATAGTGCTAATGAAATGCTCTGTAACTGAAATACTTTATTCCTCATTTTCATTGAATTTTTCCACAAAATTCAGAATAACTACTGATATTACTAGGTATCAACCAAAAAAATTGAAAAATATCTATAGAATCGTTATTCCAAATCAGTATCCGCATTTTCAGAGGCACTCTCTTCTTCATCTGTTAAAATATTATTATCTTACGATAAATCTTCGTTGAGGATCTCATTTGCAATGACCTCTATTCCTTTCGAATAAAGTGGTCTCTTACATACCACTGTTGAATTTTTCTGCTCGCTATATTTCCTGACGGTACTTCTGCGTCCTAATGAAAAATGGGAAATTTCTCAAGAAAAGATGTTCGAATGTTTATTATTGAAACATAAACCTACTGAGTATAGCCACCAGCAACAAGATATGTTAAATAAAAATAGCAGAATATAGAAAACTAAATTTTACGACGCGTCGAAATTACTGGTACTCAGGAGTACCGTCGGGCACTAAAGGGTTAATTATAAGGTTTTTCAATATTCTTCAAATGATACTATATGTAATCGTTTTCAGCAAATAGCAAGGATATTCATATGCACCATTGCCGGCATTATGTTTCATCATCTTATATTGATTGAGCATTTTAAAAAGCTACTCTCCATACATTATTATCCGTTATGACTCCTCGTTTATGGTTTATATGATTGACTGCTTATATCGTTTACTATCTATATCATCCACTGCTTATATCGTTTATTGTTTATTTCGTTTACTGTCTATAACATTTACTGGTTTTATCATTTACTGCTTATATGGTTTATCTAATACTTGATGGGATTATTGACCAGGGAGACAACTATCGGACGACGCAACCTAAAAATTAATTAAGGCTTCGCCCAACGATTGGAAATATATATAACAAGGACACTGTCGCATTCCCGTCTCCTTGCAACGTGGGAGATCATCAATCGTCAAATGATAGTTTGACCCCTGCGAAGTAAAACTCCCAATTTACCGCCTTTAATCTACTCAATCATTTTTAAACACCATTTGAGAGAATTCTCACCGGTCAACCTGTTTATGAATATTCTTCTACTTGTGAGTTAATGGTATATGAACGAGAAACGGAGGGAGGTTTTTTTTTTAACATCCCCGTCTGGGTTGTGTTTTTTTTTTACTCCCTACCTTTTGGCACTCTGAAATAAACTTAATATTTTCTTGTTTCGAGTGCTAAAAATATGTGTTTTAAATTTCCTATTTTCCCGTCAATCTCTTCTATTGAATCAAGCGTAATTTGGGTTACATACTTACATACACCACGTAGAGTCCTTTTAAAACCACTATACGATCACGATCTTGGCCAAAGATCATCTAGAGTAATATTTTCAAGTTAAAAGGAACGCCTGTAAGGTAGAGTTCTAGTCCTTTACGGTTTTCAATAGAAAACTGTAATTTCGGTAAGAGTTTATCATTTCAAAAGTAATAGTACAGTACAATAGTATAATTAAAACTATTGTAAAAAAACCCCTAATTTACATATAACACGGAGGATGAATGTGTTTAACAAATAAGTACAATATATTACGACATAAAGATAACTGCAGCATTTCCCATGAGATATGCAGAAATACATCTGTTTTTTAATTCGGAAGCCTTATCATAAAGCTTGATTCGAGAACTGTAATTTATAGTATTACAAACTGGTATTCCCGAGGATATTGTGTTTGTATCATTTCAATAATTTGATGTGAGTGTGCATTAAATGCATACTCACATCAAATTATTACGATACTCATAAATTTTATGAGTATCGTTCGTCACGTACGTGCATCCGACTACATTTTATCGAATTACTGGACCATTTAATTAATTCCATCATTTAAGAATAATGTTCGCGAATTAATTTCTCAAATAATTGAATATAAAACCAACACTAATGATGGATGTAAAATACTGACTTGGTTAAAAAGTTCAAAACTGGAGAAGGTCCCAAACACATCAGGCAGAAAAAGTTGAGCAGCAGTCCCACCGACATGATCCACCAATAAGTATCCAGTTTATCGGACAACCACCCCCATCCCGGACAAAATATGCCGTACATGGCGGACAAAAGGAGGAATATCAATCCAATTTGTCCGGCGTCGAGGTTAAACTAAAAAAAAAATATAAAACTGGGTATTTTCCGTTTCCTGATTGTACCAAAAAGTTACTTACCGGTCTTAAATGCGGCTCTAAGGTGGGATCCAAGAATCCCCAAGTTGCGGCCACGACCACCAATATCAGGCAGGTGACCAATACTGAAGGTAGTCGCAGCAGTTTCGTGAAAGATCCCGCTTTTTGCTCCATGTTGAATTCTGCGGAAGAAGATGAAAAAAATTACAGAAAGCACCGCCGAATTTTGATGAAATTTTCACAGGAGTTTAGTTTAGTTTTTTTGTTTATATCCCGACTCTCCTAGGTGTCTGTGAGACCCCTCAAAAGCTCAGATCTTGTGTGAGTTAATTTATGTATATGGTATGAAAGGAATGAAAAACATTGACCTTAGTCGCGGTTCCATCGTGAAAAAACGTTTGAATTTTCTAACTTTGAATGATATGAAATTATGAAAAAATAGGTTTTTTATTAATTTCATAACATACTTTAGCTCCTGTGGAACTTTCATCGAAATCCAAGAGGTGACCATATTCTACACTTTTACAAAAAAATCTTCTGATTACACTGAGAGGAAATATTTTAGAAGGGATTTTTTATTCCATCCTTCAGAATTCAACTTTGTTCAAACATAAACGAAACTTTCCTGAATGGTGAGTGCTTTGTTGAAGGTGTAGGATATAGTCACCCCTCGGATTTTGATGAAATTTTCATAGGAGTTAATATATGGTATGAAAAGAATGAAAAACATCAAACTTGGTCGCGGTTTCATCGTGAAAAAACGTCTGACGTTTCTAACTTTAAATGATATGTATAAAAATATGGAAAAATACTTTTTTTATTTATTTCATAGTATATTTTAGCTCCTGTGGAAATTTCATCAAAATCCAAGAGGTGACCATATTCTACACCTTTTCCAAAGAATCTACTGATTACACTGAGAGGAAATATTTTAGAAGGAATTTTTTATTCCATCTTTCAGATTTCAACTTTGTTCAAACATAAACGAAACTTTCCTGAATGGTGAGTGCTTTGTTGAAGGTGTAGGATATAGTCACCCCTCGGATTTTGATGAAATTTTCATAGGGGTTAATATATGGTATGGAAAGAATGAAAAACATTAAACTTGGTCGCGGTTTCATCGTGAAAAAACGTCTGACGTTTCTAACTTTAAATGATACGTATAAAAATATGGAAAAATACGTTTTTTATTTATTTCATAGTATATTTTAGCTCCTGTGGAAATTTCATCAAAATCCAAGAGGTGACCATATTCTACACCTTTTCCAAAGAATCTACTGATTACACTGAGAGGAAATATTTCAGAAGGAACTTTTTATTCCATCTTTCAGAATTCAACTTTGTTCAAACATAAACGAAACTTTCCTGAATGGTGAGTGCTTTGTTGAAGGTGTAGGATATGGTCACCCCTCGGATTTTGATGAAATTTTCATAGGAGTTAATATATGGTATGAAAAGAATGAAAAACATCAAACTTGGTCGCGGTTTCATCGTGAAAAAACGTCTGACGTTTCTAACTTTAAATGATATGTATAAAAATATGGAAAAATACGTTTTTTATTTATTTCATAGTATATTTTAGCTCCTGTGGAAATTTCATCAAAATCCAAGAGGTGACCATATTCTACACCTTTTCCAAAGCATCTACTGATTACACTGAGAGGAAATATTTTAGAAGGAATTTTTTATTCCATCTTTCAGAATTCAACTTTGTTCAAACATAAACGAAACTTTCCTGAATGGTGAGTGCTTTGTTGAAGGTGTAGGATATAGTCACCCCTCGGATTTTGATGAAATTTTCATAGGAGTTAATATATGGTATGAAAAGAATGAAAAACATTAAACTTGGTCGCGGTTTCATCGTGAAAAAACGTCTGACTTTTCTAACTTTAAATGATATGTATAAAAATATGGAAAAATACGTTTTTTATTTATTTCATAGCATATTTCAGCTCCTGTGGAAATTTCATCAAAATCCAAGAGGTGACCATATTCTACACCTTTTCCAAAGAATATACTGATTACAGTGAGAGGAAATATTTCAGAAGGAATTTTTTATTCTATCCTTTAGAATTCAACTTTGTTCAATCATAAACGAAACTTTCCTGAATAGTAAATGCTTAAATGAATGTGTAGAATATAGTCACCACTCGAATTTTGATGAAATTTTCACAGGAGTTGAACAAATGGTATAAGAAACATTAAACTTAGTTGCGGTTTCATCATGAAATAAAGTATGACGTTTCTAACTTAAACTTATATAAGAATATGAAAAAAAAAAGTTTTTATTGATTTCATAGCTCATGTGGAACTTTCTTCAAAAACCAAGAGGTGCCCATATTTTACACCTTTTCCGAAGAATCTACTAAATTCTTTATTCCATCCCTTAGAATTCAATTTTGTTCAAACAAAAACGAAACTTTCCTGAATAGGAACTCAGATTTTGATGAAATTCTCACGAGGGTTAATACATGGTTTCATCGTGAAAAAATTATAAAAAGCACTGCCGTGAAGTCAGGAGCTTTTGAGCGCTCGTTCATCCACCTTGTCGGTAGATTCGTATTTTCTAGTTCTAGAAACAAATTTAAACTTTTGACAGCTGTCAAAAAAATGACAAACAGAAATATAAGGATTTTTTATTCAATAATTCGTTGGAATTAAAATGGTTCTGGAAGAAATGTAGCTTGAATATATCATTCTCCATTGAAATACAAAATATCAAACGATCATACTAACAGAATTTTTCCCCCAAAATTATTTCCTGCGAAAAGCAACAACAAATTTGGAATCTACACCCTCGAATCATTTAAAAAACATGTATTCCTACCCTATACCCAATAATAAATTCTCAGAAAAAAAATGAATAAAACACAATAAATAGCGACACACAAATTCGAGTACATTTTTTTTCTTTCCCAGATGTGGGAGTTGCATTCGCCGAATCAACCAATTTGTCGTACACTGAACGAACGTGAAATTGGAACAATTAACGTTCTCCAATTACCGCCCACTTGAGGTCGCTTCGGTTCCCAACAAACAAACAGACAAATTGTTGTAAAATTGACCCGGCAATCGTGTGGGGTAAACAGAAGGAAGCGCGAATTCAAAATTGGACGTTCAAACATCTTGTACGAGGGTCGCTATGAAATGGATAACTCGAAAACAGTTTGGCGGATTGGAAAAACTTCTTGAAATCAACTGCGCTATTGTTAACGCAATCTTCCTCGAATTGATCCCGGATAATTTCGTTGTGAATCAGCATAATTTCTGATACAGTTCCTCATTAAATCTCTGCACGTGTTGAAAATTAAAAGCGTGTTTGTTCTGGGCAAATGCGAATTTAATTATCTCTTTGGAAATCCGAATTCAAGGTTGTTGGAAACGCGATATTTTCCAATTCCCAAAAAGTCTGAATTTTCATTTTGAGGGCATTAGCAAAAAAATTGAATTAAAAATATCGAGAAATGAAGATAGATATTTATATTTATTTCGGCGAAACTGTGGAGGAAATTCCAATTGGAAATGTCATGATGAAATTAACCTTCATGGTGGAGCTATACTTAGATTCTGAAAATGATGTAATTTCCAATCCAAGGACCGAACTATCGCAGACAGATCAAAAAGTTTTGGACGTTTGTTTTGGGACGCCCTGTATATTAGTTTACTCACTCTCCAACTTCGGCAGCAGATAAATGTTCATCGGAGCTATCACAATCGATATTGATCCTACAACGTAAAATGGCAGTCCAAAACCTCCGACCTTCCTAGAAGAAAAGGAACAATCAAATCACGAAATGGGGTGAAACTGAAAACGTCTCTATCTCAGTCGAGACGAAAATGTACTCACCGCATAGAGAAGACCTCCAATGGCTGGACCGGCACTCATTCCTAGACCCACGAAGGTTTCTAGAAGACCCTAAAAAAAAATTTTTTTCAAGCTCGAAACGAGCGCACAAAGCAAAGGATCTACTACTCACCCTGACCGCCCCGGAATGTTCTGGAAAAATATTAACTATTATCACATAGCCGGCCGTCGAATAGGCGCTGGCGCCCAGGGCTTCGAAGCCCCGTATCACGAAGGACAAGACCGCGAACGTGGTATAATCGTCTACCATGTTCAACAACCTGGAATCGACGGGGTTAGAATCATGCGAAAAAAAACTGGGCGAAGATCCACTCACCCGAAAGCGCAGCTGCACACTCCGGCGAAGAGGGTCCCCGCGATGAAGCAGAGCTTCACTCCTACTTTCGGCATCTGGAAAACAAAATATCACCCAAATATCTCGAAAATTGAATAAAAACGAACTCGAACACCCTGTAGTTTAGCCATGTGAAAATGAAGAGATCCAGTTAAAAATTGACCATGTTTAGACAAACGTGAACGAGTCGGAAGATAACAGATATCTGTGGGGTTATGAATGAATACTTTCGGTCATTCTGGCCAGTGAAACGGATTTGAAGGAAAAATAGGGATATTTACACTTGACAATGGGAAAAAGTGAAGGTTTTTCGAAGATTTTTGCCAGGTTTCGGAGAATGTCTCAATATTTCATTCGACATAACAACAAGTTACGCTTGTCAAATAAATGATAAAAATACAAAATTTCACCTCGATCGAATCCGTAGTTTCGAAATTATCGAGAAAACAAACTTTCAAACGACCATATTAACGGAACCTCTAGTATAATTTTGCTCATAGATGAACGTGATCACGACATTCGAGATCCACATCTATCCTGAAAATTTCAAGTCCCTAGGCGTTTCCGTTCAAAAGTTACAATTTTCTATGGTTTCTATGGTTCTGGTCATGCGATCTGTACAAAATTTCACATGTAGCTTGAACACCCCATTCTCCATTTGAGTGCGAATTTTCATCTCGATCGAATCTTTAGTTTTCAAGTAATCAGGGAAACAAAATTTTGAACGGCTATATTTACGGAACCCCTGGTGGAATTCTGCCCATTAACGAACTTAACCGCGGCATTTGGGAATTGAACAAACACTGAAAATTTCAAGTCTCTAGGTTGTTCCGTTCGAGAATCATCAGACTTAACAATTATTAATTAGACTTCACGTTTCTCGATTTGTTGATGTTGCCATAGCATTACTCAAATGAGAGAATTGGGGAACCAATGAAAAAAACTTTCTGATATATCCAATATTATTTCTATGATTCCATTTATGAAGTTTCTAAAAATAAAGTGATACTATTTGTCATACTGACAATGAACACTGAAGGCCATTTTGGTACACAGAACAAAAATTGAGTTTTTCTGGTATATTCAATATAATTCGGTGATTCCATTCTTGAAAGTTTTCAAAAATAAAATGACAGTATTTGTCACAATGACATTAAAAACTGAAGGCCATTTTTGTACATAGAAAAAAAAATTGAGTTTTTCTGATATTTTGAAGCTCATAAAAAAAAATTACGGAAAGCACTGCCGTGAAGGCAGGAATTTTTGAGCGCTCGTACATGCACCTTGTAGGTGGATTCGCATTTTCCAGTTTTAGAAATCAATTGAAGGAATTTTCGACAGCTGTCACAAAGATTCTGAAACTTAGACTTTTTTCGATAATTCGCTAGAATTTTCTACGGTATCTATGGTCTTGGTGATGCGATCTGAACAAAATTTTGCACGTAGTTGAACAACATTATTCCTCAGTTGGTGCAAAATTTCATTCCAATCCGATTAGTAGTTTCGAAACTATCAGGAAAAAAATATTTTGAACGGCCTTATTTACGGAACTCCTAGTCTAATTTTGCTCATTGATGAACGTGACCGCGATATTCGCGATCCGAACCCACCCTGAAAATTTCAAGTTCCTAGGCCTTTCCGTTCAAAAGTTACAATTTTCTATGGTTTATATGGTTCTGGTCATCCGATCTGGACAAAATATTGCTTTAATATATCATTCTCGATTAATATACAAAATTTCATCTCGATCGAATCCGTAGTTTCGAAATGATCGAGGAAACAAAATTTCAAACGACCGTATTTACGGAACCCCTAGTATAATTCTGCTCATTGTTAAACGTGAACGCGACATTTCAGATCCACACCTATCCTGAAAATTTCAAGTCCCTAGGCCTTTCCGTTCGAAAGTTATGATTTTCTATGGTTTATATGGTTCTGGTCATGTGATCTGGAGAAATGTAGCTTGAATATATCATTCTCCATAAGAATACAAAATTTCGTCACGATCGAATCTGTAGTTTGGAAATTATCAAGAAAACTAAATTTCAAACGACCATATTTACGGAACCCCTAGTATAATTTTGCTCATAGATTAAAGTGATCACGACAATCGAGATCCACACCTATCCTGAAAATTTCAAGTCCCTAGGCGTTTCCGTTCAAAAGTTACAATTTTCTATGGTTTCTATGGTTCTGGTCATGCGATCTGGACAAAATTTCACATGTAGCTTGAACACCTCATTTTACAGTAGAATGCAAAATTTCATCTCGATCGAATCTGTAGTTTCAAAGTAATCAGGAAAACAAATTTCGAGCGGCCATATTCACGGAACCCTTAGGCGGATTTTGCCCAATAACGAACTTAACCGAGGCATTTGGGATCTAAACCTACACTGAAAATTTCAAGTCTCTGGGTTGATCCGTTCGAGAGTTATCGTGCTTACGGACGGACGGACAGACTCGAATTTTCCGACGGATTCGTCAACAGTGAGTCGAACATAGTCGATTGAGACCATTTTCGGCTCAGAATCCGAAATATACAGACATCGTGACGAAATGATATAGCCCTCGTGTAAGTAGTACGAGCGCTCAAAAACAGTATCTCCTGATTTCACGTGAGTGCTTATCTATAATTTTTGATAGGATAATCTTATTCTTGACAATTCCCTGGAACTTGAGGTGAAGTATCATCTGAATTCTGAAAGTTCATGGTCACAGGTATCTAAACGTTTCTCCGTCGTGTGCGAGAAAAATCATGAACTTAATAGGAAAAAGTGGACGCTAAAACAACAAAGATCTATATCCATATGTCAGAAAACCATAAATTAAGAATCTTGCAACGTTGAACGTTCGAATAACGAAATTGTTAACGTGGAACTCCCACCTATAGTCTATACTATAACCAGTAACCAGTCAATCGCAGGATCCTGCGATCGCCCGCAGCTTCCAACCAGATCGGTCCGAAACCTTCCGACCGTCAGTACTACTTTAAGACGACGCGAAAATAACTGGATCCCCGAATGTCAAGGCTGTAGACATCAAATATTTACACTCAGATAACGCTAAAAAAAAAAAATTAAATACTCACAATTTTGCCGAAGACGGGCGAGCTCAGCATCACCACCAGCGCGTAGAAACCAAAGACGAAACCGGCCGTCAGCTCCGTCATCCCCTTGGCGGCCGCCTCCTTCGGGTAGAACGGCGCCATGATCGACATCGAGCAGAAGCTCATGAAGTCCACGGTGGCCAGCATCACCAGCGCTACCTTCTGTCGCAACGTGAACGTCTGCCTGCAACCGAACTTTTTCTTAACGCTGGGCTGTTGTTCGATCAAAAATCGCTTCTTCGCGAGCAGCGGGATGGACTGGTGTTGCACGAACGTCCCGTCCATCGTCGAACTGATAAAACTATGATTAATACAGCGGTACGCGTGGAGTTTGCATCGAGAAAGTGGAGCACGTTTCGCTCTGCAACCTACGAAAGGTTTCGCGCAACGGTCACGTTCGCGTACGCTGCCCGCAAAAAACAAATCGGATCAAAGGTTGAGTGAAATGTCTCCTTGAACTTACTGCCACCAGCACTAGCTTTCCGACAAATTTCTCAATACTCGAATAGCACTCGGTTGGTAGATTAAACGGGCCGAAAGAAAGAGTGCTCAACTTTTCCATTTGAAAATTACTGAAGATGTAAACCCGAAAACCTAACCTCAAAAACCAACTTACTTTTAAGCTCCGTTCACATTTAACATCTGTCCAAACCATAGGGAGAAATCACAAACCGCGAGATAGCGCTGAAAATCACAAGATGTCGGGCCGAGAGGGGATCAAAATTATTCTGTCACAACAAGTTTTTATAAGACTGCTGCATTAATAATAATGCCAGTGAAAGACGAGATAACCACTTCGGGTATTTTTGATTATGTGGGTGAACGTGAATGTGATAGCAAATGACCACTATATTATAGGAAATTATTGAACTTACGATAAAAAAATTACGAAAAGCACTGCCGTGAAGTCAGGAGCTTTTGAGCGCTCGTACATCCACCTTGTAGGTAGATTCGCATTTTCCAGTTTTAGAAATCAATTGAAGGAATTTTCGACAGCTGTCAAAAAATTTCAGGTTGTTCCGTTCGAGAGTTATCGTGCTCACGGACGGACGGACAGACTCGAATTTTCCGACGGATTCGTCATCAGTGAGTCGAACTCTATCGATTGAGACCATTTTCGGCTCACAGACATCGTGACGAAATGATATAACCCTCGTGTAAGTAGTATGAGCGCTCAAACACTGCTATTCCAGTACTATGTCATTTGAATTTTGACGCAACATGGCGGCTGGGCGGAGCTTATATCCCTATTGTCTCACTATATCCAAAACCAAAACTTTGAAGCTCCGTTCACATTTAACATCCGTCCAAACCATAGACCTATTAAGATTGCATGCTAGCTCTATGGTCTATTATACCGTGATAATTCGCGAGGTTAAGTTATGAATCCTTATTAGTTCGTGACATCTGATATTCCAAAATAACACTTGGCTCGATTGAATCGACTGCTGAATTCTGACTTGAAAATATTTTAATTCGAGGACATAAGTACCATAATAGAATTAACACTTCAATAAACCCCTGAAGGATACTTGAGAATTTATCTTCCAATAGTAATGGTGGTGGAATACTCATCAGGTATTTGAAATAGATTGTATTATTTAAATTGTAGTTTCTAATCGCTCAGTAATATTATCCGAACAATATACTCATATTGAGAAGGAGTGAATAGTTTTTTGGCAACAGAATGACGTATAACTTCTTGGGTCCCGTTTATAACCTCACAGGTATGTTTTTGTGGGCCGAATTTGACCTGAAGCTGCGATTCCTCGAAAACTATTTAGGGTTTTCCGACTTCGCAAACTCTATATAGCGCACGTTATAAATACATAAGGCGGGAGGTAAATGAGGGTCATTTTTATTAATATCGGAATGAAGAATCCACAAACAGGAAAATGACGAATATCCATGTGGATATTCGACAAATGTGAATGGTATCAATCGTGATAATGAGTTTATAAATAAATTGATCCTAACATTCATTGGTATGTATAAGGTGCATCCGATAAACCACCAACTTTACCTATATCAAAGCTAATTTTTGAACTATCAAAATATTTTAGCATCTTCTAAATATGTAGGTATCTTGTATAATGCGGAGCGCCCACCGTAAGGTCAATGATACGCGGAACGTATCCGAGATTATCTAGTTTTTCGCTGCCAGTTATGCAAGTATGTAGATTTTCTAACTTCGCATTCTTCGGCTTCAAGGCCGAAGTTCGTAGTTTCGACAATTTCTCCCCTGTTTGTTTGCGTTATCAACAGAAATTGATTCCATTGTATCGGACAAGTCGTTTGGTTAATCACGTCCAATGTCGTGCTTTTGTTGTCTGTTTAGAAACAATTTACAGGCTGCGAAATCGGTTGTGATTCAATTGGAAGACAATGAGAGCTACTGCTATTTGAAGCGTAATGACATCCTCTGAACGGAGAAAAACAACCTTTAATTCGTGACACATTTTATCATTACTCTCGTTTTGGGTCACTCAATAGTGCTATTTTTCATTATATTTTTATGAAATATATGAATTAGAATGCGAATTCATTTGATTGATATAGTATTTCAGAGTTTTTTAACGAAGTCCTCAAGGTGTACCAGGTCTGCTTTTAACGAATATTTTTCGAAGAGCCGAGGTCAGTGATCGCCATTTGGAACTGAAATAGATCCAGTGGCATAATCACTGAAATGTTCAAATTTAGAACAACTAATAAGGAAATCTCACAAATCGTATCGCATTACCCCAGAACAGCTGAGATGAATCGGAACGTATGTTCGACGAATTAAAAAGATTTTTCAAGGTTAAAGTTTATCTTGGGCCCAAAAGATCGTATTTCGATCATTGTCGCAGTTTTTCATAAGAAATCAATTGATACTAGTCTCAATTTTGCGAAACTTGATAGCAGAGGTAACTGACATTTCAATAGCATTCATCGTTTGACAGAACTACCAACTTAGGTCCATAGAATATTGAAAAAATAATGAAAATATTCTTCAATTTGAGCTCGAATTTCAATCTAAAATACAAATATTTTTAATTGATGGTTGTAAATTCATTTATCTATTGAATTATCATAACAAAGTTATGAATGTGTTTTTTCAATAATATATTCAACACTCAAGCTAAATATGTATTCATTTTGAGGATTATATTCAACTCACGATTTGGTACCAACTTTTTGTCCGAATTCAGGATTCTTCTGCAGGATATTCTCTTCATAATGACCAACAAGTTACTCATTGTTTTAACGACTCCAATTTCCACAAATGAATATATTAATCGCTTCAACAACATAGTCGTTATGACTGTTTTAATGACATTCAACATAAAAAATAACAAACAAGAAGATTTCAATCTGTTAGTTGGTGGTTGAGCTGAGATAATTCTATGATAATATTTTACTTATCGTATCTTCGATGAGGCGATATGTCATTCTGCAGAAAAAAGTAAGTAAAAATTTATCGAGAATATTTTTGTAAATAAAACATATTGTGTCCTTATCTCTGTAAACATTTATAACAATTCAATTCATACCGAGTAGCAATTCGACCCCAATAGATTGAATGGATTTTTCTCAATAAACGGATTTTGAGTGTTAAAG
This sequence comes from Aphidecta obliterata, assembly GCA_963966015.1. Taxonomy (NCBI): domain Eukaryota; kingdom Metazoa; phylum Arthropoda; class Insecta; order Coleoptera; family Coccinellidae; genus Aphidecta; species Aphidecta obliterata. Next base: position 36,217,349 of record OZ014430.1, on the reverse strand, counting down.
TAGCCAGATACGTATCGGATCACGCACAGTGAAACTTTCATTTTATTTTTCGAAACTGGAATTTTTTTTCATCCCTAATTTTGTTGTTATTTTATACATTATTTTTTAACGGTTCATAGAAGACACCTGCGTTCCAAATTTCATCTATGGCCAATGGTTTCTGAGTTCTGAGTCAATAAATGGTGGAAAAAGAAGAACGAAACTTTCATTAATTCGATTATTCTCTTTTTTTATCTATTTATTCGAGTTGAAGATTTAATGTGTTCTCATACTTTCTTCAATTGTCACTATTTATAATTTAGTGGACAGAAGTGAGTGAGTTATGTAAAAATTTGTTATGAAGAAAAAAAATTTTACTCAGAAATAACATACGTACTTCTTCTTTATCTTCTCGTTGTTGTTCTCTTCATCTTTCTTCTTGTAATCCTGCGAAGCACTGTTCGCGTCGTGTTGCTCTTCAGATGCCATTATTCCCTTTACAAATTGCACAACTAATAAACCACAAAATCAACAAATTACTGAAATTCTTCTAGTTGAACGATTAACAGTACTTAACGAAAACCCGAAATCACAGTGCTTTTCTGTCCTCCAGTCAAATAACATTTTTTTTTGCACAGGAATTTCTTAAATACGATGGTGGCGCGGCAGCGTTAGCGAAAAGGCATTGGTTCTATCGCCCAGAGGAAGGAGCCCGTTGACTGATTAGTATTTCGATGGCTCCGTAATTTATACTTAACGCGTAGTGTACGGGGACGGTTCGAAAAGTGACGCGCCTTCGGTGTTTCGTGCAGATCTCGAGATATGTACCTTTTTCGAAAGAAAATGCTATACTTTCGTTGGATGAAGCGTCGGACCACGCGCGGGTAGGGTTCCGTAGTTGCGTAAACGAAAACAACCCTACCTCACAAATCTTTGTCGAACCAATTCTCGTTTGAATTTTATCCATTTCCACTACCTTTTAGAATTTCGGTTTTACCGTGGCCACCCCGTTCACCCGATTTGAATCCCATCGATCGTGTGTGGAAAACGCAGACTCTGACACAGTTAATCCAATAATTTTCAAGTTGCTAGGAACAGGGTGTCAAAAAATCAAGTTGAACGAATTATACCTTTTTGGCAAAACTTCTCTTATCCGAAATGCAAATTTGTTTATTTCTTGGTAATACCAATAAAAAAGAACAGACCATAGAACATGCACCGATCAGTTGTTTATGAATACTTAATTAGAGAACACCAAAAAGTAAGAAGGTTATTTTGTACATTATTCTAAAACGGTTCATAGAGATATGACATACCAAAATAGCATTGAAGTCATTGTTTTCTTCCCTCAGTTGGTTGTATGACTGGATGTGATTTTCACACTGCATGTCTTTCATACAGCTCCACACTATTTCCTTCAAACGATTAATTTTAGGAAATAGACTGAAATCGTCCTAGAATTGTGATAAATTTCCAATTTTATTACATACTTATCACAAATTAATGTGTTTTAGCCGAATGAAAATTCTGGATAATTATTTCCATATCGCCATTATGGCCATTTGTTTCAGATAACACATGAAATTTGCCTCAAGTATGGATTTTTCTCGGAAAAATATCTAGTGGAGGTAAGTATGGACTTGCTCAAGAAGCAGCGTCAATGGCCAGCCCGTTCACCCGATTTAAATCCCGTCGATCGAAATGAGGTATTATTCCTTTTGGGTAACACTCCTCTAATCCGAAATGCAAATTTGTTCAGAAGTTTATTTCTTGGTAATCCCAATAAAAAAGAACAGACCACAGACCATGCACCGAACAGTTGTTTATGAATACTTAATTAGAGAACACAAAAAGTAAGAAGGCGTGATCGAATGGAATATTATAATAATATGTTTTGCCTCGGGGATTTTGGATTTTAGATAATCGTTTCGATTTACGGATTTGTCCTGAATATTGATGAATTCTTGGAAATAGGATTTAGTATTATTCGCAAAGAAGACAATATTACTGGGAATGTAACAAAGAGGTTTAATATTTAAATTTATGGAATACTGGAAATTGTACGGGAATTTTCCGACTAACCGGCGATGAATCTCAATAACCCTCGGGATATACAGAGGATGTCCCACAATATTCACGATCGTGACTATTTCTAGGTAAAGTGTCACATAAAATGACAAATTGTCAACCAATGACATTCCTTTCGATGGTTGACTTGAATATTGTTTTCACTGATATTCTCCCTTCTGTCATTGGAGCCGAAGATTTTTCTTCTGAATTATTCATCTTCACTTTTGAGACAAAAAAACAATATCAAACTAATCAAAACAGTCGGAAATTGAGGTTAAGAGCTAATTTTCGACATTCCTGCCACACAGTAGATCCAATGTATCACATCTGTCAAATTTCGCCGAAGTTGTCAGATAAAAGTTATGGGAAACAATCAGAATAATAACTTTACCTATATGGAGTTTTTTAGGTCAATTGGGCAGTCAATAAAATAACAGTTCCTGATATTATGAGATTGGCTACCCTGCACTGTCATATTTTATACGTTCTTGTATTTTAATGTCTTTAATGATATAATGTGTATTGCTTTGTCATCTCAAGTAATCTACAAGGACTTTTCTCACTCGTCGTTGTAAGCAATTTCGAAGAACAAACACATATATCCCTCCCGCGTATTAGAAGACCAATTTACAGCAATAAAATTACGCAAAAATTTTTGTATCGCTCAACAAGGTTAAAGCCGATATATTCCTAATACATATTACATAACGTATGTGGCTAAGTGATTCCCAGGCAATAAACAAAGTGTTATTTATTCAATGGTCAGCTATTGATTTAATTCTCAACGATACGATACGATACATCTTTGAGATGAGTCGATGGAAAATCGAGGTTAAAATTCCCGAATGAAGAAGTTGGTTGTGGTTATTCCAAAAAACGCAGAAAAATACGTTATGTATGATTTTATGGTTTTCAGTATATTCTGAAGTCTTCGATAAAGGAAATATGGTTTGGACACTATTGTACAATGTATTATTTAACGTTTGTTAAATAAATAAATGAAGGTAAATAAAGATTATTTCAATAGTATTATAATTGCCCCTTGAATAATTTGTTTCTCTTTCTGAATTCGGTTTTGTTTGCATTCTTGCCAAAAAATACCTCATTCAGTACGTTAGCTCGATCTGAAAATCAATATTTGCACATTTCATATTAGCTTTGAACAAAATAAAAGAACAATAGTAACAATTAAACAATCCACTTCAATAAGATATCTAAACCTCGTTACTAACCGAATTTCTGAACTGATTTCTTCCCAAAACCCACCGACTCGAATGAAACGCATCAACTTGAGTCTTATCTTTATTTGATTAAAAACGTACACAAATTAGAATTCCTTCAGATCTCTTCGCTGAAAGCCACGACGACAGCATCTTTCGCAACGTTATCGCCCGGTTTGAAATGAACGCTGGCCACTGTGGCATCTTTCGGGGCTTTCACAACATGTTCCATCTTCATCGCGATCAAGACGAAGAGGTTGTCTCCTTTCTTGACGGTGTCGCCTAGTCCGACGAAGATTTTATCGATTATTCCTGGCATCGGAGATTTGGCCTGATCGGAAGTCGATATCGAATCTTCCTCTGTGTCTACTGTTTTCGATAGGTGGGGTAGACTGAACTGTTTTTTACCACTCTGTAAAAAAATATTGAATAATTATTTTCACGATTGAAAAAAAATAAACACGCAAATTGCATATATTTATGTCTGAAACCGAATATGGATAACAGAAAATAAAGAAATGACATTGTCTATGATCGGTTATTAGTTCAAAAATGGTTTCTATCACCAATAGAAAGATCGAAGAAATTAAAACGTCAAAATAGATTCGAGAGTTTGAAATGAGCAGAACAGGAAATAATTGTTTATCAAAGACAACCAATAACCCTTTGATCAAAACAGATTGCATTCAAAAAGTAATAAATTTCTCTATCATTAAAAAAATAAACACACACAAATTCCATATTTCTGTCTAAAACCGAATATGGATAATCGAAAATAAAGAAATGTCACTATCTATGTTGATCGGTTATCAGTTCAAAATGTTCAAAAACTGTTTCTATGACCATTAGAAAAATTGAAGAAATTCAAACGTCAAAATAGATTCGTGAGTTTGAGATGAGCAAAACAGAGGAAATATTTGTTTATCATAGACGACCAATAACCATTTGATCACAACAGATTGCATTCAAAAAGTAATAAATTTCTCCACAAATATATCATTAAAAAAAATAAAAACACAGCAATTGCATATTTATGTCTAAAACCAAATATGGTTAATCGAAAATAAAGAAATGTCACTATCTATGTTGATCGGTTATTAGTTCAAAATGATCAAAAATTTTTTCTATGACCATTAGAAAGATTGAAGAAATTCTAACGTCAGAATAGATTCGTGAGTTTGAAATGAGCAAAACAGAGGAAATATTTGTTTATCATAGACGACCAATAACCATTTGATCACAACAGATTGCATTCAAAAAGTAATAAATTTCTCCACAAATATATCATTAAAAAAAATAAAAACACACAAATTGCATATTTATGTCTAAAACCAAATATGGTTAATCGAAAATAAAGAAATGTCACTATCTATGTTGATCGGTTATCTTATCTTATCTTATCTTCTTATATACTATAGTAGATAAATGTCAAAATGAGAAAACCACAGAATAGTTAAGACAAAAACTATTTTCAGACGAGAGGACGAGAGGCCGAAGGCCTCGAGCAATTTTAAAATTGCGAAAAAAATGAGAGACCGGGGGCCCGAAGAGCCCCCGCGTTTTCAAGGGAAAGAAACGGGCTTTCCTACTGTACTCGGAAAGATGCCTATTTCGAACTCCATACGAACCAAAATAACGAACGGAAAAGGTCCAAAACTCGAAAAGACGCCAAAAGTTGCCGCCGAACTTTTCATAAGGATATTAAACCGCAACATCTCGGGCTCCGCCAAGGATCGAATTTCCATCTCAAAGGACGTAAGGTCTCAATAAACTATGTGGGATCCTCCACATTTCTCCAGTTTTCGCAAGAACTCGATTTGGAAAAGGTCGATTTCTGACACCTCGAGAAATTAATTCGGTCGATCATAGAGTCATAGATATTCCGTGACATTTCTCCCCGAAATTGAATTGAAAGCCAATTCACAAGTCGACGAAATTCCTCGAAACTCAATCATTTCGAGATGAATTCGAATAAAATCGACGAGAAATAGATTTTGGCGGCTTAATTTGAAAGCTTATCCGGATGCTTCCGACAAGAAGAAAGAGAATTCGATCAACATCGGTTAATTTCTACATTCAACGCGATAGAACTAGAACGAAAATGAAGGTGCCAAGTATTCAGAAGATAGTAGAGGGAAATCAAGGTAAGTAAATGAGTGAATAACTAAAACGTTTTTCTATCCCAATAATACGTACTTCTTTACATTTCCAGTTGATGGATACAGAGGGAAACCGAAAAATCTTGACAACTCCGGGACCTAACCTAACGAAAAGTCCCTAACGGGATTTCGAATGAGATAATTACGATCAGATAATTACGACGAGATAGCTCCTAAGGAAAAAATGACATGACAAGGTAGGAAAATCATCTCTGGCATCATCGAAGGACCCTGTGAGAAAGTTTACGTCAAATATTTTCCCGATACTAAAATTATATTTCGCAACCACAGAAAAGTTAAGACAAAACTATTTAAATCGAGAGGCCGAAGGCCTCGAGCATTTTTGGAGTCGAAAGAATAACGGAGGCGCTTTAGCGCCCCCGCGTTATTGAGAGGAAGAAACGGGCTTTCTTACGGTACTCGAAAATTTGCCTGGTAAAAAATCCAAACGTACGAAAATAATGTTGGAAAAAGGTCGAAAACACCAAAAGCTGCCGCCAAACATTTCATAGGAATATTAAACCGCAACATCTCGGGCTTCGCCAAGGGTCAAAATAACAGCTCAAAGGACGTAAGATTTCAGATAACTATGTGAAGCTTCTCACTTTTCTTCAATTTTTGCAAGAACTCGATCTGAAAAAGGCCGATTTTTGACACCTCGACAAATAAATTCAGTCGATCATAGAGTCATAGATATTCCGTGACATTTCTCCATAAATTGAATTTAAACGTCGAAATTTCGCGAAACTCGGTAATTTCGAGATAGATTTGAATAAATAGGATGAAAAAATAATGCTGACGAGTAAATATAATAGGAAAATTCAAATAACGGAACGTATCCAAAAAGAAGAATGTAATTTCTTCGAACATCATAGGTTATGTTTACATTCGGATGTTTATTTTGATTGAACAGCATTCAAGAATGATTTCGAACTTTTTGAAATAATAAAAGGTAAGATCAAATTCATTTCGTATGAAATTATTGTATTTCCACAGCAAAACCTATAACCTAGCCTGTTTCAGAAAGTTTAAAATAATCTGGAATGCCTGAAGGAATTTCTGAGCTTCAATCAGTATATGCACATATTTTCCTAAATACTACATTGACTTAGGTTGATCGGAATGCTGAAAATCTAGGTGAGTAAGTAATTAAAACGTTATTCCATCGTAATAATACATATTTCAATTCCAGTATACGACAAAATTCAAAAAGATATGAACAGTTGGACTAAGGAAATAGGTAGAAATTTTCAAAACAAGTCTTCGTATTTTCTGGAAAATCGGGCAAAACGAGATGGAACTGAAGAAGCAAGAGTTGAATCATATGAAAATTGAACGTTTGCGAGTGAGTAGAAAGGCTCTTTCCGTTTTCACTATAAGAGTATATTGAGTGAGACAATATTTTGGATAATTTATTTCTCATCAATAACCCACCTCCAAGGAAGAAAAGAGGTCAAATCTTCGTACAAAAATCTGAAAGAACAACGAAATAGGGATGAAAAGCAGGTAAGAACGTTCTCATAACTTTTTCGAGACAGTTTCATTACTTTTCGATATTTTTCAGGATTTCACGAGGAAAAACAACTACAGAGCAAGTGAAAATAGAAATTTTGAGAATATAGCTTTCGAGGGGTTTTTCATAAGGTATATTAGATTGAACATTATTCCACCCCCTATTTTAAAGGTTTAGGATGTTTTGTCTTGATCGAATCGAAGAAATATCATTGTTCGACAAACCGATCCCAGCCAGAATGGAACAATAGAAAGTAAACTTCTTGGGGGTATCCAAATGATTTTAATCAGATTGAATATAGTGTCTTGAAACTATTCCACCCCCTATTTTAAAGGTTTAGGATGTTTTGTCTTGATCGAATTGAAGAAATATCATTGTTCGACAAACCGATCCCAGCCAGAATGGAACAATAGAAAGTAAACTTCTTGGGGATATCCAAATGATTTTAATCAGATTGAATATAGTGTCTTGAAACTATTCCACCCCATATTTTAAAGATTTAGGATGTTTTGTCTTGATCGAATCGAAGAAATATCATTGTTCGACAAACCGATCACAGCCAGAATGGAACAATAGAAAGTAAACTTCTTGGGGATATCCAAATGATTTTAATCAGATTGAATATAGTGTCTTGAAACTATTCCACCCCCTATTTTGAAGGTTTAGGATGTTTTGTCTTGATCGAATCGAAGAAATATCATTGTTCGACAAACCGATCCCAGCCAGAATGGAACAATAGAAAGTAAACTTCTTGGGGATATCCAAATGATTTCAATCAGATTGAATATAGTGTCTTGAAACTATTCCACCCCATATTTTAAAGATTTAGGATGTTTTGTCTTGATCGAATTGAAAAATATCATTCTTCGACAAACCGAGCGAAGCAAATATGGAATTTCCAGAATAACCTTTTTGTTGAGCATGCTAATTTTATACTTCTTTCTTATTTTCAGAATTATGGAAACAAAATAATCCATGGTGGATGAAAAATTAATGAAGGAATCTGAATTTTTGAATAAAATATTTGACGTTGGAGAATTATTATGAATTTTGTATGGAAATAAACTGATTTTGAGGAAAATATTTGGTGAATATAATTGAATAACTTTCCTTTCGATATTTAAAAATCAATTTTGTGAAATTTCGGTGGTTTCGAGGAAATTTCGTAACGTATATCGTGGATAAACTAAGCCCCGCCCCCTTCGATTGACATTTTAGGACAGGACCGTTCTTGGCCCTTCTGGCAATAATCAAAATTATTATTTCTATTTCTTCACCGAACTATTCGAAAATGTGGATCTATCCGAAAAGGTGAATCTATCGGAAAAGTCGAATCTACCTATTATGTGGATCTATCCGAAAAGGTGAATCTATCGGAAAAGTCGAATCTACCTATTATGTGGATCTCCTGGCTTACTAGTCTAATATACTAAAGTAGATAAATGTCAAAATGAGAAAACCACAGAATAGTTAAGACAAAAACTATTTTCAGACGAGAGGCCGAAGGCCTCGAGGAATTTTAAAATTGCGAAATAAGGGGAACACCGGGGGCGCGAAGCGCCCCCGCGTTTTCAAGAGGAAGAAACGGACTTTCCTACTGTACTCGGAAAGATGCCTACTTCGAACTACATACGAACGAAAATAACGTTCGGAAAAGGTCGAAAACTCGAAAAGACGCCAAAAGTTGCCGCCGAACTTTTCATAAGGATATTAAACCGCAACATCTCGGGCTCCGCCAAGGATCGAATTTCCATCTCAAAGGACGTAAGGTCTCAATAAACTATGTGGGATCCTCCACATTTCTCCAGTTTTCGCAAGAACTCGATTTGGAAAAGGTCGATTTCTGACACCTCGAGAAATTAATTCGGTCGATCGTAGAGTCATAGATACTCCGTGACATTTCTCCCCGAAATTGAATTGAAAGCCAATTCACAAGTCGACGAAATTCCTCGAAACTCGATCATTTCGAGATGAATTCGAATAAAATCGACGAGAAATAGATTTTGGCGGCTTAATTTGTAAGCATATCCGAATGTAACCGACAAGAAGAAAGAGAAATCGATCAACATCGATTAATTTCTACATTCAACGCGATAGAACTAGAACGAAAATGAAGGTGCCAAGTATTCAGAAGATAGTAAAGAGAAATCAAGGTAAGTAAATGAGTGAGTAACTAAAACGTTTTTATATCCCAATAATACGTATTTCTTTAAATTTCCAGTTGATTAATACAAAGGGAAAACGAAAAATCTTGACAACTCCGGGACCTAACCTAACGAAATGTCCCCAACAGGATTTCGAATGAGATAATTACGATGAGATAATTACGATGAGATAATTACGACGAGATAGCTCCTAAGGAAAAAATGACATGACAAGGTAGGAAAATCATCTCTGGCATCATCGGAGGACCCTGTGAGAAAGTTTACGTTACATATTTTCCCGATACTAAAATTATATTTCGAAACCACAGAAAAGTTAAGACAAAACTATTAAAATCGAAAGGCCAAAGGCCTCGAGCATTTTTGGAGTCGAAAGAATAACGGAGGCACTTTAGCGCCCCCGCGTTATTGAGAGGAAGAAACGGGCTTTCTTACGGTACTCGAAAATTTGCCTGTTAAAAATTCCAAACGTACGAAAATAATGTTGGAAAAAGGTTGAAAACACCAAAAGTTGCCGCCAAACATTTCATAGGAATATTAAACCGCAACATCTCGGGCTTCGCCAAGGGTCAAAATTACAGCTCAAAGGACGTAAGATTTCAGATAACTATGTGAAGCTTCTCACTTTTCTTCAATTTTTGCAAGAACTCGATCTGAAAAAGGCCGATTTTTGACACCTCGACAAATAAATTCGGTCGATCATAGAGTCATAGATATTCCATGACATTTCTCCATAAATTGAATTTAAACGTCGAAATTTCTCGAAACTCGGTAATTTCGAGATAGATTTGAATAAATAGGATGAAAAAATAATGCTGACGAGTAAATATAAAAGGAAAATTCAAATAACGGAAAGTATCCAAAAAGAAGAATGTAATTTCTTCGAACATCATAGGTTATGTTTACATTCGGATGTTTACTTTCATTGAACGGCATTCCAGAATGATTTCGAACTTTTTGAAATAATAAAAGGTAAGATCAAATTCATTTCGTTTGAAATTATTGTATTTCCACAGCAAAACCTATAACCTAGCCTGTTTCAGATAGAATCTAAAATAATCTGGAATGCCTGAAGGGATTTCTGAGCTTCATTCAGTATATGCACATATTTTCCTAAATACTACATTGACTTAGGTTGATCGGAATGCTGAAAATCTTGGTGAGTAAGTAATTGAAACGTTATTCCATCGTAATAATACATATTTCAATTCCAGTAAAGTAAATAACGAAAAAATTGGGAGCTCCAAGACATCAATTCAAAGTCCCGATGATCAGGGTTTCAAAAGTAATAATTGCGAATAAATAGGTCCTGCTTTAGCTTTTCCAAGTAAGTCCAGACAGTATACGACAAAATTCAAAAAGATATGAAGAAAACAGTTGGACTAAGGAAATAGGTAGAAATTTTCACAACAAGTCTTCGTATTTTCTGGAAAATCGGGCAAAACGAGATGGAACTGAAGAAGCAGGAGTTGAATTATATGAAAATTGAACGTTTGCGAGTGAGTAGAAAGGCTCTTTCCGTTTTCACTATAAGAGTATATTGAGTGAGACAATATTTTGGATAATTTATTTATCATCAATAACCCTCCTCCAAGGAAGAAAAGAGGTCAAATCTTCGTACAAAAATCTGAAAGAACAACGAATTAGGGATGAAAAGCTGGTAAGAACGTTCTCATAACTTTTTCGAGACAGTTCCATTACTTTTAGATATTTTTCAGGATTTCACGAGGAAAAACAACTACAGAGCAAGTGAAAATAGAAATTTTGAGAATATAGCTTTCGACGGGTTCTTCATAAGGTATATTAGATTGAACATTATTACACCCCCTATTTTAAAGGTTTAGGATGTTTTGTCTTGATCGAATCGAAGAAATATCATTGTTCGACAAACCGATCCCAGCCAGAATGGAACAATAGAAAGTAAACTTCTTGGGGGTATCCAAATGATTTTAATCAGATTGAATATAGTGTCTTGAAACTATTCCACCCCCTATTTTAAAGGTTTAGGATGTTTTGTCTTGATCGAATCGAAGAAATATCATTGTTCGACAAACCGATCCCAGCCAGAATGGAACAATAGAAAGTAAACTTCTTGGGGGTATCCAAATGATTTCAATCAGATTGAATATAGTGTCTTGAAACTATTCCACCCCCTATTTCAAAGGTTCAGGATGTTTTGTCTTGATCGAATCGAAGAAATATCATTCTTCGACAAACCGAGCGAAGCAAATATGGAATTTCAAGAATAACCTTTTTGTTGAGCATGCTAATTTTATACTTCTTTCTTATTTTCAGAATTATAGAAACAAAATAATCCATGGTGGATGAAAAATTACTGAAGGAATCTGAAATTTTGAATAAAATATTTGACGTTGGAGAATTATTATGAATTTTGTATGGAAATAAACTGATTTTGAGGAAAATATTTGGTGAATATAATTGAATAACTTTCCATTCGATATTTCAAAATCAATCTTGTGAATTTTCGGTGGTTTCGAGGAAATTTCGAAACGTATTTCGTGGTTAAACTAAGCCCCGCCCCCTTCGATTGACATTTTAGGACAGGACCGTTCTTGGCCCTTCTGGCAATAATCAAAATTATTATTTCTATTTCTTCACCGAACTATTCGAAAATGTGAATCTATCGGAAAAGTCGAATCTACCTATTATGTGGATCTACCCGAAAAGGTGAATCTATCGGAAAAGTCGAATCTACCTATTATGTGGATCTACCCGAAAAGGTGAATCTATCGGAAAAGTCGAATCTACCTATTATGTGCATCTACCCGAAAAGGTGAATCTATCGGATAAGTCGAATCTACCTATTATGTGGATCTCCTGGCTTACTAGTCCATATACTAAAATTATTTTTTCGAAACCACAGAACAGTTAAGACAAAAATTTAAAACGAGAGGCCGAAGGCCTCGAGCAATTTTGAAATTGTGGATGAAGAAAGAAACCGGGGGCGCGAAGCGCCCCCCGCGTTTTCAAGAGGAAGAAACGGGCTTTCATACGGTACTCGAAAAGATACCTATTTGAAATTCCAAACGAACGAAAATAACGTTCGGAAAAGGTCAAAAACTCGAAAAGATGCCAAAAGTTGCCTCCGAACTTTTCATAAGGATATTTAACCGCAACCTCTCGGGCTCCGCCAAGGATCGAATTTTCAGCTCAAAGGACGTAAGGTCTCAATAAACTATGTGACGTCCTCCACTTATCTTCGGTTTTCGCAAGAACTCGAATTGAAAAAGGCCCATTTCTGACACCCCGAATTAATTTACCTAGAGCATAGATATTACGTGACGTTTACCCCGTATTTCGTGGATAAAGCCCCGCCCCCTTCGGTTGACATTATAGGACAGGACCGTTCTTGGCCCTTCTGGCAATAATCAAAATTATTATTTTTTTTCTCTTCACCGAACTATTCGAAAATGTGAATCTACCCGAAAAGGTAAATCTATCGGAAAAGTCGAATCTACCTATTATGTGGATCTCCCGGCTTACTAGTTAGTTCAAAATGATCAAAAATTTTTTCTATGACCATTAGAAAGATTGAAGAAATTTAAACGTCAAAATAGATTCGTGAGTTTGAAATGAGCAAAACAGAGGAAATATTTGTTTATCAAAGACGACCAATAACCATTTGATCACAACAGATTGCATTAAAAAAGTAATAAATTAATTAAATTAAAAAAAATAAAGACACACAAATTGCATATTTATGTCTAAAACCAAATATGGTTAATCGAAAATAAAGAAATGTCACTATCTATGTTGATCGGTTATTAGTTCAAAATGATCAAAAATTTTTTCTATGACCATTAGAAAGATTGAAGAAATTCAAACGTCAAAATAGATTCGTGAGTTTGAAATGAACAAAACAGAGGAAATATTTGTTTATCAAAGACGACCAATAACCATTTGATCACAACAGATTGCATTCAAAAAGTAATAAATTAATTAAATTAAAAAAAAAAAAGACACACAAATTGCATATTTATGTCTAAAACCAAATATGGTTAATCGAAAATAAAGAAATGTCACTATCTATGTTGATCGGTTATTAGTGCAAAATGATGAAAAATTTTTTCTATGGCCATTAGAAAGATTGAAGAAATTCAAACGTCAAAATAGATTCGTGAGTTTGAAATGAGCAAAACAGAGGAAATATCTGTTTATCAAAGGCGACCAATAACCATTTGATCACAACAGATTGCATTCAAAAAGGCTATTAGTTCAAAATGATCAAAAATTTTTTCTATGACTATTAGAAAGATTGAAGGAATTCAAACGTCAAAATAGATTCGTGACCGTGAGTTTGAAATGAGCAGAACAGAGGAAAAATTTGTTAATCAAAGACGACCAATTACCATTTGATCACAACATATTGCATTCAAAAAGTAATAAATTTCTTCACAAATCATTAGAATATTAGGCACTTTCGAAGTAAGTGATCAACGAGGCAACATGTATGTACCTACAATATAGAAAAATACGCAAAATTCATGATATCCTTTTTAAGAAACTTTTACATTTCGTCAATTCCCGAATGTTCCCGAAAAATTGGAAGATTCAATAACATAACCACATATATCGAGAATACTCACTTCATTGAAAAGAACTACTTTATCGTCGAAGTGGAAAACGGTGCATTTTGATTTAAAATCATCTATTATCGTATCCAGTGAAGTTTTTCCATTTTCTGTTTTCAATTCAGCGAAAACATTCTGCCAAGTTTTTCCTTCATCCAAAGAAACTTCAAAATTATCACGTTCGATAAATTTCACTTTCACCACTATTTCTGAAACAAAATATCAAACATTTAGGTGAAATTTCTCGAAATTACGATCAGTTTTACCTTCCTCATCGAGTTCAATCGAAACATTCTGGACGTGATAATGATTAACCCTAAAATTCGATTCCAAGACGAAGGGATTGAAAGCATCTCTCCCTTCCTTCGCCTTTCGTTCATATTCTCTTCTCTCATTCAAGATTGAGGAAAGAGCCGCCTGAATTTTTTCATTATCCGTAATATTCACTTTAGGAAATAAACTATCGTGGTGGTCCCTTATGAAATTGGTGTGAACATGACCTTTCTTGAATTCCTCGTGGTTGCATAGGTCCAATAAGAAGTTCACGTTAGTTTCGACGCCTGCAATCTAAAAGTATCACAATAATTGAGAAAACTTTAACTTATTAACATTTGCTCACATTGTATTCCACTAAATTTTCACTTAATCGTTTTAGAGCTTCCGCTCTATCTTCGCCCCAAACCACCAACTTTGCAATCATTGGGTCGTAAAATACTGATACCTCGTCACCTTCTCTCACCCCTGAAATGTTACAGAACCCATGAGGATAACTCGACGAGAAGTGGACAGAAGAGACTTGCCTGTTTCGATGCGAACACGTTTGGAACCTCGTGGAGAAACGAGGCATTCGAGATTCCCAGCTCCGGGTAGAAAACCTTCTCTAGGATTTTCGGCATAGATCCTGGCCTCGAAAGCATGTCCTGCCAGCTTTATCTGCTCTTGCGAGAGGGGTAACTCTTCGCCTGAGGCTACTCTGAGCTGCCACTCTACCAGATCGGTGCCTAGGACGTAGAAACTAAGAGATTGATTTTTTCACGCTTATAGACCCTAACCTGTGATCATTTCTGTGATAGGATGTTCCACTTGTAGTCTAGTATTCATCTCCATGAAGTGAAAATCGTGGGTTTTTCTATCCAAGATGAATTCGACCGTTCCTGCGCCAACGTACCCCACAGCTTTCGCCGCTTGGACTGCGGCCTCGCCCAAAGCTTCTCTGAGTTGTTTGGAAACCCCCGGCTTCAAACAGACATTACTTAGTCGAAGGAGGGGAAAATCGAGTACTTATACTAACAGCGGGAGCTTCTTCGATGATCTTCTGATGCCTCCTTTGTACCGAACAGTCCCTCTCGTACAAATGCACAGCGTTCCCGTACTTATCGGCGAAAACCTGAACCTCCACATGTCTGGGTTCCTGGATGAACTTCTCCAGGAGCACAACGGAATCTCCGAAAGCTTTTTGCGATTCGGTCTTCGCCGATTCTAGAGCCTCCTCGAATTCGGATGAGGTCGAAGCGATCCTCATGCCTTTGCCCCCGCCGCCCCTCACCGCTTTAATCATTACTGGAAACCCGATTTTGACGGCCTCTGTTCGCAGGGTTTCTAAGGATTGGTCTTCGCCGTGGTATCCTCCGATTACAGGTACCCCAGCCTTCGACATGATGGCCTTGGATGTGCTGAGGAAAAAATTGGAATGAAATACTTTCTGGATAATACTTCTTCCATTACCTTTTTATGCCCATGTCTCTTATGGCGGATGCTGGTGGTCCAACGAATAAAACGTTATTCTCCTCGCAGCTCTCCGCAAATTCGACATTCTCAGAAAGAAAGCCATATCCTGGATGAATTGCGGAACAATCGGATCTCTTGGCGATTTCAATGATGTAATCCCCCCTCAAATAGCTTTGGGCACTTGGTGGTGGCCCAATGTGGTAAGCTTCGTCCGCCTGGAGAGAGTTGATGGTAGTTAAAAAAATAATAAGATATCGAATAACACTGAACCATTTGGACGTGTAATGATTTCTTGTCGGCTTCGCTGTAGACTGCTACGGTTTTTACTCCTAGGCGTTTGGCGGTTTTCATTATTCTACATGCTATTTCACCCCTGTTCGCTATCAGCAACTTGTCGATTTTTCTTATCGCCTGGCTCTTCCATCTTAGAGATCCAACGTGAGCCACCCTGTATAAGAGCAAACAATTAAAGTGCAAAATTTTGGAAGATGGATAGATGGGAATGTCCATATTTCATGCTTTTTCGAAGAAAGACCTCAATATTATTCAATTAATTCTGCCCTAGTTCAAAAAATAAAGAAGACTCATAAAGTACACACCATAGATCGTTCTCAAATGTTGAAAATGGGATTGGGAATTTTGAAATAGCGACGCGAAGCGTCGATGTTATGGCTGAAGAGCGGCCGCGGTCTAATCTCGAAGAGCCCGAGGTATCAATTAGGAAATAGGGTTTCGATCCTTTCTTCAGTTTTCGCAAAAACTCTAATTAAAAATTCACCATTTTTTGACGGACGTCCACAGATATCCTCTGACGTTTCTCGAAAGATATTATTTCCGTGGGTTCCTAATTCTTTCCGGAATCGAGTGGATTTTGGAATAAATAGATTCTTCGACATTCAGTTTTCGAGATTTGTATCTGAAGTCAATAAAAAATTTTCGACGTAGGTATATGTATCCCGGCTTCGTGTTACGCTACTGACTTCATTCGTGACGTTATCATGCGGTATTTCGAATACAATTCCTATAGAATGACAGCATGAATTTTGTAGAAATCCTGAATTTATATTCATTTTGAGGTTAAGCCCTAAACTCATCAATAATTATTTCTGAACTGAAATAAACGAATCACTAACCTAGCAAGTTCAAATTTGACAATTTTCTGCCACATTAGGTATATTTATGAGAAAACACTCGGGCACTTATTGAATTACTGGAAACGATTTGTTTTTGAAAAATAACAACGATCTGCAGAAGATAACTCCCATTATCTTAGTTGTGACGAAAGAACCGTCGTTTGATGTTGCTCCTCATAAACTAAATAATGATAACAAATTCGGGTATGGAGGGAGGCGGTTACTTGAATAATTAACAGGAGAATAGAGTTCATTTGAATTTTTCGGAATCATCAAATTTTTTATGTAGGCAAATTTCAAGGTCTATTCTTTGCTCTCATTTTTTTTCGGTTTTCTTTTATTATTCCCAGGTACTCCAACATAATTCATTTTTTCTTATTGTTTAGTAATATATAAGATTTTTTTCCCTATAACAACAAATTCCGAATTATGTTACAAAAGTACACCATAGCCTCCTTAATATTAAGCAGATGTGGATCTAGAAAAAAATGAAATGCAAGGAATTTTCATTGGAACGACAACAATGTCATACGTAAACATAGCATACGTTAAAGGTTAAAGTGCACCATACGTGCCACAACTTCGACTAATCAGAGTGAAGCCGTGTCTCGCGTCAACGAGTGAAATAGTCGTAGTGTGTCTCTTTTCTTCAAAGGTAAACATAACCTTTCTTGATAAACGTAAATGTGAATTTTGTTCCTGTTCCATTATTTGTTGAAGCAAATTTTTAAGTTATCATAAGATTTGTGATTTAAAAAAAAGCAATTGATATTGCTCTTCCTTTGGGAAGCACTTACCATTAGTTAGACTTTGGTCTTACTTTACTAACGGTCAGGGTTGCCAGTCCGATTTTTATGTCATCAGTAGATACCTTGTCAAAAATTCAGTAGATTTCAGTAGATTCCTTTTATGCTCTACAAATTTCAGGAATGGAGAATGAAATGAACCTATGACGCCAAAAAAGTATGTATTTCCATTTAAAAAAAAAACTAACCTATTTTCAACAAAATAGAAACGAACATTTTTATAAAAAAAATAAACATATAACCTATTTTCAATTTGAAAATACTCATGAATATCTCAAATTGAAGTTAAAAAGGAACTTGTACTTAACAGATTCGACTAAATGAAAAACAGGAACAAATAGAAAAAAAAAACACAAATCCAAAAAATGAAACGGAACAAACTGTTATTGGAGAGGTATATGAATATTTTAATTTAATCTGAATTACGTATCTTAATCTTATCTATAACCACCGATAACCGGTGATTCCCCGCGTGGTGATGTAGCTTTACGGTTTACCAACATATATATAAAGCGCTCAGACGCTGAGATGCATTCTGTTCTATAATCAGTAGCGCCTGAAAATTTATTCAAACAGAATGTTCCGAAATATCACGCAAGATATTGTCAAAATAGGTAACTGTAATGATAAAAAAGTGTCATAATTTTTTTCAGTAGATAATGAAATATTTCAGTAGATCAGAAGATCAATATGCATATCAGTAGATCTACTGAAAAATCAGTAGACCTGGCAACCCTGCTAACGGTGGGTGGGTAGGGATGAAACGATACCATTGAAGTATCGATACTTACTTGGTATCATTTGAAAAGAATCGATACTTACTCGTATCGAATAGTTTTTGAAAAATTAAAAGTTAAAACACAAAAAAGTATAAGTATTGGTAAGTTGAAAAATCAAGAGTAAAAACACACAAAAAAATAAGTATTGGTATTCTTTATTTTATAAGAACAAAATTAATGAAAAAAACACAATACAAAACTGAGACAAAAAAAATGAGAAGCGAAAAACGAATGCGTTCAAAAACTTCAGTTTGAGATAAAGGTACCTAAACTTTTTTTTTATCAATTTGAAATGAAATTGTTACATTGACATATCGATACCTCAGTTCAATAGTGTAACAAGTCCAAAATTTGTGTAATTACATGCAAAACGTTCCTAATACAACGTTCTATCAATTTCAATACTGAAACAACTCCTCTTTTATATCTTATTACTTATTTGATACGAAATAGGAGTTGTTTCAGTATTGAAATTGATAGAACGTTGTATTAGGAACGTTATGCAACAACACAAATTTGAATGTTTGGTATTTGAGGTATCGATATACTAATATCAGTACTTTTGACCGATACTTACTCGATACTTATTTTCAAAGTATCGATACTAAAAGTATCCAGTATGTACTCGTATCGTTTTATCCCTACTCTCTTCTCATTGATCAGATTTCGGCACGTATGTTGCACTTTAACGTATGCATTCTTAGCCATAGATAAAGGTATGTACATTCCTTTATGTTCTTAGCTTAATTAGTGTTCGATGCTGAGAGTTTTTGACAACATTTGATTTTCAAATATTAAATAAATAAATTTGTTGATAAAAAATTCCTTAGAATATGGCTGGAGAAGTAATTGTTGATGCTCTACCCTACATTGATGAAGGATATAACGAAGCCGGAGTCCGTGACGCCGTAAGTTAACATTATCACCTAGCGCAATATTCGGTATCAACAAACTTCGTAATTATCGTATTTCCATAAATTCATGTTACCAGCATTCATCATTCACATTTTCGTTTCAGGCCCTCGCTATGGTAGAAGAAGAATGTAGGAGATATAGACCTACCAAAAATTATTTGGAAAACCTACCACCACTGAATATATCTTCCTTCGAGACCCAAATGATACACAATGAATTCGAAAGACTACAAAATAGAAGTCCTCTGGAACATTTCTCAATGAAACGATACGAATTACCACCACCTCCGAGCGGTAAAGTCAACGAAATAAGCGCTTGGCAAGAATGCGTCGATAACTCGGAGGCCCAGTTGAAACACCAGGGAGTGCGAATATCGAACTTGAATCTCATGATCGAATTCTTCTGCCCAACGTGGCAAAGATATTTGCAAACCGTTACCGATACGGAAAAAATAGCCACTTCTAAAGTGGTCGCTTTACGCCAATCGTTGCAAGAATTGAACTGGGATAGGAAATCCAGTCAAATTAAAGTTGGTGAAAAATTGAAAGAACTCGAAGCTAAATGGGTTCAATTAGTGTCCAAAAATTACAGTATCGAGCAAGCTTGTTGTATGACTGAAGAGTATATAAATAAAATCAAACAGAATCCTGAGTTGATGATGACGGAGGGCGATGATATGGAAAACATGTTGAAACCAATATAATAAATGAACAAAGTGTAATTTATAGGTTTATATTATATTTTTGTTGAAAACTTGAGTTTACCTCAGTGACCACCGTTTAAATTTTGGTGATTTTTTTTGTAGACACTTTTTCATAAGAAATCGAATGATACTAGTCTCAATCTTAGGAAATTTGTGGTTTGGGAGATGATTCTTTTAAAAATTGCTTGGTTCATCTAGAAATTCTGACAGTTCAATGTCTGTTTGAAAATTGACAATTTGTATCGGACCTACCAACATAACCCAGTAAAAGATAGGAATATTTTTTTTTATTGGTTCAATTTCATTTATTTATAGAAAAAATTATCCAAATCAGGGATGGTTATGTAACCATTTCCAATATAAATTCTGTTTACAGAAAATAAAAAAGAAAATATTTATTATTTACTTTATTTCTAAAGGTAAACATGAATCGCACTCATCGATCTTGAAGTGACAGTACAAAAATACATTTAAATAAAACAACTTAAAGGAACACCAATTCCTACGTAAACCCTCACATTCAATCTTTCTTATCAGACTTCTTATTGTTTGCTAAATTACTCAATACTTTGTGACCAGATAGGAAGGTGAATGCTCCAAGTGGTATCAGCCAAGCACAAGTCGTGAACATGTCTAATTTGAGCCAGAAACAAAGGAAGAGGCCCAAAATTGAGCCGAATCCTACGTGGAAAGGTAGAGAAACAACAGAAAAATTCTTGAAGTTCAGGCCGATTTTCAACCACAAAACTAGAAGTAAAAGGAGGGGAGACGCTGTAAGAATCGAAAACAATAAAGAAACCGTGGTTGATGGTCGTTTTTCAGCCTGTCTGAATAGATGCTTTATCTCCACCTTCGGTCCTCTTACATTTTTCGCTTCAGGATCATTCTTACCCAAATTCATCTCAAGTTTACCAAGATTCCAAGTGAAAGGGTTGCTCATAACGGTGTCGCCTAATATTAACTCCATATCGAAAGTACCAGAATGAGCAAATTCGGCATTCAAATTGATCTCCACTTTGTACACCTTGTTATTATCTTGTTCCGCTATGAAAGTGATTTCTTTTTTGGCGGAATACAGTCTCAAAAAGGCTTGATGAATAGAACGCGAGAGTGTGAATTTCGTGATGAGCAAATGACTCGAATCCCCCTGAAGAACGCTGGACAACTTATTAGGATACGAAAGTTTCGTGAAACGAGGAGCACCAGTACCATCAAGATCGCCTAATCCTATCTCGAACGATTTCAAGTTGACAGGACCGGTAACCCTCACATTGAAACTCTCCGTATTATCACCTGTATTCAAAACAACTTGGTAGTGATCGGGATCCAAACGTAGAGGCAGGACGAACTCCGTAGGACCTGAACCGGCAGTTAGTGGTTGTTTCGAAAGAACGACTACATCGTCTACAACTCTAGTAGCCGAAAGGGCAACTACAGGACCCGGGAGTGGTTTTACAGGTGCACCAAGTAAATTCGAGACTCGTATTTTCAATTCCGGCTTGTCTGTCGTAACGGAAGATTTTCCGACAATTCCTATACTCACAGGAGAAACAGAACTAGCGGTCAAAACTTGGACCGCTTCCAACAAGGCGACAATGCCTTTAGCGGTTTGAACGGTTTTTCTTGTGAGTAAATAGTTGGAAATTTTGTCAGCTTGAATCTGCGTCAACGGTTTGAGTCCTTGCAGATGTAATAACCCGGTCAAAAGGAGGGATGTCGTGCTTAAACCTCCTTCCCATTGGAGTAACTTTCCATTAACTTCGTCCAACTGAACGACCACATCTTCCGCTCTATCTAAAGCGAATTTACCGTGGTTTCCCAGCATCGAAGAAGTATGAATTGCATGTCCCAAATTCAGTAAACTGTCGTCCTCTTTCAGTTTGGATAATAACAATTGTGAAACTTTCGCTGGGTTAGGTATATTCTCACCGACAACTTTCAGAGCTTCAGAAGCGTATCTAATATCCGCTGGGGACGACTTTTCGTTTACTACAATATTGTGTAGATACTGAAAGAAACGTTTTTCATCAAGTGAGCGAAAATGAGGAACATTGGAAAATTACCTTTAGAGTTTCCTCTTTATGAATTCGACTAGGACACCCTAAATGCGACCAAGCACCGAATACGTAAAAAACTACTTCAGGATCTTCGTCTCCTTTGAAGTTCTTCAGCAAGATATCACAATTTTTTTTTGTCAGTTGTGCATCCAATTTCACATTCAATAATTTGTGTCCCACAACTCCATGGTAAATACCAGTCAAATCTGAATTATCTTCGGATAAGGATTTTGATAAAACTAACAGGAATTTTTGGGTGTCTGCAGAACCGATATAACCTTTAACGCTACTGTTAACACCAAAGGTGAAACAAACTAATATTACAATTCCTAAAAAAAAAACAGATATATTTATTTCTTATTACTCTTTCAATAGTTCATATTTCAATTCACCTATTAACGTATGCGTATACATTTTGAATAAAGGATAACCGGCTGAATTAAGCTACCATTTCATTTCTCACCAACTCTGAAATCGAAATTGACACGTATCGAGTAAACAGACTTGCCAACTGATTTTACCGAAATTATATAATTTATTTGAATTTCCAGAAAATCATCTCGATTACACGCGCTTCAATTTTTTCAGTGGAAAGTTTTATAATTTTTCGATTATAAATTAATATTCAATACAAATCTATAAAAAAAACTTCTAATACTCTGAAAATAACATCATTGATAGGGAAGTAGATCAAATAGTATTCTATCTGTAGATCAATCATCACTATAGGTCGATAGTGCTCCTGGAACATATCCAAATTACAATTTTATATTCTGTGTTTTGAACTCAACAACGACAACGTCATTTCTTTTTATTATTTCTATGAACGACGCTAAATTTTGATGATCCTTGTACTGGCCGTTTCTTCATTTATAAGCAACCATTACTGAGAGAATTTGAAGCGTCTCTTTTTATCTTGTTGAATGGTCATTTCAGACAAAATATAGAATAATTGGATTCATCGGAATTTTTAACCAGCATTTTAAATATCGAAAATGGATAGGAATTCTGAACTGGAAAATGAAGTTATCAAAGTTATTATCGTCAATGAAGATGGTACCGAAAATGAGGTTGATCCGAAAACGCTTAATTGTCTAAAAGTTGAAATTTCGCATAATGATGATGGTTTCGATTCGATAGATGGTAGGATAGTAGAATTAATTTTGTATCATCTGTTATATTAATTCGATTTTCATTTACAGAAGATGGAATGTCAGACGAAAATAACGATATTTCCCAGGAGGATGCTTTGCTACTCGAAAATATCAAGGTGTAAGTAGGATCAGAATAAGATTTAAACTTTATTAGTTTTTTCTGCTTAACTCACAATTTAAATATATAACAATCTAATCTGTATTCAATTTGCAGGGAAGTGATTGAGGATCCAGTACTCGAATTCGGTGAATACATCTTGTCACAAAATTTGGAAGAATATTCTGAAAAGGAATATTTCCACCAGTACATAGAAAATGAAGAGAACAATCCATCCAGAAAACGTAAGAGGGGTAGACCATCTATTTTGGAGACTAACAAAAAAAGGAATCACGTCTGTGACATTTGTGGATATTCTTCGTACCAAAAAAGTCATTATAGGCGCCATATAACAATTCATTCTAAACCAGAGGGAATTCGATGTAGTATATGTAGGAAAGAAATGCAAGGAAAGTCTGAACTGACGGATCATATGGAAGATCATAGATCTACAATTGACCGAGATAGATTTCAATGTAATCTCTGTTCATATTCATCTAAGAAACTAACAAATGTAAGTCAGCATACTGAGATACATTATAAACCGGAGAAAATAAAGTTTGATTGTGAGAACTGCGATTTCACTACGACTAATCGAACACTTTTCAAAAAACATCTCAATGTACATGGAAATTCGAGGAGTACAAAATGCCCTGTATGTTTGGTGGTCTTTAAAACTATGGCAGCAAGAAGAAAGCATCTTTTGAAATACAAAAATGGCCCAGATCCAAATAAATACCAGTGTCCCGAGTGTTCTTATAGAACCACAAAGTTCAATAACTTCAAGCAACATATGGTGGTTCATCGAAACGAATACGAAATCGAGATGTTTCAATGTTCGTACTGCCCTTTCAAATCCAAAAGAAAAACAGACTTGAGACAACACGTTATCGTAAAACATAAAACCGACGAAGAAGTGCTTTTATTCAAATGTGATTTCTGTTCTTATGAATCCAGAAGAGGAAACCATTTAACAAGTCACATGAAGAATCGGCATACTAGAGAAATCATCATGAAGAAGTGTGGGTTATGTTCGTATAAAACGGTGTCCCAAGTGCTAATCGAAAAACATTGTAATATACATTCAAAGGTTCCCGAGCATTTTTTCCTGTGTTCCATTTGTGGTTCTGGCTTTTTGAGTACAAAACTACTTCGAGGGCATATGGAAAGGTCCCATTCGAACGAGGAAGAATTCGTCGATTCAAATGATGAAGTAAACGTCAAAGATGAACTCGAATATGTTGCAAATGAGGATGAGGGATATTCAATTGAGTTATGCAAAGTCGAGATAGAAGACGATGAAGATGTTTCGGAAGACGAAGAAATGGAAACTATGTATTGCTGTCAATTTCCACAGTGTCAATTCCGAAGTAGAAGTGAGAGGGATGCGAAGATCCACAAAGCAATCAGTCATAACAGGAGAGGAGACGACAATCGTTGTCCCGAATGTACGTTTCATACAACATCGAGGTATCTTTACTTGGATCATCTGAAAGTGCACAAAATTGATATCGAGCACTTGAAGCCTCATTTGTGTGATATTTGTGGCACAAGGTGGATTCGTCAAGGCGATTTAACAAGACATATGTCCGTACATTGGGGAGGTGACGCTGAGAAAAGGAAAAGAGCGACGGTTAAAGTTGAAAATCAAAATTCGGAAAAGAAGTTGTTGGAGTGTACCCTGTGTTCTTACACGACTAGATTAAGACTATGTTTGTATAAACACATGCTGAAGCATGGCAAAGAACATCAGAGGAATTTTAATTCATTTGTAGGCGACGATGATTTATCTGCAGATATGTATGTTACTGATGAAATGGATGAAGATGAAACAGATTTTTTTGATAGAGCAATACAAAATTTTGATATTGATTACATGATATAGGGACAAAGATATGTATGGACACTTCTCAATATAAATGTCATTATTGTAAATATTGTAAATTGGTAAGAAATTTTAGTAATTCATGTTTAGTTTCAAGGTTTCAAATAAAAATTAACAAGAAGGGATATAATTTGTTTTTTCATAATTCTAAAACATATTTTGTACACAAAACTCATCATGCAGTGACAGTAACTTTGTGAATTCTACGCCGCCACTGCTTCAAGCTTCAAATCGAAAAAAAAATTAATTTGAGAAAACATGAACATAATATGTTATTGTAGAACATAAAACTGATGATAACTGCTATTTTTCAAATGAAATTTTTGTTCTTATGAATTGAGAAGAAGAAACCGTTTAACAAGTCACAAAAAATCGCTGTACTAGAGAAATTATCATGGAAAAATGTACTTCAGGCGCATTTGGAGGTTCCACTCAAATGACGAAGAATTTGAAGATTTAAATGATGAAATAAATATCCAAGAATTAATTCCAAATGTTGAATATGGGGATTATCGGTATTTTAACGAGATAAGGAGGGTTTTTTTTTGTTTTCCCCTTCTTTTAGGCACTCTGAAATAAACTTGTGATTTTCTTGTTTCGGATGCTAAAAATATGTGTTTTGAATTTCCTGCCTTCCCGTCAATCTCTTCTATTGAATCAAGCGTAATTTGGGTTACATACACAACGTTTAGTTCCACTATAGGGAAGAATCACGGAGTGGGCGCCATCTACTTTTGATCGTTTGAAATACTCGAGAGGTGAACAACAAACTAAAGTGTGTGTTTTTATAAGGGAAAAGTGTGGAATATTTGTATGATAGTTATTTATGTATGTAAAGAAAGTGATATATTTAGATGATTATTTACGGACAATTGTTTCAAATAAACTGCATACGATCTGAAAATGCAGCTGATTGTAAGAGATAATGTGGGAATAAGATCGCGAAAAATGTGCTCTGTTCCTCAATCACATTGTTCTTCTGAAATTTCTTCACATAAACTTAATTTGAGAAAACATGAACATAATATGTTATTGTAGAACATAAAACTGATGATAACTGCTATTTTTCAAATGAAATTTTTGTTCTTATGAATTGAGAAGAAGAAACCGTTTAACAAGTCACAAAAAATCGCTGTACTAGAGAAATTATCATGGAAAAATGTACTTCAGGCGCATTTGGAGGTTCCACTCAAATGACGAAGAATTTGAAGATTTAAATGATGAAATAAATATCCAAGAATTAATTCCAGATGTTGAATATGGGGATTATCGGTATTTTAACGAGATAAGGAGGGTTTTTTTTTGTTTTCCCCTTCTTTTAGGCACTCTGAAATAAACTTGTGATTTTCTTGTTTCGGATGCTAAAAATATGTGTTTTGAATTTCCTGCCTTCCCGTCAATCTCTTCTATTGAATCAAGCGTAATTTGGGTTACATACACAACGTTTAGTTCCACTATAGGGAAGAATCACGGAGTGGGCGCCATCTACTTTTGATCGTTTGAAATACTCGAGAGGTGAACAACAAACTAAAGTGTGTGTTTTTATAAGGGAAAAGTGTGAAATATTTGTATGATAGTTATTTATGTATGTAAAGAAAGTGATATATTTAGATGATTATTTACGGACAATTGTTTCAAATAAACTGCATACGATCTGAAAATGCAGCTGATTGTAAGAGATAATGTGGGAATAAGATCGCGAAAAATGTGCTCTGTTCCTCAATCACATTGTTCTTCTGAAATTTCTTCACATAAACCATTGAATCCCAAGGCAGTTGAAAAATGGCAGACAATCTTGAAGATTGGGAAACGTTTCTTAAAGAATATGTTACTTTGCAGCAAGCACTTCCTGAAAGATGATTTTTTTATCGTAAGTTCAATAATTTTCTGTTATATAGTGGTAATTTGCTACCACATTCACCCACATAATAAAAAATGTCCGAAGTGGTTATCTCGACTTCCACAGGCATTATTATTATTTCCGGAATCTTATAAAAAATATTTGATTTATTTGTTATGAAAGAGAGAAATAACAGAATTATTTTGACCCCCTTTCGGCCCGACATCTTGAGATTTTCAGCGCCATCTAGCGGTGCTCGATTTTTCCCTATATGATCACGATCTTGGCCAAAGATTATCTAGAGTAATATTTTCACGTTAATTAGAACTCATTTGTGGTAGACTTCTAGTTCTTTGCTGTTTACAACAGAAATCTGTACTGTCGGTAACAGTTTTAGCGCATTGAAGTACCAATACTGTACACTGTAATGCTCTGAAAATAACATTATTGATAGGATAGCCTGTGCCCTGTAGATGAATAACTTTATGGATAGTTCTCCTGGAACATACCCAAATTACAATTTTATATTCTGTGTTCTGAACACAACGACAACGTCATTTCTTTTTATTATTTCTATGAGCGATGCTGAATCGTTGAACTGGCCATTTCTTCATTTGTAAGCAACCATTAGTGAGAGAATTTGAAGAGTCTCTTTTTATCTTGTTGAATGGTCAGTTCAAACAAAATATAGAATAATTGGATTTATCGGAATTTTTAACCAGCATTTTGAATATCTAATATGGATCGAAATTCTGAACTGGAAAATGAAGTTATCAAAGTTATTATCGTCAATGAAGATTGTACCGAAAATGAGGTTGATCCGAAAACGCTTAATTGTCTAAAAGTAGAAATTTCTCATCATGATGATGGTTTCGATTCGAAAGATGGTAGAGCATTGGATTTAATGTTGTATTATCTATTATAATAATTCGGTTTTCATTTACAGAAGATGGAATGTCAGACGAAGAGAATTATATTTCCAAGGTGTAAGTAGGATCAGAATACGAATCGTGTACACTTTATTTGTTTTTTTTATTAGTTAATTCTGCTTAACTCATAATTGAAATATATGATAATCTATCGGTATTCAATTTGCAGGGAAGTGATTGAGGATCCAGTACTCGAATTTGGTGAATACATCTTGTCACAAAATTTGGAAGAATATTCTGAAAATGAAGAGAACAACCAATCCAGAAAACGTAAGGTGGATATGCCAACTGTTTTGGGGACTGACGAAAAAAGAAATCACGTCTGTGGCATTTGTGGATATTCTTCGTACAAAATAAATCATTATAGGCGCCATGTAACAATTCATTCTAAACCAGAGGGAATTCGATGTAGCATATGTAGAAAGGAAATGCAAAGAAAGTCTGAATTGACCGATCATATGAAAGATCATAGATCTACAAAAGACCGAGATAGATTTCAATGTAATCTCTGTTCATATTCATCTGAGAAACTAACAAATGTCAGTCAGCATACAGAGATACATTATAAACCGGAAAAAATAAAGTTTGATTGTGAGAACTGCGATTACACTACAATTAATCGAACACTATACAAAAAACATCTTCATATACATGGAAATTCGAAGAGAACAAAATGCCCTATATGTTTGGTGGCATTCAAAACTATGGCAGCACGAAGAAAGCACCTTTTGAAATACAAAAATGGCCCAGATCCAAATGAATACCAGTGTCCTGAGTGTTCTTATAAAACCGCAAAATTCAATATCTTCAAGCAACATATGTTGGTTCATCGAAACGAATATGAAATCAAGATGTTTCAATGTTCCTACTGCCCTTTCAAATCGAAAAGAAAAACTGATTTGAGAAAACATGTTATTGTAAAACATAAAACTGTCGAAGAAGTGCTATTATTCAAATGTGATTTCTGTTCTTATGAATCCAGAAGAGGAAACCATTTGACAAGTCATATGAAGAATCGGCATAGTAGAGAAATTATCATGAAGAAATGTGGGTTATGTTCGTATAAAACGGTGTCCCAAGAGCTAATCGAAAAACATTGTAATGTACATTCCAAGGGTCCCAGACATTTTTTCCTGTGTCCCATTTGTGGTTCTGGCTTTTTGAGTACAAAACTACTTCGAGCGCATATGGAAACATCCCATTCCAACGACGAAGAATTTGTCGATTCAAATGACGACGTAAAGGTCAAAGATGAGGTCGCAAATGAGGATGATGGATATTCCATTGAATTATGCAAAGTTGAGATAGAAGACGATGTAGATGTTTCGGAAGACAAAAAAATGGAAACTATGTATTGCTGCCAATTTCCACAGTGCCAATTCCGAAGTAGCAGTGAGAGGGATACGAAGATCCACAAAGCAATCAGTCATAACAAGAAAGGAGACGATAATCGTTGTCCCGAATGCACGTTTCATACAACATCAAGGTATCTTTACTTGGATCATCTGAAGGTGCACAAAATTGATATTGAGCACCTAAAGCCTCATTTGTGTGATATTTGTGGGATGAGTTGGATTCGTCAAGGCGATTTAACAAGACATATGTCTGTGCATTGGGGAAATGAAGCTGAGAAAAGGAAAAGCGGTGCAGTTAAAGTAGAAAATCAAAATTCGGAAAAGAAGCTGTTGGAGTGCACCCTATGTTCTTACACGACTAGATTAAGACTATGTTTGTATAAGCACATGAGGAAGCATGGCGATAAACATCAAAGGAATTTTAATTCATTTGTAGGCAACGATGATTCATCTGCAAATATGTGCGTTACTGATGAAACAGATTTTTTTTGAGAGGGCAATATAAAATTTTGATATTGACTGAATGATATTGGGACGAAGATATGTATGGACACTTCTCAATATAAACTTCGTTATTGTAAATTCCTAAAAATTTTTAGTAATGCACCTTTAATTTAAAGGTTCCAAATAAAAATTAACAAGGGAGGACATAATTTGTTTTATTATTATTCTAAAACATATTTTTGTACACAAAACGCATGATGCAGTAACTTTGTAAATTCTATTGCTTCAAATCGAAAAAAAAAATTAGAGATAACATATACAGATGTTATTCTAGAACATGAAACTGATGATAAATTGCTACAATCCAGATGTAATTTTTGTTCTTATGAATCAAAAAGAACAAACTGTTTAACAAATCACATGAAAACTCGAAAAACGTAGATTATGTTCGTATAAAAGAGTGTCCAAGTCTGCCAAGTGCTAATTGAAGAAAAGTTTAATATACATTCCAAGATTCCCGAGTAAAGAACTACTTTGAGTGCATACGGAAAGGTCCCATTCAAATGATGGATGACCTAAATATCAAAGGGGTAATTCAAGGTGTTGAATATGGGAATTTTACCCAGTATCTTAGTATCTTATTTGTTATGGCTTCTTCGGTACAAAACTACTTCAGGCGCATTTGGAAAGTATCCATCCGAATTACAAAGACTTTGAAGATTTAGAAGATGAAATAAATATGCAAGAAAAACTTCGAAATCTTGATGAGGATGCCCAGACGATGAAAAAAGGAAAAGAGGTGTAGTAAAACGTCGAAACTTGAAAAGGAAGTGGTTGAAGTTTCAGCTATGTTCTTATATAAGACTAAAGTAATACTATGTTTGTATAAACACGTGCTGATCCATGGAAGAGGATATCAAAAAAATTTTCATTTATTTTATGTAGATGAATAATCTGGAGATTTGTATAATGTATATAAGGTGTTATGTTAATATGTAGATATTGTAAAGTCTGAAGAAATTTTAGTTGTCATGAGTATTTTCAAGAATCTCAATAAAAATTACTAAGAGGGTTTTATTTGTTTTTACATCATTCTAAAATAAATTTTGTTCAAAAAACGAATGATGCAGCGACAGTAACTTTGATGAATTCTCGAGACCTCAATTGACTATTTTAAAATGAAAATTATCTCATAGAATTGTTATTTCATCATGGGATTCTATGGCTGAAATCGAAAAGAAATAATTAAAAATTTTGTTCGATTCATCCTGAAATCCTATTACGTTTTATAATAAAGTGTGTCCCAACGCTGATATATATGAAAAAAGGTTCATAAAAAAGTTATTAGCCACCAGAAAGGCCACGTATATTCAGTTAAATAAAGGAACAAGATAAAATAAAGAATTAATATTGCATTTATTAAGTAGGAAAGGAACCTTTACCAAGCAATTAACATATTGAAATATCTCCAAATGAAAACTTTAGAAACCTGCTTTTTCCAAACTGTCAATTTGTTGAGATAATTTTTCTTCTTTAGTTTTCCTTGTTTGATATATTGTTCTATTTCTAATATATGAGGATAAAAATTTATCTACATCCATTTCGCCATTTAAAAACTGCTCTGCTAATTTTTCACTATTCTCATCTGCCATCCTTGATGCTAACCGAAGTTGTTCCTATGAAAAAAATTAAAAACTACTACATCGAAAAAACTTTCTTAATATGTAGGCTTCATCTTCTATTCTTTCATCAAAAAATTTCAAACAATTTGTCAATAGATCTGAATCTTTAATAATTCAGTGAGAAATTTATTTGTCATTTTAGGCTATTATACCAGGCAGTGTTGCCAATCTGCGGATTTTTTTTGGACTTTTTCAAACGACATGCAGTTTTGAGAGAAGAAAACTTTTATTATTGATTTAATTCATCAACTTAGGCACAGTTGACAACTCAATAAAGCTTATCAAATTTTTTCAACCTAAATAAACAAGGAAATTAGATTTTTTTGTCTTCTGAGTTCGATAAGCGAGTGGATTTTTTCCGGATAATTCAGTTGAGCGCCATTGGCAACACTGATACCAGGTGTCCCAACATATAATAGACTTAATAAAATTCTATGACCACAAAATTTCAAATGAAAACAAATACTGAAAGCTTACCTGAATATTTTTCGGAGAGAATTTCTCACTCAAACTTTTATAATCATTGTGTAATTTCTCAGTTTTGAATGTTTGATCTGTCACTTCCTCTATTCTATATTCAATACCTTTCCTTAATTTTTCTAGTTGTTCCTGTTTTGATAAATTAGATTCTGCAATCATGAGATTGTTTCAATGTATTTCAAAGATAAAAAAAACAGTTTCATTTTATTCAAAATTGATGGAAATTCATTCACCTGCTAGCTCTTCAACTTGCACGATAAGTTCATCTATCATCCTATTTTGTTCCTTAAGTTGAGGCAATTCCAGGATGAAATCTTCCTGTTTATCTATGCTTTCATTCAGGGATTTTAATTCTCTAATGGTCAGTTTATTTAATTCTGGGAAATAATTTCTTTGTAATGACATAGAACTGTTGGCTATCATGTGACTAGGAGGGGAATAATTTGACGAAGTTGGGAAAGGCATTAAATAGCTTGGACTAGATATTTCAGATTCTGGAAAAAAATTATTATATTTAAACTATAAAAAATACTCAAATACAGTAATTTACCTTTTACTGTAGTTGAAGGTGAATTTACTGCATTACCCCCATGTTCACTGGTTAAAGGGGGTGGATTTCTCTCAAATTCTCTTATTACTGCTTGAACTACTCTACCCAAATCAGAATGTAAAGTGAACTAAAAAAAAAAAATTTGAGAAATCTATTAACATAATAACAATATTTAGTACCTACATTCAGAAGACCTGGGGCTGTGGTAATATCTCCTTCTTGGTTGACCCATGGATGCACCACATTCGGAATGATTTTCAGAAGAGGTTTATCATTAGGAAAGTCATTTCCTAAGGACACTATCAACTTGAAATCATTGTCACCTGCATGAAAATCAACTTGATATTCTATTCCTTCAGTCAGTTCTGAAACACTAATCAACTTATGAGAGAATATCGTCATGTGATTACTAATAACTTACTTTGCATTGAAAATTTTCAAAGTATTGATTTGCTGTTTACGTTTTTCTGCTTCACTACGATAACTTCGAGGTAACATCACATAAACCATCTAGCTCGATTTCCTATAACTGGCGGATTTCCTGGAATTTTCAGCGAAAATATATCTGGATTTTCCTGTCTATGCTTTCAAAACAAACTTTTCCACACCTCGATTTGACACTTATTTGATAAATGATAAATATGTCAAACTGACGTTCGTTTCCTATTCATAGAAATGATATGATTCATCCTTCGATAGATTAATAATAAAAATATTTGCATTGTGTTCTGTGATTGATGCTCATTAATCAATGATTTTGGTAGTTCATTTGCCCTAAAATTGTTGTTGGAATACTAAAATGAATGAAATGGAAATATAAATTGATACTCCTTGAAAAGGATACAAATACAAAGATATTGTTCTTTTTTCAATAATTTGAAATCCTTTTATTTGATGGAAAGATGTCTTCTGGACAAAGGGCGTTTACTCAAAAATTATCGAAGTAAGTGTTTTCATCAATTCATATTTCCTTACGATAAAACCTTATGAATTTTCTAGGCAGCATCCTGCCGAGGTTCGCAGAAATGTGGCGTGTCACAAGAGCAGTTTCATCTCGCCTTCTTCCTCATCGGTAAATGTTTTTTTTTCTACTACAAGAAACTGTAATTTCTCATTCCAAAAACTGGTTATTTTTTAGACCTGGTCGAATGATCTGGTGGAACCTTTCGATTTCGAAGAATTCGTTGGGCAGTACCAGTTGCTCATCGATAAAGATCCTCTGAGGAATATTTTGGAGGTGCCTCATGGGGATGTTGAAGTCGATGTAATAGAAAGACCCATAAGGACTATACAGCCCGTGGTTCCGGAGGAAAAGATGTAAGTATATATCGATAAGTACTGTAGCTCATAGCATTTTTCTGAAATCATTCGAGTAAAAAGTTTAGATGTTATCGATTTCAATGAAGTTTGGCTTTCTTTTCAGTGAAACTTTGCCCCCTCATGTGCAATCATGTATAGAATGTTATACTTCCGACTGGAAGGTGGTGAGATATAATCATAGAGCTTTAAGTAGTAGCGTAGCTTATAAGAATACTGCTTGCAAAACTGTGCAACCAAGTCCAAAACAGGAGTTCGAAGTTGATTTTCAAGTACAGTCAGTAGATACACATAGTGAAGTTGGTAAGTTCCCAGATCTTGTTTTAGATATATTTTCGTGATATCAATTTATTTCAGATTCTAATTCGATATCTAGTAGCAGCAGACAAAGTGTAATTTCAATCAGTTCCATATCGTCATGTGGAGACACTTTAACTCCGCGAAATTCTTGGGCATCCTTAGATCTTAGACATTCAGCCGGAGATCCCCTGATACCAGAGATATTAGGTCACGCTTCGCCTGAAACTCTGGATCAGATAAACGAGTCGCGTAGACAGGCGGACAGACAAGATGCCTTGTTTGTTTTATATTCGAATACGGAAAACGAAGCGTACGAATGTGTGGAAAAGAGATTACCCGCTATACCTCCAGCCGAACCCTTGAGCCATAGGATGTTGGTGAAATGTCAGCAATTAACGTAAGTAGTTGATATTATGATGATTCAGACCCGGTTCTGCGTTTCGCACAATCGTAACGTTCCCCTCCAATTCAGGAAAATCCTGTAAAGTACATTCATTTATCTCCGCAGCTTGGACGTTGAAATGGAACCCCTTTTCGCATCGATGGCTCTATACGATGCGAAGGAGAAACGGAAAGTTTCAGAAACTTTCCACTTTGATTTGAACCCAGAAGGACTCAAGCGTATGTTAGGGGGGCATATACCGTATAGTGATATAAGCACCTTGGCTAGAGGTTGTATTTTCAACATATCAAATCCATCGCCAGATCTTTTTCTGGTTATAAGGCTGGAGAAGATTTTACAAGGAGATTTGAACGAATGTGTGGAACCATATATCAAAGAGGATAAAGTAAGTCGAGGAATTATGCGATATATTTTCATCCAAGACCTGTTTATATTTATGTCAGAACGTCTCGAC
The DNA here is from genome assembly GCA_963966015.1 of Aphidecta obliterata. NCBI lineage: Eukaryota > Metazoa > Arthropoda > Insecta > Coleoptera > Coccinellidae > Aphidecta > Aphidecta obliterata. The sequence goes on along the minus strand of OZ014430.1, from coordinate 36,182,643 downwards.
GGTGTTTGTTATATCGATACATATTCGAAAGGGCTGGAAGATGGGATCATTTTGATATGCAATCATAATTGATGCCTGAATGAAAATTTTCCAAAACTATTTAAGTGCCACATTGGTAGTACTGCCTACCTGTAATTTCTCTGAAATTAGGTTAAAAAGTCACAATTCAAGAAAAAATTGTTTTCTCCTAAATTCATTGAAAAACAGACAAAGTTTACCTCAGTGGCCACCTTTGATTTTGATGATTTTTTTTTGAAAATGCACTTTTTCATAAGAAGTTGTATGACACAAGTCCCAATCTCAGGAAACTTGTGGTTAAGGAGATATGGTTTTTTTTTAATTGCTTGGACTATTATAAAATTTTGACATTTCAGGATCTTTTAGTGCCTTATATTGGTAGTACTACCTACCTGTAATTTCTCTGAAATTAGGTTAGGTTAGGTTAGGTTTAGTGCCTTATATTGGTAGTACTACCTACCTGTAATTTCTCTGAAATTAGGTTAAAAAGCCACAATTCAAGAAAAAATTGTTTTCTCCTTAAATCATTGAAAAAACAGGCAAAGTTTACCTTAGTGCCCACCTTCGATTTTGATATTTTTTTTTTGAAAATGCACTTGAATGCAGCATAATACAAGTCCCAAACTCAGGAAACTTGTGGTTAAGGAGATATAAAAAATATTTTTCTTAGAATTGGGACAAACTGAAAGCTAATGCAGTAACTGTGTGCGAACGACTCGGAAAGTATAGACAAGCTTTTGCATGGACGGCAATATATTTGATGAACGTTATAAATGGCAGCAATTCTTTGGAAAGAGAGAATGACCGTGACTCCGGTAGTCACTCAAACACCAATAGTTTGGGTAAGCATAATAATCACTGTATCGATTATAAGTTCAGAATTATCATTTCCCCAGAGAGGAAATCCGCAGGGAGCAGTTTGGAACAGCTAAGACGAAGAGCGACCGATATGGGAACCTTGACTAGAAGAGGTTCTCTAGAACGAAGGGATAAAAGGAGGAGTTGGTCACCGGATCATTTAGCGAACAGCTTAGACACCTTCCGGCCCATAACTCTCACAGTAACTTCGTTTTTCCGTCAAGAAGGAGAAAAACTGAAAGATGACGATTTGTATAAATGTCTGCAGGAGTTGAAGCGACCACAACTAATCCTCAAAAAAATTAAGTGCATTCCTGCCACGTTAAAACTAGAGATATCGCCTTGTACTGGAGAGTACAAGAATTGTCTGACGACCGAGTTGGCGAAATTATTACCATATCCGGATGATAAAAGTCGACCTATTAAGGAGTTACTGGAATTTCCTACAAAGGAATTATTGATACCCCACTATATGTATAGGAACCTGCTCTTCGCTAGCCCGAAAGAGTTGAATTTTTCTAATAGAGCTGGATCGGCTAGGTAATTCATCGAAAAATGTTTAAATTTTATGTTTCACCTCCTGGATTTCAGGAATATAGCCATCAAGATGCAAGTGATGTCCGGAGAAAGCGAGCATCACGCTTTGTACAACATCTTCGGAAAATCCAGCTGTCCGGAAATGACGAACGAAGCTTACACTGCAGTAACTTACCACAGTAAAACCCCAGTTTTTTACGACGAAATAAAAATCAAGCTTCCAGCAACATTAGCCGACAATCACCATTTGCTGTTCACCTTCTACCACATTTCCTGTCAACGTAAAGCCGAGCAAAACACTGTGGACGTGCCTGTCGGTTACAGCGTAAGCATATTGGAGAAGCTCATCGTAAAATATGATCAATCGATGAAAATTTCAGTGGTTGCCTCTTCTCCGTGACGGTAGACTGATCAAAGGGGAATTCTGTCTTCCTGTGATGTTAGAACCACCACCGAGGAACTACAGTTATATACCTCCCGATGTATGTTTACCGGGGACTAAATGGTTGGATAACCATAAAGGATTATTCACAGTCTCGTTGGACACGGCTTCTTCCGTTCACACTCATGATCCACCGGTCGAGAGATTCCTTTCGGCCTACGACTATGTCCATACTGGCATAATACCGGCTAGACTGGGCGAGAGCGGATTAGAGAATGAATTGAGGTGAGTTACACAGGGTGATTCCAAATTCGACGTGAACCTTGAAGGACGTGTTAGTATGACACATTTTTCAAAAAACACAAAAACTCAAATAACTCGTGAACTGTTGATTTTTGGATATCAATAAATGTAGCTCAAATGAGTCATACTAACACGTCCTTCGAGGTTCATGTCGAATTTGGAATCACCCTGTATAATTTTTAAAGACCCTGTATTATTTATTCAATTTATAGTGCAGCAATGTTGGGCTTGTCAGGGGCCAAACCGGAGACCATAATCAGGCATTTGCCACTAATATTCGATCTGGTCATTCAGTTATTGGTCCAACCTCCGAGACTCTCCAATCAAACACTTAATATCGGACACACAGCTTTCGAGACGTTGTGTTTACTTTTAGAAGTAATTTCGGTAAGTATCATTCGTAAGAGTTCAATCCCAATAATATTCATAATTCGCTTATAGAATGTCGCGGATTTGTCTGTAGACCAACATTCACGAAACGCCCTATTGGCCACGTACATCCAGTATCAGTGTAATTTACCCCATCCGATGGGCACCAGCAACCAAAATTCCCCGGAATGGGAGGGAAGATCGAACGTGACGAGGAGCAACTCGAATCCGGACCTCGAGGTCGCTCAGCTGCAATATAGAGGTCTGGACAGGGCGGCTAGTATGAGGGTTCCGAACACCGATAACTTGAGTCCCAATTCGAACACGTGCCAGAGGATTTTACACCAGGAGTTGGTGCTTCAGTGGGTGGTTTCAAGTGGGAGATCTAAGGATTTGGCTAATCAAAACGCGTGGTTCTTATTCGAGCTCACGATTAAATCAATGGTGGAACATTTGGCGCATACTAGAAGTTTGGACGCTCCGAGGAAATTGAGGTTCAGCGAACATTTCTTAGGGGATATATCCAATTTACTGCAGATAATAACAGGTAGGAAAATTTTTCAAACCATTTACAATTTTACTCCATTTAAGAATCATTGACATCGAAACAGGCCTTGAACGTCCAGTCGAGGCTTCATTTCTGGTTACAAAAAGTTACTGTTCAATTTCATCATAGAAATAAAACATCAAACAAATATAACCTAGAAAAGTGTTCAGTATACGAATTATCGAATAATTAAGCCGGGATATTCCGACTGCAGTTTAAACATGGGAATTAAGGTTCAAAAGCGCAAAATATCGTATCATATGAAATTCTCTAAACTTCCAAGCAAGTCGTTGAGTTGAGATATCTTTCATATAAAAGTCAACCATGGAAAATTGAAGATAATTGAAATAAATATTTCTTTCCACTCAAGACCATGCAATCTTTATTGCTATTGGAAATCTTGCAAAATTCTAACCATATAACTATAAGGGTGCCATTTAATGTCAGGATTCAAGAAGGATAATTGATAGAATTCTAGCAGGAAGTGGTGGAACAAAAAGAAAAAAATTTTTGATACGCAAGCATGGGGCCAAGTGAATGGATTGGAAATAACGTTATATATATATGTATTAAGAAATAAGAGGGAAACAAAAATTAAGAATCATGTAGTACATGAAGAATTTTGCATTGAAATATGTACTGTAACTATCAATGTATGAACTAATTTGTGAATTATTTAGTGCTCGGTGTTGAATACTTTGAGAAAGTCAATTTTTATTTTTCATTTATTAAAACTGTCCATGAATTATTGAAAATATTATAATTGATGAGCAATTTCAAAATTATTCAGTGTACTTTCGAATAGTGAACAATATAGCAAAGATAAAAATTTCGTTGAAAACTTTGTTTCCACGTATAAGTGTAGTGATTTGGATGTGTTTATTGAATAAGCTGACATAATCCTATTGATGGGCATTCTTTTGCAGGGAAGGTTTCAATTTTTCAATAATCCATTTATGAAATAATTCAGCATTCATAGTTTTATGGTAATCCTTATCATTAATAGATCACATCCAGGTAAAAATCCATCAATTGTTCCAGCATTCAAAATTATGTACCTTCTGCCTTTACCCTCGAATATACTCGGCATACCTTCTGGATTACCTTCTAGTGTCCACTGACGAATTTGAATACCGTTTTCGAACATCTAACTTTCATCTAGATAAATGAATTTTACGTTTTGTTCCATGTATTTTCGGTATTTACCACAAAATCGTACTCTATTTATTATATTTTTCTGTTTATCAATAGGAATTTTCCTTCAATCAACTTTTTGGTATTTGTATCCAATTTTTTTTGATATAATATAATGTTGACTTCGATCAATTGAAATTTAGGTGATCTTTGGCCAGTTCAAAAAGGATATCTGAACTGATATATTCATTGTTTTTAACTTAAGCAAAAACAAAGTCATTCAATGTCTGTTTGAAGGAATAATCATATTGAACAGGTTTTCTTCCACTGCTAATTCCAGGCTTTAATAACATGCTAATATTCCACGGACAGTGCTTGGAGAAATCTGAAAATTTAAGAGACATTGATCAATCAGAATACACTTTGAGTAGGTGAATAACAGTTTGAAAATCTAGCGAAACTCGATTAATGCTAGCGGAAATATATGGCGAATATTTGAAAAACTCGAAGTAACACTGACAAACTGCATGGCATTCTCTTGTTGTAAGGCGCGATGTATCCTGGTCAATGCCAGCCATTTCAATAGCACAAGACATAAAAATACTAAAATTCAGAGATTATTTTTATAATTATTCACCAATATTCTTTGATGAAATCATCAAAGCAAGGTCTCTATGGGTTATGTTAGTGTTATTTCTATACCAACCCGAAATATTACGGAATAGTCTATTACCAACTTAAATCCGATTTTCCACAGCCTACCGAGATGTCAATAATTCTTGAACGGAGTGTACAATTAACAACAAATTTATTTCCAGGAGAAATAATAGCTCTTTCCACGGGAGATATAAGAAGAGCGCACAAACTCAACTCAGCTTTAGCATTCTTCTTCTTCGACCTCCTTTCGGTCTCCGACAGAGGCAACGTTTTCCACATGTTGAGGAACTACAATAAGCATCTGCAAACGAAGATAGCTTCTATCCAAGATCCGTCCATCCTTATCGAGTTGAAGTTGGAGTTTATGAGGATTATTTGCAGCCACGAGCATTACGTAGCGTTAAATCTGCCGTTTGCTTCGCCTTTCATGTGTTCGGGGGCCGGTGTTTCTCCCAGCCCTAGTGTAACCAGCAGTACGAGCCAGAATTCCTTCTTATCCGGCCCTCCTCCTAGCCAGGATAGATCGAGTGCTTTCGCGGAGTTATCGCCTGAGTATAGACAACATCATTATTTGTCGGGATTGGTTTTGTCGGATGTAGCCACAGTTTTACTAGAAATACAGTAAGTTTTCCTTTAACAACATGAATTTAAAAACTACTTATAATAATATTCAGGAATCAACACTTGCAAGGAAAAGCTGTGGATACCATAAAGTCCCTACTTATTTGGCACGATAGCGATCCTAGGTACACTTCTCCAGATGCTAAAAGAAGAGTAGCTGCCTTGTACCTGCCAATACTTTCCATAGCGATGGACGGTCTCCCTCTGTTACATCATTTCAAGATTGACAAGCTGGATCGTTATGCGAATGATGACGGTGGACCTTCTAACATCAATCAAACGGTGGCTATGGCAATTGCTGGAAAACTCACGGCTGGAACTTGCGATTCGTTCTCATCTGTAAGAATTTTATACATCTACATAATAATAAATCAATGAACCTTGAAAAACATATTTGAATATTGATTGGAAACGACTTGAACTTTAAATTAAATGGCATATCTCACCTATAGCTCTTCCATCTTTGTTATCTGCTGCTTCATGACCAATTACTGGTACTAATTTTTTGAACACCTCCGCGAAGAACTCAGAGACTTGCTTGAAATCGGACTGTATGGCCTTCATTTTAAGCATTTCCAACATCGCAATCAATTCGTTGATTTTCTCTTTTCCTCCTTCCCAATTTCTCTATACGTTATGTGGTTTTTCTTGATGTTCTGAGAAACTCAGGCATTAATACGAAGCTTTTTTTCAGTTGATTGTTGGTCTTTCCTAATTCCTTAAACAAAGATTTCGTTGACATTTTGATATAATGAGAATAAAGATCTTCGACTGGAAGAGCCCCTAATTGATTAATCTTCTCGACTTATTCACTGATTTTCTGTTCTAAAATATTTTGTTTCGTTGCGAATTTTTTAAGATGTTTAGCATATTCGTCGATCCTATCTTGGACGTCTTTTTCTTTCTTCTTGTAATTGTCCAAATCTGATGATTCGTTTTTGAGTTTCTTCATCATGTCTTTGACCT